>LR990922.1:6420459-7650720 GCA_905163415.1 Noctua fimbriata | reverse complement strand
AACGACTCCTCCAACTGATGAGGGGCCCTAAAATGGCAGCTTTAGCAAATTTTAATAGAATAACATGAAATGAATCACGTTAGAATTATTAAAATGGTGACCACTTTAATATTTTTAGATGCAGTTAATATTGTGAATTGTCACTTTGTGACCATTTTACGAATTGTAACGTAGTTCATATTATTATTATTATTTTTTTATTTTTTATTATGATTCTCCTAAAGTGGCTATTTTAGACCCTGAGTTGTCTGTTGTGGGTTGGAACCTAGGCAAGCATGTAACTTTGTGTAACTTATTCGAGGGAGATCTGTGTGTAGACACACAACACGGCTTGTACAACAACTAAATAAAATCATAGCATTATAATCAGCCTATAATGATCCCACTGCTGGGACACACGCCTCCTCTCTTTGAGAGCGAATGGGCTATAATCCACGTGGGCCCATTGAGGGTTGGTAAATAAAAGCACTGTTTTGGATTTTCGACACAAAGCTCAGACATACCAACAGTGCGACAATATTTGAGTAGTCATGTAGGTATTTTTGTTGTTAGTGAAACTGTCCATGCAGCTTTTGAACTTTGGTTTGTCCCTACAGATGTTTACATCCATATCTTTTAATTATCTCTTTTAGGCAACCTAAAAATGGCATACATTTGAAATCTAGGTGTTTTTTTTAAATTGGCTTGCTCTTGCCCTCCATCACGACTGTTGTCTATGTGGTGTGGTATACAAATAACTTTTTAAATTCATCATTCAGGTGCTTGCGCCGCAAGGACAGGATATGATAGCAGATGACATGCGCGCGTTTGCCGACCAGCTGCGCCCCCTTGTGCAACTCGACAAGATCGACTATAAGCGGCTCGGGCACATGACCGGCACATAGCCCATGTTCCTCGCTCCGGCTGGCCTTACACTAGCCGACGCGTCGTCCTGGACACAAATGTAGGTCAGTGTGAAGAGAGCCTTAGCTGTGAAAACATGTGGTAGCTCCTTAATAGAAATGGACTTACATTTATTTAAGTATTGTTATGTAAACTGTAAAAAGGTATGGAGTGCAGAATAACTTACTTGGAGCGGGTTTTTATTATCAATGCTGACAGTATTGACCAGTGCCCAATAATTTAACTGCACACCAATACAACAAACAAACATACAACAGTATCACTATGCAAGTATTTGATTATTATCAAATGAAGGATCCATGTCCTTATTATTGTAAGGACCCATAATGTGCAGTAATACTTAATTCTTACTGAGTGATAATATTATTTAAATTCAATATCTGTTTGTTTAAATAATATTGCTGTTAAATAATAACTAAATAATAATCAATGTCTATGGTATACATTAGTTAGTTAAGTTAAACCAATGTTCATATCAGAATAAATTAATATTAAGTGTGGATACATTTGTGTAACTGATTAGTTTTTTTCCATACAGAATGGAATAAGAATGATGGCAGATTGATATTCTTCTAGGAATACTAGGTTTAATTTTATATTAATTCACCGTAATTAAAACAATTTAACGCATTATAAAATCCGGGTTCTTTTTTGTATGTTTGACTGAGATATGATCCTCTCCGTAGTCCTCATCTTCATATCTGTATCCGTGAACGTAAGCGAAGTTCCCGAAGTACAGACACTTGTCGTATTGTAAATCCGAAAATCCTGAAAAAAATTCCAGTTGCAAGTGTCGTTATTGTAGTCGTCATACCATGCATCGTCTTTATTTTTCAAAGTCAATCGTTATATAAGTTTTCAGAACCGCAAAATTAAAAAAATCGACACAAGCAGCAGTAAAGCACATCTTCATAAGATGCTAAAGATTAGATTTCCTCTTTGGCTATTGCCTAGTTGCTACTATAGCATTTGAAGTGTCCTTAAGGTAGCCATACACGCTAGGGTGGGTAGCTTACCAGACTTAGAGGACAGATCTGCACAGTTTTGCGACATACACGCTCCGGTTTACCTGCACATGTTAACTGTACGGGTAAACTTGTCAAGTACACCCTAACGTGTATGGCTACCTTTCAGTAGCGAAGGGTCAATTTTTGTAAGAGGTAAGTCGGAGTACATAATCTTTAATGGGATTATATTATTTGTCTATAGAATACTGATTGTGCCATTTTTCAAAGGGAAGCTGGTAGGAATCGAGTTGTATGAAACCTTCGCCACTGCTACCTTTGTACATTTCAGTAGCAACTCTAAACGTTACTAGGGTGGTTTAGACTACAAGTGTCATAAGAGAGATGGGCAATACACTACGTGCGAAAGGTCTCTGCGTGCTAGAGCTTTACTGGAAACTCCGAGTGGGTCAATCACACCAATGGATGTAGAAAAAGAATAGCCAAATTGAACATTATTTTTTCAGTGCCTTACATCAATCATTGTTTCTAGTCCATTATTTTAGCATCAGCGATTGGTAAGTGCACTAAAATGTATGATTACGTATAAAGCCCGTCACTGACGTAGATATAATATATATTAATATGAATCATAGCTAGGCATATTACGACATATTTTCTATATAAATTCTCGAAAATTCGATTCATATTAATATATATTACAGCTACGTCTGTGACGGGCTTAAATCATGACCATAGAAAGGTAGTAAGACGCAGACCTACAAATCATGGAAACGCTAATAATAATTAAGAAACAAACCGGTGCCTTCTATGCAGTTGTACAAGTCCATTACGCAGTGATTGTCGAATATAAACGTGTCGTTAGTCGCGAAGTCGAACCCACATACCTTTTGGAAATACGTGGGACATACGCCGCATCTGTGGGACGTAATAATTGTATATTTATTCAAGTAAATACACTTGTGACCTGCATATTAAACTTTGTTATTGACATGACAAAACGGTTTAACTGAACATTCATAGCGGAAAGCGCAGTTTTCCCTTTACTAAATTAGATACCTATGTAGCTTACCAAAACTTGAATGAAAATGTTCTGGGGAATTATATACCTAACTAGCTGTTACCCGCGACCTTCGTCTGCGTGGCATTATTATAAAAGTATTCCTTCCCTATTTGAATCGGATTTTGCTAACAATTTCAAGGGTTTTTTTTTCACGGAACTCTAATCCTTTTTCTAATACAAAAGTCGCCTAACTCCTTTTAACATAAGCTATATGGCAGTAAAAGTTCCGTCAAAATCGGTCCAGCCGTTTCGGCAATTAGCCGGAACAAACAGACCGACAGACAGACAAAAATTACAAAAAAAATGTATTTTTGTGTTATAATTACCGTACATACTTTCATATGCATTCACAAAAAAATCTGTTAATTTGAAATTTCAAACAGACACTTCAATTTTATTTATTTGTATAGTTTTAAACGTTATTAGTACAGTATACAACCTGTGCAGGTCTGGTGGTGCGACGTAACCCTCAACTGCACCTGTTGGAGGATTTAATGATATCATTAAAAGCACAAAATGTTATAAACATTACTTTGCTAAATTTTTATAAAACACTTACTTACTAAAAACAAAGAAAAGTAACCAAAAATCCAATCTTACATCCATATTTTTCTAATATTATGAAATTGTTCAATGTAAATTCTGACTTTCTTATCATTTAATTAAATGCTCATATGGAAATTATGGATCGAAATAATTAAATTAACAATGGACGGAGTATATAATGTGCTTTGAGTTTTGATTTTGTAATCATTGAGTGAGCTGTGGTTACACTAACAGTGAATTCGTGTATATTTCTAAGTTGCGAGTTAACAGGCAGAATTTTAATATACCTACAGCTGCCTCTCAGTTACTTATTACGTAACATTAAGACAGGTCCGTGGAAGAGTTGGTCGTTGGTTCTTTTAAATGTATGTGTAACGACTGTAGGCAGCCAGAAAGGTAGGTAGTGATCTGGCAGTGAGTGGCGACGAACGTGCGCGGTATCACGATGCCTGATGACTCACTATATCATTATTATAATGAGATGCACACCCCCTGACCTCAAGGTATAGATAAGACGCGCCAACTTGCCAAGTCCTTTAATTACTATTTCTGTAACTGACTGGTATTTTTGTATTGACCAGATAGTGGGAAAGGCCGGCCACAACGTGATTGCTTCATGCTAGGTAAACGGCTCCATCATAGCATATTGGTTTGTTTAGTTGTTTGGGAAATACGTTGCCATTAATTCCATTAAACTTGTTTTGAGTATCTTGGCAAATAGGATTCATATCTTCTCCGTTCCGTTCAGCAAAGTTCCCGTTTTGAAACTTAAGGCTCAATTCAAATATCTCACTCAACTCAACGACTCCTGTCAACATTGATTAGGCATCCTTTACGCACGAATCACGATTACTCATTATTATGCATCATGCGTAGACACTTATGAACATAGCAAAGGCGCGTAGGCCGATCGGTTGCGTGGGTAGCATGACAGGTAGGTGCTGCGGGGAGCGGGCGGGGAGGATGCCAGGGGGGGGCGTCGGTCGTGTCCGCACCAGACTCGCTGGCGCTGCACAGCCGTGCCGGTTTACCTTGACGCTCACCCAAGCTGGAGGGCTCTTAAATACTGATACTTAGGTACTTCAGATTACTGCGTTCAAAACTGATGGTTGATTTCCAATTGCTTTTGTGAAAATAATTGTGTGCGATTGTGCACATACGCTCCTTGCTGACGGTGAAGCAACGTAAATAGCAATTAATGATAAGTTCGCATCATGATAAGCACTAATGAGGCTTGCAAATAAAAGTGTTTATTGCCTATCATCCAAAGTCTAACAGTAATTATCGACAACCGACAACTTTTTTGTGCACGTAGGTTGGTATGGTGATTATAACAGGACAGTTTACTCAGAGCGGACTATAGTAGAGCAGCAACCGTTCATACTTTTAGTATTGGTATCTCGTATGGAATACTAGTAAAAATACTTATATTCAAATGCAATATCAAATGGACAAACAAGAAGCTATAGGCTACCATAGATTCTATCCTACCAGCACTGACCAGCAGTGGTCACAGTTACAGTCATTGCATTAACAAGTACGGAAAATAATGACGTAAAACGGGTAAAATTGCAATACGTCAATCACTAGTCATAAAAAGTACATACCTATTTCTTTTCAACAATAATAATAACTTGGTGAATAAATAAAACAAAGTACATGATATTTTGCATTAGCGTAGGTCGTCACGCGGTCTCGCGTCAATGGCGGAATGAGGGAATGGCAACAGATTCCATGGTGGGTACCGGGTGTGGGTGTGTAGCTTGGCAATTGGCAGCTTGCCGCTACTTATTATCACAAATAATATTGTGTAAAATTATTCTAATTTTAACATGGGTACTTACTCAGACACCTACTTAGGTACCTACCTACCTCATTCATAGGAAACTGTAGGTATGTAATGTAAAAGTGACTTTGCTCAAGGTGCGTTTTTCGGATCTCTTTTGTCATAATAAATACATAGTTACTTTCTTTGTATATACATACCTACATTATCTTCTTTGTAAGATATTCAACTGTTGATAAAATCTCAAAGAAGATTGACCAATTTGCGTAACGAAAGACAGCGACCTACCGCCTACGCGGCTACGCTAAACTTATTGAAGCTACGTGACGTGACACTAAAAGCCTGTCTTTAGACTTTTGAGTGGAGTTTTCCTGTAGGTACTGACTGCTGCTGTATAGGGTTAAACGTGTTGTAAAGATACAACACGGCTTGTTGGTAGAGCTAGCTAGCTAATATTTAGCATTTTGCACCTGGCGAAAATTATGGTAAAAGTTTTTTGCCTCATCTGTAGGTAGGTAAGCTAACAAGAGAAAATGGCACGATATACCCATTTATCGACGCACTACCTATCTGCATTTAATCAAATTGGAAATTGTAATGAAGTAGTCATTAGAGGCTCCTGATTAAAATTAACAAGTTAAACGTTGCTTCTTCATTATTTATTTATTACTGGCAACCCAAATACCTTGCTGGATTATCCCACAGTCTCATTGGGTCCATTCCTAGGTTACAACTAGAGGTAAACTATTCTCTTATCCTACATTATAAGCATGGGGTTCAACTATTTGTGCTGGACAAGTAAGTCAGTGAATTAAGTTAGTTTCTTTCTGAAGAAAGCGCCATATTAGCGCTCTATATTTTACTGGGGCACGAAATATTATTTGTTGCTTTACTCTTAGAAACGTATTACATATTGCAAGGATGTGATGATTAGGTATAGTATAAAATATTAATAATCTACGTTCACGCTAGATACCTATACTATGCATGGTAAATGGTAATGTAACTTGAGCATTTGACCTTCAACGGTTCGCTGGCTTCGTGTCTGTGAACTTAATAACTGAAGAATGCCCATAATATTTATTTGCCCTTAATCATAAGGACAGCTCTGCTATGTGCATTAGGTAGGTTCTAAACTTACGTATCAACGTTACAAATAAAACGTGTGTAAATAATAAAGGTACCTATTGTATAGAAACAAATGAAAGTCAATAAAAGCGACAGAGTCAGAAATTTTACTAGTATACTAGACAGGCGTGGTATAGATAGTCTAGGTAGATTATGCAGATAGACGTAATTCCTCTGTTACACTCTAGCAAGGTATGTGTAACAAAATTTCGTCTAGAAATGAACCATTAATCGGCCTGTGTAATAATGACACCTTTTTAAATCTTAAAAAAAAAATGTTAAGTATAATGGATGCTTAACGGTTATAAGTGAAGCTGCTATACCACCTGTAAAACGTATGTGTAGAAAAATTTGCTCTCCGGAAATCATTAAACAGCTAGTATAACGCCTTTTTAAATCTTAAAAAAACGTGTTACATTGTATATCTTAAACGGTTATAATTGGAGCTGCTATACCACCCCTAAAACGAAGATGTAGTAAATAAATTAGCTCTTTGGAAATCATTAAGCAGGCAGTAAAACACATTTCTTAAAAAGTGTTACAATGGATGTGTTACGGTTATAATGGGAGCTACTATACCACCTCTAAAACGTAATGGTTCACGAAAACCCGCGGTCTTGGCGTTATGACATTTACATACAATATACTGACATGATACAAATGTATTGTTTGAATTAGCATAAACCAGAATTAGAGTTTTACTGTTTTATTTTGGTGTTTTTTTAAACTTATCCTATCATAATTTATTTAATGATTTTGAAGAGAGATTTGCGTCCTCTTTTTATAGAATGTACTTGCTTGTAATTTTAATATTTAGGGTCATTTTATTTAATTAAAAAAAAGGTATCTTCACATCTAAGAACAGCATATTTGCTTTGCATTTTCTGAAGTAGGGCTCTTAATGTTGGAATATATGCATTTTTACATAAATCATTTTAAATACTTACCAGTATTTAAAAACAGTGTGCGTCTATGCCTTCATTTTGATCCCATTCGACTATGTTATTGCTCCTTCGACGAAATGCGACCTTACCTGCGCAACTCGCGCCCGTCCATTTCACAGATGTCCAACTTGATAAAAATAATCTTACTTGTTTATTTCTGTCTTTAGTTTGAGACATTTCTACTATTTGTCTCCTTTGGATTCCTCTTAAAATAACTGTAAATTGTAAATGCAAGCTTTTCCTCAAATGAGTTCTTTGGGATTTATTGTAAGTACCTATTACTAATTTACTTATAATATAATTCAGCAGTGGACTAGCTTCATTTGCTTTCAAAGTTGCTTGGTCCTATTAGCACAAAATGCACGCATTGGATGTAAGCGCTAACCGGTAGCGCCACCATCATTGAACTAAAGCCGTATTACTCGACTGCATCCTGGGATATTACTGTTAAACTCTTGACACTTAACAATACCTGCTAGGCCTGCTTGGTTGTGTTGTAATCTAACAACTACGGGCTGTTCATTCCTCCACCATAAATCAGTCAATCAATTCAGCTTTTGAGTCATGAATTCAAAGAACCCACTCAGCCCAGTATATTGCAGTGTTCTGACTGACTTGACATATAGGATCTTCCATGAAGAACCACAACACACGGTGCCCAACAATAGTCACCTTGCGTGGAACATGCGACAGTTTAATTACATTTTTTTTAACTGACCAATCTAGTATCTTTGTATTTATTGTTTTGATAATTAAATGAAAACAACTAAGTACCTAAGTAATTACTGTAAATGCCTTAAAGAGAAAAATAACAACTATCATGTCACTATTTACATAGGTAGAAATTGGAAAGCGTATGGCATGCGCATTGAGCTAATTCTTTAAATGTCCATTAGTCATTCAGGAGAAACCTAGGCCCAATGGTAATTTATTCAGTGGATTAGACAACTCTCCATATAAAGTGCGACCCACCTCACCACACCGGGCAAGTTGCTGCGTAGCGGCAAGCGGTGCTCACTACTCGATAAATTATCTACTCGCACCGACAACGCACACACGGACAGAATCACACCTACTTTGACACACCTATTTATATGTAACGCCAATACATTATCTATGTTGGAGTGCTGTGATGCGTCCACGCAGCACGAGCATTGAACATAATATTCCTTTGTGCGGACATTATCCACATGATGCAAACGTATCAGTTTGATTCAATGACTGGAAAGAGGTTAGTCAAAGATAATGCTACTACTTGGACGATGTATGGTACGCTTTAGTTTATAGATCATCCCAAAATTATCCATATGTTTAGAAGTAGTTATAGTTTTACCTATGTAGTTGGTTTTCATTAAGATGGAACAGTTTATTAAATTCTAAAAATAAATCTATTATTGCTTTTATCTTCCAAATAAGCTATAGATACTGCTAAAAATACAGCACACTTCTTCACAAAGCAATCCATCTCACATCTAGATTCTGATAAGCCCAAGTCATAATGCAGAGTTACAATATTTCCTGGTTACATAACGCAGCGAATGATTACTTTTATTTATGTCCTACACGTGTATTGTAAAATTCCGCCAGTCGCCACCTGTTTATTGAAAGTGGATACACGCATCTTTCTTGATCGACACGTTTCTTGAATTTTTGCGCTTTTCGCCAGCTTTATGGACGTTGTATTTCTATAATAAACGCATAAAAAGTCCATAAATATTTATAGAAATATCCTCCACTGTCATCATCAAACCCAACGTAGTAGAGGTATGCACTTGTTGCAGTATATCGGGGAAACTAAAAGAAAGTTATAAGAGTGAAGAAAAATTAGTTTTCTGTAAAACATAAATGAATGCCATCCTTGTTAGGCCCGCATTGTAATATAACTTTCGCATCCTGATTATTTTAGAGCATCTGAGTATTTATCTTAAAGCTATCTTCTAAATTCATTGGCACATCAATTAAATTTTCCCGTCGAAGAAACTGTGCCGTCGTATCAACTGCCAAATGTCAATGTGTGCGTCACCATATCGCTGGATTCGTTTTCTGAGAAGCGGTGGCGCGGGCGCAGCGGCAGGAGGTGCGGTGAGGAGCAAGAGGGGCACAGGCCGGCGGCAGCGTCAGGCCCATAATAATGCGCGGGGTGGGGGCGCGGCGCGGAGCCCGGGCGCCGGCCCTGCCAGACAAGTTGTCGCTGAACCCCGGAACCGATGTTCAGTGGCCTCCCTTGCCCCGCGCACCCGCTCGCAGCAAATTACTTGGCGCACCCAACTTCTTAACTAACCAGTTTATAACCTATGTGGAATTGGGTATCGATAACATCATTACGATTTGAACGAATTTTTATATGAAACGACACGGCAAGAAAGCTGTTATTTCACATGTTAAGTTTTTAACGTAAATAAATGTGAAAATAAAACTCGCTTACCAATGCGATGAAGCAATATGAGTGACACAAAGAACTAAGTTTATCTAAATTAATTACAAGAGAAACAGTTTTATAAGAGAAGTAGTTAAATTTATTCTTGTTGAGCCTGATTTTGTGTAATATTCAGCACCCTACATTGACCGGCCGGGCATACTTCCACAATGACAACGAGCCTGACTCATTCTTTGTTTCAAACTGGGTCATCTACTCCATATGGATTTACTACTAATTGATAAGAATAACGATTTTGTAACTATTCATTATAGTCCTTGCATTATACTTGAGTACCTATTAAACTTTATGACGCAAGTGCCAAGTAGCACGATGGATTAGGCTTAAATCTGTGCTGTAATCGCCCTTAACAAAGAAGATTAATAAATTCAAACAGATTTGGTGGTCGTGCGCTATCATATCAGTATCTTAGGCTTATCAGGGCTCAAGCTGCTGTCATGGATGATCCTCGTTGCGCCATAGATATTTATGACTTCGGTCACAGCGCACGCTGACGCTCGGGTGGTCCGCCCGTGTGGCGGAGGCGCACAATCAACAGGAGTTTATCAAGAGGGCAACCGTTAAAAACTCATGGAAACTGATATGAACCCGTTTTAATGATCTGTAGCGCTTGCTTTAAACACAAATACATAAGTTGATGAAGTCACTACTAATTTTACTTACCCTTTAAGAATGTTTCGATTTTTAATGTTAATATGTATCAAGGCAATTATCACTTTGCGTGGATAATAGTCAATCGCCAAAACAGAATTGTATGCTTCAGGAAAGAAACGTATTAGAGAATATTGGGAAGAGAACTCTTTAAACATTTGAAATGACTACATCATGGAATCAGAAATTAGCCTGGTAACGATAAATTTAGAATGACAAAAATATTTATGTCTTGGCACGTTGACATTCGGTAGGTGTAACAATGCCCACAAGAAGAAATGTAAGTGATTAGTGCTTTCATTGGCACGAATTCATTTGCGTCACGGCTGGTCGTCGTTCCTGAAACTGCGCGAAAAATGTCCACTGCCACACCATTGACCCTTGTCATAAAAGTAAAGTTCACTGCGACACGTTCCCTTGAGAAAAATTGCTTTGGCATTATTTCGAAGTACACTTTACGAACGTTGGAAAGGTAGATTGAACTGTTGCCCCTTGTGCCCTGACCATTGCTCTTACAGCAATGATTCTGAATAAATGTGTTGGCATTAACTGTTAGGTGTATGTAAAATTTTAAACATCTGAATTAACCAGATATGCGACTGTTTGCATAGTTTCTCTCGAAAATGCTAATTGGCGTTGAATAATGAAGCACAAACCATACGTAGGTATAGGTACCTATGTATAACCGTCTTTAAGACTGTCCAAAATAATCAGAGATAACACAAAGAATTGTGACCAGTGCTAACAGCTCAGTAACATTTTAGAAACCATAATAAGCAGCCGATATGACTTTTATTAGACAACTATACGACTAGAGATTATAGTGAAGTTTTAATTGCTAAAATTATATGAAAGATGGCTAATTGTTAAATGTATTACTGATCGATCCTGAGTTTATCTTCTCAGAGAAAAAGCTTAGATCCTATTCGACGCGGGTGATGAACTCTCTCTTGCGAACGAGACTAAACTTCTCTCGCTTTACAAGGTGGAATATCGTTTTAAAACTACTTATAAGTTATAATACCAGCCAAACGCAGAAGGACTTTTATAAAGGCTCAGGTGGCCCCTCTTATTATTAATAGTATTTTAGTGGCCCCTGACAAACCTAATGTAAAGTAAATGATAGAAACATGGTTAAGTAACTTTATCATGATGACCTATAAACGCAGTCTTGGAACAGTGCATTATAAACATAAAGTAAATACTAACAAACAGTAGATACCTATATGAATAAACACTGTAGACTAAACGACGGGACGTGATGACTAACAAAGCTACTAATATTCGGTAAAACTGGTGATGTGACAAACGACACATACACCATTATTTTGGCAACAGTTGCACGTACGTCATGGTCGGTCATCGGTATTGAAAAAATCTTATCTCATTGACGTGCTCATATCTAGGGTGTTCTGATTCACAACACTAAAGCTAACAATAAGTATTTAAATGCTGTTGCATATTATTACTATCTGAAACACAGTAATTTTAGCAAATAAAGTTGAAAATAAAATAAACATGTCACATGGGTAAAAAAATGGCGGAAATTAAAAAGTTATTTCCCATATCTGCATCTTGTTTCAAAAATATTATCCCTAGCTAATAAATGCTGAGCCAGTGACAGATGCGCCGGATCTGAATGCGATATCCTTGACCTGTAGTGTCCAACTTATAGACAATCCCCTGGTCAAACTTATTACATCGGCTATCACCGCACATCTGTCATAGCAACCGAGTGGTTCGCGTGCAGTGCCTCACTAGCTTACTCATTACTGTTTAGAGACATGCTGTAAACAATACGTATTTCCCTTCCGACAGGAAAACTAACTAACAGGATGATCTGTAGTACAGTAATCCAATAGACTAAATACTACAGAAAGAAAACCAGAAAAAAACTAAATTTTATGTTAGTGTTGACACAAATCTTAAGTCAATTTTAATCGTTATTCAAACCTATTTTTGTGCATCTTTTATGAATTCGGGCCCGTAAGAGACAGGTACCTACACACCTTACAGAATTAAAGAAATTTGGAAATGACGAACTTTTCTCTACTTTCACTTGCAAAATCTGTAATTGCGATATTATAACTGCTGTAATTTAAAGGTGTTATTACAGTTCTGTAAACAAGTTTTGCAAACAACATAAAGGTGCTGTCATCAAAATGTTTCTATTTATCTAAACACTTCCTTCAAGAGTTCAACCTGTCCCAGATCATGACATTCATAGCAGCTTTTGTCAGTGGTTCGGTTTTGGTTTTGCAGGTCTAGTAGGGTAGAAAGAATATGTACTAATTATTTACTTATTGAAAACTGGACCAGTAACGATATGTGGTGATGAAATAATGTCTTTGATGGAATATCTCATTTAAATATCTCGTAGGTACTGTCTATTTTACACATTGTATGTATTTGTGTTACAAATTTTCATCAGAAAGTAAATTGAATGAGGTTAATATTGCTATTAATGTGCCAAACGGTACGAAGAGCTCGAACTACATTATCAGAGGTACTGAGGCTGGTGTCAAAGGGCGTGCTGATTGCGTTACACGACTACACAGGCAACAGGCGTGTTTACAGAGAAGAACCGTTTCAACGTCGCCGACACCTCTCTGATCTCACCGAACGGCCGCTATCAAATCCAGACGACATCAATTAACAGAACCGGCCGGCTTGTATGACTTTTAACAATGCCTTGTTTTGAGGATGATCATGCGATTACTTTGTGTGGAAAGTTTGGGTAGATATACCAACCGCATCTTTAGTACTACAGTAAAATTCTACGTAGACCTCGAAATAACATTCACGAGAAAACAATTTGGCTGTGCTGTGCGTGCAGGATATGTGAACGGACTCGTCGGACAGTCGGCCGATGTGAGCTCGCTGAATATTATAATTAGTCGAAGCCGGTGTGAGTAATGGCGTCGGAAATAACACGCGGGCGGCGTTGGCGCCAAGCGGAGCGGCCATCGAGCACCGCACACAAGCGCAGCGCGCGCGCAGCCGCGCATCCCCCCCGAGCTGCGCGCGCGCCGCCGCGCCGACCGGTCTGTCTTGTGACTTGAGCTATTTATGTGCTAAGGAGTGACGTGACTCCGAGCTGATTTATTTAGGAGATCACCTCACGGAGACTTGAAAGGTTGCTCTATTATTGTTCTAACTTCAGGCCTACTATTAGACACTATTATGTAAGTCAAAAAGAAGCAAAAATAAATCAATTTTGTAGAGTCCATGTGAGTTACTATGATCTTTAGATCACAGTAGATAGTCCAGCGCAAAGTTGGCGTTCACCAATGAAACTTAAAGTTATCAACAAAATGTTAGTACCAACTTAATTTCTTGCCAATGCGCAGTATTTAAGAGATATCTAAGACCGTATACATAGCAATAATGTGCATTGCACTGTATAAGGCTTCTTAGAAACTAGTCCTAGTATGCTTACCCGAGTACCTGCTAAGTATTGGCAGTAAGTACAACAAACCGTTTACCGTTAATTTAGTTTTATTACATGGTGGGTGAGCTGTTACATAAACTTACACATTTTAGGTATTGCCGTGTGCATATTGTGTACTATTCATACATGGATCGTGAACAAAATGCATTGGTTGAAATGTTGATAACAATCAAAGTTAGGAGTGAAATAATTAAGGTGGAAGGACAACATTCCATTCATCTGAGTGGTACCCCAACAAAGCAGTGAGAGTTTAGATATTTCTGTGTGATTACGACTAGCCGGACTGGACTCTGACATCAAAGCAAACGATATTAGAAATCGAGGTGCAGCGGGTACATTCAAACATCTTAACATTTAAAGCAATTTCTGGAAGAGGCAAACAAAGGCACCGCGGTTAATTAGTGTGTGTTTGCGCTGAAGAAACAAACGCGCTCTGAAGACAGACAACACCAAAGTGAATATCCTTTATGCCGACACGCACACATCCGGATACTAAACAATTATAGTAGTGATGGAACTAAAGTAGGAAATAACCGCTCCAGGCGTCATGCGTAAAAATGGAAAATAAACGCACTTCACCACCCAACGCGCAAATAAGTTACTCAAACACCTTCAGGGTTCAGATTACTTCAGGATAAAAAACGAACTTAGGTTTTTAAGTGTCTAAAGAAACAAGTAGAAATATTTTTTTAATACAGCTAAAGTCGTAAAGGTCAGTTTGCAATGAAATAGTTAAAGATATCTATTGGGTTGTCATTTGGCTATATTGCAGAGTTTAAACCGCATCAAAAACATTAAACGGTAATAATAAATAAATTTGATCATAAGGTTGAACTAAATCTACACATCTGCCAAAATCAGTAGATTTAGTTCAACCTTCAGAACCTGGTGATGACGTTTTTTCATGCAGAAGTAGTTCAAATGAAGATGACGACAAATTTTCAAAATATCTTTTATTTCGTCAGTGAATAAAAAATAACTTTCTTGACCCCTTAACTAGATTTTTGATTCGCACAAACTTGGTAAAATGCAAAGCCTGTTTTGCTATTTTCCTATGGTTTCTGTAAATTAAAGCGGTATATTTTCCTGAACAATAAAGTAAAATAGATATTAAAACACAAACCACTTTTGGTAAAATAAAACATCTAACTCTTTGGCTTTTTTCTCAAGTTTTTTGTCAAGGACTATACAAGCGCTTATACAACTTGCTATACTGCATACAGTATAAAAACGAACTAAAATACAGCTTGTATACAGCCTATTATTCTGGTGGGTATAAACAATGTGGAGAAATTGGTTAAACGTATCCTTTCTCTAACATCTAAAAGGCTTATCATTGTTATTATCACTATACTTGTAACTTTAGCAGTCTGTTTAGAAAAAAAAGCAGTGTCTTTTAAAACCTTTATATGACTAGTTTTAGTCTGTGACCAGAATAATGTTTACGACCTAAATGACTGGCTAGTCATTTAAGGGTCTTTTTTTTGTTCTGTCGTCGTGTAAGCGTCATTGTTATTTTTGTTCGCCAATATTAGCATTATTAGACATGTCCCATGCATGAGTACCTACTTGTCCTATAAAACGGCTACAAAAGCTACCGTCAAAAAGTTTTTTTTATTCTTTTACGGCTTTACTAAATCCAGATGTTCACTAGAAGATAACTATTCAAAACTAAGTGCACGCGAAACTGCGTCAAGCCTTAAAAAGTAAACGAACGAAGAAAGACTATTGTTAAATGACCCGTGAACTATAACAGAGAGTGTATCCTGTGCTCGCGTGTGCCAAAAATATCCTTGACTTCATACTTGATGCTGTGCCTACTTGCTTTTCGGCCCATCGCGTCGTCTGGCAGCGCATTGTAAATATCATACTCACATCTGCGAATGCAACTCTAACACTAGGTTTTTTTCGGGACGCTAAATTATCCGCCCAGCTCAAGAACATGGTGAAATATTCCAATACGTCAACGCCACGTCAGTTGACGTCGCTGGCGTCAGCCCGGCCGAGCCACAGAAATACTTGCAGGCCCTAAAGCATATTTTTAATGTGAGCTGAAGGGAAACATTTGGCAACTTAAGTAGTTGGCGATTATTTTAAGCTCTGACATGGTTTCTGTTTTCCCAGATTCCATCTTAAAATTACCTACTAGATGTTTTTGTAGGGAACAATTTCTTAAATTATTTTTGTTATGCGCTCTTGGCTTCATATTTTTGTCATTTGTTTTGTTAAGGTTTCCGTACAGCAATGCTTTTCCATTTACATTGTTTACATCTGCAGTATCAGATCTTGCTGATCTTTTTTTCTACGCGTGGGGATTTGTTACTGCAGTTCTCGGCTTCATCCGCTTCGAATGCAATAACAAAGTTTTCCCCACTTATATCAAAATGTACTAAAATGTGTGTGTTTATGTAAATAAATTGACGGATGAGAAGTTTTTTGAAGTGCATTTAAAAATAAGTCTTAAATAATGTCGAATTTGAATTTTCTATTAGGGCGATTAGCGGCTTCGTACCTTTGCTTCTCATTCAACTTGGCGAAAGCAAAGCGCGGAAAAAAAAGCAAATTAAATCATAGTTTCCTAATAATTCATGACGAAAATATGTTACATTCTTTAATTTTATTTCTTCGAAAGTGTATTGAAAAAGTCTTTTGGTAAAAGTGGGCATTTGTTACTGCAGTTCTCGGCTTCATAACAAGCTCGCCCGCGGCTCGTTTGTGAATTCCGCTTGAATGCAATAACAAATTTTCCCCACTTATATCAAAATGTACTATTTCTAAACTTCTCAACCTATCTTCTATTTGTACCTCTATGAATTAGGCGGTATAATGTATATTTTGCTAATGTTTAGCCAAGCTTTTCTGGTTCGTGTTTCATAAGTCTTCGTCTAAATCTTTATGCTTTTTCAGTTTTGTCGAACAAGCTACAAAATCAAAATATTTTATTTCACATAGGCCTAGATGGGCACAAATAAAACGTTGACAAAAAGGTGCACGGTTCGGGGTGGTCGTTTCCTATGGAGGAGAACCGGCAAGAAAATCCATGTTTACTCTTTTGAAATCATTTTGTATTAATTACAATATTAACATGTTACAGCATTAGTACTTACGTATGGGGGACAGCGTAGGCCAGACCCGACAATAAGGTCGTTGCTTACTACACAAAAAATGTAAAATAAGATAAAAAGTTAACAAAAGTCAACAAGCATCTGCGAATCTACAAAGCCTACAATGTTCACACAATCACAAACAAGCGGTAAAAAAGAATCTATACAAAGGTAAGAAAATATTGTAAAATACTAAATTAAACAAGTGACACAAATATTGTCATCAGTGCTGTAACTGTTCAGAGCAAAAGACTTATAAATGATTTGAAAACTATTGTAAAAACCTGATTTGAAAGAACAGCTCACTTTTAAACTTGGTTGTCACAAAGAAAACTTTGGGATTACCTCCTTACCTAGTTTACCTACAGCTCTCCTAATTCTTCCAATAGCTGGAACTTAAATTATCCCTAGCGTGGAGGGTCTCTCCTAGTTTTTTTTTTTTCAATAGCCTGGAATGTCCCGCTGCTTGGCAAAGGCATCCCCCATATCCTTCCAGGTACTCTTCTCCTGCGCCACCTCGAAACAGCCTTCATGATTCATATGTTTACTTAACTAATTTTTGAACCATTCAACATGGCCATTTAAATTCAACATTTCGATAACCATTATACTGAAATGTTGAATTTTTAAGACCAATCCTTAAATGGTAACTGTCAAACAAACTAATCCAAGTTTTAAGTTAAGTAGTTGAATTCCTCTGTACAAGCCCTCTTTGTTAAGTGTACTTTAAATAAGTAGGTAATTGGTATTTACAAAATCAGGGCTCCTATAATCTGGTGACCAGGATAATCTGATAAGCTTCTATTTATTTCAGGCCAACTTTACTGGCGTTATAAGTTTATTGTCCTTACATTATCAAACTAACATTAAAAAATAGACATGACTTGTTAAAGACTGTAGCTAGACTAGAAGGATGATAAATAAGTAGATATTAAATAGATATCGGATTTCGAATGATAATCAAATTTTAGGACATCTGTTTATCCATTTGTCGTTTATCCTGATATTCGTGATATTCATTTAGTTTCAAAATAAACCCACCATTGTAATAAAAACAGGAAGACTAATGAGTTCGTTGGTCTGAAAATACCTAGTCAAAACCACAATCCGGATTTGATTTATGAGAACAACTAATATTACCTTGTTGATGATAATAGTATGATGTATAGCAATTCAGCATCCTGAATGCGACTGCCTGACATCCTGATTTCCCTACAATGCACAGTGGTCCCGCCATAGGTCATAGGGCTGAAATGTCGATGGTCAAATTATGATGTCCATTATGGTTACAGGATACACAAATAACCCTTTCACAAATAATATTAATGTATAAAATCAATTTTGTTGTTACCTACTTATTTTTAGTATGGATGAAAACTTTTTTTTTAATATATCTACCTTGCTTTTAAACATATATTGTTTTCCTTGTTATTACCCTTAGAACCTCAATTTTTTAGGTAAAAAAGTTATTCTTTCATTTTTAATCCGACCTGCAACTCCTATGATTGCCCTCACGAACCGGGACCACTGTGCAATGGTCATTTTAACTTGTGGCAAATAAAAGTTTTTAGAAATTGAGATAGACCGTGGCCCTGGAACACAAAGGGCGAAGAAGGAACAAGGATGGGTTTTAGTCAGTAGAAGTTTGACACTCCCTTCCGCTCCGCCCAGAGCCGGGGGGGGGGGTCATTTGATGATTACACATACGAAAAAAAAAAATGGCTAATGTAAACTGTTGCTATTCGCTATCTGAAATAACTACAGCCAACCAAATCACTTGACAGTTTAGACTATCAAAAGCCGGGAGCTAGTGTGGTGGACCGTAGCACCAACCAATATAATAAAAATTACAAACTCAACAGCAGTTAATGAAAAATAAAATAACTGCTGCAGTTTGACGGAAAAGTCCCATATCGCAAAAACTAAATATCAAATCTTATTCAAAGCAATTTTCGTTGATTTTTTTTACGTTCCAGAAACCTAAATTTCCTCCTCTTACATTTTTTAGACATTAGAGGGGAGGCTTTAAAAGTAAATATCTCATCAACCGTTGACTAAAGAAAAAATATTTTTAGATACCTCGATATCGTTTTTCAAGAGATGTCGTTTTTTCAGCCCTCAGTTACATGTATAGAGAGCCAGCCAACATTTTTTTTTCCAACCTTTCACATCACTATTGTGTAGCGGTTTATCATAGAAGACATTTACGTTCCAAATTTCACTGTGTAGCGCCAACAGTCTCGGAGTAAAATTCCTGTGACATACGGACAGAACCGACAGACAGAGACGGACGAATCTATAAGGGTTCCGTTGTAGCCACGGCACTTGGCTACGGAACCCTAAATATGAACACTTCTGCAGTCTATCTATTAATGAATGAGGAAAAATGGTAACCCTAGCTGCCTACATCTACATTCCTATGAGTTCCAATGGTTACGCGTTTTAATTGAATTGTACTAAACCAATTATTTTAATGACCAGTGACTGTTAAGTGGCGGAGTTTTTTCTCCTCCATTATATCGTCAGAGTGGCGGCCCTAGTGCGGCAAATGATACAGACATTCCGCATGTGTTGAGGGCTTGCGGGTATGCGAGCGGGGACCGGCGTGCTCGCCTCGCCTCGTGCCGCCCTGCCGCGCCAGACTGCTCGTCGCCATTACGTTACCCCACACCGCAAATGTACTCAATAATAAAACAACTACTTTATTGTTTCAGTCTCCACACTGAATGCTTTTGCTGGAAAATAAGACCGTACGCCGTACATGCTCTATCCTTAATAAAATATATATTCGTGGGTTACATACTCATTGCAGAAGAGTTCCACACGCGCTACTAATGTACTGGGCAGTGGACTGGATTCATAGAAGATAAACGAGTTACAATTGTTATTTAAATAAAACTTTATTTGGTTTGTGTACTGTTCACTATTAGGTGATAATAATTGGTTAGGTGGTAATAAAAAAAAAACTATTCTCCAAAACCATATACTATAACTATACTACTTATTCATAATTGATTAAATATTTAGAACCTATACTGTATAGATACTGTTAACTTTTGTAATAAAATATTTATGTGCCGTCCGTCATACTTACTGTTTTCTTAGAAAGTCTATTGGTAAAACCGCAAATGAGCATGTCATCATGAAGAGCAAGGCCAATAGGTCCCGAGTATCAAGTAAATACATAAGTTTAATACTCTTCCAGTAAGGTTGTAGGTACCCAGATAGTAAAGCTTCAACAATATCGTGACTACACTCAATTTGATCGGCTAACTATGTGACCGTGGTTCAGGATTCAGGGGGCCTAAAAAGGCGGCTGTAGCCTTTTTAGGCCCCCTGGTCGCACACGGTGGTTTATTAGGTAGGTACTATACTCAATATTATTTTAAAAATAAAAATACTTACGTAACATACAAAAATCTGTCCATATTATCAGTAATTATTTAAATTTAGAGAGTGAGAAAAATATTAAAATAAGTAACGATTTAGTTATATTTAGAAAATAAAACATTATTATATTCGACTACGTAGATTCAGATAGTATGAAAATACAATTATCACATTAAATGAGAGTGAATAATCAATAATATTAATATATTTTTAATTGGTACCGATCGATACCAGGTTTTCCCATCATTATGTTCAAAATAAAGTTTTGTTATCAAACCGGTTTTGGCGCTACTGTCGTTGCTTAATAGAAAAAAATGAAGCATTTGCACTTGATTGTAATTAAATGTCGGTAGCACTATGCAATCTTTACTGGGAAATTGTTTTCATGCCGATTTAAAAATCAAAGTGAAGAATTGTTAGATACAGAATGTAGATCAACTTTTCGTCCTATATTGAATGGAAAACAACACAATAAAATAAAACAACACAACAGAATTTCCTCAGACTTATTCTGAGGAAATTCTGTTGTGTTGTTTTTCATCATTTATATTCTTTTTTGTCAAATTGAACATATTCGAATTTTCTTGGATATTTTCAAAACTCATTCGATAGGTTAGAATTTTAAGAAAACTTGTATGTAACACTTTGTATGAAATGATCACAATAAAATATGAAATATGCTCTGCTATCTGTGTTGTGACTTATTGTCTTGTAAAGGCGATAGAATAAAGCTAATGAATCATAAATTCAAAACGTTTTTTTTAAATTAATAGCTCATTGTTTAGCGCTATGAGTGAATTACCTAAAGATGTAATTTCGCCTTAAACGTCATTATAAAGTAATGAAGTGGTTACAATAAACTATTGTGTTTTCGAACTTTAGTTAGTGTTAACATAAGTAACTGTCGAAATGTGGGTGTACTTATTATACACACCTCTGCCTAACTCTGCGAGGAAATACAGGCGTAGTGTTATGATATTATGTTAAGCCTGATTATGAATATAAGTGCCACATACAATATTATAAATAGCGATTGTCTAACAATCAGTTCACGTAGCCTAATATTGTCACGTGGCTCTGAAAAGGTCAACTTCTTCTTTTCTTTATGAACCTGCTTTAGTTTTTAGGCATTTAGGATTTCAGATACAAAAGTGCTTGATAGTAAACACTGTATTATAAATTGATTCAAGTAACTGTAACAAGCAAACTTTTGTCGTCTTTATTAAGTTTGAATAGGAGCAAAGTATCCTTTTTTTCAAAATGTAATAAAGTAGATTCAATGAAGTTGAGTATTCAACCAAGAGAGTTCCATTCAGTAGAGAAAAAAAGTCTTTCATAGTTTTATGTAAAACATAATAGAACAGGGGATTACATCAGGTAGGCAGGAGGATGGCGCCGGCGCTACCTGCTCCAGAGCGACCAGTGGATTCTTACTTAATGAATTAAAATACGTTTTAATAAACAATCCTCTTTATTTATTTAATAATAATAATAGACGTTATAATATTTATTCTTTATAAATGTAGGTAAGCTTCATAAACCCCACATATAAAAATACAATCTTAAACTTTATACACAAAATATCTGTCATCGGGTGATGACGGCATAATGCACTATGGCGGCGTGAACATTAAGGCACGATGATAGAGGGCTAAGCCCCAGGCGGCGCCAGGCGGGCGTCGGCGACTAGATCACAGGAGTTACGGAGCAGGACCCCGGTGGCATACTCTCATCTGAGCGGAGCCGGGAAGGAGGGAACTGGCGAGCACCAACGCGGTGCGGAGCAGGCAGCTTGCGCGCAGCCCGCTGCACTCTGCACCGGTACGAACGCTGACACATACATGCCGCTAGAAACAGGCAGTGACGCTAGCGATGGCCGCTTTTCTTCTTCGTCCCCGAGGAGATACGGCCGGAATAATTTAAAAGGCTTGCGTGGTGGACAAGGTGCCGTGGGAGGCACATATGCCGGTTGAGGCGCAGGTGGTGGTGTAGGTCGACGTACAGACAGGTCGATAGGCTCGGCAATTTGCATGGGCACAGGAACAGGCACTGATACTGGTACTGGTAGAGGCGTGGGCACTTGCACCGCTGTGGGTACTGTCACTGGCGGTGGCGTAGGCAACCGAGCGCTCTCCGGAGACCCTGCTGCGTAAGGCGGAGGTGATGGCGCTGGCTGCGGTGCTCGCCTCAGGAGTGCTGCTCGCAGTGCAGGTTCCGCTTGAAGCCACTTTTGGATCTGACGACGATGTATACCGAACTTTCTGGCTGTGGCGCGTTGATTTCCGCGACATTGAGCGTCGCGCCTATACGCTTCGAGAACTTGCAGCTTAAATTGTGGTGGGAAGATACGGCGGGAACCGGCGCGGCCCTCTGAGCGACGGTCTGAGGGCGCGGGGGCCGGGTGCGTGTGGGCGGCGGCCATTCTGAGGAGAATACGTGTGCGCGTGGCGGTTGACGGCGCCGAACTGACTGTGGCTGTTCTCTCGCCTCGGCACGGCGCGGATGTTGGTGGCGCGCCGCTGCCTGTCCAACGTGCGTGAGTGTGCGACGTGAGTCTCGTATACATAATAAAACGCTCTTCACACTGTTCGTTGTAGTGGACTATTAATTATAATTTAAATTTTATATTTTTGTTTTCTATCGACATTTTGATAAACGGGCATGAGTAAATATCCCATTTATTAGCCTTCATTAATGCTAAAATAACAAATACTCTCCATAAAAATATGAATTCAGTAGGAACTTACAGATAGAATGATTGTGAGTTATGGATAAAATATAACACCTCTGAAAATGCATTTTAGCGAGGCTTTATTTCCGCACTGGCATAATCTACTAAAATAGTTCATAACTGATGCGCAATTTCTAAAACAAAAAGATATCAATATAAAATCGCATGTGTACGTTGCTTAAGGCAGTAATCTCGCCTCATTCTCGGCGTGAAAAAATGCCGCAAGTGGGAGCCGATAGCACGTAGCGCCACCATTTCTATCTCTTTCAAACTTGTAGAATTTCTCATAATAGAAGAAGACAGACAAATATGCCCTGCCCCGGTCGCTGCCACATCCGTTTACGAAACAAGTTTGCATGCAGTGTTGCCACTGTGTGCGCGCGGGCGGCTCACGAGCATCGAGGGGTGCGGGCGGATAGGAATGCGCACGGAACGGCAACGGCGCCGACCGTGGCAGACAGGGTGTCGCCGACTCGCCGCCGTAGACAGGCCGTCGCTCGGCGGCGCTAGTCCCCCTTACACCCGCGCGCACCCGTCCCACCCGCAACGCACATCAACAAGTTATTTCGGCCCAGCCTGTTGCGTTGTTATAAGATCTCAAGTAACATGGTTTAAGCGGGCAGTTACGACGTTTTAGGTTTCGTTGTAAACTTAGCGCCATCGCTGTTTCGAGGAAAGTTGTTTTTTTGTTGAGCGGCCGCCTGCTGCGCCTGCCTCGCTCGCGTCCGGCGACCGTGAAAATAGCGATCCAACTCCAAAAAGGACGGTACAAATAAGTTTCAAAATGTTCAACTGAAAATATCAAAATTATAAGTGCTTAATTAATCTTACACTGTTACTAATTACGGGATATCTTCCGTGATTTTCAATTATTGTGTGCTTTTACGGTTTAGTTATAACCCGTAAAAGCTTAAACATTGTTTGCTTAATTAATATTCAGTATGAAAAATAACACTATTTTTCAATAGAATTAGTAATCATTGAAACAAACTGGTCGAGTTCAAATTGAAAGGAAAGCCATAAAATCTAAAATACCTACCACATCTAATTAATTTACTAAACAAGTAAACAATAATGACTCAATGCGTCCATTTTAACAATTAGTTGGTTTTGATACGAACGTCATTCATTGTAAGCTAATTAATTACTGCCTCCCTGATAAAATTCTTTTGAAACTGTAATTTATAACCTGTTATCATAATCTGCTCCTGATACCGATACCGGTACCATTTATCGTTATTCGGACATCTCTAACAGCTCGTTTTGTTGCAATTGCACGTAGGAAGTTGTGTTCTGTTTCTATTAAATCAAATATACAATGCAGACTTTATATTTACATGGACGAATTAAATAAATTGTTTTTAATAAAAATGAACTTTATGATATTTTTAATATTAAATGTCTTAACTAAAAAAAATAAGCTGTGAACCATTGAGGTTGCTTTTCAACAGGGTTCCGAGCTGTGGCTTCGCCATATTTGTCTTAGTTTGATTGCGCAAATAAGTATGTACAAAAATATATTTTATTTCTTTGGTCTGTTTGAAAGTTTTATTCTCCTATAATAAAAATATTTTATTTACTTCAAGGGACTAGGCTCGGGCTAAGCTAACCTTACGTCTACAGTATCAACAAAAAATTACCAAAGGCCTGAGAATCCATTCTGTCAATGAACGCAACCTTTGGCAAGAGAGTTCAACTTCCATTTTATTGAGACTTCTGGAACAGTCAGCATAGTGAATGCAATAATCCTACCTCCAGCTCTAAACGCGCCGTCCTGAACAAGACTATAGGTAATGCTTCCAGGCATATTAAATGACCATGTTTCAATTAAAAGATTTTTTTTTTAATTTAGACATTTTTTAATCGATCGATAACAAGGAGGAGGTTGTATATTCGACGTGAATCTTTTTATGAGATGATGTTAGTAACAGATGGGCTTGGGCACCTCTAGATCTTTATATTCAGAGGGATAAAATCAGAGACAATAAAATAGTGGATATTTCATCGTATACCCATCGCACAATCGCACATAATTATGCAGATAAGTAGGTACAACACAACATATTAAATAAACATCTACTCATCTAGATAACAATATCTCGAGAACGGACGTATCTATAGAGATCACGTCGTCGCCAACCGAGCTTAGAGGAAAATTGTGTTATTTTCCGAAGAATACTAGGAACTGTGTATGAATAAAAATATGTAAGTACTAAGGAAAGTCATGTCCAAGTAAATTAACATTAACATCTACAAACTATAAAAAAAAATGTATAAATCTTTGAAGAAAATACTTACAAAGTATTACACTACTTAAAAAGTGTGTAGTTAATAATAAAAATGTATTAAAATATCTTTGAGACATCGTCACATCGTACAGAAATTTGTACCTATACCAGTGGTGAAGGTTCCATACAACTCGATTCCCACCGGCTTCCCTTTGAAAAATGGCAGTCAGTTTTCTATAGACAAATAATATAATCACATTAAAGATATGTACTCCGGCTTACCTCTTACAAAAATTGACCCTTCGCTACTGACCTATACCTAGGTATCCGCCTTCATAATAAATAGACGTTGAACAGCTGACCGGTGACTTTGCAAGGGTAGGAGAATTTGGAGGGATCCGATCCCATACGACCGATTGAACTGCAGACTTAACGGTAATACGATACGATTTTTTCTTTTACTACGAGATTTATCCTATTTTATGAAAATGATAACATATTTGCAACGGGTTTACTTTGTAATTTTTCGGTATCAGGAATAGTGATGTCCATTACCGGGAAATTACAGTCAAGGTTATTAGCAAAATTTAAAATTTTCTCGGTACCAAAATATCAGTAATACCTAATAATAATTGCACATAAAGTACAATCAAAGCGTATCACACCACCTTCGAACACTTAAAGTTAGATAATATCATGATTATCTATTATCTAAAGGCACAAGTCCTTCCATTCCATACAAGTCACAAATAGGAATCGTCATTTGTAACAGTTATTTGGTAGGTGACATAATCATCATTATTTCAGCTCGGAATCCCCCAGTGCAGGATATAGAGATCCTATACCCAGAAATAACTGGGCTTTGGAGGTCAGATAAGCAGTCGCTCCAAGTAAAATACTGGTATTCAGCTACATCCGGGTAGACTGGAAGCCGAGCTCAACATAGTTGGGACAAGGCTAGGCAGATGATAAGGGTATAGATATTATTTCCTTTTGCCATTCTTATACTTAGTTCCCTAGTTTTTGTTGTTTTCTGCATCTTTGTTATTACTTATCTTTTATCAACAGTCAAAATCTAGTCACTCCATTTACTTGGTGCACCGCCATTTACCAAGAAGACATGATTACCAAAGAAAGTTTGGTCTATCATAAGATAGACCACCTGATAGGATAAATTATCTAATATTGATTACTAGTCCAAACCCGTGATTAGATTCTGAACAAAAAGGTGGTGTAGAGACGTGCAGGATAACTGAATAAGACACTTATAATCGCTATGTAATCATTTTTTATTTATTTTTTTAAGATCTCCAACAAATGATGTTCACAAACATACGAAATAAATAATCGATGACAAAATAATCACGTAGATGTGTACTCTTTCACTTACAGGAAACCACAATATGCATAATAAAATGCGTAATTAAGCTAACAAAGTTATAGTAGCATTTAATTTTTTTTCAAATTAAAATCAAAACAGATTAACAATTAACAGCATTTATTACAGTTTTTTTTGGTGTCAAGCAAACGAATTTTTCTAATAAATGGATTAGAATTTTTCAATGGATTAGAATTTTTTGACTGAAAGTGTGTTGCGTAATTGGGGTGCAGGTTCCGCTTAAACCAAAGTTAGTTGAAAAGCAATAACCCTTGAACTTTGGGCATATACTACCTACGTAGGTACTTGTTTTTGCAGGAAAGACGGTAGTGGGGGTTGGTAAGCTTCATTCAGCTGTAGATTAGAGTATGTATCTACCTGTACTGTACCGACCAGGTGACTTACTATGACGTCTTAAAGCAGGAGTAATTCCAGTGTGGGAAAGAGATGGCCCTAGACGACCTGCATAGCTCTGTTTCTTTACACTGGAATTACTCCTGCTTTAAGACGTCATAGTAGGGGTTACTACCTTTACGAATATAATATGTCATATAACAACGTTATATCCACATTTATTATGTTCAAGATACAACTAAGTCTGTGATGTAATATAATAACTGCTTGCTACTTAGAATGTTTCAGATAATTATATTCTATGAACGTTTGATGTTTGTAATCAGCTAGAAGAACGGTAAGCAAAAAGTTGGCAGGTGGGTAATGGGTACCTATGTGTGTGCTAAGTTTTTTCATGTTGTGCTTATTAAGAAACTTGCTATGGTCGAATCCATTATGTGTAGCTATGTCTCTACCTACTCACCATGTTATTACGTGGCTTAAGTAGCTGTAGGAGCTACAGTTAAACGTTTAATCAGCGGTAATAAAAATAACAATAATTATTGTAGCCATTATGATTTTTATGTTTTAGTACTTAGATTATATACGGTGATGATCCATAAATGTTAGTAGGGTGCTTGGTTGAGTCACTTCAAACTTTACCACGGAACTCAAATAATGATATTTCTAATCTCGATTTATATAATTTTTGCAAGACTTCCAAACTTGATTGTTTATGGGGCCTTTGAAATCAGGTACAAAAATTTCATAGAATCAACTATTGTGGTCCATTTTATATAAAAACAGTTTATACCCAAATAGCAAAACATCAAAGAAATGCACCTACACATAATGCTTCTATCTATGGCCAGATAATTTTAGTGGCAGATAATGTTACAAAATAGCAACAGGATGGTGACAGTAGAACTAGCAAACCGGTGTGCGCAAGCATCATCGGCCGCGCCGCTCCGCCATCACCGCTCATTCAACTGCGGACCAAATTCACTTGATTGAAATTAATCCATGCTAATATGAGGCCCCTCCAGGCGACAACTGCTCATGCCAAAACGAGTTCTACACTCGTTATAAAATATCATCAACGTAATCTCCCGAGATAGATAAAATTAATCGAATCAGTAAAAATAAAACTCGATAGCTATCTAAATCGATAGCATGTTATTAAAAATATACTTAAAATATTGCGTTCAGTGTGAAATTTGTTTTTTTTTTTTATTTGCGTTGAAATTTTGTTACCATTTTCTGAAACTACTTCTCTGAAATGGAATACTGGTTTTGACTGGAACATTATTTAATGCAGAACAGTAACGGCTCGCGGTTTGTGGCTTTTTTTTTTTTGCCGTTCAATTGAAGTAATATTGCTGTTGTACTCTAAGTACTTGTAAGTACTGTCCCGATAATATTTGTTGACTAACTACCTACAACTGACAGGCAAGGTCATAGTACTCAGTAATTTAATCCACCATGACATCATGGCGTTTGTAAAATATTCCACTGAGCTGGCTCGAGTTTTTGCATGGTGCCACGCTATGCCGCTCACATCACATTTAGACAGGTTAGTTAATTGCTACGCGGACGACGAATACCCACTTAATGAACACCATAGCAACAACTTTTATGAAGTAAAAAGGGACACAGAGTATTATTATTGTTTGCGTAGTGGGCCACATGGTACGGTCAAATAGAGCTTTCATAAAGCACTTAGGTACCTACTGCGTGAAGCACAAAGTATGCGTCTGACAAAGCATGGCATTCCACACAAGCCAGAAAATACTCCATGAACCATAATACCACTCATATAGAAGCTATTGATGTAGGTAGTTGACTGTAACGATATACTTTATGTGAACTTGAACAAAGATACCTAACTGGCCGTAGGGGCGTAGGTACTGGGTATTGGATTACTTGGAGATGGATTTCAAATCTCAGATGAACTTCGATGACGCTGCACGCTGCATTCAAGCAAATATTGAATTCTGCTAAATCATTGTTTTCTACTACATATTTACACACGAATAAAACACGCAACTGCGGAATCCATTAGCACAGAATATTCTGAATGTTAAGCACGTGCAAGTGTTCTTGACATTTTCAGATCTATTTGTGATCATTTTAATGACTGTTTTAAAACTATAATGTTTTCCTCAAATGTGTTTCGTAGTGGAACATTTGAAAGCCTAGCACCAACCCAGAGAGACAAGACAAGCAGTCGCCGCTCATAAAATCAGCTAATCAAACCTACAGACACATCGACGCCGCTGCCTGTTCGCCATACCAATGAGTCTTTCACGATAACGAAGTGTTTTATCTACCGAAACAACATGTCGTATTATCAACTCTGTGTCAAGGCGATACGATCCTAACTTCAAAACCAAGCTCCGAAGCTATAAAATACTTCAGTCGTAAACATAATCCCATAGCAATAATGACTTATATCAAACATGTTGCGTTGGAAACAGAATCCTTAGTTGATTTTGGAAGGTTTATTTTCTCGTGGCATGTTCTGTTAGAGTTTGTAGAGGTTTAAGTGTCAAGCACACGTGTGTTTCAAGCGTCACCCAAATGGGGACCAGTTAGAGTTCCATAATATATCTCCTGAGATCGTAGCATTGATAACTGTATCAATACCGGCCTCTGTCGGGACTTAATGGGCTGTTTCTTGCTTCGTTAATGTCTATGGGACTTGTGAGACACATCCTGTGGACCGAGTGTTTTAAAACTGTTTATAGCCTCTCTGGGAGACTGTTTTGCACTATGATAGTCTCTCAAAGGAATACTAAATGGTAGATTAGATGAATGGCTCTAGCTACTTTATAATTCAGAACTTTAGAACTCCGAAAAAGATTTCATGAGAGTACTTCTACAATTTTAAAAAGCTGTACAACATCCGCCTCGACAAATATTAAACACACTAGACAGTGGACACTAAGCTCTCACTCTCATAACAAATGCGATGCGCGTGCGCCAATCAGTTTACTCTTCCGATTAGAGTCAATAAGTACTAGGTAAGCAGTGAAACGAGGATTCACTTTTAGCCAGAGTGTTAATAATATAATCCAAGATTATGAGGATATGTATGTTTACGATAACAGGAGCGCCTGCGTCAACAGTTTCGAGTGTTGCATTCGGTTTGTCGTTCTAATAAATAATTTGACCTTCTTTTCTTGCCGGCTTAGCCCAGTTAGTCATTTGTTTTATCTGAATCACATAACACAATGTGAACATGTCACAGCTTGTTGGCGCAAAAAAATATCATAAGATGTTCATTTCAGTCAATCCACAAATATCCACATTTAAGTTTTTTTAATTTTAATTTTTGATGACAAATGTCAATACAAATTCGCGTACCCAATAGACTTCCATATTACTTCAACTAGCAAAACTCCCAAAGTATCCAATATTCCTGGGAATCCTTGGATCGACACTTACTTACTCTGAATGAAACTTTCAGATTAAGAAAAGTGTGCAGTATTTCATAATTATGCATTATTTAAATAGGAATGCTACGTCTACGTTACTTTGTGGGTAGCTTGTAAGTTCGATCTACAAGTGAATCATAACCTCCAAAATGTTGTATGATTCAACTTGGGGAAATTTAATCCAAAATGTTAAAAGCGGCTTATTTTAGAATATTACTGTATCTCTATATCTTTAGCTACATTTTCCTTCTGTTGGCACGATCTGGTTGCCATCAAGTATGATTCACCTGCTTATGTTAACTCCATGCTAAGCTCTACACGAATGTTAGCAATAATAAGACGCTTTGATTTTAATATATTACACCAACCGCCTTTCTCATCGGCCACTTGGGCTATGATAAGAATTAAACGAGTGCTATTTTGGTACACGAAATGACGAAAATTGATGAAATCAAAAGAAATAGCTATTAAGTTTATAATTTGAATAAGTATTAGTTGATTTGGAGTGGATGTGAAGATGTGGCGAGACGTTGGTGCGGGGCAACCGGTTTGTGGTCATCTCAGCTCACCTGCGCGTTTCCTCTCGGGCGCGCGCGACGCCCCGAGCTCGCGCGTCCGCCGGGCGGTCGAGCCACGCCATCGCCAGGTACCTACTTACACAAGGCCTGCTCGCCTCATTCACGACCACGTTAGCTTTCTACGGCGCACACACGAGGAAAACTTCTATGTTAATTACATAAATTCGTAGTAAACAGAATGAAAAGCGTTTAAATCTTCCACTATGAGGTGGTACGTGTGTACAAGTCATCGGTTCACTCGTAAACTACTGATGTTATCGTTGACAGTACTAACACAGCTGTTAACAATTTAGCGTTAATTATGAGCTAGATTACGTTTCTATTAACAAGTATTTATTTAGGTATCTGACGGACACTTCTACTGACGCCCGGAACAGGTCTAGCCATTAGTTTTCTACGCATTATTGTAGAATGGAGCAGTAGAGCAGCTACCTGGGTATTGGAGTTTATGAAACGCTGGTACAAAACGTTAACATATATTTAAGACGTCAGTCAGTGTTTTTGTGTAACATGTTGTTATAATGTGTGATTATTTGAAAGATATTTTAATGAATGCGTGTGGGACGTTGTACGCGGCCGGCGCAACAAGCGGCGCGGGCGCAATCACGCTTGGCGCCGCCTACAACTACGAGCTAATCATAGTTTATGCTAGACTAGCCGACAGCAACGAACCGTTATCCTCTAGCTTGTGCTGCGACCTATTTAATCTAATTAATATTTATACGCATTTATTTACTTGCAACGCAACATATCGGTATTATCTAACTGTCTCAAATAGAGTTCGTTATACCATAGACAAAGGAATTGAGGTACCTACCTACAGTATGTATTTGACTCGATTCGTTATGTAGGTTATTCGTATCATTTAAAGCAATATAGGTAGGTACGTATACTACATGCAACATCTGTTTTACTAGCGATAATGTTTACTAAAAGATACGTTTTTCTTCCGACCTTAAAATAATAGAGTCAGTTCATTCGACAGTACCGGATGCTGATTGGTTTATTGATTTCAGATCATTGTAAACTAGAGAAGGCGATACGAGTACGGCAAATGTTTGTGATACAATTTTGCAGTCATTCACCGACACAATCACACTGCGCGCGATTGCATCACGTCCAAATATAGCGGTCACGCGTTGATAGAGCGCCAATCACTTCACCAAGTGCCGGCCAATGCGTCGATAATCGCGATTTTGATGGAGCGCGGCGTTCATCACTGCGCGATAAGGATCGTTTCTTTGTTGACGCTATACTCAACTGGCAATCGATACTACAGCACGATATAAAGCAGTACAACGACACTATTGTTTTATTTTTATTTGTTTTAATACTGAAGATTTTATCAGGTAATGTGCGGGCCTTGGGGGTGTCCTTGACGTTGGATTGCACTCAATTGCACTAAAGGAAATGTTTCCACTTTCGCTTCGATCTGATGGAAACTGAATACCGTTCTTTCGTGAAGATTGTAGACCCATGCATGTTAGTTTATATCACATCACCACGAGTATCTCTCAGTCATCAATTCATTGATCATATCCTAATTTTGCTGATATAAGAAAAACATCTTTGGTGGAATCGTGTCCTGCATTTGCGACAAATCACAAAACGTTTCTCGTGCTAGCTTTTGATGTACTTAAGAATGTTTATAAAACTTGATAATTTAGACCCTCATTCTGTCTGCCCACTCCCCAGCCTAAGCTATATCTACTAAAATATCGCGTTGTGAGGTGATTGGCCAGTCAATTCTCACTCAATCATGTTATTATTATAAGTTATAACCAATTCAGCGGCTCTATGGCACCTCATTTAGATATTAAAATATTCGGTTTCGCTTCGCACCTGAGTATGAATATTTTATATCCATGCATTATCGCATTCCTTTGTAAAACGGCGATATTATTATCATCTGAAAACATAACATAACACCTGTTTTTCTCCGAACGGTCAGGCAGAGGTGTACACTCAAGTTTCGCCAGTTATCTATGTCTAAATCGTGTCATGGTTTGCCATATACCTATGTATCATCTCATCTATGTATAAGTAAAAGCATAAGGAGAGACAATTTCGGTACTGGCTACCTATTTATTCAAAACATGGTAGTGAAAAGGGCCAGCATTTATTGATTTTACTAACGAATCGCTTTAGTAACTCTGCCTCTGACTCTAAGCTACATCCGGTACATTTCCGAGCAAACAAACTCATTGTGAGTCAAGCCATGGCTCTTTGTTAGAACATAAAGGGAATGAGTACTTATTGTTATATAGAAATATTGATAACCACGTGTGTATTAGAGTTCATATCACCACGAGTAGGCGCCTACGTGCAGTAATTCGCGTTGCCAATTATTACGCAGCACTTATAGGTAAATAAAATATATCTACAACTGAGCGATAGATAACAAACGTAGGTACCTACCACTTGACACACAGTACGATGCTGCAACAAAGACAATGAAATAGTCAGAAATGCACTTGATGAGTGATGACTAACTTTCGTTTCGTTGAATTTCAACGGCCACCCGGCCATTCTGATGACCATAGGAAATTCATTCTTCCTGTCACGTTTACCTAAGATTAAGAACCACAAAGTATTTAATCAACACGATATTTTAGGACGAATTACATGAAAATGTGTGTAACTATTTATCTGATGATAGTATCAATGAATGAATTGTAAAATTGCTCATAGTTCTTATCACCAATGTTTTTTGCCACTTACAACTACCAATAAAACTTGAATCAGACCTAAAATCTAAACTGTACCTACCTAAATGACATAGCAAATTGGCTTAAAATAGAACACACTAAAGGTCGTGTCTCCTGAAAAATTACATAATTTTCAGAAGTTGTCTTACTTTATCAGTTATAAAAAAGAAATTAGGTATATGTATATTTACAGTCTTATTAACTAATGGACGTACAGAAATTAGTTAAATGAGCAGGTGGAAGCAGTCACTCATTACCTAAGTAGAAGTCTTTTTCAGCCTCCCAGTTCAAAAGTGGCAGGTAAATGTAATTCTGACACGCTAATGAACTTGATGCGATGGCGTTGCGCTCGGGTGGCTGTTGTGCAAGTATGGCGGTGCGCGGGGTGCGCGTCTGCGCATACGCACGTCATCGATCGACACGCGATGCAGGCGCCATCACCGCTCACCAGCTTGGCGGTTCGAGCCACGCTGTCGCCACACTGAGTAATGTTCGCACTTTGCGCCCAGAGGACAAAAGAATGTTGCACGTGCACTCCTAGCTAGTGGCGTAGTTATTCAATAAACAATTAGAACTTATTTTGATATCATTTCATACCAAGAATGCAAGCAGAACCTGTGTATTTTAACTAACAGGTATATTTAGTACCTACCTAAGCCTCAACGTAGTTAGACGACAGCATTAATTAAAATGCAAATTGCAATCTAGATTATTTTAGTCTACTCGATCCAGATAAATTTGATCTAGATAGTGGCTAGTGTTAATCTGTCCGAGTTACCTCGGTAGATTTCGCACCTATTGTGCAACGGTGACGGTGGCGCCTCGCCAGCCGACGAATCATGGCCATCCGATGCAACAAGTTATTTGTAGACACAAACTAGTCTCGGCTCCGCTGTCCCAATATTTAGCACCTTCAATCATCGCTGTTTATTATTAGTTATTTAAAACTATTAATTACATCTTGCAATGGCCAATAATTGAAATGATAACATAAGTACTACCTACGCGAAATATTAGTATTGTAAGTACCTACCTACGTCACGTCATAGCCTGTACATGTGCATTGTGCAGTAGCAAACCGTGAGTATATTACCGTGCCGTATGCCATGTACATAACAGAGGAGTCCACAGGCGGATGTAGATAACATTTCGCTGCGTTGACATCATTCAACTAAAGTTGCAGAGCCGATATTGTAACTCAAGATAACGGGGAAAATGTAACCGACATTAAAAGGAACTAGAATAGTTGTGCGCAATTATATGATTGCGTAATGTTTCCTGATGCGTCAATTTTAACTTGCTGATAAATATTGTCAACTCGATGCCCTCACTAGAGCATGGACTTAGTATCTATATGCTTATCTTTTGTTAATTATGGTGCAAGGACTTATAATATGCAGCTTATCTAATACGTATCAGTCTATCTATATTGCTTTGAAATCCAAAATCGACAGAACTCAGTCTGTTTTTTAAAACCCTTTCTGTTTTCTTCTACCTCCTTAGGCTGTCTCTAGCCTATTAATATTATATAGCCGATAAACGAAGAGAACCTATTCATTTAACCATTAAGTCCAGTTTCATAGATATTTTAAAACGTTTGGTGTCGTGGTTTTGGGTGAGGCATACGCAACGCGGCGCGGTGCGGCCTGTGAACGTAGCGTGGTCGTCGGCGCTGCCAGTGAGAGGAAACCTGTTTGGTTGGAGAGCTGATGTCGGTCGTGGGCGTCTGACGAGCCCGCGGACCGGCCACACCTAATGCTAATGCGTCTTAGCATAACCATTAAACATCTAATTGTTTATAAGTAATACCGTAAAGAAATGCCGTGCTTTACAGTGAAGAGTTCAAACTCTTTCGTTTTCTCCGCTCGATGAACAATAGCATGTCAAACTACTTATTAAAAGAAAAATCTCGAAATATCAAAAACGTTGCGAAACAATGAAAAAGCAATAAATTGAAGAATGGCGGCGAAATGTTCCCCGACATTAGAACAGGTTGTGATTTTGTTTAGAACTTAAGGCGGGTCCGTTTAAGGTGGCACAAAAAATAAGGTGCCAATAAAGGGACGGAAACCCATTGTTTGACTGTTATTCTGGTATCAGGAATTTCGAGGAAAAAAGCGAAGAAGCTAAGGGTCCATTCTATAGAATCGGGCGGCGAGGAATACAATAGAGTCCTTTGTGAGCGCAGGCGCCGAACGGTCTGGCGGCGCAGGCGCGCGACGCCGCCGCTTCGTCTGGCGCGCTCGCGCTCGCTCCTATATGTGTGTACTTAGTCGTTCTATTGGGCGCTTTGTCACGCACGTCCACGATCCCGATATGGCAGGCGGGTGGACTAGAGCCGTGGCGCGAGCTTGCATCTGCATACAATGCGGCACTTTATCCCCGCCGCGGCCGAACCATCCTCACCCGTCAACTTGATGCGCAAGCGCAACGCACACACCTCCACGTGATAGAACGCAGCGCCCTTTACGACGAATTTAATCCGACACACAACACAATGTTCGCCTTACACTTTTATACCAGAAGCTGAGAATATATTTTAATTAAATGATGCTCCGCTTTGAGGATTAACTTAATAAACTTTATAATAAAGTTTATTAAGTTGTGGTTTGTAACGAGAAAACTGCCATGGACTTTTGTGGAAATTATATTCATTTACCTACGAGCACTTCACAATAAAAAACCATTAAACAATGTCCCGGGATTTACATAATCCTCGTGATTCAGCTACGTCGCCGCGTCGTCACACATCACACCACCAGGACTTGGCCTATGAAGTGCTACGTGTCTGAGTCAACGAAGGACGTGCAGTCAGTGACGCAACAAAATGTGCGGCATACCTTTCTGTTCCTGTCGATTGCGCTTGATAACATATTTTACCGAGCAAGAAATTATTTATCTTTCTCATGCGTCAGGAATGTGGTATATCTGCGTACTTATGAGGTGATTAGGTAGGTACTTAAGAAGTTCTGACCTTGTGTCACTGGGTAATGGGAAGACGACATTGCAACTAATAAGTGCGTAATGACCTGATGACGACTTTTATATTATAGGCATTTAAAAACTGTTTATCATAAACCAATACTAGTGTTTAATTCACTAGTATATTAGGTATATTGTTTTATAGTAAAGCGTTTTTATTCATAGAAATTGAAATAGTGTTCATTGACATTGATATCTGAAACAACCATAACGCCGTAAGTACCTACTGTATTCATTCACCCGGTGCCGGAGCATTGTCGCTAACAAGATAAAGAAAATGATCAGTTGACCAGAAACTAAAGCACAAGAAGAACTGTTCAATACGCACCAAAAAAAATAACTGAATGAACGTTTACAACAAAGGTGCCATTTAAGAGGATGCAAGAGGTAAGGCTAAATACAATGTACGACTGGTACCGCAAGCACAGTTCTACGGCTTAAATACAGATGAATTGTAGAACGTCTTGCTCTGATCTGATGCTATCTCAAATTATGATTTAGGCTAAAAAGGAAACTGTACAACATCAAAGCCGTAGTAACGACGAGAAAGAATTGCAAGTGGACACGGGAGGTTACGTACGGATACTGAAGACCAGACAGCAACTGGGTAAAAGCTTGAATTTGGACGCAGAAGACCCAAGACCGGGAATATTGGAGTGCCGTGAGGGAAACCTAGGTACTAGGAATGCTTACATTCTCAGAATACGGTAGGTAGACAAGGGTAAAGAATGAAGAATAAGTTGAAGGAGAAGCAATGTACCTATAATGGGCGATCACTTCAGACAAACAGTTTTCAGAAGTTTAGAACTACCACTTTACCTAACTTATAAATAAAGCTACTACAAAAACACAAGTGTAATATGAATGTTTAAATTACAACTTATCTTACAACTATATCTGCTTGCTTGTGAGCAACCAAATTCAAGGAACCGCGTAACCAGATACTTATGCGGTTATTATTGATACAGAACACTTATTCTCAAGTATACGTTACATACTTTGTCCATAATTATAAACTAGTGTTCTATATTATATAAATGGTGTTTATTACAGTACTAGTAACTACTCTGTACTACAGTCGTTAGATATATAAATTGGTCAGAACTGAGCATTCGATAAATTCCAAGAAATTACGCTTGGCCTTGTGGCAATCGCGTAGCGTTTTTAATCTTAGTACTTCACAAGTCGTTGTTGTGGTCAAAACAACAACATGATGACAACAACATGTTTTAATATCATTAACTAATACCAGCTTTCACTCACTTAACATTAAGAAACAATTCATGTGTGTCTGTGTGACCGCTAAGATCTTCTCAACTGCACAATGATGCGGTTTTCACCTGTATCCAGCACTTAGGGCATTTATTCCGTAAGGCTAGTGTGTCTAATAAATACTATTTCACTTAGGAGAAAAAACATTTTTGATGTCATGACGTGTCGCCATTGCTCCCGTGCGAAGCAAGCCCTAGCTAGGTACAAAGTAATTAAAGAAGTAGAAAGATAAGTCATGATGAATGAAATACGTCATAAGGTAAAAGAAATAAGGAAAATGATTTACAAAATACAACATAAACAACATAAATAGTCGCATTGCCGTCGTGTATAGTAACGCTAACGTAAAAACGCGCAAATATAGTCTCTGGCGTGGTCGCGTAGCGCGTAGGCGGTTACGGCTCGTTGTCGCAGTGTAGCAGTTTGTAGCAGACACGTAGCCGTTCTACCGTCATGTAGCCGCGTAGGCGGTTACGCTTCATAGTAGCAGCGTAGCAGTTTCGTAGCGAAGGTTAGCCGAGTAGGCGGTTACGCTTCGTAGTCGTAGCGTAGCGGCCACATGAATGTGGTAGCGGCTTCGTAGCAGACGCTCAGCCGATTTGCTGCAGCGTAACCGTGTAGGCATTTTGTTTCGTAGTCACAGCGCGCAGCGTAGCAGTTCGGTAGCATTCCGTTTTGGCATTAGTTGCACTGCAATTGGTGGTTTAATTTTTTGTCACAGCGTAGCAGACATTAGCCATTCTACCGACGACGTCAACGACGGTCTACTAAACGTGTCGACGATATTACGCGATAAAACGAATGAACAGAAATAAAAAGCTGTGGGAGAACTTATCGTAGAGTGGACTTCACTTCGTGTACCGAGTAAAGTTCTCATCTAACCAACTCAACCGCAACCGCTAGGTAGGGTGAAAACTTTTCCCAGTAGGTACCTCGTCCGTAGTTAGGTATCGTTGTGAAAACGTGGCGTTCCTGCTGCATCAAAGAGCATCGCGTGACCACAGCTCCTCAGACATGAGTCAAAAAAAGTTGTAATTGAAGAAAAAAATCACCGTATAGCTACTATAAAGTGTGACGGAGAATATTCCGAATGTTCCCACAATGCACAGCGACTGTTCTGAATTCCCTCGTTGATCGCGCAACTCTCTATTCAGTTCAGTGGCCATGCCACTTCATGCTAGTCCTTGTGTTATTCATGACGCGTTATATTAGTTCATCGGTATGTCCAGTGGCTAGGTACGTACATTCTAGTAGGTAGTTGTTTACATTATTGTGCAGTTAATTGGCTCACAGAGTCAGACCATACACCGTATAAGGCAAGTTGCCGAGAATCTAGTCCCACAAGTCGACGAGCGGCGCGGTGGCGGCGGCGGCCGGCCAACCGCTTTCATCATGCCACGATTACTTATGTCAAGCATTATCCTTTTACAAGTAGTTATGCACAATGTTGGCATGACGCGTATGTGGATAGTGGACAACGACTTGGAAATAATCGCTGTACACACTATAAAAAACAAACAGATATGACATTCATGACTTAGGTATGCAAGATAGCTTGCTTGTAACACTGCATTGAGCAGCTTTTTATCGAAGAGTACGATATGATTGTGTTTTATAATAGGCGGCGGTGGTATACCTCCTTTTTGTTTCACTTAAAAAGAAAACAAAACCTTATGAACGCATTCCATAGTTCCCGCGGCCTTCCGCCCCGCCCTCGCATTCCATCGAGATAGTTGAAGATAGGCGATAGTTCACTCAAGGATCAAATCTCGACAAAAAATAGATTGATGTTACCAAAAACAACTCTAAATAGCCCCTTCAAGTTCTTGATTGCAGATTAATATCACGTTACTAACGCACCACACCTACTAATTATAAAATTCCGTTAATTTTGAACAATATTATCCCATGAAATTATTTTATTTTAGGTTTTGTAATTCATTTGGACATTCTTTCTTCTATCAGAAAAATAAATGTTCTACCGTTTGTATGCCTACGTGCCGTTTGGAACTAATTAGCCAATTAGCTCGTTCAAGAGGGTGCGATTCCGTTTACTAGTAATTTTAACGGATGTCACTTCATTTCAGTTTTTGTTGATAGTTTTTGCAAGTATAGCATTCGCACTCAGCGAACATGTGGGCAGATGTCATGGTTCCTGAATCCTATTAGTTTGATGTTCGTTTATGTTACAACAGTAGAGTTTAGTACGTTTGGCACCATCTCTTGTATATCATAATTAAAGTCTAAAATATTGTGTTTTGTTCTTGGAACGATAACACTTTTGTTTCTCTTTCTATGTTTTATCAGGAAATTTCTAGCATTTATTCAAAAAATGATATACCTAGGTAGGTACTATTTGATGCTACTAAATTTTTATCTGGCATTTACTACAAACTATTATTAAGAGTGCAATAGAGGTGAGGAGTTGGGTAAGTAGTCCCAGCTGTATTTAGTATTGCTGTTAGGCAAGCACCGTTATTCCAGATGATAGGCAATTTTTGATTCAACAAAAAGCAAGAACTAAGCTAAGCGAGCGTGGGCCGGTAGTGTTTGTTTTGGTAACGAATTATTTTTCGCACCTATTTACCGTGAAGCGCCATCTATCAATCACTATAAAAAATAAACAGGTTTCACTTTCGTCAATAAGCAACAGATGGCGCTGAGTTTAACAAGCACTTTTTTAGGGTTTTATACAAAAATAAAAAAATTAAAAGATTAAGGGGGGCTAACACATGGAACTGAAACAAAAAAAAAAATATCATCGTACTAATACGTGCGGGGTGTCTATACATAGATAGGTCTTTAAAAATGAGATTGAGGTTCCTAAATCCATTTTTTCTTAGTCAATCGTTTGAAAGATAGACCACAACACCTAAATTACAATGCAATTTAAAGTGCACTGTTTAGGTAGTTATTACTTCCAAAGTGGTAATATTCTGAAAAAAATTAGAATTGGAGAATGTAAAAAAAACTTTCAACGAAACTTGGTTTGAATAAGATTTGATGTTTAGTTTTTGAGATATGGGTGGGACTTTTTCATCAAATTGCAGCAGTAACTTTGTTTCTCATTAACATACTATGAAAAACAAATTTAGTTTTTCTGTTGAATTTAATACAATACAACATAATGTGAATGAGCCTTCAAAATATTTTAATTATATTGTTTGGTGCTACAGAACCCTGTGTGCGTGTGAGTACGACTCGCACTGGGTCAGTTTTTTATTCAAACTTCTGTACAATTAATAAGAATTTTAATGAAAAATTAAAACGAATCAGACGGTTTAACATTTTATTTATGCAACATCCCATACTTCTTCAAAGGCAGTACATAATTTAGCACAAGTCAAGGCAGCTGATAATGGATAGTTACTGATTGACATAACATCTTCTGAGTAATCTACTTCTACTTTACCATGAGCCATGGCACCAATGATAAAGACTATTGGCTCATCTTTTGGGACTAAGTCTCTACAATTCTTTACAACTGTTGAGCTGAAAGACATGGTCACTTTCCTCACACCAACAGGTAAATGTGATGTGACCGGGTTTTTTATAACTTTCAGCAGCTTCATTGGGCCATCTGAAGCTCTTATTGCAAACTTGTGAAGAAGTTGAACTGAAAAAAAAAACATCAAGATTAATAATCAGGCAAATAATTATATAGTATGTTATTTACTCATAATAATTCAATTTGTTTATTTGGAACCTACCCATTAAACCAGCAAATCTCTTAAAAGTCCGTGGTATTCTGGTTTGTGGATTTATTTCTATGAGAACATTTTTCTCTGTGTGAATGTAAACTTGCAGTAAGCCGGCCCTGTTTAGAGGAGAGTCCATCAACATAAGAAGTGATTGATGAGTGATGTCTGGCCTGCATGATCCAGGTTCTCTGTCATTCTTTCTCAGAATATTTGCATGATCATCACAGTTTAACAGCTCAAAACTATTTCCGGTCTGAAATCAAAACAAATAGTTTTAATACACCTATGAACAAATTATAACCTCATAAATTAAGTTAATGTGAAGACAGGCGTATTTTACTTACCTTAACTGTTTCCAGCTGAGCGTTTTCTAAAATTACAACGAGGCGTTTTTCTTGCTTTTTTATGTGCGAAGTGACTAAGTGTCTTGGTATCGGGTCAAATTCAAATTCATCATCTTTTGCTCCCAGTTTCCTTTTCTTTCCCATGATTCACAGGGTCTCTTATATTTACAAAAATAAAGAGTAGAAGTTTATTTAGTGTACAGATATACGACACTTACGACGACTACTACACTACTACTTCTACTTATTACGATACTTTTATGCATTAACAAGCACGGTTATTATTTAATAAAAAGACACAACGCGTTTTGTTGAAACAAGCTAAGTTATTCTTCCGCACGTGTTTTTAACAATTTAATTGACATTGACATTAGTTGACGTTTGTCGACTGTTGACAACAGGGCTGGCAAGAGGCTGTATTAGATTTCAACCAAGCTTACCAGTAAAAACGAGCTTAAGTACTTATCTAAACGTACTATTCAGTGGCATAGTACTTCATTTCGATGCCAGCTGAACACCAGTAACTTGATACAAACAACTGCATTGCTACATCGCTCACCACTGACAAACTCCTGATGTTCTGTAGAATAAATAATACTTATTTTACAGTTTCAGCGACCCAGCGCAGTTACTTGCACGTAAAAATTCTGTCTATATTCTGCGTTCCCTGTTCCCGACAAAATAAAAAGGACTAGTTTTTAGACTTCTACGTGAGATCACATACCAGTAGCTGGCATGTTATGGAGCTGATTTGTTTGCAAAGTGACTCGAAAGTCGCATATTAATAATTATAACCAGTTTACATTGAATTATATTCAGACTGGCAATACTTGCAATAAAATGTCATTGTTTTCCACTTGTCAGTGTCATCACAAGTCATCAGTGAAGTGCCCCCTCGCCCCTACCCTTTGTTATCGAAATATTAGATTGATTGTAATTGAAGTGTCGCTTTATTATTTTCTCCTGTCTTAACAATTAAATTGGATCTTGTTCTGAAACTGGTTTAAGTGCATCTTCATGGCTAACGATAGAGAAGTTCTACGTGAAATATGGGACGGAAAATTGCCAATTTGTTTTCAATTAGATCAAGAAGAAATTATGGAAATACAACAACCTGATGCTTTTTATGTGATGGTCCCTAGACTAAGCTACTTCCCTCTTGTAACAGACAAAGTTGGTTGAATATAATTACCCTAAAAACCGTGTTCAGTGACGCAGTCAACAGTGCTATCCTCACCTAACATTACTTACTGATTGTACATCCATATTTTCAGATGAAAAGGCACTTTTTGCGCTATATATCTCAAGAAAATGCTGACAGTGAAATGTGGTTGGATTATAACGGACAGCCACTCAAATGGCACTACCCAATAGGCTTCCTCTATGATCTGTTTTGTGGCAATGACCCTCAACTGCCATGGCATCTAACAGTGCACTTCACCAAATTCCCTGAAGATGTCCTTCTCCATTGTAATAACAAGTAATACCAGTTACACAGATTCTTATAAAATGAGTTACTTTTTGTTTTGGACCTCTGATGAATGTTTATGAAACTTTTCAGGGATGTAGTGGAAGCTCATTTTATGTCAACAGTGAAAGAAGCTGATGTTCTAAAACATAGAGGACAAGTCATGTCCACTATGCAGAAAAAAGATCACAATCAGTTATGGCTTGGTTTACAAAATGGTAATAAATCATGATGTTTTTCTGTTATGATAAAAGTAGATTTGCTGCTACTTTGTAAAGATTATGCTCTGTTATGCAAGTGATGCTTTTTTCATCTCTTGAGAGGTATGATGTAGCACACAACCAAATATGGTATTTTTTAAACTTACTCATTCCTTAATTTCAGACAAATTTGACCAGTTCTGGGCTATTAACAGGAGACTGATGGAATCTCATGGAGACAATGAAGGTTTTAAACACATTCCAATAAAGTTATACTCAGATGATGGAACCTGTAGTCAACGTCTAGTCAGTCCAAAGAACAATGATGGCAGTAGAAAGACATTACAACAGATGGTGGCCGAGTTGTACCCTGATAAACATGATGGTTTGTAGAATTATTTTTATCCACAAATGGATTGCTATAGATTTCCTTTAATGTGAGATACAAGTTACCTCACAAAAAATCATATTTATTTTTTGTAGAATTAATAATCCTCTTTATTTTCAGTACAACTGAGAACACATGGTGTAGTAATACCTTCAGACACACCACTGCAATGGCTTTCTGAACATATGAGTTATCCAGACAATTTCTTACATTTGTGTGTATTCTAAAACTTTTATGTGATTAATTTCCGAAGCCTTATGGTATAGAGTGATTCCTAGTGAACAGTGCAATTCAATCAAAGACAATGTATTAATCAATTGTTTTATTGCAAGAAGAGAAGTCACTTTCAGTGATTATTTAAAAAACAAACAATATACACAGAGAGAACATTCCTTATTTATATATTAACTTGCAAACAAACTTACTAACCTGAGGTATTATTTACAGATCATTCATTAGTATGTACTTATTTAAATTAATTGAAATAAAAAGTTACATAACTAGTGCATGGCAACTTTTTTTACAAGAAATAAATAATACATGATTTTTTCCAAAAAAGAAACAGTTTTTTTCTACCAAATAGAATTTTTGTATCATGCATGATAATTAAAAAAACTAAATGCACATCAAAATGCTGCTCTTTTTTGTAACCTATGAAATAAGAACTATTTTGTACAAACAAGGTTTAAAGCTAAATAAATATAATTAATTCAACAAATAATAATTTTCAGTTGTAAATATCACAAGTTTACACTTAAACTAGAGATTGATTACAACTCTATCTTCTGTTTATTCTTTTGGATGATGTAAGGAATGTGTCTTGTGAAACGCTTGCATCCATTGTTAGCAAATATGGGCTGGTCTTCATTCGGCCCATATGTTATAACAGACAAAGCTTCCCTGTAAAAGATGTGAATATATAAGAATGTTATATTAAGCTTAATATTGTAAATGAAATATATTTGAATTATAAATGTCTTGAAAAATTATTATATTGTCAAATGATTTTTATTTTTAACAATTTTTATTTTAAAGGAATATAATATTTCAAGTAATAATTTAGAGTTCTTACGCCATCATTTCCTGGGTAGGATGATATACAGCATGTGAACGAAACTCGGCCAGGGCACACATTTCTACATGTTGCTGTTCCAATGGTAAAAATGGCACATAGTGGTCAATCAAATGATTTGCTATTGCAGCTGCCTTTTCAAACCCTCCTAAAAGAAAGAACTTTAAAAGTTTAAATCATTTGCTATAATTCTTTATTAATATGAATAACCAAGATTTAAATTGTTACATCTGACTTAGGTTGCGCGAAAAAGAAAAAGTCTACATGGAGAAGAGTCAGCTTGTACATCCAGCTTGGAATGATAGATATAATGTTCAGTATGTGATATTTTTATGATGTGGTAGGGCTAAGCTAATGAGTTATCTTTACATACATACATACATAAACTCACGCCATTTACCCATGGGGGTAGGCAGAAACTACTGAATGCCACCTGCTATGATCCTTACATACTCCTTTTGCCTCGTCCAAAAGTTCATACATCTCGTCATACACGCACGCCGCTTGCGAGTATTACGCACCTGACCTTTCTGAAGGACCTCACCAATAAGGTCAGTGTGTGTCCTTCTAGGGCGTCCCCTCGCGGCCAAACCATCCAAGCATACTCTTTTCAATTTTTACCACTAAATCTTCTTTTTTTTTTGCTAATATCAATATTAAGAAACAGCAGCATCCTTCTGTCTGCTTAAAAAACACATTGTCACAGCAGTCTTTCTACCAATGATGTACAGTAGAATAGAAAGTGAATAACTCTATATTGTATCCTCTGTAACCATAAATTACAGAGTGAAAATTTGAGGATGTGGGTTCAGAAGTTTTTACAGAATTGGAAACAAAGCATTATTGTAAAAAAAAAAACCTTGGAAATATGCTGTTCTCCTAATGATTGGTTCAAAATTATGAAATTCAACATCAGTCCTCTTTGCACCTTGCTCATACAGATCTAACAGTTTTGTTGCTATTTCTTGACCTCCAATATTTGATATGAATATAAATATACTATCTCTGTAAAGAAAGGGAAAACATGAGAGATTAAGGAACTAGCATCCACCTGCTCTATTCCCATATATTTAAAAAAATGTAATAATATACCTTTGTGCAAGTAATAAGTTGACAAAGTTTTAGTGCAACAGATGAATGTAGGTATGTGATGTATAGCCGGGTACTCATTACCGAACCGTAACCGTTTCATGAACTGTTACAAAAAAACATAGTGTGTACGTGGTTCGCAAACGTGCTGGGAGCGGTAGGCGTGCGGTTAGCAGCGAGCCGACGATTAAAAGGTGCTCATATCTGTCACCGTAGCGTTGCACGTAACTGTAATCGTTACTGTTACCAAAAACAGTGTGTACGTGGTTCGCGAGCCTGCAACGAGCGCTACATGAGCGACTTGCAGCGAGGCGACGATTGTCGTTTTTTGACTAATTTCTTGATTTTTTAAGATGCAAAGTAAATCACTTCTTTCCCGATAGATTTTATGAATCCACCATCTTCGTGGCCGTTTATGATCATCGAGTAAAGCATCTATAAACATGTATGCTGCACAAATAAGAGACACTTCGTCCGACATCGTGGAGTTATTAACCAAAACTGCGGACCGATCTGACTTGTCATTACGGTTACAGTGATGTAGCCTTCTCGTACACACTAGAAGCTCGTTACTGTATCTGTTTAGTTACAGTTACAGCTCGCAAAATAAGTACGCGCGGTGAAATTGTTCAGGCGACGTCATGAGCCTAAACTGTAGACGCGTACACACTAGAACATCGCAAGTTACGGATACAGCTCGCTAATGAGTACCCGGCTTAAGGCAGCACATAAAATATGAACAAACATTTATTTTTATATATTAGAAGAAGATTGCTGTATTACAAACTTTTAAAAATGATTTCAATGGATGACCTTGTGTGACCCCTATGTTTATTATACTCACCTATAATCTATACCATCTACAGCATGATGATGGTCAAGCATTGGTTTGATGGTGTCCAACAGTGAAGGACACATATCATGTATCTCATCAAAAATAATGAGTGATCTTGGACATTTTCTTACAACATTATTTAAAGTTGCCACCAAATCTTCCTGAAATATAATTAAGATTTGTATAGAATAAGAGAATACCGAATAAACGATGCATGGATTGTTTGTGGAATGATATTATCAAAGAAAAGGGAGTAAATGGGAGTGCGTTGGCTGACAGGGGAGAATGGAAGAAAAAAATTGTTGCGCCACCCCCAAGTAACATAAGACAAGGGTAGGAAGATAATCGTGATAAACAGAAAACCAAAATTATTGTATAATGCACAGTCATATATGTTATAGTAAATCAGTATCTAGAGTTTATTGAATTTGAAACATCCTCCAAATTGATTTAATAATAATATCATGTTAACTCACTCACTTTTTTCTTCTCCAAGTTAGAGCAGTCAAAATCTTTTTTCCCCATAAACAGCTTCACATATTTGCTGTGCATACCTTTAGAATAAAGTGCCTCAGCTATCATAGTAGCTGCATAGTTTTTACCAACACCTGGCCAACCATGTAGGCTTATAACTAAAGCCTTTTTGTTTTTTTTGTTCTCATCATGAACAGCTTCTTTGTGTGCATGCATAATGTTGACTAATTCATCAACCAATGGCTGCCCAAACATTTTCTGTGATAGTGATAATTTTAACTCTGTAAAAGAAAAAGAAAATCTTAAAAACTCCTAAAAGAGATTTTTATAACACAATAATATTATGATTTTACTCACTATTTATATCGAAAGGCACATGCTGATCATTACAACATTCCGCAAACCGACAATATGTGTTATCTTTTATCGTATTCCATTTGTACAAGCCTGCCATAGTAGCAGCAGTACCAAGTATGGATAATGTTATGAATTCCGACAAGGTACATTGAATAAATGCAAATACAAATATTAAAACGATGAAGTAATTTCTAAATAACATTTTGAAGAACGGAGTTTTTGACAGGCGGGAATATTGAGTAAACGAATTAAAACACGTTATTTTTACACGATCAATAAACAAAGTATTTCAACCTCGATGTTTTTTTATAGTTCATTTTAAAGCGATTTATTATATTCGATAACAATGCAATTACAAAGAACAATGTCTGCAAGTTCAAAATAATAAGAAAATCTCCGCAGAAAAAGTTTGAGCAAATTCTGGTTCGTACAATTCGTACCGTACTGACAGTCTGACAGTGACAATAACAATGACATTATGTTTGACATTGACAATTCAGTCAGTATTGCCACCCCACCTTTTTTGCCGACATATATTTGCCACTATAAACTGCCATCGAATTATTTAGAAATAATAAATAGTTACGACGTGTTTGAAAGGCGACTGAGAGAAGAGCATGGACTTAGTATGATAAACTGGACTGAGCACTCAACCAGAAAAACGTGACGAGAGAGATATTTATAACAGAGCCCTTTGTCTCTTTCTAATAGGGTGACCAGACATTTTTATAACAAATAAGAAACTTCGATTAGACAGAGATAATTAGTTTCCGGATAAGATATCAACGGTTACATAAAATAGAATTTATGAGAATAAATTAGTAGGTACGTAAGTGCGCACAAAATTTGAACAAATCGTAGTCTTTCAATTTCAACAATGTCCTGAAGAGTTACTTCCTGAAACCTTATGAAGAGTTAACTTCGGCGTTGTTATCTCTGTGAAACGACGTCGTCCTTCTTCACGTCGATCCTTGCAAGATACAAGGAGCAGCCGGAGCCTGCAGTTGCAAGGGGCCTGCCAGTGCCGACTGAAAAGAGTTTCGTGCAGGAGAACATCTATTAAGCATACTCAACCATGTCATTAGTCACGTCGTTATCCCGATTTGATATTATGGTAGACTGTGGTGGAACTACAGCCTGCGGCGGCGTGGCAATGACATGGCTACTCTGCAATTCAGTCCGCAAGCGATCAAGTACGGTGTCATCCAACATACGATTACGCTGGATGACTCGCACCTGATCCGATAGTCGTTGTGCCGACACGTTGACAGCTGGCTCAAGCACCTGAAACAGAGAGAGCATCCGAACACGGTACGCGGTCAGATTGTTTCCACCCTCTGTAGCCCCATAATATGCGCGCATGACTTGTTTATTAATGGACTGAGTCCATCGCATGCGCGACACATTTCCACCAGCAGTGGGGACCCTGTTCGGGGCCGGTTGGCCTCGAGGTCCCAAGCCCGCTGGTGTCCGTCCTCTTCCACGTCGACGTTGCGGTGGTGGTGGTGTCAACGGTGGTGAGAAAAACTCGTCGCTCGAGCTCGACGCAACTGCAGCGACCGGCGACACGGCGCTCACGGGTGTGGCGCGTCCCGGCGGCGGCTGCGAGGCGGAGCTGAGCGACGAGCCCGGAGATGGTGGGTGTGCCTGTTGTTTTGCCCGGCTTCTAGTCAGCATTCCAAGGATTTTGACGTTTGCTATAAATCCACTTTTATCTGCATTTTTGTATTTCGTACTTGTTGCCAAATTATCTTATTTCATTTTCGTTTTTTCTGATTTGATGATGATTGTCCAAAACAAATTTAATTCAAATAATTTAGTCGAAAAAAAAAAAAAAAATGATTGAATAGCAGAAAAAATGTTGCGTCACATTGACACCCGAGCCACCCATTGACACCCGGGCCACATATTACTCTTAACAGCTATAATATTCATTACCTGTGAAAAGATATGCCACAACCATCATATGATTCACTTTACATAACGTTTTAACCATTTTCACAGTTAAATAAAAAAGAACCGTAGATAAATCTTATAATTTTCTCAAAACTAGTTAGGACGTCAAATTAACGCCATTGGTGACAGATTTCAATGTTATAATCAATATATAATAGCTTCCAAACAATCATACTAATATTTAATTTGACTTAAAATAAATAAATTAGTATTATGTACAGACTGTAAACCTATAAAAGAAAATAATTAAAATTTATCTTAAAGTTAAAATGCACGTAATTTATTTTACTTGTAATGTGAGGTGACTGCCGGTTTAATATATTCTACCATATTTAACATTTTTATTTGTTGGCAATTGAGTGAAAGGGAAAAAGGGTTCCCTTTTTGTTATCTCTCTCGCCTCGGTTATGATAGCTTAACAAAAGTAACAGGTGTGACAGTTATTTTTGTGTTTTACGAATTTCGCAGAACTCAGTCCTGTTTGTATATTAGTCCATGGAGAAGAGAGTGAAATACGGAACCAAACATGGTATGTTATGTTATGTCGAGGAACGACGGATGCCATTTTTGCTACATTTTTTTTTTTTTTTTTTTATTCTTTATGGGCTTACTCTTGACCTCAATCTAGTCCTGAGGACAGAGATGAAGTCGACGATGGAACGAGCTAACCCAAAAGAAGCCTATTAACTCGCGATTTAAATAGATTGGGGTCATATGAACTTGGAAACACCGACGCAGGCAGGGAATTCCACTCCTTGGCTGTGCGCATAATAAATGATGTAGCAAAGCGCTTCGTGCGAATGTGTGGAACATCGACAAGGTATGGGTGATAACCTGCAGTACGTCTGGACTCCCGATGGAAGAAAGGAGATGGTGGAATGAGTTCGTGGAGCTCTTGAGCACACTCACCGAAGTACAATCTGTAAAAGACCGACAAACATGCAACTTTGCGCCGATGGGCCAGGCTATGAAGCCTGGTACTAACCAGCACATCGTCACCAATGAGCTTCTTGGCTCTGCGCTCAACAGAATCAAGTGTGGCTAATTGGTATTTGGCTGAGCCATCCCAAAGGTGACAGCAATACTCCATGCCGGACCGAACTTGAGCTTTATATAAAACTAAAAGCTGTCCAGGCTTGAAGTAACGCTTAACCTTGTTTAGGATACCCAGCTTTTTTGCCGCAGTTTGGGCTTTCGACTCAATGTAGGCACCGAAGTTCAGATTCGCACTCAACTTCGCACCTAGAAGCTCGAGGCTGTCGGTGACTGGTACAGATGTACCCCGGAAAGTAGGAGCCAGATTGAACGGACTCCTTTTGGCGGTGAACAGGCACACTTGTGTTTTGGTGGCATTGAAAACAACCAAATTCTCATCACCCCACTTGGAGATGAGACTTAAGGTTGAATTCGTTCGCTCTACCATGGCCTCTCTCAATAAACGCACTTCATCACCGCTGGCTTTCGCGCTGGATGCATAACTCTCCATGACAGTACTGTCGTCTGCGTACCCAACAATACCAGGAGCCAGAAGGTCATTGATGTGCAGCAGGAAAAGAGTCGCGGAGAGAACAGACCCCTGAGGAACTCCGGCATCAATAGCGATAAGGTCAGAGGAGCAGCCATCAATGACCACTCGGATCGACCGTTCACTCAGGAAGTCAGATATCCAGCGGCAAAAGTCAACGGGGATGCCGTATGCAGGAAGTTTGCTCAGCAGACTTGCGTGCCATACCCTGTCGAAAGCCTTCGAGATGTCGAGCGAAACGGCAAGGGCTTCGCCGTGTTTCTCGATGGCCTCACCCCAGCAGTGCGTAGCAAACACCAGAAGATCCCCAGTTGATCGTCCCCGGCGAAAGCCATACTGACGGTCACTAAGTAGGTTGTTTGTTTCTAGGTATGCCAGCAGCTTCGCATTGAGAACCCTTTCCATAACTTTACAAAGTATGGAGGTGATGGCGATTGGTCGATAGTTACTGGGGTCGGCACGACTACCCTTCTTGGGTACTGGTTGTACATTGGCAACCTTCCATGATAACGGAACCGTTCTGGTTTTAAGAGAGAGGCGGTACAAGCGTGTCAACACAGGAGACAACTCAGGCGCACAGTTCCTCAAGACTCTTGCTGGTATGCCGTCAGGACCGCTAGCCTTGTTCACGTCTAGGCTATAGAGTACTCTACGAACCTCTTTCATGTGTATTGTGATCTCCGGCATCGAAGAATCACAGTGAGGAATCGTTGGTGGCTGTTTTGATTCAGTAACTAGACGTGAATTGCTCGCGAATAGAGATGCAAACAGGTTTGCCTTCTCGGTAGCGGAGTGAGCTAGCGACCCATCCGGTTTTTGCAAGGGAGGTAATGTGGGCCGGCAGAAGTTGGTTTCGACCGATTTGGATAGGGACCAAAACTGTTTACTACCAGAGGGGTAGGATGCAAGTTTAGCCCCTATACGGCTGACGTGGTCGAAACGCGCCTTTCGGATCACCCGCTTGCACGACTTTGCGGCAGAATTAAAAGCTCTTTTCTTCGCGCGAACCCGTCGAGCTCGAACTTTGCGGTCACGGGCTTGCACCCAGGCTTGGTATGCAGACTGCATTCGAGCCTCAGCACGAGCGCAGTCCACGTTGAACCAAGGACGGGCGTTGTGACCGAGCGTTATGTCGGAGAATGGAATATAGTATTCCATTCCCTGCCGTATCACGTCCGCAACCGCTTCAGCTGAACAAGTGGGGTCGTCTGAAGAAAAGCACACTGGACGCCAAGGGAAGGACGCAAAAAAATGCCGCATCTCATCCCAGTCTGCTGATTCGTATCGCCAAACTCGCCTCTCGCCCCTAGGGCTATCATCTGGAGGAGAGCAGACAGACACGGACTTCACCAGACAGTGGTCGGATGTTCCCAGTGGGGCTGATACCGATACTGAGTGCCTGTCTGGGTCAGTGGTCAGCAGTAAGTCCAAGCAGTTGGGTGTATGTCCGTCAACATCTGGCACCCGCGTAGCTTCAGTCACCAGCTGGGTGAGATCTAGCGACAATGCAAATCTGCGCGCCTCTCTCCCAGCATGGTCAGTTTTCTGAAACGGGAACAACCACTCATTGTGATGGGCATTAAAGTCCCCCAGAAAAAGAAGCTCCGCCGTCGGGTACCGTTGCTGGGCACAATCCGCCATCTCCATCAGGTGCTCAAAGAGCCTGGTCGTCTCCTGGTCACCGCTGTGCGACCGGTAGACACCGATGTAGAGTGATTTCTCCACACCGGTATCCACCAGTATCCAGATAGTAGATAACCCGGAATCCTCAAAGCAACGGAGACGCCGAAAGCATATGTCATCGCGGACGTACACACAGACCCCAGCTCGTTTTACGAACTTATGTTCAAGCGAGTAACCTGGGTAGTTGAGGTACGCCACGTCTGATGGAGTCGCAATCTGCGTCTCCGTTAAAAAGAATAGGTGCGGCTTCTCGGTCTCGAGGTGGTGGTGGACCGGATCGAGATTTGAGTGCAACCCCCTGATATTGATGAGGTGCACTTTAAGTGGGAGGAAGTGCTGCCGCTTCAAAACCGTTTTCCTTTTTTGCTTTTTCATAGTGGAGTATTTTTTTGTGGGGAAACAGAAGGTTGGTCGAGACGCGGCTCGGTTACCCATCGGGCCTCTTCAGGTCATCCGACCTGTGGGAGACTCATCTGGAGACTGCGGGGACGCCCGAGCCCCCCCGAAATGGCCACCGGGTCCTCCCACCCAGTCGCCAACTGGCACAGTGGAGCATTTCGGGATTTTTCGCGAGTTGGCGGGGCAGCCTTTCCCACGTGGCTGGCGCAGTACTTGGGCCCCCTACTAACTGCGGTCGGCCAACGACAGAGACCGTGCCTCGGATCCCGCTACCCTCCAGCATGAGTCCCCCGGTACAGAGTCACATAGAAACCCAGACTGGTCCGAAACCGCGCAACTGACCATATCCATCCCCCAATGGCACTGACACTCCCGCTCACCGACGGAACACAGACAAGCTGTTTGGCGCTGGACTCTGGCAGGAGGGTGGTCGCGCGCCAGGCGGCCGAAGCCTACCACCGCTGTAAGGGATCTTCAGCCGTCACCACAGTCCGTGAAGACACGTGGTGCCGTTGCCCGGGGTGGACCGCTAGGAGGTAGATCCCAACCACCCCAAAATACTACAAGCTATGCGATAAATACAAAGGTGCACATAAAAACTTTGTATAGTGTTCGTCGACCTCGAAAAGACATACGACCGGGTACCCCGTGAGGCTTTGTGGTGGGCTCTTCAGGAGAAAGGTGTGCCTGAGAATGGTGTATGTGCAGTTCATCCGAGCGATGTATGTACAGTCGATGTAGAACCCAAGTACGGTCTATAGCGGGCACTACCGGTATCATCGTTCTTTCGGTCTCCCTGGTGTATGCTGTTTGCCGACGACATTGTGCTAGTCTAGTTGCCGAGAGTGGTCTAGAGGTCCAGAGCAGATTGAAGGTGGCAAATACTGGAGAATTTTGGCCTGACATTAAGTAGAACCAAAACGGAATACTTCTTTGTGATTTCAGCGGCCTCTCCAGTCCCGAGCCTAATAACCCTATCCGGAACGCACATACGGATCTGCTCCGATTTTCAGTACCTCGGGTCGCTTGTCCAGGCGGATGGCCAAGTAGACCGGGACTTAACACACCGGATCAACTCAGGATGGACGAAATGGCGATAGGTCATTGGAACAACTTGCGACCCACGCAAGTGCCCCCCAAGTTAAAGGGAAAAATATACAAGCCCGTGATTAGGCATGTCGTACTATATGGATCGGAATGCTGGGCTGTGAAGAAGATGGATGAAAAAAGACTGACTTCATTCATCTTTCGTCATTTCATTTTATTGTCAAAATAGGGGCCATGCAAACAACCTGTGTTGATCAAAAGCTGGTATAATCATTAAAATCACAACGCTCCAAGTCTATTTAATCCCATTGAAATTTTTTAATGAAATAGTCATTCAATGGGATTAAAATAATGAACTTAAAGGGGCTGTATTGATGATTTTAAAGACTACAATTTTGTAAATACATACGTTTTACGGCCGGGAATCATATTTTTTCAACAGACAGCCTGACAAAAATGTAAGATAATTATAATTTCGCGGGCTACCCTGGAATTTTCACCAGTCAGTAGTTTTTTTGATAATCACTCGTTTAGAAATCACTTAATGCCAGGAATGGCAATGAATCATTTATTTTTGGACTTAGTACCTATAAGTTCCATGCATTTTTCCATTGCCATTGACACTTTATTTTAATGTTATTGTGTTCTTTTATGTTTGGTCTCATTCTGTGTCTCAACTTTGTAAAAAAGTTATGTTTGTAAATAAAAATAAATTAGTATTGAGCCGTTGAGCGCCGACTTATTTGTTTGATCAACATTTTGCATATTTTAGTTATCTACATCATTATTCATATTCAATAGTATGAACCGAAAGACTGCAATTATTAGTTAAAAATATTTAAGGTACCTAAGTAAAATTTACGTTATAATAAAATATAAAGAAATTCAGCAATTACATAATGGCCATGAATAAATATAAGGTCGAGTCCGGAGTACAACTACTAGCAAGATTGATTAAGAAGCCGGTAATTGAAAACTTTTACTCAAATTTATTCCAGCCTGGATTAAAAAATGAGGATGTTGTTGAAATATTTGGTAATAATACTTCTGCTTTATTGATCGACTTGCTAAGCGATGCATTAATGCGAAGCAGGTCTAATGCAGAACCATTAGGTATCCTAGTGTTTAACACAGTCGGAAACCTGAACTTCATAGAACTAATCAGAGCATTGAAAAAAAAGATATCATCAGTGAATACAAATATTGAAAGTGATGCTGAATTAGACACAATTCTTCAAAGGATTCTCAAGAATTTGTTTATAGTAGATGTTTATGATGCAACACAATTCTATACAACTATACATAATTTGGAAAGCATATTAGCACAACATCAAAATATTTCATTGCTAATTTTTGATACTTTAACGGCTTTCTATTGGTCAGAACAAGGATCAAAAATAACAAAGATGGATTTATATATCAAAAATTTACTTAGAATGATACAAAAAGTTTCTAAAGAGTATAAAGTAATATTAATCTATACAAGACCAGGATATTTCAGTTCAAGCAAAGATTCAGGAAATATTGCTGAGGTTCAAATCACAGAATGTGTTAATTTTAAAGTCCATTTAATTGATAATAATAGTACAGAGACTTATCAAGTAAATGTTAAAACACCTGATTTATATTATAAGAAATGTATGAGTATAATAGACAATGAAATAAATTGGCAGTGAATACAGAATATCTTGTATTATTTTTATCCAATTCTACTTATAATTTATTACATAAAAGATTTAGATTAAGGCGTGTTTGACATAATAATATAGTGCATCAAAATTTCATTTAAATAAATATATTTTTGGGTTTCATTTATGTAAAAAAGACTAGTCATTGACTTACACCACAATTCACGTAGTTGCTTTAAGTCTCTAATAATGGTATAAAATGATTAAATGTAATTATACTTTTAATCTAAATTCAAGCTCTAAAACTTTCTATGATGGAGAAATATTATTTTTTAAATTGTATTTTGTTCAATTACATTCCCTATTTAAAAAAAGTTAATGTATAATACTGTAAGAGATCATAAGAAGAGATTCAGAAAATACTGTGAAAAGTCGCTTACTTACTAGGGATATAACTTATCACATCAGTAAATAAATCACATACAAAAAGGCAGAAAAACCATGACTAAAATAATCAAGATTTTCCCATTTACTTATAGTATAGAAGTATGAGTAACCTGATTCTTGCACAGAAAATGATGCTTCAAACATCACACCTAAATAAGCAAGGTGAATAATAGTTATGATAGAAAATATGCTGTTTGTGAATAAAGCAAGCATACTGTTCCATTTATACTTGTGATCACATTGTTTACAAGAATTTGCTAAACAACACACCTCCAGAGTTGAGGCTACTTTATAACGTAGATTGTATTCAACATATGAGAATGTCCCTATACTGAGAAGAACTGCCCAGAATTGGAAATTCCATCCATGAAGCAATGATGACACAGCATAGGTAATTAATACAGCTGTAAATTGACCATATGGTTGACAAGTCTTAAAAACGTAGTTCTTCAACCACTGATGCATAGGAATATTCCAATAAATAACCACTTGGACTAGGGATCTCGGCAATTCAATGAAAAATGGTTTAGTGACATGTACCTCAGAGCGACAATCATTAGTAAGGCCAAATCCTGCACTTATCATTGATACAACAGACATGCATGACACAAAATAGTGTGACATTCTAAATGCTTGTGCATCTCTAAATGCTATTAACCATGTAGGCATTTCATCATCTATATACCATGGCACAATACAGTTAGATAAAACCAAGAATACCATAGCCACAAATAGATTAATTACAATTATTTTAATCCATCTTTTAGACAAGAACTTAACTTCAAGGTATTGATTGTAATTGTGGAATGATATCCATGGGCCTAATATACAATTAGCTGGACAAAGTATGTACCCGCCAAATTCAACTGGATTAAGCATTTTTTTGAATAAATCTCTGTCTAGTTCAATAGCTACAGATATTATTTTCATAGCTGCTATCATCTGGATGCCTCTTATTTGTTGCCACATTTTTGGGTTAAGTACATAAAGTTCGCTTAATAACAAGAATGCAATGACATTTATAGACATTAACAGTCCTCTCCATTTTTTTGTAACAAATGATACTAATATAATAAATATGTAAGCTCCAGTTGTTAACCCTACAGTCCAAATAAAAGGGGGTCCAATATTATGATATAAAAGAAAACTTCCAATAACTAAACTTAAACTATGGCGAACATTGTGCGGCAGCGGTACAAACTGTATGATGAGACGCAGAGTAATATTAGCGATAATTAAATCCTTGGCAAATCGGAGTCCTTCATATAGAGTGGGTTCACCACATAAAGCTATGTAGGTCCAAGCAGTTTCAGGATATTCCTCTTCTTCATCCATGTTTTATCACCGGTATCAAACCGGTTTCTTTGTTTCGTGCTCGGTAAGTTTACGCTATTTTGTCATGGTACGATCCTTATAATAATAAATGATTTATTTTTATTGTTTGTGGATTATTACACCATTGAATGTAAAAAAACTGGCGCTTGAGATTTCAAATCTTTCCGGCACATTTTATAATTGAATGCAATGTGCATTCGATTATTTTTTGATTGATATGTCAACAGCCCTGTCCTGTCACAACATAACTTCAACTGACAGTAGAGAAAAACAGGGCAACAAAAAAATTAACTACGAACATTTAATGTTAGTATACTAAGTCCATGTCTTATAATATGTATAAAAAAACGATTTGAAATACATCGCGAATGAGCCTAGGACACAGATATAGATAGACTACTGACTAGGAGCTGGGGATGGCTGGGGGTTATTTTGAGCTAAGGGTGTTACCACACTAATCTATCTATCGATGGTAGATTGGATTAGTCGAAAAGACTTTTGCTGTTTAAACCATAACAAAATTCAAATCATCGGATGTAGGCTTCGTTGGCTTTCAGTCTTGCAAGCACCTGCCTGCTACCGATTCACCGTATTTGATTAAGGTACTGACGCCAGCACATCAAGCTACTCTGTACTGTTCAAGGTTGATTAGGATACAATTTTGGGTAGCTTGATATGCTAGCGTCTGTACCATTGTCCAAAGTACAGCTTTGCCTAGTTTGGGGCCAATGTGGCAATTTGGAGCTAAAGTTTTTGTATTTTGTATTTGTATAAGGTTTTTGTATACAAAACCCTTACTATAACCATATTCTTTGTGTACAAAACACTGAAAGCTTCGAGATAATTTTCTCTGTGATTGACTCTGTGGCTTCGAGCAAGCGCTTGTAACGCATTCTTTCGATTAGAGAGAATCATCCGCTCGTTTGTGCCTTTTTAAAAGTTCATCAGCCTTTACAACATTACACACCTGGAAACTTAATCAATTATTAAACTCTATGGGAACTTTGCGGCAAGCGCAAAGCGGTGTGGAGTCGGCAAAAATAAATTAAATTGTGTGGTGGCAACATTGTGTGTGAAGTTGCATTGATTGGGATGTTGTATTATTTTATTTTACTGTTTTATGTGGAAAAATCTCGTCATCAGTGGTCAGAGGGACAAATGTGATACTCTCAATTAAATAAAGCCACGGAATTGTTCATTAAAATACTGTGCACTATCATTGACATTACCTTTTCTCTGAACACAGAGCTATCGTGTGTAACTGTTTAGTTTATATCAATTTGATATGTGCATTCAGTGATTATTGTTTTTAAAAGATGGCTAGTCCGTCACCCCAGAATAGCCCAATGCCGCCGCCACAAGCGCCGAGCCCAATGGGCCCACCAACGCAGAGTCCGGCTCCGCCACAGTCTCCGCACAGCCCTTACAACCAGCAACATGTCAACGGACCGCCACCGTCGCATCCTCCTGGCGCTGGCCAGCCTCCAATGCCCAATCACATGTCGCCGTCAGGTCCAGCACATCCAATCGCGTCCAATTCTAATGGCCCCCCTGGTGTGCCTCAACAACATCCTGGCATGCCGCCAGGAGGACATCAGATGCCTCCACACATGGTGGGCCCACACATGCCAGGACCGGGTCATCCAATAGGTCCTGGTGGTGCTCATCCACCTGGACCTAACGGTCACCCAGGTGCACCGCAACATCCTAACATGCCCGGCCAAGGTCCACCACATGGGTACATGCAGCATCAAATTGGACATATGCCACCTGGACAGGTGATTAATGATTTATTTTATACTTTATTAGTTTTTGCCTGTGGCTTCGGAAATTATCCCCCAGAAGTAATTTAAATATAAGCCTAAGCCACTTGGGAATAATGAAGCTTCCCATTAGTGAATTTTTGGAATCGGAAGAGTAGTTCTAAAGAATACCCCCTACATTCGACCTCACAAACTTGACCTTTTTATAATATTAGTATAGATGTAATCTTGTCTAGTTCACATTGCTTGTAACAACAACTGAAGGAGTGACCAAATAAAACCCTCACTAAGACACTCATCCTTTAGCAGTGTGAACACAAAATATATCTTTATTAGGAATTAATTTGATGTAATTCAAGTATGAAATAAAACTAGTAGATGTAAAATTTTATATTATCAAAGTACACAATATATTTATAATTATAACAATTCCCTGAATGGAATGTCTTATCTGATGGCTGAATAGTGGTTTGTAGATACTGCTAGACAAGAGTAATATTTCCTTAATCATAGTTGAAAATTCATTTGTGATAGGCAGAATGTCCTTGGCACTTGGGAATAAGTGTTGATCAGCTTTCATGTATAATGTGTATACAATGGGAGTGTTTAATTTCCTTTTTACCCAATCAGCAACATTACCAGTGAAATTATCTGCCAGAAAAAAAAATGTAATTATTGTGCAATTCTATCAAGTCATTTAGTTTCAACAATATTATGTCTTATTATATCTTTTGGTAATAAACAAATATTAGTAAACTCACATAAATATTGACCAGTGGTGCCAAAAAAAAAGGTTTTATTATGCCCCTCTCTTATTCTATCATGCACAGATGTTATTATATCCAGCTGAAAATTAACATATCAGCTATTAAATTAAGATGAGTGAGCGCACTGTAATTAAAAGATGTAGTAAAACTTCTAACTAAACATAATATTGATGATTGAGTATACTTTTTAATCATCATAGTTTCTACTTAATTACAACTAGGGAAAAATGAAATTGTGCTTACCAATACAGGGTAATTATTACAGTATTCAAGCTCATTTCCATATGGTATAGTTACAAGGTATTCAAAACTTCTCACATTGATGAATGCCAACATTTGAAGAGCAATACTGTCTAAAAACTTAGCCAGGCCTTCAGTTTCTTTCTCAGATATAGATTTCGAACCAGAGTAAATTGGATCACATTCATCATTTCTTACTATGAAAAAAATTATTCATAAATGTACATTACCTTACCCCGCTTACTCAGGGTAACCACCTTTTAACCTAATTACTCAGGGCATAAGGGTGAAAAGTTGTTGACCATCAGTGAACTCAGTAGTACATAGCAAAGTTCAGTTCAAAGTTTGTGGATCTAGTAAATGAATAATACTGCATTCTGTAAAACAAACTTCGATATTTGAAATACTACCTAAATGCCCTCTGATCGTCCATGACTATAATCTATTTAATTACAAATGCATTGAATCCTTACCATACATTTTATTTATGACTAAAATAATAAAAAATCTTACTTACTTATATCTTTGCTGAAAAACCAGTTTCTATCTATATTTATACCAATACTTGCTTCACTTCCAGCACATTTTTTTTTTGGAAAATATACTTTTCTATTTTGCGACCAAAGGGGCTGCTGTAAAGTGGAACCAAGATTATAATATTATATCTGTCATTTCTAGATGAAATAATGATATTCTTTCTATATAATTATTGTATAGAAGAAGAAACTGTCTGACTGACATAATAGCGCACAGCGGAAACAACTGGAACTATCCTAGTTCCAGTTGTTTCCATGAAACATGAAAGGGGTTTGAATTAAATGGCCTGCCTAACTTTGACATTTTATTTTATTTCAAAAATTTTGTATGAGACACAATCCTCTAAATCATCACTTTTCTGAGATATGAGCTATCAAAGTTGAAATCCATTCACCGATGGCATCTTCAGTACAACTTTAATTTTATTAGCCACTCATAAAACCCATATTAATCAATACATGTCATCAATATAAACTAGTTTTGTGTGAGACAAAATCTTCTAAAGCTTTTTCCACCCTTCAATCAAGGAAGTTGGTGTACATACAGTGACTGGTAGCAGGTGATCATTGCTGTTGAAGAAAAAACTTAATCCTGTGTGGAAAACACAGGATTAAATTTTTTGATGGATAAGGTTGTAGGGCGTTTTGGTCATAGTATATCAGAGTGCTCCCAGAGCTTTTGTTAATGTCTTCAGCTTCTTTAAAGCGAAGTGTTTGAGCGCCTAAAGCGAGGCTGTCAGCATATACAAAGCTTTTTGTTTCTGGTGCGCAAGGCTGCTCATTTGTGTAGAGGTTGAATAACATTGTTTGCCACCTGCTCTTGTTGTTTTTAAGGTGCACTTGGAAATCGCGGTTGTTCAAGATTTCGCCCAGAATATGAACGAAGCCAATGTCTTTCGTGAGGCCGTTGAACTTTAACAGGAGTGTTCTGATGTCCATACGCCTCTGGCAGGTCAACGAATTCAAAACCTGTCGTGTTATTCGCCTCCAAACCATCTTCAATGTATTGCGTCAGTTTAAGTTTGGGTGTTACACAACTTGCCGGGTCTGAAATGACAGGCGTTAGGCGGCTCAAAAGAAGACTTTTAAATAGGAAATAAGGAAATTTGTCTGTAGCTTTTTGGATCCTTTGAGTATTTTCCAGGTTTCAGCAAAGCAATCACTTCAGCACTACTCCAAAGTTATGGGATTTTATTTTCTTTAATTCAAGATTTAAATAAGGATAATATCCAGAATACGGCTGCTGGTCGGAGGTTGTATTGATGCCAGCTATTGATTAGTACAGGTTTAATGCGTGGCTAAAAAGTAGTACTGACGACGCCATCACTGAATAAATTCTAACTTTGATAGCTTATATCACGGAAACGTGACGCACTTGCATTCTACATTGTCTTAATCCAGACGGGGTGCTAAAATTTTAGCTTTCTTCGGTCGCTGACTATATTTTCATGATTCTTAAAATTTTCGGCATCATAAGTATTGCTGGATCCCAAACTCGGAAATTTTAGGAAACTTAAATGACGACCCGGATAAAAAAAAAGTTAAAAAATACTGTAAAATTTAAAGCATATAGATATTTCAAAAATACATCAAATGACGGTTCTGAGCGACAGAAAATGATTGGAGCATGGAAAAATTCAATTTCGTGCTGATAGATGTAACTAGAACTCAAACATTGACATAAGTACACAATATAGAGCAAACGTCCAAACAAAACAACAAAATTCGAAAACCTACCTGTGCCTGGGGTGAAAACGGGAAATACAATTTGTACAAACAAATCCATTCCTGGTTTAGAAACTTGGCACAAATATAAGGAAATAATACAGAACGTAAATCCTAAAACAAGAGTGGTTTTAGGATTTCCAATCTTTATTATTTTAAAGGGGGTGATGAAATTAGTACGGGAACGGGGGTGTAATACGCGCAGACAAAGTCGCGCGTGAAGTGCTAGTAAAAAAATGTTTACCTCCATTGTGCTATATACGTAACCATCAGGATTGAAGAGTGGAAGAATGTAAAAATCATAATGATTTATCAGTAGCTCAACATTTAGTTGATGTTCTAAAATGTAACTAATAAAGTTTAAAAGTACTGCTGGAGATAACCAGTCTCTTCCCTCTTCACCTCCCATTACAAATACAGCTGTGTCCTTTGTTCCTGTAGATATCTTTAATAAAAATACTTCTCTGTTCTCAAAAGTGGTTGCTATGTGAATTTTTTTTAAAACTGTATACTTTTGTAGTTTGGATTCAACCCAGAACAATAGTGACTCCCAACTATGGAATGCTGAGGTTATATTAGGCACTGAATTGTTGTGTACGTTTCTCATAACTTGACGGTCAGAAGCAACGTCAATCCTGTTCAAAAATAATTGTATTGTTTTGTAGTAAGTGGTACATCTCATATTTTTGTTGTCATAATATATTATTAGGTCATGATAAGATTTCATTATTTGTATTCTATATTCAATGAGTTAAAATATTTTCAACTTACAAGTTATCTTTCCCTATTCTAACATATTCTATATCATTATCTTGCATTTTTTCTTCGAAAAATTGTGTGCAACAATCATCAACTATGACATCCATTGGGACAGCAGCTTCGTTAGTAATCCCATTAAGAAACATTATCATTGAATTTCTTATATAAAGAAAATATAAGAGAGCACGTTCTCTATAATTAAAGGCTGTCACTTCATATAATGTGCTGTTATCAAAATGTTTGCATGTTATTTGTGATACTAACATGCAAAAATACATGATTAAAAAACTCGACATAGTATTATGTGGCACTTATATAAAGTATCTTATTCAGTTAGGCTATGGCACAATTGAGACATTGACAAAAATATTTAAATATATGTTGAGTTTTGTTTTGTACGTACTCTTTGCTATGTTTTATGATTTGTACGAATGATGGAATCCAAATTACCTTATTATGGTCGTCGCAATACAGCTAAATAATTGAACTTCGCAGGCCCCTATGCCGATGGGTGGGGGACCGCCGCCGGGCAACGGGGCGCAGGGTCCGCCGGGTGTCCCGCTGCCGCTTGCGGGCCCACCGCCGCACGGCGTGCACCCACAGGGCATGCCGCCTGCCGCGCCCGGCCACATGGCGCCGCACCACGCCATGATGCCCGGTCAGGGCCCGCCGCCGCACGCTGCTTCTCCCGGCTACGGGCATGCGCCGCCGGGAGGCGCGGCCGGCGGTCCCGCGGCGTCCCCGGGAGGCGCGGGCCCGCCGGGCGCTCCGCCGCACCCGCCGGCCGCGCAGACGCCGCCGCACGGCCAGGCGCCGCCCTCCACGTCGGCCAACGGCGCTCCACCCGCGTCCTCCCCGATGCAGGGTTCGCTGCCGACGCCTGGCCCTGATAACTTGCACGCTATTCAACGGACTATTGACTCTATGGAAGAGAAGGGGCTACAAGAGGACCCGAGATTTTCGCAATTGCTAGCTCTAAGGGCGCGCTCGAACACTCAGGACCCCGGCAAAGGGTTGTTCAGCAACAATCAGCTCTGCCAGCTAAAGTAAGTATCGGGACATAGATCTATAATATTATACCCCCATTGAGGTATAACTTAATCACCAACAATCTTATGTTAGGGCACAAATAAATGCCTACCGGAGTCTCGCGCGAAACCAGCCGCTGTCGCAGCAGACAGCTATGATGGCCTCTGGCAAGCGGACCGGCGAGGCGCCACCGGAGTGCCCGACGCCGCCCGCGCAGCCGCCCTACGGCGAGGGGCAGGGTGCGGTGGGCGGGGCGGGCGGGCTGGCGGGCGGCAAAGCAGGCGGCGCGGGAGGGGACGCGGCGCGGGGTGGCGGCGGGGCTCCCCCCACCCCGCTCCCCATGACCGGCCAGATGGCACCTCCGACGCAACTGACTCCACCGTTAGTAAATCCGGTAAGTGTTATTGCTCCTTCGACCCAAAATATTTGTATAACTAAAAAGCTATCAAAACGGTCTGAACTATACAACGTGTAAATGGACCCTTCACGAAGCCGTCAACCATGCATTCTGTACATCAAACTAAGTAATTACGCAAAAATTATTGCTGAGAAACTACTTTCTTTTTGGGGTAAAAAATTACGGTTTACGGTAGGATTCAATGTAACGCTCTCAAAAATTGTGAATGCATTGGATAATATAATAGGGGTCATGGAGGTATTTAAAGTAAACTTATAATTAAAAAAAAAAAACTTCTGATAAAGTTGGAACTTTGGACTCCAATATCTCAGTAACTAGAAGGTTCCCAGGTATGCTCCAGAACAAAAAAAGGATCCGGGGAGAACAAGTACTTTTCGGCTTCGTTAAGAGTATTTTACACCCATTATTTTGGCTCTTGTGATACAGGGAATCCTAGTACAAGAGCTAGGGCTACACTGATTTTGAACAACCACCTGTTAATAAAGATTATATTTATTATTTAGATTTTTATTATACTCTCTGCTTGTCAACTCGTTTTTAGTTGCAAGTTTTACTCGATTTTCGCTTATTAATCGTCGGCGGTGGGACAGATGTCCAAAGAACATAACTAAATATTGACTGTAACTGACTTGCAGCCGATGAGCGGCGGGCCGCCGATGCGGGGTCCCGCACCGCTGCGCCCGCAAGCTCCGGGCTCGCAGCCGCAACATCAGGTAAAACCGTTTTCGGCATATTTATTTACTGATTGTAAAACATCTGTTCACCAAAAAATATATAATAATATCCCGAATTCCCGACTGAATTTTGGCTACGATGCCTGGCGACCAATCTCAACAGATAAGCCAACGCAGGAAATAATATAGTGCAAAAATGCGTGCGCAGAGACGGGAGCACTGTCATTCTTTTAAGGTTGAAGCGCCAGGGTAGCCCGCAAAATTCAAAATTCCTTAGGTTTTTTGTAATTTGCAGGTCAGTTTCAGGCTATATGTGAAACAAAATATGATTCGCGACCGTAACAAATATGGTTTTACAGAGTTATAGTCATAAAACTCATCAATACAACCCTCTAAGTTCATATAATCCCATTGAATGGGATACAACCTGACACTGACCAGTAAATAGCAAAAAACGTAAGAAAATTTAAATTTCGCGGGCCACCCTGGCGCTTTAACCTAAAGCTGCGTGGTTTACATAAGATGAGCGAGGATGCGTAGCGAGGGATGTGTGTGAAACTAACCAATAGTAAAGCATCTTTTTCACATTTTGAGCTAAGCTAGCTATGTGATTGGTTAGTTTTATACAGATATCTCGCTGCAAATCCTCGCACATCTCTGGTGGAAACGCAGCCTTACTCTCGTAGTGGCCGATGGGATTGGGCGGTGATATAATATTTAACACATAAAACACCACATGACTTGTTTAAATTTTCCTCAGCCGGGCGTACCAATACCAGGAGCGAAACAGAATCGTATTACCAGCATGCCTAAGCCAGTAGGCATTGATCCTCTTCAGATCTTGAACGAAAGAGAGAATAGGTAAGGGATTTTATAAAGTCTAAACTTGTATTTAAATCTTATACAACATTAGTTTTAGTATATGCGAAACCTGAAACGCGTATCTAGTATTTTTATGTAAAGTATCTATGTACAAAATTTGAAAACTGTATCATGAAAAATCACAAAGTTATAAGCTTGTTCTGTTACCTGGTTGCCCGCACAAAAACGTGGTTACCACGCGACGCCGCCACGCGCGCGCCTCCAGCGTCGTCTTGAGCTCATTGATAATAATAATTTGGCAGTAGGTACCTAAATGATTGCGATAGGTACTCAATGTCGGTCGGTGTCCAACTTGTAACTTTTTTTAAATATTATTGGAATCGATTCAGTTGCTTATTTCTGAACAAACTATATTCAGGTTTCGAATATACTAAAAATAATGTTGTTATATAAAAATCTCGTGACCAGGTGTCTGTGGTCGCACTTCTCCGAAACGGCTCGACCGATTTTTATGAAATATTTTATGTATATTTGGTAAGTATGAGAATAGGTCGTAAAGCATATTTCACACCACTATTTTTACGCGAACGAAGGTCGCAGGGCACAGCTAGTAAACTATATTATTTTATTCTTGGTTGTTCAAAACTTGCTATTTTAATCAAATGTTCTTTTTTTTGCACAATAATAGGATAGCCGCGCGCATCGCCCACCGCATCGAGATGCTTTCCAATCTACCGGCCAGTATACCCGATGACCTCCGCTTGCAAGCACAGATCGAGCTCAGGGCTCTTCGAGTTCTCAACTTCCAAAAACAATTACGTTCTGAGGTATTTTATTTATTTAAGTACAGGAGTAACAATAGTTGCGCAGACTTGCGCACCAGCTTGCGAAACATAACCCACCGAAAATATCAAGCAGTAATGTCTATATTCATAAAAATATTTATTAACCACTCCCGAGTATTAAAACTACTATATCAGTTTTTTATTACTTTTAACTGGAGATAGATCTCGATATAATGATTTGATACCTACCTTATTTGTATATCACGTGCTCTATACTCCTAGGTCCTGGGTCAAGTCCGTCGCGACACGACGCTGGAGACGGCGGTGAACATCAAGGCGTACAAGCGCACCAAGCGCCAGGGCCTGCGCGAGGCGCGCGCCACCGAGAAGCTGGAGAAGCAACAGAAACTCGAGGCCGAGAGGAAGCGGCGCCAAAAGCACCAGGAGTTCCTGCAAACTGTGCTGCAACATGGTCAGTCACTATATTTAGTACCTAATGCCTGTATTTCGCGAAGGGTTTGTGTTGTATGGACCGTATACACCATACACACGTTTCGCCATTTGTGTAATATAATAACAGACCTATGATACTTTTTTCCGATATTTTTCCATTTATTAAATAGCAACATTCCAATTTTTGCTAACTTCACCGTGCTTCGTGCCATTGCGTCGTGGGAGAAGCTAGTAAAATCAAATAAAACTAAACTTAAAAGTATTATATGCCCGAAAATTTCTTTTTGACAAGGCGAGAGAGTTACAATCAGACTGAAACATACAAACTTTCGCATTTCTGGTATTAGGGTGATGCTCAACTATTGTTATATTTCAGCTAAGGACTTCAAGGAGTATCACCGCAACAACATTGCGAAGCTGTCCCGCATGAACAAAGCCATCATGAACCACCATGCCAACGCCGAGCGCGAACAGAAGAAGGAGCAAGAACGCATCGAGAAAGAGCGTATGAGACGGTAATATCTACTTTTGAAATGGCAACTCTTTTAGAACTTAACTGACGGCATCCAAAATTCAGAGGTCCCCGAAGAATATGTGTGTATGATAAATATGTATAAAGAATATTAAAGGTACATCGAAGGTATGATATATGGCGTGCTTAGGTCTCGATTCGAGTTTCTTGCTTCTGTTTCTTAGTCTTGAGAACTATGAAAATGAATCCTTAGGTTTGTACCTAAGGTCAGTAAAGTCTAAGGCAGGAGGCCTTAAAAAAAACAAGTACTAACTGCATTATAAAATAACTAACTAGGAAAGTTCTTTTTTAAATGATCAAATAAAATCATATTAGAATAAATCATCCCAAACACCTAACTGTCCGTCATGTATTCTAGTTTGATGGCGGAAGATGAAGAAGGTTACCGTAAACTTATCGATCAGAAGAAAGACAAGCGTCTGGCGTTCCTTCTGTCGCAGACCGACGAGTACATCGCCAGCCTCACGGAGATGGTCAAGCAGCATAAGCAGGAGCAGCGCAAGAAACAACAGGAAGAGGAACGCAGGAAAAGGGTTGGTTTTAGAACATGCTGCTATGGGCCTCTCTGTCTTTGTCTTCCTATCTTAAACAGACATGTAATAAAAACACAATCACTGATCTTCTAATTTGCTGTTGCGATTTTGGTTTGCATAGCAACAACTCTGGTGATGCAAATGTCTATGGGTAGGGGTGGCCTCTGGCTTACAATCAAATGGACTGTTGCCGGGGTGTAACAGAAAAAAAGATAGGAAGAATTGAAGAGAGGCTTAAATATTTTTTGTGAATGTTTCCCTTATGTTAGGTTAGGTTGGGACGCCGGACTGGATGCATAAGAACTTCTATAAGTTAAATTGAAATAGTTTATAATTCAAATGCAGAAGTCCAGAAAGAAGAAGCTGCTGGAAGGTGGCGACATCGATGCAATGGACGACAGCTCGCAGGCGTCGGACTCGCGCGTTAACGTCATGGATCCCAAGACAGGCGAGGTTAGTAACGGCCTTACATTTAATTTCTCTATTATTTATTTATTCCTTAACACACACATTTGTTTTTACAGGTAAGACCCAAGCTAACAAAGTAGTCATAAATTACAAATTATCCAGTCCCAAGTAAGGGTAGAAGCATAAGTTAGACAGTATACAACATACCAAGTGCCACCCTCTGGAATTCCGTCAAAGAGCAAGAAAATATCTCCAATCGCCGAGAGACACTATTTGGTATTCTTAATGCGCGAAATACTGGTGCAAACTTTAATAAGTTCGTACGGGTTGCCGGGACTTTAAAAGGCCCCAACCGTAGCCTCCTGTCTGGAACGAACAATCCCAACGATTCCAGTATTTGTGGATTATTTAGCATACCACGAAAAACCATATACCATATATGAGAATATTTCTAAAGCCCTGCATGGTTTCAAAACTCACTTCACCGTTGTCATGGGGGACTTCAACGCGAAACTGGGCAAACGAGACGGGGATGAGCTGCAGGTGGGGCAATTTGGAGTTGGACGTCGGAACCACCGGGGCTACCAACTGGCTAGTTTTATGGAGAAGGAGGGCCTCTATATGATTAACTCCTTCTTCAAAAAGCGTGAGCACAGGAAATGGACCTGGCAGAGTCCCGATGGTGCAACTAAAAATGAGATTGACTTCATCATGTCAACCAAGAAGCAAATGTTCAATGATGTATCTGTGATCAATTCGGTGAAAACCAGGAGCGATCACCGCATGGTAAGAGGCACATTGAACATCAATATAAAGCTTGAAAGGTCTCGACTGATGAAGTCTACGCTCCGTCCAGCACAGATCCAGATCCAAAACCCCGAGAGCCTTCAACTTGAACTCCAGAATCTTTTCGAGTGCCTAGGAAGCTTAGTGGACAAATACAACGATGGGTTCGTGGAATCTGTCCATACGACTGGGTCTAAGTTTTTTAAGACACGTCGTGCACATAACAAAAAACTCTCTGATCATACTCTCGAGCTCATGAAGGAGCGGCGTGAGATGATCCTGCAGTCTTCAGACGAGGCGTGGAAATACCGGCAGCTCAATAGACGGATCTCTAAATCCTTGAAACGCGACCTCCGCCGTTTCAATACCGAGCGTATTAAAGACGCTATTGAGCGGAATAAAGGCTCCAAGGTATTTTCAAGAGATCTGGCTATTGGGCAAAGCCAGCTCACGAAACTGAAGACCGACCGATCGTATCCGCCAAACCGGAGCTGCTGAGGGAGATCGAGAATTTTTATGGGCTGTTGTACTCTTCAACCAGTAAACCCGTTCCGGACCTTCAGAAGCAGTTTGATTCTGTCATACTCGAGGGGAAAACGCCACAGGCATGGTGCAGGGGTGTGGTGGTACTCTTTTTCAAAAAGGTCGACAATGCCCGGCTGAAGAACTATAGGCCCATCTCACTTCTAAGCCATGTTTTCAAGAGTCATCACGAATCGTCTCGCGCGCAGGTTTGACGATTTTCAGCCTCTCGAACAAGCCGGATTCCGAAAAGGCTTTAGCACCGTAGACCACATACATACGCTGCGGCAGGTTATACAGAAGACCGAAGAGTATAACCTGCCTCTCTGCTTAGCGTTTGTTGACTACGAGAAAGCCTTCGATTCGATCGAGACTTGGGCTGTACTGCAGTCTCTCCAACGGTGCCAAATCGACTATCGGTACATCGAGGTGTTGAAGTGTTTGTACAAAAACGCCACCATGTCAGTCCGACTTCAGGACCAGACCTCGGGACCTATCCTTCTGCAGCGAGGTGAGAGACAGGGAGACGTCATCTGCGAAACTGTTCACCGCTGAACTGGAGGATGTCTTCAAGGTTCTGGACTGGAGAGGGCTAGGCATGAACATCAATAGCTAGTACATCTCTCACCTTCGATTTGCTGACGATATAGTGGTCATGGCTGAGACCATGGAGGTCCTCAGTACAATGCTCGATGACCTTAGTAGAACTTCTGAAAGAGTGGGTCTTAAAATGAACATGGACAAAACCAAAATCATGTTGAATGCCTATGTAACACCCACTCCTATCAAGATCGGAGACTCTCTACACTCGAAGTTGTAGATGATTATGTCTGTCTGATGTCCGATCCAGTTAGGTAGGTCTAACTTCGAGAAAGAAGTCAATAGTCAAATCCGACTCGGCTGGGCAGCGTTCGGGAAGTTGCGTGTTATCTTCTCGTCCAACTTACCGCAGTGTCTCAAGACGAAAGTCTAAACGCTTTTTTTGCACACTTGCACTACATGAGCACGAAACGAAAGATCCCCAGCGAAAGTAACCCCGAGATCTCGGACTGACTCCACCCGCGGTATGACGTAACCGCCCATGCAATAATCATGGCGTCGGGGTACCACGGCCCGGGTGAATGACATTACGCTTCATTTCATATCAAACAGCTAGCGTCTTTAATGACTTCTGGAAGATCATTAATCATAATTATAAATTCTAAAGGTCCTAAATTTGTCCCCTGACTTAACCCCGTAAGAGTAAAATTCGATTCAGAGGTGTAACCTGCATATTCTATCATTTCTTTGCGGTTGCCCAAGTAGCTAGCAAAGAACTCTAGGAGGGCTGAGGTAAAACCGAACCTCGCTAATTTATTTAAAATTATGTCATTATCCACACTATCAAATGATTTGCGTGTGCCGCGCTCGGGCGCCGCCTGCCCAGCGGCAGCCGCATCCAACCGCGGTGCCACCGCCCCATAAACCGAATTAAAGTAGTCAGCGAACGCCTGAGCACACTCATGCTCTGGCAACAGCACATCATTCCTAGTTATCTTCGGCCTACTACGTTTCGAGCGCTTGCCTCCAATAAAACCCCGAAAGGACATCGGTTCCTTCACAAATTGTTGCTTCGTACGCCTCTGATAATCACGGCATACTGATTTTGACTTAGACAAGAGAACGGCAGTGAGAAAATTTAACATAGTCACTGACTGAACCAGTCTTCTTAAAAGATTTGTGCCACAAAGCCTTCTTCTTAATATGTCAGCAGTGAACCATTCAGGGTAGTTAATCACAAAACTAGAAAGAAACTCAAGTAGATGAAATTAAAATACTACAGGCGCGTCAGCCCTATCGCTTGTACCGCCCGGAACAATCACCCTTGGAGCTCTTTCTTGGAGTGATATCATCCAAAATCCTATAAAATATGTCATAAAATATTCTATATGCTTCGTCGGCATTAGTCGTTTCATACAGGGCGCTCCAGTCTACCCCTGCAAGTCCCAAGTACAGCGAATGGAAGTCCGCCTTGCTATAATTCCATCGTGGTAGGTAGGTGGAAGCCTGCGGTACAGTGTAACCAGGGCTAGAAGTCGCCCGCACCCGACTTATACTCACTCGTAGCGGCGGATGCTGCGGGTTTATGCATGACAAACAGTCCTCACATTCCTCATTTACTACAATATCACCTACAGGCAAAGTAGTTAGGACTACATCGAGCGTGCGATTGTTGCAATTAAGAATATTAATACTTTGGCGACACCCACAGAAGGTGACAAAGTATTCATAATAACATTGTACCTCTTGGTTTGTTGAGTACATATTTAAATCAGCTACTAAAACAACTTTATCATAGCTAACACATAACTGCTCTAATGGAACATAAACATATATTCCCTTTCAATAGTCTTAGGTGGAATATACGCAACACAACACAAAAACAAAAAAGTATTTTGACGGTATACCGTCTCACATATGATTTCGAAAGGGTGGTGGTTCAAGCCAGCGTTATCGGGTAACGTTACTCTGCGTCAAGTAGAGGGCACCGCGCGGTGTGGCGATCAGCATGACCCCTCCATGTTTGCGGCCATCCGTGCGGTCACATTTAATTATCGTGTATCCGCTTGGAGACCAGTTCATCATCATATATCTAGTCATTAATTCCAGTATCGGTTATTGCTATTATGGAGAGCTTATGATATGATACTTAAAAGAAATACAAACAGATGGTCTGGGCTCTCGATTTTATAATGGGTTTAATTGAATAATCATGCTAATAGTAAAAAAAAATAAGAAAATAGTACTGATGAACATGGGGGCCCTGGGTTAGATTCCTACGTCCGGCAAAGTGTTATTGGTTTTTTTTCTATTAGGAATTTCCCAGTAGCAGCCTGCAGTCAGGAAGTTGGTGGTGAAATACCCCCGTGCCTGGGACAGCACTGAAGGAATATACAGAGGTGTTATCCGCCACCCACATTTCGCTATCACTTTCATTTTTAACAAAAGCTTATATTTTGCCACCTAGATACTGAGAGGAGAAGAAGCACCACTGTTGTCTCAGCTGAAGGACTGGATGGAGACGCATCCTGGCTGGGAGGTGCTGTCTGATTCTGAAGACTCGGGAGATGACAGCCAAGATGACGATGGTAAGAAAGGTCTCGAAAAAAAATATTTTACTATTTTTATTTCTTTTAATTGAATTTGAAACAACCTCTTTATGATTGAGTACTTCAAAGTGACAGTTCGTTCTTTGCAAGGGTTGGAATATGGTCCATGAATTACAAAGAACGAATTTCCCTTTGTCGTTCGTGCATACGACAGCTCAACAGTTTACAGAACTTGAGTTTTTTTTATTTAATGAACATCAGAAGATCGTTTTATTTTTTGTTTTCAAATTAAATAGCTTGGATTCGCCATCCTAATTTGTTTTTTTTTTATTGAAATAGCGAGAAGAGGCCACAGAGACGAGAGGACTGACAAAGAGAAGACTGATGAGGAGAAGGCGCGGGAAATGATCAAGAAGGCCAAGGTCGAGGACGACGAGTACAAGACAGAAGAACAGACCTACTACAGGTATGTTTTACGTTAATAAAATTGCACAGAGTTTTTAATCCTGTTCGCTAGTGTTTCCTTTAGAGGAGTGTTCGAGATACTTCTACTGACTGACATCTCGGTCTAGTCGCTTATGGCGCGATTACACTTCGTGTCGTTAGCCCGTATTCGGGTGATGACTTAACTAAAATTCGAATACCCGATGCATTTATTACACTCGTCATCGCAATGGAATACGAGTTAACGATTAGCAGTTTGAATGAAGTCTAGTAACTGCGCCCGTCGAGGTGAAAGGAAAATTGGCCTCGGATGTCTGAAATCGGTACCCGAAACGATGGAGCAGGACGAGATTGTCCGAAGACGAACGTAATTAATATTTTCTTTTTTTTTTTTTCAGTATTGCCCACACTGTTCACGAGTCGGTCACCGAACAATCCAGCATTCTGGTCAATGGAAAACTGAAGGAATATCAAATCAAGGTACAATTTCTTTTAATTTATCACCAACCTTTCCAAAACGTAGCTAAATATTTCACTTCTTTAAATATTTAAATTTAATTTTTAGGGTCTAGAATGGCTGGTATCTCTGTTCAATAACAATCTGAATGGCATCCTGGCAGACGAGATGGGTCTCGGTAAGACTATCCAGACTATTGCGCTGGTCACCTATCTGATGGAGAAGAAGAAAGTAAACGGACCGTTCCTTATTATCGTGCCACTCAGGTAAAAATTGTTGTATATTTGGTTGGCATTACCTTTATTAAGTGTTTTCTGCTTTATAAAATAGTTGTGATTATTTGGCTTAGTATAAGTGATAAAAACAGCCAATACAGATACTGTCTATTTCAACGAAATTGTATAACGACAATGAGCATAAAAATTTCAGTACTCTATCCAACTGGGTGCTCGAGTTCGAGAAGTGGGCGCCTACAGTTACCGTGGTGTCATACAAGGGCTCCCCGCAGTCGCGCCGGCTCGTGCAGACACAGATGCGGTCCACTAAGTTCAATGTGCTCCTCACCACCTATGAATACGTCATCAAGGACAAGGCTGTACTGGCTAAGGTTAGTGCTACAATACTATGATCCAAGGTGAGGATAGGGCAGCCAGAGACAGCGAAATCAACAGTTAAGTCTACTTTGGCCGTCGTAGATGCGTCAAGTTCGTGCCTTGTGACGTGTGCACTGTTAAATTACTAATAATTTGATTTATGAATAAACTGTTGAGTCGACTGTCTGCGGGCGCCCTAGTGCTCCTACTAATTCTATATTTTCAGTAAGTATTATTTTAAAAAAACTTACTTTCTCACTTATTTTATTTCCAGCTTTTTAGTTTCGTAACGTGAAAGATTTCGCAGACAATATTTTATATTATTTTCTAAATCTTTTCCCCTTTTTTTACATGATTTTTGCTTCGAATTACTTGTCAACATATAAATTATATATATGTTTGTAATCCCCTTTTAATTTCCTTTATTTGGATACCCTACTCGATAGGTTTGTTTTTTTTTTATTAACGTATTTTCAAACACTTATCTAAGAACACTTAGGTTTTTAAGTCGAATATAACGATACCTTAACTGTCGAAATCCATCCAGCCGTTTGGAAGATACGAGGTAATAAAGAAATTCACAAACATGCATACAAGATACGTGCGAAAAACATAACCCTTCCTTGGCAGTCAAAACAGCTTGGAGTATGAGTTGTGTTTAAGTTATAACGATTAATCAGTACGAAACAAAAGTATCACTATCAAAACTAATCTACTTTTATCCATTGACATTACAATCTTAATCCCCACAATCCGGTCAGGTGCAATGGAAGTACATGATAATCGACGAGGGTCACCGCATGAAGAACCACCACTGCAAGCTGACGCAGGTGCTGAACACGCACTACATCGCGCCGCACCGCTTGCTGCTGACGGGCACGCCGCTGCAGAACAAGCTGCCCGAGCTCTGGGCTCTTCTGAACTTCCTTCTGCCGTCCATCTTCAAGAGTTGTTCTACGTTCGAACAGTGGTTCAACGCGCCATTCGCTACTACCGGTGAAAAGGTAAGTTTCGACATTTTTGCATAATGATGGCGAAAAGTTTAGTTATAAATAAAGCTAAAAAGAGATTCATATTTAATTTTCTTGTGAATTGACAATGTTACCAGGTGGAATTGAACGAGGAAGAGACTATACTTATCATCCGTCGTCTGCACAAAGTGTTGCGTCCGTTCCTGCTGCGTCGGCTCAAGAAGGAGGTGGAGAGCCAACTGCCCGACAAGGTGGAGTACATCATCAAGTGTGACATGAGCGGCCTGCAGCGAGTACTGTACAAGTAAGTACACAGGGATAATATCCAGCTTTGATTGTTGTTATTCTGGCATTCTTCCATTGCTTAATATAAATACCGATTCCCTGAGGTAATGAATGCACTGAAAGGTGGCTTGCTTAGTTCCTATGGCACAGCGAGTCGCCTAGACAGTAGCGAACTGAAACGAACATTTAGAATTTTTGCATCCGGCGTTACTTCGATATACGCTAGGCCACCAGTCTGTGCGTTCGTAGCTTAATGCATCCAACAAACTTATAAATCAAATCAAACTTTAAACACCTCTTGACGTAATATTATTTCTAATGAGCTGAGTAGAGCGTAACGGGCCTAACACACAATAATATGATTATTATCGTCCTCAAAAACGCAAGTCTTGTATCAGCCTTATTTTCGGCAAACCTGGAATTCATTCAAAATAATTTTGCCACAGACACATGCAGTCTAAGGGAGTCCTGTTGACCGATGGATCAGAAAAGGGCAACAAGGGTAAGGGCGGCGCCAAAGCGCTAATGAACACAATTGTACAACTGCGTAAGCTCTGCAACCATCCCTTCATGTTCCAACACATTGAGGAGAAGTTCTGCGACCACATCGGTACCGGCGGCGGTGTTGTTTCTGGGTAAGATTTTTTTAAATTCTTATTGAGGATCTCTCAGTGTCTTTTTGCTGCTAAAGAAGTGGCAAACACAATTTGGAGCGAAAAGAGGATGGAATACAAAAAATCATCATAAAAAGACTGTTACACACACGTATTTTTATAATAAACTTAGGTGGTTCAGTATAAAAATACGTGAATTTTGGCCGTGCTGGACAGAAATAGTAACGAAATCTTCTGAAATTTTTTCTGTTTTAACAATGTTTGATCTTTCGATTTTATTCACAGGCCCGACCTATACCGTGTTTCTGGTAAATTCGAACTTCTGGATCGTATCTTGCCGAAGCTCAAGCAAACTGGACACAGAGTATTGGTGTTCTGTCAAATGACGCAGTGCATGACCATCATCGAAGATTACCTTTCATGGAGGGCTTTCCAATATTTGAGGTAAGATGCTGAATTTTTATAATAAACTAGCTGTTGCCCGCGATTTCGTTCGCGTGGAAATATTTATATGTATGTGTGAGAAAACAAAAAGCCTATGTCCTTCCCCAGGATATAGTCTATCTCCTTGTCAAATTTCATTGCGATCCGATCAGCCGTTTTGTCGTGAAAAGGTAACAAACAAACAGAGTTACTTTCGCATTTATAATGTTAGGATGGATTTACAACAGATACCATTTGACGTCGAATAACAAGGTTTTCTCTAATTGTTAATAAACCAATTTACCTACATTTTTTGACTTTATTTCCGAGTAGCTTTCATAAAAATCGTACTTCCCGACAATATGGATTAAACTATAGAATACTTCTCTCATAGGCTGGACGGTATGACAAAGGCGGAAGACCGAGGTGAGCTACTGAAGAAGTTCAACGACGTTGGTTCAGACTATTTCATCTTCTTGCTGTCTACGCGCGCCGGTGGTCTTGGTCTCAATCTACAGAGCGCTGATACCGTCATCATATTTGATTCCGACTGGAATCCACATCAGGTACTGTAGTTATTGAAAATGTCAATGAAGTTTATTAAATAGCGTGGCTTGCAAGGAAATCGTAGAAAGAAAGAAATTGAGATAACTCTCTTTGTGTGAGTGAAAAAAAAAATTTCTATAGAAGTCATATAAAATTGCATGATATTTATTGCACCGGATATTTAAAAAAAAAAAAACATATTAATCTCTCGCCGACTGGTCGACACTTCGCGTGACCAGAGGGCTGGCTCTTTCTTTGGCCAAAGAATTAGTATTGCTATTCAGCGTGGCAATGCTGCCAGTCTTCTGGGCACGTTTCCAGATGACAGCGATGCGGAGGAATACTTTGACGCCTAAGTGTCCTATTGTCGTCGTTGTTTAGATGTTTATATTTTCTTACTTTTAGTCTTATTTTTATCATTACTTTAGTTCTTTTTAGTCTGTATATAATGTACATAATAGATAGAATTAATTAATACCAATATCTAATTGTGTTCCTGCTTTTAATAGGATCTTCAAGCGCAAGATCGTGCGCATCGTATCGGGCAACGTAACGAGGTGCGAGTGCTCCGACTTATGACCGTCAACTCCGTGGAGGAGAGAATTCTTGCAGCAGCTAGGTAACATTTGCACTACTTTCAACATTAAACATAACATCACGCCTGTAATCCCCGAGGGGGTTAGGAAGAGGTGTACCTTATAGTCACTTACGCTTAAGTCCTATGGAATAGAGGGCGAGCCTATTGCCATCAACGGGACATAAAACAGGCTCTGTAACTGCTACTGAGAAATTCCTGATGGAAAATCCAATAACATTTGCCCGACTTAGGAAGCGAAAACAGTTATGAGGAGTCATAACTGTTTTCTGAGAATATAATCATGATAAAATGATGTTCTCTAACAACTACCATGTATAATTTACCAGGTATAAGCTGAACATGGACGAGAAGGTCATCCAAGCTGGTATGTTCGATCAGAAGTCGACTGGCTCGGAGCGTCAACAGTTCCTTCAAAGTATCTTGCACCAAGATGGCGATGATGAAGAGGTTTGTAAAAAAACTTTAGTCACTGGACTTGTTTATATTTTCCCAATGACATGTTCAATGACCCTAAACCATTGTAGATAAAACGGGATCATTATATGTTATTATATTTTTAGGAAGAGAACGAGCTACCAGATGACGATCTTATAAACGAAATGATTGCGCGGTCAGAGGAAGAACTGGAGATATTCAAACAGGTAGACATAGAGCGCAAGAAGACAGAAACGCAATCCCGCCTCATTGAGGAGTCGGAACTACCCGATTGGCTCGTCAAACATGAAGACGAGGTCGTTTGCAACAAGGTAAGTCATCCTTATCTATAGAAAGATGCGACACACACTCAAAGCTAGAGTTAGCCATATCTAATTATATCTACTTATTCCATGTATTGATTTTTTTAAATTATGTCGTGGTAAAACAATATATTCATGTTTCAGGGTCAAGGCTGGAACTACCTAGACGAAGACGAAACCCTAGGACGCGGGTCGCGGCAACGCAAGGAGGTTGACTACACAGACTCGCTCACGGAAAAGGAGTGGCTGAAGGCCATCGACGAGGAGTTCGAGGAAGAAGAAGAGGAAGACGATGACGACGAGGTGCTTGACAAGAAGCGCAAGAAGGGACGCAAGCGACGGTAAGATACATGGGTTAAACTATTCTTCCACAGTGAAATACTGATTGGGTATCACTGTCAAAATAACTACTTATTGAGTCTATATTTTCAAAATTTATCCAAAATTTTAGTTCAATGCGAGCTCAGTTAAGTATGCTTGTAAAGTATGTAAAGCATTATAAAATGAACTTAACTTTACAGCCGCCAAGAAGAGTCTGATGAAGAAGAAGCACCAAGTTCATCCAAGAAAAAGAGTAAAACAGAAATCAATCAGCAGAAGAAGCGATGGAAGAATATAATGAAGAAAGTTATTGATTATACTGATGAGTAAGTAAATTGCAGTGTATCCTGATTCTGATATTATAAACCACGCCTCGTCGAGATGTTACTATTCAAATCTTTAGTTATTTAGTACAGCACTTATGTTTACACGAAATGTGTTTCAACTCTGAATTTTTCCTACTGGTTTTATACTGTTACGAAGATAATATTTTGAAACTATTATTAGATAGGCCTTATCTCAAAGCTGGCATCGATATTTCACGAAAAAATCCCTTGAGTTTTGCTAAGTGCATACATGATATTACTTGTGCTGAGAGAGTAAACTTACCTTTTACCAGTACGGAGGCGTTCATATATGCACGATTGCCATCAATCAGGCACTTTCTATTCAGTAATGACATGTTTCAGGGCTGGGCGTGTACTATCTGAGCCGTTTATGAAACTTCCTTCACGCCGCGAGTTGCCAGATTATTATGACGTTATCAAGAAACCCTTGGATATTAAGAAAATTATGAATCGAATTGAAGAAGGCAAGGTAAATACATAATTAGAACTGATGGTGAGGATTAAATGATGCTGTGAAGTAAATTATGTGAACAACTTTCTCAATGGGACCAACTCATCATCTGCCTAGCCTTTTCCCAACTATGTTGGGATCGGCTTCCAGTCTAACCGGATGCAGCTGAGTACCAGTATTTTACATGCAGCGACTGCCTATCTGACCTACACAACCCAGTTAGTACTGGGTAATACGAAACCCCTTGGTAAGACTGGTTGTCAGACTTTCAAACCATTGACTACCTGTAACGACTGTCAAAGATCTAAACTTGACAGCCGGGACCAACGGCTTAACGTACTTTCCGAGGCACGGAAGAAACTCGTTATGTTATGGGTGGTCACCCATTTACGTACCAACCTAGGCAAGCGCGACTTAACCTTATGATCGAACCGAGCGGCTGTTATTCTTAGCCACGAGCTCCTCTCAATGGGACCAACATCCTGACCGCGAAAAAATAATCAGCTATTCTAAACATTTAAGTCCAGGATGTTCTGAAATTTTGTATGGGACAACTGATTTCACGATTGTGATGTTGGTCCCATACAGTTTCATGGGTTGTACCGCATATTTAAGTATGATCGCACCTTTCTGATCATGCTATATGTGTAAAAAGTTACTAAACCTATAATTTAAACTGATTTCAATAGAATTTTCTTGTTATCTTCAACAGTATACAGACATATCGGACCTGGAACGTGATTTCTTCACGTTATGCGCCAACGCTCAAACGTATAACGAAGAGCAGTCGCTGATATACGAGGACTCGGTACGCCTGCGCAACGTGTTCATTGAAGTGCGACGTCGCTACGAAAGCGGCCAGAACTCCGATGATTCCGAAGATAATGAGAAAGGTCAGTGACCTACGGCCTATAAAAGACATAGTTTTTTAGTATTTCGCTTTTTACATATTATTATGTGGCAGAGTACTTGTCATCCTTCTATACTTAAACAAACTCCCAGGAATATGTTGTTGTCCCAAGTTCAGTTTAACTCAAACAAAATTATTTCTACAGATGACGATGATTCGGATGGCGAATCTAACCGCTCCGTCAAAATGAAGATCAAGTTGAAGGGTAAGAGCAAGAGCACACCATCCAGGAAGAAGAAACAGCGAAAGTATATATCTGACGACGAAGATTATGAGGAGGATTAAACTCAGTGTATCACCCTTCTAATACTAAGACATAATTGATCAATCATATAAAAATATTTAAGCAAGACCTTTTAACTCCATAGACAATATCATTAACTACTAGCCTATAAGAGACAAAATTCTATTTTAATTTATCGCAATATTGACCATATATTCTCAATTATTAAATATCTTACAATATTTTTATTATTAGTAGAACCAATTTAGTATTTGTTGCACTTAATTTTATGCATTCTTTTAGCTTTTATATGACAAAAAATATTTCATGTCTATGATAGAAGAAGGAAATTAGGGTATTCCAAGTAGATTAATTCATTTGGTAACTTCTTACTAGTGATTAAGTATATTAATAGGAATAATACTTATAGTTAAGCATTAAATTGACTTTTATAAAAAATTCAAATGGACTTCAGAGGCAGGCCAGGATGTAACATATGTATGCATAGCAAAAACTTGGGCCCTTTATAGCAAGAAGCCTGGCAGGCTAAAAGACAGTGAGCCTGAACTCCTGGTTGCATTATTTTTACATGTTGTGGCAATGAACATTAAATCTTTCTATTATAATATATTTGACTCTTAATATTTTACCACTAGACATCAAAACAGTGTTGTTTGGAATTTAAGTATGTAGGATTAGTATAATAGGGTTTTATGTATGTGCTTTGGCATCAATTAATAAATTTCTATGTTTAAATGGTGTTTTATTTGACTTATTTTGATGAGCTAGCTACATTTCCATCAGTCTTTTCTGCAAGTTTCACTAAAGTTTCCTTCCAGTCTGCCCATTTATAGTCAACTCCATGAATGGTTTTCATGTGTTTGTTTAAACTTGGACTGTAACTGAACTTTTGACCGCAAGTTGGACATGAGTATGGCTTGTCACCAGTGTGTACTCTTAAATGTCGCTGAAGGCTGCTCTGTGTATAGAAGCCTACATGGCACAGGTCACATTTGAAAGTTCTGTTGCCTGTATGTCTGAAACAAAAAAGGGATAATTTTTTAATTTTTACTATTTTCAGGTATTTGGTCCTACTATAAAATACAGATAAATAATTTTTTTGGAAACAATATACATTGTGTAGAAATTTTGTAAAATAAAACACAGAGCAAGCAGTTTAAAATATGATCAATTCTAGACTGTTTGCTTTGCATTAAATAATGAAAGCAATATAACCAGTCTAACCGTTTCAAATGAATAATTAGATTTTTCTTTGTATGTGTTTCGTATCCACACAAATGACATTGTAATTTCTTTTCTAAACTATGTTTTTTTCTGTGATTATGTAGCTCTGCTGATGTGACAAATGTGTCTCCACAATCTTCACAGTTATAATTACATATTTTGTAATGTCTATGCATATGAGCCTTGAGTGATTCTTTTGATTTTAATAATTTAAAGCAAATATTGCAAGAGAAGCTGGCACTCTCATGCACACGCATATGCTTTTTCATAGTAAATGCATGTTTGAACTGCTTTCCACATAAACTACAAGTAAAATATGTGGTTGTACTGTGTGTTTTACGATGAGCTGCAAGGCTTGATGACTGCGTAAAACTTTTACCACATTCACAGCTATATGGTCTTTCTCCATTGTGGGTTCTCATATGACTAACTAAGGTCTGGCTGTGTGGTGTAGAGTACAAACAAGATGTGCAATGGTATCTTCTGGCTGCACCAAATCCTGACACCTTACCAACATGTTTTCTCTTTTCATGCATAGAATTATAATGCTTCAATAGTGTTATTTTTGTCTTTAAAACTTTGTTACACATACTGCATTTAAAACTATTCTTTGTTTTTATTATTTCACTATCATTAGTTTCGACTTTTTCATCAGCTTTGGTACAGAGATCATTAAATTCTGAAAAGTTGCTTGGAAATGGAACTGTGTCAGTATTTTCATTGTATGTTGGCACATCATTTGTTAAGTCATTCTCAACTTTAAAAGTGGTCCCTTGGCCTGCGGGTTTTTGTTCTTTGTAACATAGTTTTATTCGTTCATTAAGTGTAATGCATTTGAGTCTAAAACTGTTAGCACTGTTTAATTCTTGTAAACAATCACCACAAATTAGAAACGGCATGAACTTATCATGCGCTAAAGTAACTTGAAAACAAAGATATATTCTATTTAGAACTTCTTTAGATTCATCACTCCCCGAGAACAGATTTATACTTTCTTTAGCATTCTGCAAACAAATTCTACACAATCCTTGCATGTCTATACTTTCATCAAGTACAGTAGAGTATTCCATAATGTTGATAACTATTACTTTATTTTTACATTATAACGCTCTATTATTTGTTGTCCGGCATCCCGTTGATTTTACTCCAATGCCGTATCAAGCAATCAGTAGAATACTTATACCAAAATAATGTATCAAGAAACTACGCAAGAAAAAAACCATTGTTTATAATATTTTGACAATAAACAAAATGAGTTGCAGATCACAGAATTCACAGATAAGACAAAAAACTAACAACATCAGTCCGAGAATGGACGCAGTACTTATTAGTTCCATGGAGAATTCAGATCACAAAACGCAACATGGATCGCACATCAACTAAAAAAATCAAATTGCCCTTTCATATTTCATTAATAACTCTTCTTAGCTGGGAGGAGCTCGTGGCTAAATAATAAAAGCCGCTCGAATCGATCTTTAGGTTAAACTGTGCTTGCCTAGGTTGGTCTGTGGATGGGTGACCCATTACATACCGAGTTTCCTCCGTGCCTCGGAAAGCACGTTAAGCCGTTGGTCCCGGCTGGCATTTGTAGATCTTTGAAAGTCGTTACAGGTAGTCAGTGACCCAAAAAGTCTGACAACCAGTCTTACCAAGCGGTACCATATTACCCTAACTAGGTTTTGGAGGTAAGATAGGCAGTCGTTCCATGTAAAATACTGGTGTTCAGCTGCATCCGGTTAGACTGGAAGCCGACCCTAACATAGTTGGGAAAAGCCTAGGCAGATGATGACTTAGCTGGAACAGCACCACATTTACACTCCGGGCAGAGTCAACAATGAATCTCCATCTGAGCAGGTTTTCCTTGCTGCGGCCAACCTGGGTCCGGAGTCTATATCGGACCTGAGTGGTTGTGAATAGTTATGTGGTTATGGCAACTCATGTGGTGGCATTTCCGCAGTGGAACGAATAAATATATGAATATGAATGGTCCTGTTTGTATACTAAGTCCATGGAATGGATTTGGTAGGGATGCACTGTCTCAACACAGCTTAATTCGTTCCCTAGACCGCCAATGAGTATGGTGACAAACTTTAGATTTTGCTTTTACTTTAAGCTGTGTCAGCTTCTTAGCCTTTGCGACACTAGGGCTATTTCCGTGCAAAACGATGGTGTAATAGATCGTAGTGTTAAGCACAGAATTAACACTGGATGGAAACAATCTGTGACTCCCGCGTTCCCCTTAAGTTTAAATAGTACTAGTGTTTTTACACCCTTAAAAAATTTCACAAGTGCCTAAAATAATTATGTGGAAAATAAAATTCATCATTAGTTCGATTATTTTCAGATTCTTTTAAAACGGAACTAGTGATAAAAAAAAACATCAGTAGTTCCATCATGGAAATGTTAATGGTACTAGTGGCCAAACCATTACAGCTTACATGAAATTGAACGAAATTACAGAGAAGTAAGATACATTTATTTATAATATTTACAACTTTATTAGGCAAAATTATAAAATCACAATTTATTTTGTGGGTAGGTTGTATGTTATAGATGTGGGTGTCCAAATAAAAATATGTATTAAAGAATTATAATCACTAAAATCATCAATACGATTCTTTAAGTTTGCGATGGCTTAAAATGTCATGATTTCTTGAAAGAAATAGTAATCTTTGTGGTGATGAGAACTTAAACTAACTTTTTTTCTGTAATTTCATATTTATTATGGACTCATATCAATCAACATACAGTCTAGAAACTACATGCAAATTCTAAAAATGAATTTTGCGTCTTTTACCAGGCGTCCGCTAAAACACCTGCTACATGCTGGTGTCAGTGCAGGATGTGTTCACACAAGTTAATTTAAAAATAAATTTTACATTATTCTTAAAACTATTGCGAAACAACAGCCTCAACTCTTGATAATTTTCATTTTCTTTTTTTTCAAGACAACATCTAAAATTGTTTTTAAATTTACAATTTTAATCTCGTAGCGGCGAAGTCTTAGTCTTAAAACCTTAATATCCCGTCGTAATTTTTCTGTTTCAGGTGATGGAATTTTTTGTGTTTGTGTGCCTATATCCACTAGTTTGACTTTTTTGGCTGATGGTTCATCTAAAATTTCAAAATCTTTATTACTGTGTACTGCTTCATGATATCCTGATAGCTCAGAAGGTCCTTCATGTGCGGTATCAGACGCAGTCATAGAATTGTCACTATCAGAGAGTCCCACTTCTAATGTATTGGACCTCACAACAACATTTTTAATAACTGGAACTACCTGTAACAAAAATTTTGAACAAACATTAAATTTTTGACAATTTTTTTTTTTCATTAATTTTTTTGACAAAAGTCTGACAACCAGTCTTACCAAGAGGTATCGTAATACCCAGTACTAACTGGGTTGTGGAGGTCAGATAGGCAGTCGCTCCATGTAAAATACTGGTATTCAGCTGCATCCGGTTAGACTGGAAGCCGACCCCAACATGTTGGGAAAAGGCTAGGCAGATGATTAATTTTTTGACAATATATTTAGTATGCATATAAATACCTAATACATACATTAATTAATCCACATTACTTTGCTTTACTAAAAAGCTATTTTTTAACATTTTTAATAGTTTCTTTTTAATAACTTTTTTCAGTCAAGCCTAATTTAAGAGACCTTATGTTTTGTCACAAAAAATATATTTATCCCATCGCATTCTAAACACACAACTAACCAGAAGAACAGTAAGTATTTTGTATTATTTTTTACATTTACCAGCTTATGTAAAAAAGTTACCCAATTTGTTTACCCAATGTTACATAGTGAGACAAACAAAATACTTGAAATTTTTTCCGATTACAGGTTATGTTTTAACAGCCTCTCTTTGCATGAAAATGTAGATTACAGTTTGAGAAAAGACAATACACTACACTACCATTGGTAATAATATTGATGGAACAGCATCAGGTTTTAATCTACATTTAGCTTGTGAAAAATAATCCTCATCAGTAAAGTGGCGGCCACACACAAATGCATTTTTTGACACATTTGTTTTTAATCTCATGGCCTTTATCCATAAATCTCTCCGCTCCTCATTAGCTGGAATCCTGAAAACAAAACTGAAGTTTTTATCTAAGTCTATCAGAAAGAAAAACATTTATTAGGAGATTTTTAAGGCAACACACTAGTCATTATAACTGACATTAAGCTTCCACCACACTAAGACCTGAACTCCACCAAAGTGAAGACGCGCAGAGCGTAGAGGAAACGTGCGAAAACCGACCAACCACACTGGTTGAAATCTACATAGCTTCTCTCGTCTCTCATAGTTTTGGTGGAGTCCGGGCCGAGTCCTAACGACCGGTTTCATGAACGAAATGATCGACACGTCAAAATTAAACAAGTCAAGCGCTGTAATACAAACTTTTTCCAAGTCTACAATACAGTTTTCAAACATGTACACAAAACAACACGCTCTTGTCCGTGAAAACCACTGTACAGCTGATGTGGTAATGGAAAAAACAAAACTAAAAATGCAAATATTGTGGGCACTCAAAAACAATCAATTAAACTTACTTATGGAAAGATACTCCACAACCTGGATACGCTTCTCGCTTACACCCACTTACGACACAGTAATTTACCATGTCGGCTCGATTTTTCTTAGATTTATGGTGTACAATATTATTTTGTTGCACGTTTGTTTATACTTTACATTGACTTTTTGACTTTGACGTCTTGACGTTACGTTGCCGCTTTGTTTATTTCAGTGTTGCCTACACATACTCATTAAAAAGGTTCTGTAGCCAAATTACAAAAAACGGAACCCTTATACATTTGTCTGTCTGTCCGTCCTTATGAGACAGCTATTCAAGGTTCCCAATTTAGTAATTTTCCCCCCAAACTTATGAGGTAAATAAGTGAGTTTTGATTTAATAAGAGGGGGTTTTATATTTTAAATTCAAATACTTATTAAATAATTTATACATGGAGAATGTTATTTGGAGTGTACTTATTTTTTTGGGAGATTTCCAGGTCACTGTGGCGATTTTAGCGGTATAGTTTTGGGAGTTAACCCTGCAGTCATTTACCCGCAGCCAGTTGGCATTACCACACAGTTGAAATTTGGAGAGTATGAATTATTTGGTGTTATCTATGAACCACTAGTCCGCTTCACAAAAGTGGTGTGAAATTATGAATAAAAAAGTTGGGGGTTCTCGAAACATGTATGAGGGTTAAAAAAATACAGTTTATAACTATGTGTAGTGACTATCAACAGTTCTTGAAAAATGATATCGAGGTTTCCAAAATACTTTTTTCTTCACTCAATCAGACTGTCGATTCGCTTCTAAAGCCGTGAAAATTGTTCCACCCCCCCCCCCCCCTCTTTTTTTAAAAGTCAGGAAGAAAATTCTACCTCTAAGTACTAACGAATAAGATCCTATGTTGCTACTTAAAATCTTCAAGTCATTAATCAGGAATGGCTCAACCACAATCGTGAATATTAGTGAAAATACGTGTTAAAAAGCACACAACGCGCGAACACTGACATTTCGGAAGACCTTACTCTACACGAACGCTTCTTGCGGCGAATTCATGCGCGATAGCCCCCATTCCTAGGCTTTTCTACTTACGTCGACAAGTCAAAATTCTGTATGAATTTTCACATGAAAAAAAAATGCAACAGGTAAAACTGACTAACGAAAAATCACTACAAACTGCAAACCATCTTTAGACTTTTGTTTTTGGGATATATTCGACCAGACTACGGAACCCTTTAATATGCGTGTTCAGACACATACTTGGCCGGGTGCGAAGAAAAAACTTGCAGCTGAGCAACCCCCTGTCGATAGAAGACAGCATTCTGCTACGATGACCTGCACTTGCACTTTCTTTCTTTTTGCATCCCATTATTTTAAGTTGTTATAGCTCGAAAGAAATCATACATAGCATTACGATCCCCACCATCAACCCCCACCTCGTCTACTTCACTTGCGGCGCCAACACCAGCTCCGCTGCACCATAGCTCTTCGGAGCCAAACATTACGAAAACTGATAATTCGGTCAGTAACGATTCCAGCTTTCCAAACATAACCCAGCGAAACAAACGCAAATGTACCGAGTCAAGGATAAACCAGGATAACAAATTATCTATCTTCATGGAGGAAATCAAAAGTATGTTCCTTGAATTCAAGGAGAGCCAAGAAAAGAAAATCGAAAAATTGTGTGAATCAGTGGAAGAGATCAAAATTCAAAATTCTAAAATCCAGTCTACAGTTTCTTTCCTGTCACAGGACTATGATGACCTCAAAGGTAAAATTGAACATTTAGAAACACAGCTTGAATCCGAAAGAAAAAATAATTTAAAGAGTTTGCAAAATTTACAAGAAAAATTAGAACGTGTCGAGTGTGGAGCTAGATCATCCTGCGTTGAGATCAGGAATATACCTATAAGAAAATCCGAATCTAAAACTGAATTATTAAATACTATTTTGAATATCGGCGCAACTGTTAATGTACCCATACAGCCATTCGAGATCAAGGACATTTTCCTTATTGGCACCAGGGATCCTGACAGCAGGAATATTATTGTGGACTTTACTAGCAATTTGTTAAAAAAAAAAATTATCCACATGTATAAAAAATATAACAAGGATAATAATAAATTGACAACCGAGCTTCTAAGAATTGTTGGACCAGTAAAACAAGTTTTTGTTTCGGAAAATCTAACCCCAAAGATGAAGCGCCTGTTTGTCTTGGCTCGTGATTTTGCTAATACAAATGAACACAGGTTCTGTTGGATAAAGAATGGTAAATTGTTTCTTCGGAAGGAGACAAGTGCCCCGCATTTGGTGATCAAGGATGAGTCTGACCTCTTGAAAATTAAAATCAACTTGGAAAAGTGACTAGGCCCCACATGTCTATTTCTTCTTTGTCAATTCATGGTATTTTGTTATTTTATTTTGTTGTCGAACCGATTATTATCTAACCAAACATAATACTGATATTTTTTGTAGTTATAGGTCGATCTGTTTTATATTCGTAATATATTCCCGTTTACTGTCTTATGGAACAGTCATTGTAACTGTTAAAACTAAAATTTCATGTTACAAACCTATACTACTTCCACACACACTCACGAAAACACACATACACACATACTTCTCCAATCTTGTTATAAGCAACATTTTACCTAAAAAGCCTCTTCATACAGTCCCGATCATAATATCATGTCTCTCTCTGTTCATCTTGCTAAGAATGATTTTCCTTTTCTATACAGTGAGTCATACCAAAATGGAAAAATTGTCAGCCACTGGTCTTGAGTATGGATGACAACGTCAGAATCACAAATGATATGGATCTATTGTCAGCGTCATCATCATACCATTGCTCCCCGGAGCAAGTGGACTCATATTTGAAAAATGTTAAAAATAGTTTTAAAATACTTCAAATCAATATAAGAAGCATAGGGAATAGTGTTAATTTTAACAACCTTCTCATATTGCTACATCGTATTCAGGTGCAATTTGATATAATAGTGTTGTCCGAATGCTGGCTACGAAAATGTCCTCAAATACCTTCTATACCTGGTTTTGTAAGTTCATTTTCGGATCACTTTAACCAAAATGACGGCGTTGTTGTATACGCTAAACAGGACTTAAAACTTACTATAGAAAAACCAGCACTCGATGACGCTAATTGCCTGGTTTTGAAATTCAAAAATGAGATAGCAGTTGTAGCAGTATACCGCTCACCTTCATATCATAACATTCAAAATTTTATCACTAGTTTAGATTCAACCCTTAAGTCGCTAAATTCTTTTAGAACAATTATGTTAATAGGAGACATTAATATAAATATAGCTCCAAATTGTAATGACCTAAATTCTGACATGTATCTTAACACTGTTGCATCACATGGTATGCTTCCTGCACATCTTTTACCTACGTGCATGGATAGCTGCCTAGACCATATAATGATTAAATCTTATAAACCATCAATAACCTTGGTTCTTGATTCTCTAATTACCGATCATGCTCCAGTAATAGCCTTTTGTAATATTAGTTTAGACGCTCAAAAATCCCAGACAAAATCGAAACGTGTGGATATAGATGGTTGTCTGAACATATTAAATAATACTGACTTTTCTGCCGTTATGATGCTGACAATGCTGCATCTAACTTAGTCAATATTATCTCTTCTGTCGTAGCCAAAAATTGTCATAATACGATTATCCCGAGCAAGAAACGAATTATTAAGCCATGGATCACACCTGGACTTCTAAAGTGTATTAGAAATCGAGATAATCTTTACTGTAAAATGAAAAAAGACCCCAATAACGAGACTCCGAAGTTAATTTACGTCCGGTACAGGAATTTCTGTAACAACCTCTTGAATAAATTAAAGCGTCAGTATGAACGTACAGAATTTGAAAAACATCGTAAAAATCCGAAGGCCACTTGGAATCTTATTAAAGTCATCTCAAATTTGACAACAAACAAAACTTCTGCCAGTGAGCTCTTGTCAATTGAAGCCGACCCTCCACGTTCTGTTGATACCGTTAATACATACTTCGCAGGTGTGGGAGAAAACCTGGCCTCCTGGTTCCAGAGAGTGATGATCGTGTCGGTTCCTCTGTCTGTGATAATTCACTTCCACATCATAACTCCATGGCCATTTTCCCCACAGATAATGAGGAAATTGACAGACTAATCCTCACCCTCAAACTAAATTGTGCTGTGGGCTGGGATGGCATCCCTGCGACTCTGATTAGTGCTGCCAGGAAAACTCTTGTCCCAATCATTTGCCATGTGTTCAACCTCGCCCTTTCATCTGGAGTCTTCCCTAAGGTCTTCAAAAGGGCCCTAGTACACCCAATTTACAAAAGTGGGGATAGAGGCAGTGTCAGTAACTACAGACCCATTTCTGTATTAACTATCCTATCCAAACTTCTTGAAAAAATATTAAACAAAAGACTGCTCAACTATCTAAACGCAAATAATGTACTTGCTAATAACCAATTTGGTTTCAGAAAAGGTAAAAGTACTGAAGATGCTGTCCTAGATTTATTGGGTTCAGTGGCTCAAAATCTACACAATAAAGAAAAGACTATTGCCATTTTTCTTGATCTCTCGAAGGCCTTTGACACCGTCTCTGTCCCCCTTTTGCTAACTAAACTGGAATTGATTGGTATTCGGGGTCTCTCACTTGAAATTTTCAAAAGCTATTTAAAGGACCGCTCACAGTTTGTCAAAATAGAAAATCTGACCAGTAACGAAATGTTTCTAAACTTCGGAGTTCCACAGGGTAGCGTACTTGGTCCTACCCTGTTTCTTATATACATCAACGATCTTTGCAAACTCTCCCTACCTAACTCCAAATTAATTTGTTACGCCGATGACACAGTCATACTGGTACGAGGCAGTGATTGGACTGAGATGCGTCTATTCGCAGAGTCAGCGCTACAGTCCACCATGAAGTGGCTAGCCCAAAATTTGCTTACCCTTAATTTAGACAAAACTTGGTTTGTCACATTTGGCCCGAGACTTAGATCACAGCCAATATCTGATTTCTCCCTCACAGCCCACAAATGCAAAGCTGAAACGAACGTTGCCTGTGACTGTCTCAAAATCAGGCGTACGGATTCCATTAAATACCTCGGTATCCTGATTGACAGTGCAATGACATGGGTTGGGCAAATAAACACATTAGTATCTAGGGTTAGAAAGTTAATTTTCGTTTTTAAAAGCCTTAGAAGTTCAGCTGAGTTTTCTACCCTCAAAACCGTTTATTTTGCCCTTGCTCACTCTATCATCACGTACTGTATATCGGCCTGGGGTAACGCTGGAAAATGTCTCCTACTGCGTTTGGAGAGGGCACAGAGAGCTGTGCTCAAGGTTATGACACATAAGCCTATTCGTTTCCCAACTGACGAACTGTACGCCCTATGTAAATTGCCATCAGTGAGGCACTCCTTTGTACTAAATATAGTTCTACGTAAACATTCAGAACTTTCCTTTGATCCTGACTTGAATAAAAATAAACGAAGATCCGATAGAGTCTGCTAAACTTACTCATCCAAACTCCAATTAGTTCGACGACAATTTAAGTTCTTTGCCCCTATATTATATAACGGAGTTAACAACGCACTTAATTTATCCACATGCTTATCAAGAATGTAAACGGCTCACTGGACAATGGTTGTCCACTCTTACGTATACAGAGCTAGAGGATTTAGCTAAATCTTAAAGTCTTACACAACTACTTATCTTCAACAACACCCACACACATACATACATACACACACACACATACACCACAAATACACGCACTAGAATTGAGGTATAGATGTAATTTATATTAAAAATGTCTGCATTTAAAAACGTATCACTATCTGGAACGTTGATATCATCTCTCTCTGAGAGGTAGGCGCTAATAGCCACGACACAGTTTCTAACTAATGTGGCTATTACCGAACACTATAAATTTTGTAACGATTGTTTTTGTTCCAATAAAGAATTATTATTACGGCACAGATAAGCTATTAATCATGACTGACGAAGTTCATAATGCTGTAATACACTTATTTCGCCCCAAAATTCGCATCTGTTTAACCTGATGTGCAAGTTATTAGCCGCGTACTGACTGAGCGAGCAGCCTCGCGTGGCGGCCTCGGACGATTGACGCACAACGTTTAGGCAGCCTCGGTATGTAGACTTATTGCATGAGACTGCCGCGCGCGGCAAGACCGAACCAGTGTGAGGCTCAGCCAAAATCGAGCGCTCAAACGTGAAGTCGAATAAAGACCGGACGGCTTATAACCAGTTTTGTTCAAGACACCCACACGGCCAAATGTTCAAAAAAAAAAATTCTCGGTTTATATTTCTCCAGGCATCTTCTCTTAGTATATTCAGGACATTGCGCGTCCCAAAGTAGTCTACATTTGCCATAAAATAATATTAAATTAAGACACGTTCTTTATCCTTGAAGCAAACGATTCCGTAGTCTTTAGTTTTCGGCGAACAAGCCAGGCAAAACACAATCGTCTTGAGTGCGCGCGGAAAACCTACTGAGGCGCTCTTGAGAATCGACAAAAACCGACAACGCTTAGCTCTGGTCGAGGCATGCTCAATTGAGGCAGCGCGTGCGTTTGCCTCGGCCGAGGCACGTCTTGACCGACCGAGGATTTGCCTCGCGCGGCTGCTCGCTCATTTAGTACGCGGCTATTGAATGATGCATGCAGGCTTCCAAAATTGTGTGGCCTGAACCCGAGTTGAGTCTGCCCAGATTATGTTTATTCTTAAGTATAACAACTTGGGTATTTGAATGGAAAAGGACTCAAGGTCGGAAATGAAAATGCATTATTTAAAGTCCACAGGCATATATTGATCTTAGAGCCTACGCCTCTTGTTGAGCCTGAAGCCTCTTGATGTAGGATGCCTTCTTCTGCTTGATCCTGTTCTTCCTCTCGGCCAGGGTCAGCTTGCGCTTGTTCCAGCGCTTCTGCTTGCCAGTATCCTTTTTCTTGGCTTCCTTCTTGGTGTGGGATGGGTCTGCGCGGATTGATTCATGTGCTTTCTTGTAAGTCGCTTCAATCTGAAAAAACCAATGCAGAAGTTAATATTTTTAATTTCCAAGATTCACTCTGGTCTGATTTATCAATCATTTAAAATTTAAAGAACTGTAGCAATATTTAGTACTTAAAATCATGGAAGATTTAAGTGTGGAAAAACATTGCATTAATATTGTCCAATTTCGACACTGTCTTAGTATATTCCCTAGAACAGTAATTTGGTTGGACGTTGATTGTTAAAAATAGGATTTATAGTAGGATGTACTTACAGAATCAGCATTTACACCAAGTTTGATGTATTTTCCAAACTGTCTCTTGAAGGAGTCTTCATCATCCGCTTCAAGACTGCGCATGTATTCAGCCACATGTAGACCAAAGATGTGTGCTCTAAAAACATAATAAAATTTTTGTTAGTGAATTTCTAAGGCGTGTAACTGTGGATGCTTGAAATTTTTTTTAACTTAAATGTTATTAAGACCGGTTACAAAAAACTGGAAACAAATTTTTTAACACAACCAATAGCCTTAACATTTACTGTTGCTCCAATAACGCTGTCCAAACAATAGATAAACCATAATTCAGAGGATGAATGGAGCTAGCTACCTCACTAAATATAGACATTTAGTATGTCATTAATATGATAACTCACCTGTGTACTTCAGCATTGAATTTCTTTGCTTCTGCATCATATCCTGGGAACCTCTTGATGGAATGAGGAACATTTAGGCCACCATCAACTGCACCCTTCATGGCTCCAAACACGCGAGCACCAGTGGTGGTGCGTGCAAGACCCACATCAAGGTAACATCTATCATAGATAAAGTAAATAATTATGTAAAAATCCACTTTGATAAATATTGTGTGACAATAGATATAATATAAAATCAGAGAAATACGAAACAACATTCTTTTTTAGCATTGTACGTGCTTTCAGACCGCCCGTAATGACTTCATCATAATACATTAAAAATAACTGTTGAAAACATTGACTAACAGCGTTTGTGCTACAGTTGAATACTCAAATAAATGTAATGTCACAAACAGAAAATTACCTGAAAGCGCCTGGGCCATTGTCTACGGGTTCTACATTGTATTCATCACCAGTGACCTCAGTAGCACCACTATATAGGGAGTCAAGGCCGAGCCGCTGAAGCAGTCTTCTTGCGAGCAGCAACCCAGTACAGTAGGCAGCGGCATAGTTTGTCAAACCAACCTAAAAATAAACTATTCATATTATAACCATCATTAAAATTTAAGAAAGGGTATCTCATTCCAATAATTATTTAAATAGATCAGTATTGAACCTTATAACAACAGGGTTGTATGAGTTTGTACGTCTCTTCAGACCGCCCGTTCAAAATCATCATTTAAAGCCTGATTCCCCTGGCCCTTTTACCAATTCGCATAAATGATAAAATAGATTTCAAAGTCAGCACACCATTTTGGTATCCAAGTATTGAACAGGCCTCTATATCTTATTTCTCTAGGTACAGCTTTGCTGAAATTTCGATTATTATAAACAACAGGTGACTAACCTTGACGCCGTAGCGTGGCAGTTCGTGAGAGTAGGCAGCACACACAATGTGGTCACCCTCGATTCGGGAGTAAGCCACCTGGCAGGTCACATCCTTGTTGGACAGACGGACGATCAGGCGGTACTTGGGTGTGTTGTACTTGTTCTTGTCCTGTTACAAACATAACTAAATTTAGAACTTAGGCAAATGAAAGTAACCTACAATAAAACTTAAAAACAATAACTTACTTGAACAACGAGGCGTTTACGGGCATAGTAGTCGGTCTTTCCCTCACGACGCCTCTTGAATTTAACTTGATACCTCTTGAAGTATTGCTTATTCTTCACAACTTTCACGAAACCCTAAAACATAGCTTTAGTTTAATCAACTGAGCGTTACAAATAAACACTATAGTTTCACTGTTTTAGGTTATCAGAGACACTTTATAATCAATAGTGCTGCAGTCTAAAACGAAACCAATGTTGTAGTACACATAAAACATGGCACTACACATCAATCTTGCTTCTTCTGCAGCATCAGATGACGCGCATGTGTCGGTGTTTCATCATTTAGGTTAGGAATTGAAAAATGATTATCTAGCATAAGGTTTTTCAAGAAGGACATTAAATTAATGAGAAGTATGATGGTAAAAATGTAATATTGATACACAAACAACGACGTGTAATAAGTTATTGTTCTGACTAACAAGTGTAAATTTCTTTCCGACATGGCGAAGAGTTATCAATCCATATTTTCACAATCACAACTCAAAATTAAAATAACGTTCCATAGTACACACAAGATTTAATCACACTAAGAACTAATGAAAATATTTTAGCACCGTTGCTCACCATTTTTATTTATTCCTAATCTATTTAGGAATCGGGCGTCCGAGAAAGGACACCACCGGAAAAAGAAACTTTTTTAAAAGCTGACAACTGACATAAACCGGGATGTTGCCAGCTCATATACACAAAAGACAAAACCAATTTATAAAAACACTTTAGTTACTTTTACTAGTGATGTAGTTTTTGACTTCTTCATTTAATTTCCTTAGAAATATTATTTAAATATTTGAAAAACAAAAGAACTTAAAAACCATTTAAAATTTAAAAAAAGATGTGTCTGTCTTATTATTATTTACTACAATAGCCTTGATAGTGATGATAGATCGATCCCAGTACTATTTGCCATGCTGATGCATGACTGACCTCGAGAACTGGGTCAGGCTCAAACCTGTAGATATATGGTACTTCAGAATCCACAAGGTTGTACTGCAAAGCAAGTTGCTGGTGCATAATTCTACCTAAACCTACTAGATTGTGTCTATTATTATTGTGTATGTGTGCAAGTACTCGCCGTTATCAAAACGGGAGCAACCGGAATCAATGTGTCGGAGTCGGATAGATTCATCGAGCCGGTGAAATTCTCAACAGATTTCGGTGCGGTGTTTTATTATTAATAAATTGCAATGGGTTTAAAAGATTAAACAGAATTTTTCAAAGGCAAGAATTAGCCTTTTTTCGGAAACTATCGTGAAACCTTTGTTTTTTTTTTTTTTTTTAATTTAGTGTGGTAACCCCTTGAAAAGTAATGTCAAATAATTAAAATCTTCGTTATGGCTTCCTCCTATTCATATCCTGAATTATTTTTGGCGGGTTTTATATTTACTTTGCCATTTTTATATGAAAAAAGTAATCTATTTCGGTATTATTTGAAATTTTTTCTCTATTACGCTTATGTGTTGATAACATGCACGGTACTCTTGCCCGTAGTGTTAATATATCCTCGCGACGTAACAAACCTAATGTAAGATATCGATTTATTTATTATTTCGTGTTCGCGAATACATAATAATCACGAATGCCGTGAATGAAAGTATTTATGTAAATTGTTTTCTTTCTAGAGTTGCTTCCAGATTTTGTCGTTATGCATCACATATAGTAGGAATAGAATGGGAATTGCGGGGGATGGAACATTGGAATTCCGAGCAATGCTATATTGTGATATCTAATCATCAAAGCTCATTAGATATATTAGGTAATATCCTTGTTAAATTATTATCACACTGTCTCATGAATGCTACGTTTTTCTACAATGCTTTTTTTAATACCTACCAGGTATGTTTGAAATGTGGCCTCGTATGAAGCGCTGCACTGTGGTGGCAAAGAGGCCTTTAATGTTCACTGGGGCTTTTGGATTTGGTGCTTGGCTCTCCGGTCTAGTATTTATTGACCGGTTAAGAACGGAGAAAGCTCGCCAGCTCATGAAGGATGCAACTGCACGAGTCATTAGAGAAAAAGTATGTTCTCTTTATATTCGTGATTTTTATTTTTTTAATATGTAAAACTTATTTCCAACTTTTTTTAAGACAAAGCTTTGGATATTTCCTGAGGGTGCAAGATACAATAAAGGCAGTATTCAATCTTTCAAGAAAGGAGCATTTTATTTAGCAATTGATGCTCAGATACCAATAATGCCAGTTGTATTTAGTCAATATTACTTCTTAGACGGCGAGACTAAGACATTTGAACCAGGTAAGTTGGTCTGATGATATTTAGTTCCCAAACACTTTAAAAATATTAACATGTTAGGTGCTCAATGTATATTTCTTGAAAATTATTTACAGGAAAGGTGGTCATCACTACATTGCCTCCTATACCAACAAGTGGAATGACACGTAATGATGTTGAAACTTTATCTGAAATGGCTCGTCAACAAATGATTGATGTTTTCCATGAGAGCTCTAAAGATCTAGTCATGCAAAAGAAAATTGCAATTTAAGTAATGTCCTAACCCACTTTACATTCCATTGGTATGAAAAAAATCTAAAAATATTTCCTAGAATCTCATCCTAGAAAATTAAGAGCTATTTAATTATATTTTTTTTTGTAATCAATTATTGCAATTTTGTCAATTCTTCCTTTCTATAGCGTCTAGTTAGTGCCTAACCTGGTGTCAGAGTTTTATGCTGCCCAAGGGCCAAGAAAGAAGAAGATTGCAATTTTGTTAAATGTTAAAGTTAGAATGTGTGGTATTTGTGATTTGTCAAAACATAGTTCACAAATTAATATTTAGGTGGACATGTGATATATAAAGACAAGTGCCAAGCATTCACTTGACACAAGATTAATTAAATTTACTCCAAGAAGCCATAAGTTAATTATACATATAAACTAAGATATACATTGTTCCTTTTGTAAACATTTTATCTAGTCATGTTTTTATTTTGTTGTTTAGTCAAATGTGTTGTTGAATGTAGTTGTTAAGAGGATTATATCCTATTATTTTACTAGTCATATTTTTAAGTTATACTCACCATTTAGTTGACTGATATAATACCAAAATGTTTGATCTTCCTTTTTGCCCTTTAGAAGGTTCTAATATAAAATAATTATGTATATATAAATATATATTGTAAGATATTGATATTGTAATGTAGTAAGTTAACAATCAAATTATGTTTTTTTTTAAATATTTTGAATTGAACCCATAAAAATTTTAAAATGGGTTCTGTCTCTATACCAAAATGCCTTGGTTTTTCATGGATCTTAAATACAGCCGCGGCATAAAGTTAAGACTTGCGTTTATTTTTATACAAGTTGTAACATTATACAACATGGTTGGAGCAGTAGTTGAGCGATTGACTGCTGCGCTGCGTAGCGCGGGTTCGATTCTCGCACGGAATAAATATGTGTATGACATACATATAGTTGTCCCGGGTCTGGTTGTTGTGTATGTAAGTTTAAAAGTTTGTAAACGCACCCACGGGCCACCATACAGGAGAAATTCCTAGAGAGCATTTTTTTTTTAAAACTACCTCTTGTGTGGCGACTTGACCATAACTGAAGAACTTTTCTTCTACTACTTTTTTTTAGTTTTACCATGCATGATGATCAGCTGATCGCGTCTATTCCTATAGAAAGTATATTTTTTTCTTGCGAATTTCAAGTACTCGTAGAACAAAAGTTGTTCAGTTTCATGGCCTGATATAACACACGAGAGGTAAGTACGTTTATTATGTTACTTCTTGTATGTTGTTTATTATGTTACTTCGTGTGAAACAAACGCTTAATAAAAGTTGTCCTGATAAAGCTTTTTGCACATTAGCATAAACACTTGTTTTTGCACACATACTTCATGCAAGGATACCAGCGCATTGCGGTGTTTCTAATCGCATTATGCGCCAAGCATTCACCTTGTTATATGTATAACACGAAATAGTATTATGCCACACGACAAATAACTTAGATTTTGCTTAGACCTTTGGTTTGAGTATGATATTTTAATGAAACAAGTTTATAGAATCTTAGATAAATATTTATTTGGCTAAGCCAATGAATCTATAATGCTATCTAATTTATTGTTTGAGCTGAACAAAACAATAAGTGTTTGGTAAGGTGAGGTTGTGAGTTAGAATTTCACTTAGTTGCACCTAACAACAAGCTTATAATCTAAAGCAATGATGAACGTGAAGCAATTTAAGACAAATTATATATAACACCAATTAGTTTTATGTGTTACCGATCACGTGACAAAATGGTTTGGATATACCTACCAAGCGTAAAATAATAGTAGGTACTTGAGATTTTAGTAGCGATAATTAAGTATGGCGATAGTTAAAAATCACTGAAAGCCAATTAGTGTATGATAAGCAATACACGCGTTGCCATGCGAGAATTTGAAGATAAATGAAAATCTACGTTTCTGTTATGCGCCTCTTTCAAGAAAGAGTGAGCAATTCATGATGCATATCAAAGTCTATTATTGACAAATTAAAATTTATTGTCAAAATAGGATATTATTGTCACGAGGTTTGTTTCATTCTGACTGTTTTTAATAATTGATTGCTTCCTTCAAATCTTTAAAATATATAGGTACTACCATCTAGGTTTTGTTTTACATTCTGTGTATGAGATATCCTATACCCAAATTTGTGTTTATATTCCTACAATAATTAATCATCAACGTTATAATTTACATAACACCAGCTTGTCACAAATTTTGGAATACATTAGCATTCTAGTAAAATTGTCTGTAATAAGAAAACACGTGATCAAATATGTAGTACTTGTGCGGGAGAAAAGAGCGAATAAATAATTGCACATACAAAGTAAACAGTATTTTACTACCATTTTCAAACACAAACGCAACATTGTCTATCAGTAGACATAAGGAGACTGGAAAGCATAATTATTGTAGTTTAATTCATCTACCTTATGTTTATAAAATCTAAACAAAGCGCAACTCATTCGACATCCATTACGAAATAATTAATCAATAAAATCAATATGTAAAAATGCTAACCGACAAATATATAAACCAAGGTTACAAATGGAGCGTCAATAATTGAAACCAGGATAATGGCGAGATAAAATTATTAAAATACTTTTACGAATTACGTTCTATTTGACTCCTAGGTCCATTTGGTTGCAGATGTGTTAGGTACCAAATTTTCTATTTACATTAAATATTTGATTTACAATTATGTACATCTTATCTATAAAGTGTAGAAGTACTCAAACATCGCTTGTAGATTTCTTGTATAATAAATTATCCCTTATTTGTAATTCAGCAATATTTCGGTTCCCTACTAATCATTCCAACCCTCACCCCAGCCTTCATTTTCATCGACATTTTCATCTGGAACAAATTCTAATTTGCTGCTTAAGTTTTGCGTATCGCTGTTTTGACCAATATTTACCGTGGTCGGCTTTTCTATTACTGGCGTCATATCAGCAAAAAAATCGAATTCGTCTGAATTCTTTTTAGAATCGTATTTTTGATTTTTTATGTCTAGTTCAGAAATATCTACAATATTCTTTTTTGCTTCGATTGCAGCTTTTTGCAGCAACTTCGTTCTTGATTCGGAAACAAATTTCGCATCTATGTTTAAGGTAGAATTACTTTTTTCATCTACATCCTTGATAGGAACTAACATTTCATGTGTACTATCTTCTTCCAAAATTGGAGATGCACTCTTTGTTGTTAAATGGCGATTATCCCAGTCGCTCCAGTCATCTTCACTGTCACCTATTTTTGTAAGTAATTCTGTTGCTGTAATCAAATCATCTATAGATTCGCCACCAACTGGGGAAGGTCTTTCAATTAACGTTAATGACTTATCAAATGATATTAGTTCATTTCTATCGTCACTTTCGTAAATTTCTCCAGAACAAGGCAAATCTCGTAAAGACTTACTTGGTAGATATACACTAGTTTCAGTTACTGAACTGGCTACTGGCAACAAAGGCTTTGTTTTCGAATTTGGTCTGCCATCTGAGAAAAATTTTGATCTCTTTCCTCCTATGACAGTACCAGCTCCTAATATTGGTACCAATTCACTTAAACATATAAGGGTTGCTGACACTAAACCATCATCTATATCCTTGATGCCCAAAAGTAGCTGAAACAAGTAAAAATAACATTATATAAAACAGTTTCTCTTTTTAATTTAACTAACTTTGAGATTCTTGCAGCAAGCATTCCACCTGGGATATGTACTTGACTAGTATTAATAATTTATGGGACTATTAGAACTTTGGTTTCATAATATAACGATGAAATAACCTCTGGAAGGATGTGTTGGGAGAGTTCTTCATGTGAAAATACATGAACAAACTTGGAAAAGTGTCTCAAAAGTAGCATCCTGATTTGACTATCTCTCACTCCAAATAATTGCATAAGTCTAGGTTTAACATGTTCTTTGAACACTCCAAGACTGAAAAATCCTGGTACTTCTCCATTAGGTGTGCGCTCTGAAATTTAAAATGATATAATTATGAGCTTTTTACTTGCTAAAATTAGTCTCACCTTTGTCTGTTGTATTAAGGTATAATGTATACTATAACGAAAAGACAGAGGATCATTACCATTTTTTGGTTTGAGAATGTAAGGAATAACATCTCTTCTTGCTGTTTGGTCTAGCATTGTGAGCCTGGATAGCAAAAGGCCTCCTAGTTGCTTTGCTACAGTTTCTTCGTCATAACATTTAAGATTATCCAAAATATTAGAAAAAAACTGGCTCTTTTCCTCTTCTGAATTTAAAGGGAGAAAATTAAGAAATTTATAGATTGAAATAAATTCATGATTGAAAAAATTATGTTGAAGTATCTCAGATAAGTTGGGCCTTGTGGCAGGATTTTGATGCTGCAAGTAATCACGACAATATTTCTTAAATTCTTCTAAATGAGGTACTTCATCTGAAAATAAAGCAGGTAATTAGCAAAAGGTAACAATAAAATACAATATGATAACAAAATATTGACTTGGTAATATACCATCTTTGCAGTCTTTGAAAACATCTTCAACCAATGCCGCAAATGCATATTGATCAACTTTTGTTGTAATCTCATAAGAATCTTCATTTGGGTCAACTGCTTTATCATACCTTAAAATTGACAAAGATTTTGAATAAAAAGAATAAAGAAAGAAGAAGTTTAACTTGAAATTCTCATCATCATCAATTTCTCAATTCAGTAAGCTATTAGTAAGGAGTGAAATTATCAGCCATATGTGAATGTTCAGAAAGTACCCTAGGCCCTAAGCTGCTAAAATATTTACTTTTCCTAAATCACTTAATATTAGTATTTAGGTTGGTATCCCAGTGGCAATACAAGTATTTTAAATTCTACCTGTGAATCCTGGCATGTCTTAAATAAGCTGCTGTCAGCTCCGTAAACGGACATAGGTACTGCAGTCCTCCAAGCTTCCATTGTCCATCTCCAGTCACATAAATTGCTGACACACTCACATTATTATGGGACATACCAGCCTACAAATATGATGATAAAGAATCCAGTTAATGTTTGTATAAACATTGTTGAAACTCAGTAATAATAAAATAATAATAATCCATTTATTTAAGGTAACAAACCCATAGATTAGAACCTTAACCTAAATAAACATACTTATAAATTTTTTGTTAGTAGCAATTTAAAAAACATAAAAACATTACTCAACTTATACAGGTTGGAATACCATGATTGTAGTTTCATGCAAAATTTAAATTATATACCAACCTGTTCGTGAATAAACACTAAAGCTCTTAAGATATTGTTGAGTCCTATGCATATCTGGAGCGGTGTTAATGACTGTAGAATATGCGACAGTGGCTGCACAAATTCAGTGGCTAAATGGAAAGTTGAGCGCTGTTGCCAAGCAGAAATGTATCGAACAATGCATGGATGACGGTACTTCAGAAGATTCTACAAAGTAATTAATAACATTAACGACTGTATTCACAAATATGGATAAATCAAGTTTAATAGACAATTTGAAAACGTACATTTGAAAACTTTTCAAGTGGTGTCGATATTGACCAAAGCGGACCAACTGCGGCTTCTCCCTTAAAAACAGAAACTGAGCCATCCCCTTTAAGGCTGAAATACCTGCAACTGTCGTTAATTGTGGCCTGATAGTGGCACCAAAAATCGGTTATCTCTATTGCTTTCTCCTCAATTTCTAAGCCACTTAACTGTGAACTGTCATTACCCATCATTTAGGATTTTAACTATATATATACCATTACAAATAATACGAATGAAAACTTCGTGAATAATTAATAATATTACGGCGAAACAAGAAACAACAAAACCATGGTCGAAATGTTCAACGCAGTTCAACGTGACATTTCGAAACTGACACAGTCATACTTGACAGAAGTGACGATTACGAGATTTCCATAGAGGAAAATAATAAAAGATTTTACCATGGAAATATTAGCTCCATGGTATGGAGTATGGATGCTCTTATAAATAAATTGGATAAGGGCAGGACAATGAAGTTGATATTAAGGTCCTTGGTGATTATCATGAAAATATTTATCAAGCAGGAAATTTATTAGTACTTACTACTTTCATGGCGCTGTGTTTCAGGAGCTCGTGGCTAGATAGTAACAGCAGCTCGGGTCGATCTTAAGCTTAAGTCGCATTTGCCTAGGTTGGGCCGTGGATGGGTGACATACCGAGTTTCGAAGCACGTTAACCCGTTGGTCCCGGCTGTCATTTGTAGATCTTTGACAGTCGTTACAGGTAGTCAGTGGACCGAAAGTCTGACAACCAGTCTTACCAAGGGGTAGGCAGATAATGATCATAGCACTGTGTTCAGCAGTTATGTAAAGAACATATGCAAAGACTGCGACTACTAAAGTGTGTACAAAAGACGAATGAGGCGGTCGTAATGGTCGCCTCATTCGTCAATGCAAAAAGCCTGTACTCAAAGCAGACGGAATGAACCAAAAAGTATGACTGAAAATTACCTAGTCTGTGGACAGATCGATGTCAGTGTGTGACAGCCAGCCAGTGTCACTATCAGTCAAGCTGTCAAGCAGGCAATCTGACAAATGTTTTAATTTGTAGGTGCCATTCGTAGCAAAATGGCATCGAGTTTACTCAAAAAAGCTATCTTTTCCAATCCTGCCACTGTGCGGAAGACATTTGGAATTATTTGCAATGCTACACGAAACCGTAAGAATAATAAATACCCAAAAACTGTGTGTTTATAAAAAAAATATCCAGTGTTGTGACTGTTACGTCATTTCATTTTAGATTGGAACTACCAATACATGCCCGGCCCGTATCCTAAGACCTTAGAGGCGCGAGTGGCTGCAGCAAAAAAGTATGGCATGACCGTTGAGGAGTACCAGCCGTATCCCGAGAGTATGGGCTATGGAGATTATCCGAAACTGCCTGAAATTGGAGAGGATTCTAAGGATCCACACTACCCTTATGATAATCCAGAATTGAAGAGAAACTTTAATGAACCTGTAAGGCTTACAAGTGTACTTTAATCATTAGAAGCTACTCCAAGCAGATTACTGGTCCTATAAATTGTGTCCATTCATTTTCAGGTGCATGCAAGAATGGAAATATTTGGTGGTGACCGTTATGATCCATCTATGAAGAGGAGGTTCTCATTGTTGCACCAGTGGACATGGTTTTTGGGTGTTGTTGGAGGATCTGCTGCATTGTTCTTCTTTTTGGAAGATTATAAAGTTGGAAGGCCTGTAATAGCTAAGCAATACCCACACCAGGGACCTCACTTTGACTTTGGCCACTGAAACTCTTGTTTTCTTGGTCTGTTTTCTGTGTCTTTCTGGTCTGTTCAAATTAGAATTATAATTTAAAAAAAAAATAGTTTCAATAAAACAATTTTGAGTTAAATCTTTTTTTTTCTACCCTAATATTATACATTAGTTTTACAACCTGTAAGATTGTGCCTATTGATATGATAAATTCTTAATCCAGAAATCATTACTATGCCTGACCTTTACCTCTCTTTTTTCCGCATGGCCACAAGGTATAACAAACCATTTCACATATTTGGGATAATGTATGCCTTAAAACTAGGGCAAAAACAAAAAACAAATGTTTGAGGATAATTAAAATCCTTTTAATATTATATTATTATCCCAGAATTATTCTTACAATTAGTACCCTAAATTAGTGTCTAATTAAATTAATAAGCATTAAATTATAGGTATGTCTGGAAGGTTTTAATCATTTAAGGATTTCTGCCTGCTGAGGAACCAGGGTGGGGGGGGGGGGGGTTACATTTTATTGCAGCATGTGGTATTTTGTAGTTTCTACTTACAAACATTGGAAAAATACTTTTACAAAATCACTAAACAAAATGGATTTCTCTAGGTGGTCCTGTGCCCTGATTGCAGCAAAAGAATTACAAATGGACCCTTTTAAACTTTACAGAGTTAGCAGAGAATTGCATGATAGTGGCAATTTTAAGTTTCTAAATTTTTTAGACATAACTGAAATTAATTGTAATTTATGATTTCATTTATAAATACTAGTAAAATATTCATCTTCTAAGTCATAGAGATCAGCTGCTATGTCATCACGGAGAGACATTAGTTTCTGGTCACATTCTTGTTGTTTTGTGCGGAATAGTTTAGAGTTTTGCGTTATAGCCTCATTGACTGATGGGAAATCATTCAATATTAAATACTGTTTTATGTCTGATACCAGCTTCATCAGGGATTCACCAGCCCTCACTAAAAAAAGAGAAATATATATTGGAAATGTGATTTCTTCAATCACTGTACAAACAAATTTTGCTTATGCGGTACTAGCACCTACACACAAAAATTAATGACAAGTTTTTTTTATCTGATGTTATCTAAAGATTCACTTGAACAATGTATATTATGTCTTGTCACATGTAAAATTACTTACAGGAAGTTGTTAATAATCACATTGTTGTAATCTTACCAATGTTAGCAGCTCGGACTTGCATTTCAAACGTGTCTTGCTCAATCTGTGTCATTCTATTGAGTTGGGTTTCATTTTCTAGTTTTGCAAGTTTTATGATTTCTGTAAATAGAAACAAACTGTGAATGATGGGCATTTTGTATATTAAAACAATTTTGTTTTTTAACTTGTGGGTGAAAATAAAGAAATATTTATAATTCAATATATTTTTTAACATACTAAATTATATATAGAATAGTTTTCATCCACTAAACAGATCAGTAAAGGTCGTTTCTAGTTCGGATCCTCTACTATGAGTTATCCATCCAAATGATGCCCTAAAATGTTTTTTGTCCCTAATAAATAAAATAAAATAAAATTACAAAAGCATGAGCCGTGTTATTTTTTACTTACCTTCAAAGTTTTCTAACATACTCTTTACATCTTCTTTTAGTCGGGTTGTATATGATTTTAGTAATGCTTCCTTATTTTGGGGCAAATTTCTCTGCATTTTGACTTATTTTCAAGCAATACAAGCAGAAGCAGCAAATTCACAAAACACTAATAACCTAGCGGAGAAAATTCACCAAATCAAAACAAATTCTTTGACAAGTATCTCTATGTAGTCTGTGCAGTGCTGCCAATAAAAAAAATCTCTATTTCCCGCGTCAGTGTTGTCAATTCCCCGAAAATCCCCGCTTCTTTTTTATTATTTTCCCACAAAGTCCCCAAAATAATATTTTTGGAATAAAAACGCTGTTTTATACAAAATTTGTTTACTAGACTACTAAAACTTTTATAAAATACTGTACCTTATAATCTTATTTTCTGCGGAACAAAGGCGGCTCTCAAGGAAACCGTATTGCACACCTCGACAAACTCAAATTCTGGGTTCCAGTTAACTTATACTGAACATGCAACTTACCTGTTTTTAAACAGTAGCTCTGCATAATTTTATTGAAAACAATCGTTCGCACCAATTTAAAAAATCGACAACCATGAACAATTATTAGTTAATGATGTAGAAATGGATGCGTTCAGAAATACAAATTCGTGTTCAAATGACAGTTGAGCAGGCATTTGAGTGGTGTTGCCATTCAAAATTATGTTAGTAATTCGAGCTGTCTGCCAAGTCCAAACGTGTTTTTTTAGGTGTAAGCAATACGATACATAAAATAGTTTTACACTCTCCGAAAAAATTGGTCTGGATTCCCCGAAATTCCTCGATTTTTATCATTCCCCACGCTCTCCCCGCGCTAACCCTCAATTCCCCGCAAATGGGATTTTCCCCGCGATTGGCACTACTGAGTCTGTGGGCACTGGGCAGAAGTAAAAGTTACCATCCACTAACAGCACTTTTCATATTGCCAATATTTCAGAAAAAATGTTTTTTTTTTTTTTAAGATCATTTCAGAGAAAAAGCTTTTATTTATAAAAGCTTAAACAAAAGGCTGGCTGGCTGGCTTGGCTTAAGCTTTTTTTTTATTGGATGAGAGTGCTGTGTTTACACAGCACTCTCATCCATTGCCATCTTTGTTTGACTTATCAACCGAGCCGCTGATTAGTTTCTTAAAAAAATAACGAGTTGAATAATGAATGATCTGTAGTTGAACTAAAGAACATTTAAAAAGTGGAAATTGCCAATTTCCTATACTTACAAGTTACACCACAACTACATGAGTTTGAAGCGCTTTTCAAACAGAGGCGAATCCGCAGACTTGGGACTGCGATGCGATTGCGCGTCTATTGCATGAATCATTAGGAAGTCACCCGACTAATCGTACCTACCTGTTTGTCCATGGAAGTCCTCCAAATAAGCTGTCACCTGGACGCAATCGGCGCGAACGAATTTCGTCTCACATCACTTCGGATTAGTCCCTGTTTTAGTAGGCCTATACAGGAATAACTGTATCGGGGTACCCATAGACCGCGCTTTGAGGGATATTTCCTCAGTTGTAATATGTTCTCACTCAAGCTGTATTATGTAACACCCATGTAAAAAAGTTTTTTTTTGCATAATAAACAAATACGCGACAAAATTGAATTATTATTCGTTGAGTGTAGGTGTAGCACTACTTTCAATTTTTGGGGAAACCCCGGAAACAAGTTCGACAGATGATTAATTCAGTAAATTGCTGATTAATATCTGTAGTCAGTCTCTTCGACATCAAGAAATCCCAAGGATTGCATAATTAATATTTTATTTTATTTACTTTAAATAGGTACGCCAACAGTACATACATTTTACATTTAACAATAAAAATATACAGGTTAGGGTTCTTATGTAGGTACCAATTACAGGTGTACACAACATTCTCATAAGTACATTATAGCTATTATAGTAAATTTTAAGAAATAAAATGTAATATTAAATAAAAAACAAAACATCTTTGACTTAAACTAAAGATGAGATCACTTACATTAATAAACACAAAACTAAAGACAAAATAAAAATAAAAAAATATCCAAGTAAAACTAAAAACTAATGAGAAACTAATTATAGCCGTTTAAATGTCCGTTCAAATGAGAGCGCAATAGGCTTTTGAACTTTGGTAGAGAACCAAAGAACACATCCAAGCCAGGCAACTTAGGATTGAGTTCATTGTATTGAATACATATTCTTTTTTTTTTTTTTTTGGCTGTCTAGGACGATTATATGGGACTGACAACATGATACGTTCTAGCAACTGTTCGCATTCAATTTGACTATTGACAACCTTATGGAAAAAAACTAAGTCATGGATAGTACGGCGATTTCGAAGCGACTCAATCTTAAAGAAAGCCAAACGTTGTTCATATGGACATCGATGGGATATTCCTGTGGACATGTATGCAATTCTGGTTCTGTTTCTGGTTCTGTATGGTGTCCGGACGTAAAGAATAGCACCATCCCATATCTTCCCGTGGGTGTCGTAAGAGGCGACTAAGGGACTTACCAGAGAATGGGCAGCAGCGTTCTCTGATTCTACAACAACCATACTGCGATCGCCAACCCGCCTGCCAAGCGTGGCGATTATGGCAAAACCCCCCTTCTTGGGGGAGGCCTATGTCCAGCAGTGGACTTTTCGGCTGAAATGATGATGATGATGATGTATGCAATATGTCTTGTAAACGCTCGGATGTTCTCGAGACGCTGCGAATGTACAGCATACATAGGATTCCATGCTATACTGGCATACTCTAGTTGACAACGTACCAATGCCTTGAAAAGGATAATTTTAGTTTTTACTCCAAAAGATTTCGTGTTTCTTTTGATAAAACCTAACATTTGAGCTGCTTTCTTCACAGTATCAGATATGTGAGAGGTGAACTTTAGTTTTTGGTCCAAAGTTACTCCCAGGTCACGGATTTCTGAAACCTCCTGCAAGTTAATGTTGTTTATTTTGTAAGGGGAAATCAATGGCTGTAATTTTCGAGTTTAACGTAAACAAAAACATTTTTCTGCATTCAAGGTCATTCCGTTAGATTCACACCAAAGACTGATTTGATCAAGATCAAGTTGGAGTAGACTGTCATCTGCTGGTGACTCTACTCTTTTATAAATTTTGAGATCATCAGCATAAAAGGAAAAGTCGCAGCTAATTCGAGAAGCAAGATCGTTGACAAATATTATGAAAAGAAGAGGACCCACGTGTGAACCCTGTGGTACTCCAGAATTGGCATAATACAAACTAGACCTCCCACTGAAACTACTTGTTTCCTTCCGCTCAAATACGATTTAAACCAGTCAAGTAGGGAGCCATGTATACCATAAGATTCGAGTTTCAGTAATAAAAGTTGATGGTTTACCTTATCAAAGGCACTGGAAAAGTCTGTGTATATCGCATCAACCTGGTATCCTCCATCAATGTCTTTTGTTAGACCAGAGATAAAACAAGTCAAATTAGTTTGAATAGAACGACCACTTCTAAAACCGTATTGATGAGTTGAGACAAGTTTAGTAACATGTCGATATAAAACAGGATAAATGAGGGATTCAAAAATTTTGCCCAAGGTTGAAAGAATAGCAATGGGCCTATAGTTTTTAATATTGTCTTGATCGCCTTTCTTATAAACAGGAATAATTCGAGATTTCTTCCATTTTTCTGGAAAAATTCCTTCGGCAAGAGAGCGGTTGTAGATTTTGGCTAACGGTGCAGCCAGTACATTGGCACACCGTTTTAGAAAATAGGGATATATTGAGTCAGGACCCGCACCATTGTTAGTATCAAGCTGATTCAACTTGACAAATATTTCCTTTGTGGTGAACTGTATATTACAAGATAAAGAATCACTAATTGCTGTGGTTGTGTTGACTAATGTTTGGGGATCGTCATGGTAAACAGAGAAGTGTGAAGCAAACAGATTAGCAATATTGGTACCATTTTCATCAAAAATACCGTTAAGATGCATGCGTTCAGGATATGTGGTGTTATTGTTGCGCTTTTCCTTAATGTATTGCCAGAACACTTTGGCATTTTTAGTCACAGCCTGTTCTATTTTGTGTTTATAAGTTTTATGGCAGACATCAAACAATTTAGAACACCTTTCGCGTAATATCGAAAATTCTAGTTTGTCTGTTTGTTTTTCTCAGCAATTAATTTAATAAGTGAAGAGGAAAACCAGCGTGGATATTTCTGCTGTTTAAGTGAGCGTTTCGGCACATTGCTCTCTATCGTGGCATTAACCTTTTCATAAAATACAGACACCATGTCATCAAGAGTACAACAAGAAGAAAACATTGATTCCCAGTCAGTGTTCCTTAGTTCCCTTAAAATTGCAGTGTAAGTAGTCCATTTTAAAATAGTTAAGATTCCTGCTGTCGTTATTGCGGAGCCAGACAGTATTCGATGATTCAATACAATATAAAAGTGAAGGATGGTGCGGATCTAATTTACTCAGAATATGTGAGGGTTGGTTTATTTTCCCGTCCTCAATGCTACTTACAACTAAACCCAAAATTCTGCCGTTACAATTACAGATATTGTTAACTTGAAAGAGATTATTAATGGCCAGAAAATCAAATAAAGAGCATTCCAATCTATTGTTATAATTGCTAGGTACTGAGTAATTACAATTAGGCTCAGTAATCCACTGAATTCCTCCTAGATTAAAATCAACGAGAACCACCACACTGTCAATCTGATTCATAACATTGCTGACATTATCAAGAAACTTATTTTGCGTATCAAGTTTTGGAGGGGGTGGTACATATACAGCACATGTTATAATTTTTTTAGGGTTGTTATCTTGTGTTATATTGACTGTAACCCACAAATCGTCAGATTCAGATTCCCAATTGGTAACTCGACAGGAAACAAATTTCTTTGAGATTGCAATCAACACACCTCCACCATCCAATTTCAATTTTTTATTACAATTCTGATTAACAGTGTTAATATACAATTAACATTAATTAATAAAGGTAATTAAAGTATTCATATAGTAAAAGTATCGTATATTACCATTTTTACAGAAAAGACAAATTATTGTGATAATTTAATCACTTCGTTTGTTTAGAAAATCTAGCAAATTCTTTCAGTCGAAGAGCGTTGATATTGATGAATCCGGTACTGTCTTCAGGCGAGAATCCTCCGGCAATATCCATCGACACCAAATCTTTGTTATACAAGCTTGCTGAGCTCTTCCTTGCTAATATGGTAACTAAAATAAGAAAACATCAGATAATTAGGCAATGAAAGTTAAAATATTAAATTAAAAAGTGTAGATGATGGTAACTTGCCATTTCCTTTAAATATTTTTACTGTAACCATTCCATTTACATGTTCTTGAGACAATTCTAAGCATTTTCGAGTGTAGGCGGCTTCAGGTGAAAACCAAAATCCGTTGTAAACGAAATCAGCCATTTTATCCTGAAGATATTTCTTTACTCTGTAATATAACAGTTTGTTAAAATTTAAATTAATTTGTTCAATATCTTAATTTTTACATTCTAAATGTCATTTGAGTGATATGGTATTCTGGTATAGTAGTGCAGTATGTCGTAGGTATGGTGCTTTTGGCGGACTGACACCGCCATTTTGGTGGTTTCAATACTCTGTGTACGGTTTCAATACGATTTCACAAAAATGTTTACCAACAGCGCCCTCCAGAGCTGAGCCACTCAAGAGACAAAAGAACCATTCTGGTTTATGTATTGTGTTACCTTAAAACTTCTTTGTCAAGAGCGTAGGCCTCTAGATCTACATGGGCCACGTGAAGAACTGTCCCCGCAGGAGTCTCGTATAACCCGCGCGACTGTAAGAAAGTATTTCATTTTAGGTTTGTCGACAGATCTTCAATTCCGACTCAAGAATATAGTCAGACAAATATCAAGCAAATTAAAGTGAAGATCAAAGATAAGTGTTGTGTCCAAATACTGTTTCCTTAAAGTTAATTAAAATCAAATTTTTTTTTGGATTCCAGCAAAGCGTCAAACCTTCAGCCCTAGGAAACGATTTTCCACAATGTCGATACGGCCAACTCCGTGCTGGCCACCCAGCTTGTTGAGGGTTTCCACTATAGCTAGTGGATCGGTCAGCACTAGGGACTTCTCGTGCCCGCTAGGGATTCGCACGGAGACGGGTATACCTGTCGAATAATAATGTTTTATTATTATTTATAGTGTTTGACTCTTGATATAAGAAGTATAGTTAATGTTTACGCACCCTTTTCAAAATTGATATCAATCGCACTTGGATAATCTTCAGCTTGTTTTAAATCCCGAGTAATTTTGAAAATGCCATTTGGAGGAATTGCCCCAGGATCTTCAAGTACGCCCGATTCGTAACTGAATGAGTGCAAGGAAAGCAATTATTGTAACGACCTTTATAACTCGTTAATTTTATTTTATACAACACGTTAATTATGAATACTTATAACTGAAATGTTATCTTTACCTGATGTGCATAATATTTTCGTCTGTTGACCAGGGTTCTTTGGGAGTTGCAGAAACCGGGATGTTTTCCTGTTTTGCGAATTCGATCAGATCACTACGACCTTGGAACCTTTCGAAGAATTCCGGTAGCCGCCAAGGCGCTATCACCTGGATAAAACAATGTGTTAGACAAAGTACTTTAAAAGATTATTTTAAGTCTTAAGTACCTGCTTGATGATAGCTATCCTTACCTTTCCTTCGGGCCACAATGAGTACACACTGAGTTCGAATCTGACTTGGTCGTTTCCCTTGCCTGTGGCGCCATGAGAGATGTACTTGGCACCTAGTCTTTTAGCAGCATTCACAAGGCCAACTGAGATGCATGGTCGTGCAAGAGAAGTTCCCAAGTAATAACGACTTTCATAAACCAGACCCATCTGAACTGCAGGCAGCATATAGTTGGACACGAATTCTCTACGCAGGTCTTCCACTATCACCTAAAATCGTACATTTTGATATAAGTGGGGAAACTTTGTTATTGCATTCTTTTTTTTTTTTTTTGTATGGGCTTTCTCTTGACCTCAATCTAGTCCTGAGGACAGAGATGAGGTCGACGATGGAACGAGCTAACCCATGCATTCGAAGCGGAATTAACACCCGGGCTGCAAGCGAGGGTGTTATGGAGCCGAGAACAACTTTTTAAATATTATTATTATTTAAAAAGTACCAGGCTGGCATGAGCTCAAGGTGGTATGCATTTTAATAATTCTGGCTAGGTACGGTCTTTGTACATTCATTGACTGTAAGGCGGTACGAAGTTTGTTCATAAAAGTAAGTATTTGTTTGAAATAATCAGGTCTATCTATGTTATTCTATTTATAAACACAATTTAAATACTCAAAAAGTATTTACGCCGTAAAGACGCATATCTCTTTGCCGATATTTAAAAACTAACAAACACTGCCGACTATAGTCATTAAACTTTTTTTATTTTAAAATTTCACGCGTGTGAAATACATTACATGTTGAACCTAATCATCGTGCGATAAGAACCAGTTTTCGAGAAAGAGCATTGAAAATAAATTATTGTTTCGTTAATGTAGATAGGCATACCTACTCACTTATAGTTACTGCAAAATATAAATATTTGAAATAGGTAGGATTAATACTCACATCTTTAGCTCCTACTGCCAAAGCCTTTGCCTTAGCTTTCTTGAAATCTTCATTTTGACCAACATCGGCCATATAACATACCACATCATAGTTTTTTTGGATTAACCTGGAAAACAAAAACAGTATAAGATTTTAAACTATCATGGTCACTAACATTATTATTTAGACTAGAAACGGGAGAAAAACAGTAAACATGGTAAATATCCCGTTTCTAGTTTAAATAATAACAAAAACAGTGTCAAACGGTCGGTAAGTTTTCAGCTGAATTCGATTCTACAATCAGATGCTCAGCAAAGTATGGTGATCATAGGAAACATGCTTTGAATAATACCCGATTTAGTAACTACTTTATTCTTCTGCCTCGTTGGTCTAGTGGTTGCATTCGCAACTGCTGAGCATGAGGTTCGTTTTTTCCATCAGGAATTTCTCAATAGCAGCAAGTGTCTGTATTTGTACCCGGGTGATGGCAAAAGGTGGGTTAAGTACACCCTCTGCCTAACCCTTCGGGGATTACAGGCGTGATGTTATGTTTATTGTTGTTGGTACTACGTACGTCTCGTTAACTTAATACCTTCGTATTTTTTGGTACAAGACCAAGAGAAGAAAACAGTGACTTGATATGATAACAGGATGACAAATGAAGATAGGGTATACTTTACCATTTAAGGATGCAGCTGGTATCCAGACCACCAGAGTAGGCAAGAATAACAAGATCTTTCGCCATTACGATTATTGAGTGATTGCTTACAGACAGTAGTCGATAGACTGACAGCGACGAGGAACTGTCGCGAATAGGCTGATAACCCATCCCTATATAAGTTATTTATCAATCGTCGGGGACAACCGGTTTGTAAAAACTTGCTATTATGATTATGTGCTCTATTTTCTGTGTGTTACCGTTGCGTTTTGCTACTTGGTTAAAACTTGCTTATCTTCTATCAATTAAAAACTCATTCCTTAACGACTGTTTTTGTTGCAACTCTGTCTACGTGTCTTATTACCGTTATTTGAATGTGCTTTATATTCAAATTCAAAATTCAAAATCTTTAATTTGAGCGGAGGCTCATATAGGGTTAGTAACACAATCCTTAAAAAATAAGTGTTAGTAGACAACACGATACGGTGACACATGTAACTGACAGCATTGAACCACATAAGGACAGTCCACTCTGCCAGCAATCACTTCCAGAACCCTGTTAGGGCTGGCCATGACGCAAGCCACCATCGATGCTGCGCGCTTTCGCATTATTGTGTAAAAACAATCTACACGCGCCGCCGCAAACATCCCTGATGCACTGCAACGCCATGGCAACCCCATCAATTTCCGGAGCGCATTATTGGATTGAACACGAAGGGCTCCATACGACGCTTGCGAATAATTTTCCCACAAGCTGCAAGTGCAGAAGGTGGTGCAGAATGTTCTAAAGAGCGTCACCTTCACGTCGGCAGTACAACGAGCAAGCCTTCGGGCTATCATACTCGAGCGTACGGACAGAGCCCTCCGTTCCTAAGGTCAGTGGGGACCAAGTGACCTAAGTATTTAAATTGTTCCACTCGCTAAAGCTTAATATTTACTGTCAGAACGCAACATAAACATAACATCAATAATTTATTTGCAAAAAACATGGACGGTACGGTGGTGGTGGTACGGGGACTACGGGCAAAGACAGCAGTTTCCTTTAGGAATGTGTGCAGTAATGGTTTTGATGTTATTTGTTTGACTGAGACGTGGCTTATGGATGGCATATCTGACTCGGAATTGTGTGATGACCGGTATCTTATGGGGAGACGTGACCGTGACTGTAGTCACTCATACTAGCCAAATGAAGGAGGGGGCAAGAAGGTTTTAATTGCAGTTAAGCGTGAACTTGCCGCTGACACCTAAAACTTGCAGCGAATAGTGCTCGTCCGCAGAGGATTTGTGGGTTACGTTGACGTTGCATCATAAGAAACCCAGAGTAGTTGATAAAATGCACATTTGTGTTGTATAATTATATTTGCTGTCAGAATCACGGAAATTCCTTAACGGCGCAACTGAGCAACTTTTCGGACAACGTACTTGAAATTACCCTCGATCGTCCGTGTACGTTATCCTAGCAGGACAGTGGCTCCTAGAGTGATATGAGTGGAACGTATAATTACTGTATAATCTGTTGTGAATGTGCACCACATAAAAAATTGGTGCGCTTTGTCGTTTTGGAAAAAAATTGAAAAAACGATTCCTGTTACTAGGGTAACGTTTTTCTAGCAGGAAAATTCTAAACGAATGATCGGAGACAGAAATATTGTGCATGGCCAGAGAACTTATATTTGTCCCAAAAAGTAATAAATGTAGGTTGTGCGTCTTCAGGTTTTCGAGATATTGCATTTCCTGCTAGGGTAACGTTTTGCAGAATCGTGTACCTCTGAAACCATTGTATGTGCGCCTGTAGAATAAACATACACGAGTAGCTCTAAATTTGTGCGTATTTGTGACAGAATTAGATTTAAGAAAATATTTATAATTTTCAAGTAATCGCGGTTTTTTGAAAACCCGAAAGATATCGCATCGCCTGAATGAGAAAACGTATAAGCTCGCTGAAAACTGTATTCTTTACGCTTATAATAACCATCAAAAGTTTCAAAAGTGTACATGCACGCGTTATTGAACAATATTGCTAAAAGTCAAAACGACGGTATCATTACTTTGACGGGAAAATACAAGAAACCGCCTCAACCCAAGATGTGTAAAAAATATAGTGAAAATATTCAGCTTGGAATGTTTCGCATTAAGTAAATATAAACAAAAAACAAAACATATAAACAACGGCTGGTTATCCGACCAAATTCGAATGAATACAAAAAAACGACGGATTCGTACATATCGATGATCTTCTTTACTTATCTATAGAATTTTCCTACTGGAAAAACGTTATCCTAGCAGGAATCGTTTTTTCGCTTTTTTTTTCAATACGACAAACCAATTTTTTTATGTGGTGCACATTCACAGCAGATAATTTACATTCACTAATTATACGTTCCACTCATATCACTCTAGGAACCACTTTCCAGCTACGGTAACGTACACCAATCGTCCGTCGGATAAGTTTCAACCAACCCAATATTGTATGGCAGCCGGCCGGCGTCGGACAATCATTCAATCAAATGGATCATCATAGTTTAATTGATAATCTTAATACGAGTAATTTAATGCAAAACAATGAATAGTCACTCGAACATCAATGGTAGAATCCTCGATTTGATCCACTAGTGCCTGAAGATTCTCATCACAGAGCCTTATGTGTTACCGCGGAATTCATTAAACTGCATCGACTACCAGATCGGTCCTACGTAAAATTTTTATGTAAGTCTGCAGATTACGAAAATATAAAAGGCGAGTTAAATCGTGTAGATTGGCAGTCGGAGTTCAGTAGGAGGTCAATAGATGAAGTGGTAGCATACTTTTCTAGTATACGAGCTGACCCGCGCAACTTCGCCTGCGTCACATAAGAGAGAGTTTGGGTCAAACTTAAAAGATAGACATGCTGGCGCGGATGCAATGCTGTCATGATTGGCGCACGCAACGGAAGCTCTCAAAAGGATACATTTTTCCTGTTTTTGCAACATTTCAAATCATTGATGCTCTACTCCCATTGGTTGTAGCGTGATGCTATATAACCTATAGCCTTTCTCGATAAATGAGCTATCCAACAATAAAAGAATTTATCATTCGAACCAGTAGTTCCTGAAATTAGGGCGTTCAACCAATCAAACAAACAAACTCTTCAGCTTTATAATATTGGTATAGATTCAAGTAGGTAACAATTTAATGTCTCGGAAATATTCGCATTAATCGTTAAAGTATTCTACTTATGTTTTTCCAAATGAGAGCTTCCATCGACGGCCTTATGTCTTCATCCTTAGACACTCGATGACAGTCATACTCCAGCTAGGTCGAAGTTCTCATCAAGGTGCATGAAATGAGCCGAGACACGATAAAGCTGCTGTAAACTGTTGCGGGCCTCTTGCAACTGCCTTCCGTCTGCATCGTCAGTCCTTCGATGACAGCCATACTTCAGGCAGGTCTAAAGTATACACTTTCAATTTGTATAAAAATTATATATTTCAACATTCAAAGTCGTGATCCTGCTGAAAAAGAGCGCGAAAATTATCACCGTTGATTTTTCGGTACATAAAAGTATTTGTTTTTTTTTTACGAAATGAAGCACATTTATGGGCATTAATTATTTGTATACTTGGAATAGCTGTAGCGTGCCCTCTTTTTCGGTGCTCATGGTGGTCCTGCTGAAAGGAGCGTGACTGCAGGACCACCTTCAAAGTCGGCAGCAATTTTGTTGTACTGGCACTTAGCACCAATTGAGAACTAATTATTTACCAAATATGGAAGCGCTTGGCGTTGGTGGTCCTGCGGTAGTCACTGACATGTTGTTTGTGACTCTCAGCGCAACTGATAACCTTCGGATAATGCCCCCAAGACTTTGTTAGTCACATGATTTATTGTTTTATTTCCAATTAAATGATAACGTAAAATACACATCATTGTACAGTTAACTACTATCTAAGTATCTATTATTATTTAGAAGTACTTGATGTTTTCGATGTCTGCTCTCCTCCTGCCACCAATGTCGTAGTTTTTGTTAGTTAAACCAGGCATATACGCAACTCCTTACTTGCACAAATGTATGCAAATAGCTCTTATCCCTTAGTGCCCTAACAACTTCTGATTCTTCATGGGTATATTACAATGGAATTCTGGATTAAATAACGAAATAAATGACTGTCGATTATAGCTTGTACACTTTACTCAGAAGTGTGATGTAGGCTCAAACCATCACGCTCGGAATTAGTGTTTGTCTTGAATTACTATACCAACTTTATTAAGCAAGCAATATACACGTATCGAATCGAGAACCTCCTCCTGTTTTTCGTCGGTTAATAACTAACTAACTTTAATAAGAATAAAAGTCTCAATAAAGTAACTAATCTTCCACATAAACAGAGTTCTTCAGCAAGGTTTAAAAGAAATAAAATAAGAATTTGATGATTAAATAATTTAATGAAATTGTTAACAATTAAATACTGATATTTAAATTTATGATTAGATTGGTTATTAATACGAATATTCCCTACATAATTGCACAATCCGTCATTAACACTCAATTCATGCAAATTGATAGATTTAATTTTTAAGGCTATAGTGGCCAGATGCAGACGGGGACTTGTATCGCTTGAACAGTGAACTACATCGAGATATCAATAGATATTATATTAATGAAATGAAATTATACTCCCATATCTAGATCATTACTATATGTTATCATATGAATACATTATAAATCACCAATACGTTAAACGTACCTAACATAGTTCAGAAAACGTTAAAGAGGTAAACACTAAATCATTTCAAGAGTAACATGTAAAACTGTCTAACAATTACATATCGAGATTGTTTGGAATGTATCAATGTGAACGCATCTGTTAATATTATATAAATATCATTAAACACGCAGAATAATATCATAGATAAGAATATTAAGATGACGAAGAAATCTCTAGCATGTCGAGAACTACCTGAAGTGCGTCAGCCATGCGACGTCGACAGTAGTGCGTTGAACAGTGACAATCGAAGGTGCAAGTTATAAGTACAATCGAATCCTGTCAACAAATTATATCTACGGTTAACAATCGTCAAGATTTTAACATTTGGCATTAAATAAACTGCACAACGGTTTTCGGAAGCAAATTTTACACCTAGTACACACACATGATAAAAGACATTGTACCTTACTATAATTTTGTAGACAAATTAGTTTTTAAACTATGCCTACACTTTCCTTCAAGTCATTACATCAATAGAAATTTTAAATATACCATAATTTAACAATAGCATGTCGTCTGTATCAGTCTATATTAATAGTACGCAAACCCATGCCATGTAATGTTTAACATTCCCTAACAACAACAAAATAATACAAATTGAAACTCTTAAAAACTAATAATTCTGATTAAAACATTTTTTCGAAATAAAACAGTATAAACGTTTTGATCATTCTCTTGTACAACAAAACGTAAAATATAGTAAACATAATTACAAAACACTTTTGCACTTATTTTGATCTTAAAATGTATTTAAAATACTAAGTTATTATAGTACTCACAATTTATATCCCAAAACACAATCCTAACATCCTCAGATGGAGGTAATACAGACTTGTAAGTAAAAGCAATAAATAAAATTATGTGGCCCAATAAATTAAGTTTAGCCATTAATAATTGCATAGTTACAATATGCTTATATCACAATAAATGGTCGAAGTACGGCAACGCTATGCTAATGTTTATGTAATAAATACAAACAATGAAGGACCTAAGCAATTGCTAATGTTTACTTCGACAACTAAAAACAAGTTTAGGCGTTATTAACTTTGTAAATTTCATATGTATGTCGATAGCCGGTTCCTGAAGTGTCGGTGTTTAGGCGGTTAGAGAGCTCAGGTCTGACAGGAAGTTGTCTGGAGTCAGTATGTGGGACGAGCCAACGATCACCTCCCAGTTCTTTAGCGCGGCGGTCACCTCGTATGCGCAGCGGATTTCAGAGAAACAGACGCCTGAAATAGAAGGAATGTAAAGTATACTGTACGTCACGCATAGGGTCCGTTTTTGGATATTCTATCGTAAGGTACAAAACTAAAACATTATGAAATATTCAGATTGTTACCTCCAACAACGAAGACGATCAGACGCGGTACGTTCTTGATAGTCTGCTGTGCCTTATCCTTGTGCCAGTGTCCGTAGCGCACACTGGAATAAAAAACAATTAAATAAGTATTGTTAACATGCAACCTAGCCCTAGCTCTTTGGTACACGTTGAAAAATTTGCCGCTTTACCTAGTTGGTGCTTGATATCCAGAGGTTTGCGCGCGACCAGCCAAGAATGGGAAGTGACGTTGGTCAAGCTTGTCCTCAATAGCGTCTTCCATGATGTCCTAAGGCAAAAGATAATTATTAGGCAACTTTGCGACGATTTTGTGGTTTCTTGTATTAGAACTGTGTTTTGAATGGTGTCCGGACGTAAAGAATAGCACCATCCCATATCTTCCCGTGGGTGTCGTAAGAGGCGACTAAGGGACTTACCAGAGAATGGGCAGCAGCGTTCTCTGTGTTTTTTTAACAACCATACTGCGATCGCCAACCCGCCTGCCAAGCGTGGCGATTATGGCAAAACCCCCCTAAATGACGAGCACAACAAAAAAATGGCCCCTAGTACCCGGCAGCCCGTAAGTCACCCAAAGGGCAATGGAGAGGGCTATGCTCGGAGTTTCTTTGCGTGATAAAATCAGAAATGAGGACATCCGCAAGAGAACCAAGGTAACCGACGTAGCCCGAAGAATAGCCAAACTGAAGTGGCAGTGGGCAGGGAACATTGCTCGCAGAACGGATGGCCGATGGGGCCGAAAAGTTCTGGAGTGGCGACCGCGAACCGGAAGACGCTGCGTTGGAAGGCCTCCCACTAGGTGGACCGATGACCTGGTGAAGGCTGCAGGGATCCGCTGGATGCGAGTCGCACGGGACCGGTCAATGTGGCGACACTTGGGGTAGGCCTATGTCCAGCAGTGGACGTCTTTTGGCTGAAATGATGATGATGATGATGATGTATTAGAACTATAATAATGAGTGCAACCAACTTTGATGACAGGTGTCCATCTTGACATTTGGTATGTTTGCTCCGTGATCCTTTCCTTCCTTGGTACTTGATACTGTTTCTTACGGTTCCCCTGTAGAATGAACATTATATGGTAACATTAATTGCTAATATTTATATTTGGGAAACCTTAACTAATCTTCACAATTGAAGCGACTATGTAACACTTAAATGTAATATCAATATTAAAAAAAAGGATAGAAAAATATAAATTGAAAACAATAAATATTGGGGATAGACATTGATTATTATACGGAAAACTCAAGATACACATTCGATCAACGAACTAAAAAAAATCGTCTATGAAGAGAGTAAAAGTAGAAACTGAGCACTCGATTTTACTCAAAAAACGACTTTATAACAGTAATCTTAATTTGTTTGACGATTGTAAACTATCGAACCAACATATTTTTAAAGACATAGTTTGAAGGAATATTGTATCTTAGGTACATCAAGGGGATTAAGGCCCGTATTGCAGAACATCACTCAAGACTCCAGCATTATTTAAAACTAGCTTTTACACGAGGCGTCGCTCCCGTTATGTACGGAATTTACTCACGGGAACGTTTTAAATGTAGGCTATAACACTCGGGGATAATGTAGCTTCTCATAGTGAAAGAATTTTCGGAATCGGTTCAGGAGTTCCGAAGATTACCAACTACATACAAACTTACAAACAAATTTTGCCTCTTTATAATATTAGTTTAGATGGGTTTCAACCAATCAAATGCCTTGAAACTAGTTTTAGGTTAACGCTTGAATCTTGAGTGACGTTCTGTAATACAAAACCTTTCTGAAAATTTTATCACAACAGTTAGTGTAACAAAACAAAACAACATAATATCATGCTACATGCAAAAAATACATAAATATATCTATATATAATAAATATACATCAACAACGACATTGAGTCCCAGGTTGGCGAGGTTGAGGAGTGTCTGCTTGTCGGACGGCTCGAGCTGCGCGTGCGTCACCAGCTTGTTGAGATTCTCCTCCGAGATGCCGTTCTTGGACATGATGTACAGCGCGATGATCCGCATCTTGTTGAAGTTTATCACCGCCTGCAATTGTTTGAAAAGGTGATCAGTACACTACATCGAAGTAGTATCAATAAAAGGGGAGTTAATTCCAGCAATCAACAAACAAGAGTTAGACCTGAAAAAGGTCTCGTGTTGTAATTCCTGACGAACTTTTCGTGTTAGGTAAGGCTTTATTGGCGAAAAGAAACACTATTTTTAGGGTTCCGTAGCCGAATGGCAAAAAACGGAACCCTTATATATTCATCATTTCTGTCTGTCCATCCGTATGTCACAGCCACTTTATTCCGAAACTATTAGGACTACACAGTTGAAACTTGGTAGGTAGATATATTCTGTGAACCGCTTTACAATTTTTATAAAAATATAAGATTAATACATGGAGCTGAAACTAAAAAAAATGTTTTCATCAAACTTATACGTGCGGGGTGTCTATAGATAGATATTTAAAAATGACATTGGGTTCATGGGTTCCTCAAACCATTTTTTCTCAAAGTCAATCGTTTGAAAGATAGACAGTTCCAAAGTGGTAAAATGTGTCCCCCCCTCTAATTTCTAAAGAGGAAAATTCTGAAAAAATGCTTTATTTCAACGCAAATTGGTTTGAAGATTTGATGTTTAGTTTTTGAGATATGGGACTTTTTCACCAAAGTGCAGCAATAACTTTGTTTTTCATTAAAATACTATGAAAAACAAATTTAGTTTTGCTGTTGAATGTAATACAATTAAACATAATTATTATGAATGAGCCTTCAAAAAATTTTATTATATTGTTTGGTGCTACGGAGCCCTGTGTGTGTGTGTCAGTAAGACTCGTACTTGGCCGGTTTTTAGGGAGATACTGTATAAACACTCCTTACATACCTGGTCAAGAAGCACAGGAACAATACTCCTCATGTGGTCTTTGATCTTTTCGCCTTCAGCATCAGTGCCCATAGCCAGGTCCTGTTGGTACAAAATGATAATAAAAAGTCTAGTAAGTAAGAACATTATTGGCAAGCATAAGGGCCTTGATCTTTACGTATTGGTAGTTTTGTGAATATGTGGTAAGGTGAGGTGGCCAATAAAGTAATAGAAATATTTGAAATGAAGTTTCTCACCTGTTCAACCTTGCACAATTTATCGACGTAGCCTTGGTAAGCCTTCATGCAGTCCTCAGCCAGACGCAGATGTGTGGCGTACTTGGACAACTCCTTTTGGTACTGAGGCATCTTTTTGATCATCTGCGAGAGATCCCGCATGGATTGCTTGTCGCCTGTTGGAGATGAAAGTAGATAAATAATTATTACACACTTTGCATTGTATGAAGCTTTTCTGGGGTCGTTCCTTCGTTCTTGTTCTCATAAGATCTTTCTTTATACTTTCAAAGGAAGAAAGATTACAAGGTTAACTGCAGTGCCTTTTCCTAGAGCTTGGTTTATCAAAACTCAAGTAGAATTAATAAAGTAGGACTTATTTAGTCACTCACCTCCTCCCATTCGTTTGGAATCAGTGAACTTCTTCAGGTTCTTAGTTACTGACGTAGACACAACGGCAATGTGCTGATGTCGGAGTTCCACCCACAGCTCGTCATTCTCATCCAATAACACTTCCTTCATGTTGCCTGAAGAGTCGTATCTAAGATAAACAGGCAAAATGTGAGACTTGGAATTGACTTTTGGACAGAACTATGCACCTTTAAAAAGTTATGATTTGTTCTGGCTCAAGACTTCTGCAGTGGTGTACCTATTAGTACACACGCATTTCCCAGTTATTTTTAGTCTTATGTAATAGGGGGAGCCTATTGTCATCAACCAGGCAAAAATCTAAATTCCGTGTCTGCTACCGAGAAATTAGCAGACACGGAAGATTTGTTGAACCTTGGAATTGAATTCAAAACCTCATGGTCAGCAATAGTGCTTACATTAGCAAATGGCATTCCTTTGAATTTATAGTCAGGCTCAAAATAAACTTACTGAGTAGGTTTTCAAATAAATAACAGTATCCTAAAAAACTTACTTGTAGACGTCGTTCTCAATGGGCAAGAGATCATATGCCATGGCTTGAAGCGTGAGTTCGTGCAGCAGCGGCGACACACAATCGAAGCCGCGGTCTATCACTAGCAACTGGGAGCGAGCCTTCTCGGGACCCTCGCCCATAGTCGGCTCGTCAGCCTAAAGAACAAAAACAATAAGTGTGATGGAGTAGGCAGCAAAAAGACTTACGCTCAGGGTTTTCTTTTATTAGAATTAGGATCGTATAACACAATATGTGGAGAGCCTATACTCCAAATATAAAATATTTTGTATGGAGGTTGAATTCGTAGGAAGCATGTTTTCCTGCCTGGTCGTTCTTTGTTTTAATACCTATCTAATACTATCTATCTAATACTATCTTTTATATCAATGTTACTAACACTAGGATATAAGCTGTGTGTAGTACTAACAAATAATGGATCATTGTTGTCCGAAATAAATGAATTTTATTTTAATATGCCATATTGTGTTGTTGTCTATAGAATTTCAGTAACCTGTCTCGATCGAGCAGGTCTGTCAAGTCAAGCCTGGTCTAGAAAAGGTCTGGCTTGTGATTGAGTGATGATTTTTAGTATTTTACCTTGTAGGCATCCAGTTTCTGTTGGATCAGCTGGGCAAGCTCCACATTGCGTTCCCAGTCACTGCAAAACAATGTTTTGTTTATTTTTAATCCAAAATCCAATTTAAAATGTCTCTGGTGAGATACATGCATGTTTATTATTGTTAGGAGTTTATGATATGAACTTGAACAGTTATTGAGACATTCAAACGTAGTAGATGATGGCTTCGGATTTGATTTGCTGTTCAAAAACTCGTGCATCAGCATTAACAAAAAAATTGCCTTTGGGTTTTGTAAAATTGTTTACCTGCGGTATCGCACAGATGGGTACTCTCCGAGAGTAGCGCACAGCGTGGCGATCTGTTCGGCGATGCGCTCCATGTTAGCGTTGCGAGTCTGTGCCAGCGCCGGGTTGTACATGCACTGGAACGTCTCGGGCGAGTCGAGGGAGAATACCTGACAAAACAAAATATTTATTATAATTTACTGTGTAAAAGAGTCCCAACTCAACAAATGATTATACTGAGTTATAACCGTCGTATCTTGAATGATACTTGCTGATTGGCCAATATTGCCATACATTTCAGAGGAAACTCTCTTAATGTATATGTATATTAAGGTATTCTCATATACTGACCTGGCATTCATAAGGCAAGAAAGCAATGTTAATTTCCTTCAAAGTTTTAATTTTTCTTGCTGCTGAAGACTTGCAGAGTTCATTGAACAGTTCCTCAGGGCATACTAATTAGTGGCAGCGTGTAACAAGTGTTAGATATTAGTTTTAAGGTTGAATCCTATCATTTTTAGGCACAACTAAAGAAGACTCAAAAACATGTTTAAAAAAACAGCCATTTTAAAATGGTTTTCCATTTCACATATTATGAGTTCTCCTTTAGCCTGATAGATGAGTTCTTTAGAAACAATAGAATTTGACAAACCTGCTGTTCATAAGGGATAAAAGCAATGTTGATTTCCTTTAATGTTTTGATATATTTAGCTACAGGACTACGTGATAATTCGTCAAATCGTGCATCAGGACAAGCTGTAAAAATAGAAATTAAATTGCAAATAAAAATTGAAGCCCAAATGAAGAAAAAAAAACTAGCCAAAATGAAAAAGCATCTTATATTTTTTTTCAGTCCATTCAACATTGTATTGAATTTAAACACAGCCAGGTTACAGAAATTAATGGTTAAACTAAAGGGTTAAAATGAACCAACCTTCGGTGAAGAACACATGGGCAGCCCGGTACATGATGCGGTTCCCCACAGAGAAGTCATTGATGAGAGCGTGCACAGACTTCTCAGATGGTGTGATGAGATAGATTCCATCCATGGTGCACAGTGGTTCCCTTTTCTTGTGAATGTCTTCCACCACTGGAATGACAACATAATAATTAACTATACTCTGGATGCAGTGGGATCAAATTGAAAATGGTTATGAATAAAAATGATTTATTGATTATCTAGGCTTACACAAGTTATCACAACTATGTAGCTATAACCAGCTAGTATTCTCCATGAGTTGATATGGTACAGTAAATAGGGCATGTGTCATTATCATCTGCCTAGCCTTGTCCCAACTATTTTACATGGAGCAACTGAAGACTAGTTGGTAAATAGGGCATTCTAATTATAGGATCAATAATAATTAATATTTTCTAAATGGATTGAAATAAATGATTTTGAATTTGACTAGGCACCAAAGAAGTATCTCTTTGATAATTCACATTATAGTAGTTAGCATCCATGTATTAGTTAAGTAAATAAAACCAGTTACATTTCTTTCTTTTTAAGTTATTTGATATAACACTTTTTTTGGGCAGATGTGTAAAAAGTACATCTTTATAACTTCACATAAGAAAATACTCACAAGTGATGCCCTCTGCAGAGATGTCGTGCATTTTGCAGCAGGCAGACACCATGCGCATGGACAGCTGATCGACCACTAACACCCGCCATTCTATTTTATCCTTTCCTTTTGACCGATACCGGATCACCTCGTTCATAATCTCTGTGAAGACAATGGCACAATAGCAGCTTTTGTAGCAGTTTTAGAGTAATGTTTTGATGTCTTATTATGAAAAAAGGTCAGATTTTGCAGTAAACTGTAAGTTAAAATAAAAATTCTGCCTTTATGAAAAGACTATTTTTAAAAGGCAGAATTTTTATTTTAACTTACAGTTGACTTTCTTTACAAGCCTCGATTATCCCAGAGCTTGGCCAAGGCCCTCTCTCTATTCCTATTTCATCTCTCTTTGTCCAAAGCTACCAAGGAGAATCTTTGTTAGAGAAGTTCAGCTCATCCCACATCCACACATCCCAAATAAGGTCATGTTACATTAATAATCTTGATGCTTTGATAAACATTTGTTGATCATACCACTGATGATGTCATTTTGGCCTAATTTATTTCATTAATTAACTCCCAGGTTATATGGTGGAAACTATGAAAAATGTTGTTCCATTTTTGTCATGCAGGTTTTGTTGTGCTGCCAATAGAGCTGGTGTATTACATTTGTGGAGCAAGATCAGAATAGCTAGTTTTCTGTTACAATGACTCATACAAAAGCCTGAATCAGTGCCTGAAAATAATACATACAGGATTCGCACTGTTCGTAGCCGCTTCGTGACGTATGTAGCACCCCACCCCCTTGCTCAAGTGACACAAGAAAATCAATATTACGTGCGAAGCTTTTCTGCCCCTTCACGTAACTTTTTTAGACCTAATGCAATACTTTAATAAATCTCTAATAGCGTACCGAAGCGATGTAACGATTATTAACGCTCATTTTATTTTACCTTTGTCTAATTTTGGTAAAGCTACAGGAACCCATTGTTTATATGCCGCTTTAAGCAACTCAATAAATGTAGAGCACAGCAAAAAAGTTGGTGTGATAAGCTCACTCCTAAGCAATTTTAGATAAAAAATATCAAAATAATTCAACAAAAACACATAAAACTATTAGTCATCGATAAGTTGATAACTGTTGATGGAATGAAATCATAGAAAATGTTACACAATGAACAAAAAAAATATACTCAAATACGAAATATATAATAGTCTTCTAAAATAAATGGTAATAACGTGTTGAAAGCGATGAAATATTGCTAAAAACATTTTTTTTTAACTCACTTTGCCCGACAAGTGCTTTGAGAGCCATCTTGAACCGTAGACTAAAGAGCAATGTGAGAACTGTCAAACGTCAAAGAACGAAGTGGAAGAATCGGGCACCCTTGCCCTATACCCCGTTACACGAACTAAATAATTAATTTCAATTTTATGTTAAATACACCACCATTATTCAGATAATCCAGTGAGAACAATAGTTTAAATCTAACCACAATATACTTATTCGGTGTACATTTCAACGGCCGTATCGCTAAATCACTGCAGCGATTCGTTTCACGCCATACCTAATACCTATGGCGTGGGTATACTTGAAGTATACCATTGCCATTGAAGTATTTGTTTTGTCTATGGCTCAGAATGTCAATTATTGTTGTTTTCATTCAAATTGTTTTATGAATAGTCTTTAATGTAAAGTAAGTATTTACAGTTGCGAGAGTCGAACTAACTTATTTGCTAATGTAGAGTTGACAAAGTTAGCCTAATAATTTAAAATAGAGAATATCAGATTAATTTATTACAGCTACGCTCGCTTTAGTTGCGCGCGCATTTTGATAACATGAATGATAAGAAGGCGGGTCAATAAAGAAATGAAAGGGATAGAACACATAGCTGTTTCACTCTCCCACCAGAACGGAAAACAGAATGGAAACGTCAATTCAGTAGTTTTTTCTGTGTTGGTGTCGGATGTGGGTGTGTTGATGGTTAGCGATTCAGTGTAATTATCACGTGCGCGTGAATTTTCAAAATCTATAACTTATTTAGGATACAGAATCGGTTAAACAATCAAGGTAATTATCACAGAATTTTCGATATTTTTTTAAAAATAAATTTTAACATATTGATACTTAAATAGGAATAAGTAGGAAAAGTTAAAAAATGGTTGGGGAAGCAAAAAATAATATACCCTCCACTTTAAAAGTGATACTTTGGCAACAAAGAGTTGTCTCAATGTAAGATGAAGACTATGTTTATAGTTAAATTCATTTGAGGATTTTTGTTCGACAAATAATTAACTTTAACAGAAAGTGTGTTCTTACCCAAAAAAATAAATAAATGATTTATTTAAATAGTACCTACCTCTAGTAAACTTTCTATTTGCTTTCTTATATGCAAAATATAAATATTTCATCTAAGGTGAAAAGGTCTAACCGTTTGCAATGCATGATATAACTAGCTATAGGTACCTAGTTTGTTCCAATTCTTCGTTAAAAATATATTTTTATTTTGGGTAATAAACCTTAGAATGTTTGAATGAGTTGCAACTTTTTTCAAGCCAAATAAAAATAAAACCCGCAACACGTAGTGAACAAATAGATTCCGAATGTGCATTGCTGAAGGTGCTGAAGATAGAGCATTTCAATTTGTTTCTTGTTTTACCGCTGCAGCGCTGCTATTTCCAATGATTAACATACTTCTCTTTTTATCGGCAGCTGGTGAAAGTGTTGTGTAGCCGAGGAGTCCAGTGCTTGAAGCGCTTGATCAGACAAGCTGCTCGGTGTATAGTGAAATGTAAAGAGATGTATGTATCGTCTGCGGGACTTTTACGAGTGTTTATTGTTGACAAGTGATTGTGATCAAGATGCGGAGTGATGATCAGCTGGTGGTGATATCGTTCCCTTGCCGCGCCGAGGGCTGGCTCGACCGATGTGGTAAGTACCAACACTTCAATGCACTGCGTACAAAGTTTACGTTCAGTTACGCTTGCTATTTTTACCGTGAAATTATTCGCAAGTTATTTGGAGCGCTTTACGTAAGTGCTCAATCAGTGACATGTATCATGTATGCAAGTGAGTAAGGTCGCGGGCTTTGCCAACTATACCTGTCTCGTATTGTCATGGTAATTACGAATATAAACAAAATATTTTATTCATGTTATAACCAGATTAGAAATTAATGATATTATCTGCTTCTGGTCTAAAGTGTACCATGGAAATTAAATACTACGAAAGCCTAGACACAAAAACAAAATATAAAAAAAAAAAAACGTATTCCATTTTCACTTTTTAGATACCTATGTGTAGCAAAAATGAGACACTGTCTCATTTTTCACGTTTTCATTGATGAATTCGGATATTGACTGTCTCAGAGACAATCAATATCCGAATTCATCAATGAAAACGTTTCACAGTATGACTAATAAACGGGAACTATTGCGTGAATTGATTTTGATTTGTGGCCGAGATGTTGTGATTGTGTTTAATTGTCGTATTGCACAACAGTGGGTGTTGGGCGTCCCACAGCCACGTCGATTGTCCCCGTCATCCTGCAATTATGTATATTGACTTGACGCGAACCTACAAGTAATTGTTTAAGCCTCTAAATTGAACCACGTGCAGAATGCTTAGTCATTCTGATCTTCTGAAGAGATTGAATAAGCGCTGAAATGATCTTAATTGATATGAGTGTGGCTGGACGTTCAGAAGCTTTGTGTACTTACTATTTCTTTTCTTGCCATTTGTAGCAACAATTCAGTTATGCAAATGACTAAAAAAGAAATTTCCAACTGCAACTAGAAAGGTTCTTTGGTATGCTAAGTGTTCAAACAAAGCTTTTTGCTTCGTCCAGTCACTGCCGAGTTTCGCGTCAATCAAAATAACTTTTTAGATGCCAGAAAACAGCTTGTAACTTTTATTTTTGAAGCCGGTTTTGAACAGAAGTAGACCCAGCCCTAGTTAGTACTCCAGTGATTGGAAAGCAGATAAATTTCTTATATTGACCTGAAGATGTTTGTCATATCAATATTTTAGTTTCGCAATTACCTCTCTATCATTTCCAAAGGTTAACGTCTGCTCGATGCAGTTGACAAGTTAGTATTTACTACTCTGTGTGCGTACTATAATAATATAAACGTTAGAGTAATTAATACAATGACGGACCTTATCGTCAAGAGAGTAGCAGGTCGTTCGCGTATGGCCCACTTACAGTGAAAACTATACGCCGCTCTGCGGTTTCTATCGAGTTTCGGTCCATCAGGCTGGGACCAATTGACTCACTTTCTAGTCTCAATTAAGGGACTGTGGTATCCGTGAGAATGATTAGTGCGAAGTGTCCGGGAAAAAATGGGATAAGTAGCGTAGAAGTGAACACAGTAAGCAACTAGCATAAGTATTTAAGTGGTTGAACTAGGAACTTTTCAAATAGTTATGTTGGTACTAATTACCATGGCCTAGATTGTAGTTCGTTCAAACTGCGTCATAACTTTCAATGATGTGTGTTTGGCTCGTATGGAAGCTGTGATTAATCTCGCTATCTTAAGTTCTCACAATGTGTTACAGCATCCATAAATATTGATATACCATACATAATAGTTCACCGACACTCGCAGTACTGGTTTAATTAATTAGAACGAAGATATTTCACCTAAAATCCGGTTAATACGAACAAATAATGCATTACACGGACCAGTGGGCATCTAGTGATAGGCAGGCATGTTGTATGTGTAGCCAAGTGGATCATTATTGCATATTTTCTTACATCATTACAATACTGAATACTAAATTATTTACATTATTCAGTGATATGCTAATAAAATATCCAATCCATCATTATTTTTAAGCATATGCACACACTACGGTTATGTACAAATAGCTTAAATAAATTATTATGTAAAAGTTTCTAGTGGAGTCCATGTAATGTTATTTTAATAGTTTACGTCTTACAACGTTAATAAATTAAAAAAAAAAAATTAGAGTCCTAGTAATATTAAGTAATTTTTACTTGAGGCTGATAAACGCACAAACCCTGGAAATTCCACTCCCATCCTGACTTCCAGAGTCAACATCTGCCTCGCCTTTTTCCAACATATTGCGACGCTTCCAGTCTAATCGGATACAGCTGAATACCAGTATTTTACTTGGAGCGACTGCCTATCTGACGTCCATAACCCAGGTGGTACGGGCTAGTACGTTACACCTTGGTAAGACTGGTTGTTAGACTTTCAGGCCACTGACTACCTGAAACGACTGTCACAGATCTACAAGGGACAGCCGGGACCAACGGCTTAGCGTGCTTTCCGAGGCACGGAGGGAACTCGGTATGTAATGGGTGGTCACCCATCCACGAGCCAAACTAGGCAAGCACGGTTTAACCTAAAGATCGACCCGAGCGGCTGTCTTCGAGAGTGTGATGCAAACTTAACTTTTCGGGTTGTATGGGTACATTACCTAACTTTTTATTCAATTTCAGTTTTATATTTAGAAACCTTTTCTATACATCCACTTTCAAATATTGATAAATGCATGATGTGCATAAATCTATAGAGAAAACATAACGAACTATAGACAATTGCAGCAGGAAGAATTCCTAGTGTTGTAAAATTAGTCATATAAAATCAAAGCCAATGTTTTCCCTTTGTTCTGCAGTAATTGGCATCCAATTTGAATGATTGTTACGCCTATGTTTCATACATACATGCACCGTTAACAACTAGGTATAACTATAAATATTTTATATGCCATAAAATGTAACTAATTTAATGTTTTTTTTCAAATAACGGTGTTATGAGCTACGCTACGAGCCTAGTGCTACGTGACTACGCACGTATTCTCAGGTCCACCCCTATTTTATTGAGGTCCTTCTTACCGCAATGCCAGTGCTAGGTTCAAAAACCACAAGTTTCGTTGTAACTTGGTCTTTTAATATGTATTACCCATGTTTAATTTTGCATACGTACATTTTTATTGTTTACCTCTCATTGTGCTTAAATATGTAGAACTATTGAATTTGAAATGACACCGTTCCGAATTTCGCTGAAATCTCTTAAAAATAGAACATGTTGGTTTTGTTTATATTATCCTTAAAGTTTTCTGCATTCAATATGTATTAGTTTATTATTTTTAAGATTACTTTGTGTATGGGCCTTAATAGTTGTTGAAGTAAAGGAATATACTGGGAGTAAACAGACCCTGCACACAACCAAGCATTCTGTACATCAAACTAACTAACTAACTTTACGCAAAAAATATTGCTGGGAATCGACTTTTTTTTTTGGGGTGGAAAATCACGTTTTAAGGTAAGACTCGAGGGAAAGCACTCAAAGCATTGTGCTGATGGATAGATTGAATAGTACGGGGGTCGTGGAGGTGTGTAAAGTAAAAAACTTACATTAAAAACATGTATTTAAAAAAACTTGTGGAAAAGTGGTACTTTGACCTCCAATATCTCCGTAACTAGAAGGTTCACAGGTATGGTCTAGAACATAAAAAATATCGCAAAGACGGGGGGAACAAGTGCCTTTCGGTTATGTTAAGGGTCTATTTACACCCTTTATGTACTTGTAACGTTACCTACATTTCCGTTCCCAAAATCAGAATTTTGTACAGTTATCGCTGCCCAAGCATAGTTAAAGTAGACCTTCCATCCCATCAATCACTTGTACGTCTGGACGCGGATACGGATGCGAGGACCATTCACCTTGATCATCGTTCTAATCTATTTGAATTGGTTCTGCTCCGATTTTTCGTTTTTTTTGTTTTTTTTTATTATATATTTTTTTTTTCTTGATTTTTTTATTATTTTTTATTATTATTATTTATTATTATTATTTTTTCACACGCGTCAATTCTAATTTTCGCCACTTGATGGAGAAGAAGCCTGAAGCCTTTCTGAGTGTTATTTAACACTCGGAAATTAGGTTCTTGTTATTAGACGTAACAATTTTACGGTAGCATAATAATAAAGTAGCTCTGCTGCGCCTTAATCAAATTAATGCCTATTACCGACCTATTCAGTCACGCCGTATATAATGTTGAAATACGAACTTTGTGGACGAGTGATGTCATCCTGTGCCCTTCATAGCTTGTTTGTTTGTGCCTACCCACCATACTTGGAGGAATAGGTACCTACTTATAGCAGAATCGGAAATTCATTGTATTTTCCTTCTTGACTTAAATCAGGTCTCTATCTGGGCCTAGTGGTGTGACCATTGGACTGCCAAATCATAGGTCTCGAGTTCGAACCCAAGACACGCACTTCTGATTTTTCGGATTCAGGTGCGTATTGTAAATTATCATTTTCTTCGGTGGAGGAAAACATCGTTAGGAAACCAAACCAGCATTTTAGAGATTATTTCTCGACGGCAAGTAAAGCCAAGTCAGAGGCCCATGGGCGGCATAAAAACTCTGACATCAGGTTAGGCACTAACCACACGAAAAGGAAGAACTACTGGGACAATACCCAAAATTGTTTCACTAATGGGAAACTACATTATCTGCGAGTGTCACATTATTATCAGCCATTTGTGTCCCACTGCAGGGCAAAGGCCTCCCTTCCCTCCTTCCACTTATCTCTATCCAGTGCTGTTGTTTGACAATCTTTTTGAAAAGAGTCGAGTTCGTCCCGCCATCTCCTTCTGGGCCTGCCGCGTTGCCGCTGCTGTTTGGGACATGCTATATTTAAAACGTTCTTGTGGGATTATTTTCGACCATAACCCGAGCGAAGCCACGGGCAAAGGCTATTTTATTATAAAACTAAAATAGACATCTCAGTTGACGAAACTGTAGGTACAACGACCATGCTGAATACTGACTCCCAGACTCGCTAGGCGACTGCGATTTTTTTTTGCGTCTACATTCGCAACATTCCTTCCCCCGTCCCTTTTTCGAGACAGCCCGCGATGCTGAGCCTGTAGTTATAAAATCAGCCCCTAAATAATGATCTCACTCAGATCCAGCCTGTCCCTTTGCTGGCCTTCCCAGCAACGCCGACGCTCTTTTTTTTTTTTTTTTTTTTAGGATGGGAAATCATCAAATGACCCCCCCCACTCTGGGCAGAGCGGAAGGGAGTGTCAGACTTGTACTGACTAAAACCCATCCATGTTCCTTCTTTGCCCTTTGTGTTCCAGGGCCGCGGTATCTCTTTCGAACAGTCCCGCAGCCCTGGCAGGCATCGGCCCGTGCGGACCCCTACGTGGTTGCTGACATCTCTTTGAGGCGCGCGTGGAACACGAACGCGCCGTCGACACGGCCTGTCGTCATAAGACGGCTGGACGGCGAGCTAACGCCGACGCCCTAAGCCGAGGCTGATTCTCCACAGGGGGTGCCTTTAGCGCGCTGACGCTTAGTTTATAAGTTTTTTGCCCCTGGCTGGAGGCCTTACACTCAAGGTACCCACTGGATAGTCTGGTTAAGCAGAAGCCAGCCTCATAGATGACCTGCGCGACGCCATTAAAAAAAAAAAAACCCAACATTCCTAATTTTATTACGGCGTGTTCTAAACTAATTGCTCCAACTTCTTACAATGTAATCATTAAGTACCTAGGTGTACTAACTTAAACAACCTATTAAAATCAATGAACTAATTACAACTAACACGTAGTCATACCTATCATGAATGGAACTGAACCACTTTATGTCATCGGTTACAGAATATAAAGGACTTTTTAAACATCTATTGAAATAAGATCTAACAAATACATCCGCCTGAAAAACTACAAAATGCACGACGAAACATGGTAATCATATTTTCGCCTTTTTGAGTTGGTACCAAATTATAGCACGCTAAAAATGAAACGTCTGGCTAAACTCAGTTGGTAATATAATAAACCGTTCCGTCAAACAATTAGCGGTCATTAGCTTTTAAGCGTGAGAAAAAGTCGCAAGTTTATCTGATAATATCTAATGTAAGCTGTATTTATCTCAGATTTACATCTCAGCCTAATGTCTGGATTTCGGCCAGACCGGAAAAGTAAGTCGTATGCTTATAAGCTAATCATAATCTAATACCAGTCAAATCATTGGGAATATCGACGATTACAATCAGTGCCATTTGGAGTTAATGTCATTTTGATGGAAATGAGGTAGTAGCTCATTAAATAATAATTTTATGCCATCGGTAATACATACATATTGGACAGTGACAACAATATGGTAGTTCCGTCCTGTTCCCGACGAGTAATACATTCTCAGTGCGACGAGAGAAGCTCCGTTATTTTAATACTGACTTGGATAGAGACCGGGCACGTGCTGGGCCTGCGAATGACATTCGGTAGAAAGTAAACTCTCGCATTAACGTAGGCACATCGCCCTGCCTCGATGAGCCACAGTCCTCGATACTACAGTTCACTGTACACTGGTACACCGACCAGAGACAATTGTTTTATTCTCCAAAGTGACATCTCTATCTCGTGAAACTTTACCACCGACTTTCTACCGCCCGTAAAATGAAAATAAAATAAAAGAAACTGATGAATTTTAGCGTTTGATGTATTTTCACACAGTTTACGACACAATTAACTAATGATCATACCGTTTTACTAATTGCTCGGCTTTGTTTGCGTTAGAAAGTTGTTAATATTGTGTCAGCTTCCAAATTCTCATGCGTGTCATTTCAAATTTTATTTGGTTTTAATTGTTGTACTGTATCTATCTAAAGAACTATAATTAAACAATTCGTTTGTAGCACTTTTTCCCCTAAAACTTAGTAATTTGGTGGGTCGTCGTAGGGTGAGTGGTAACAATCTAATGAATGTTCTGGTGTAGGGGTCTTTTCGAATCGCTGGGTAATTACTCTACGCCCCAGGGCGACGTTTCAAGGGGCTCTCTGGAGTTTTGGATATAAATCACTGCTAACTCGGCTTAGCTGATCACGCTATCGGAATCCCAACTAAATTGATTCTCCTTAACGTCACTGATGAAGTTACAACTTGGGACGATGCCAATGCACTGATGAAGGTCTCGCTCAACAGAGCTGAACAAATAAAATTAGGAAATCAGAAATTATTCTTTGTACTTAGCACACATGTCAATCTACTATTTAAGGACTTAGTAGCTCCTTGTGTTCAAATTATTGGTAATTCAAGTTCCTTATATAGAAACAGGCTTGACAAATCACACGAATGTGTTAGATAGGTATATGAAATGTAGAATGTTTAAAGGCTTGGTTATGTCTCATGTTTGGGCACGCCAAAAGGACAGTTCATCTGTGTCCACAGTGTCCACACCCGCCTTGCATCACCTACGAACACGGGCAAGTGTTGCGCAAACCGGCAATTCTCGTAATACAAAGTCAAGCTGAGTAAACAAGCCATTAGTATTGGCTTTTCTAATCCTCATTCTGTTTAAATACCTGCTAGCAAGAGGTTTAAGACTCAAGTGTTCAAATCAAACAGCTTACAAGATAATGCCAATGCATTTATGGACGTTGAGTTTAGATTGTGATAAAGCAGGTCATTGGTATTGTTGGGTATTTCAAGGAATTATTGAGTCTTCAATCAAGATTTTTACAATAAGCCAATTTAGGAAAGGTGATATAGAAGAACTTACAAAAAAGAGCTTCTTTTGTTAATAGATCACGTGTTTATTTCTGTTGTTTGTCTTTTATGAAATAAACTAGCTTATGCCTCCGGTACTGTATGGTGTCGGACGTAAAGAATAGCACCATCCCATATCTTCCCGTGGGTGTCGTAAGAGGCGACTAAGGGAGTTACCAGAGAATGGGCAGCAGCGTTCTCTGTGCTTTTTTAACAACCGTACTGCGATCGTCAACCCGCCTGCCAAGCGTGGCGATTATGTCAAAACCCCCCCTTTGGGGGAGGCCTATGTCCAGCAGTGGACGTCTTGCGGCTGAAATGATGATGATGAATGCCTCTGGCTTCGCCGGCGTGGAGTTCCATAATTGTCCCAAGGGATCATACTACCGGGATAAAAAGTATTCTATGTGTTAATTCAGTTTATAAACCATCTGTGTGCTAAATTTCTTCCAACTCCTTTCAGCAGTTTTTGCGTGAAAGAGTAACAAACATCCATCCATCCGCACAAACTTTCGCATTTATAATATTAGTAGGATAACGCAATACTAATACAACAACAATATAAGTACAACGTGTACCTATATTCTCTGAACCATACCTACTCGACATCATGAAATATACTCTTACCTTACGTACCTTTATAGAGGTTTGTTCTTTTCATGTCTTAGTCATTGTGTAACTTTGTTATCGAATATTATCTAGCTTAAATTGTTTTTAAAATAGCTCTGTTTTTTAATTGATCCTTTAAGGTGTAAGTATTTATTGAAAATGAATTTAATTTAACTTTACCGGATTCAGTAGTAAGGTTGGAATGTCTATTTCAGTTGTTCAATCCAACGACGATGGTATTTCGATCGGTGGTTTAATTGTTTCTCTCAATAGTTTTTTTTCTTTGGTTACAACTTTTCCGTTACGTGATGCGCCCAATTCTACGCCAAATCGCCTCAAGGTATAATTACATTACATGTTAGGTCATTGGTCGCGTCGAGTCGATTACGTATTGATATAATGGTTTGTCGAACTAAAATAAAAGTATTGACCGTCTGATACTCCAGCCTGAAAAATGCAACGGCTGAACTTAGCTGGTGAGCGCTGATTGGTCCTCGTCGCATTGTTCAGAGTCGGTAACTCGAGCGTAAATAGAACGCCATTAAGAAAATGGAACGCACAAGAAAAGTATCATTTCAGGCACATTTATGATAATGATAAGTGAGAAATACTGGCCTATCATTCAATTAGAGGAATAGTGAGGTCATGGAGTATCCTCCCACGGTCACAGCTTATCAACAGAACTGGACCGGGGTCGGCGGCCAGGCGGCCATCTACGTTAATGTGACAACGGCAACCCGTTTCTAATTGTGATTTTACGTGTCAGCTAGACATTTAGTCTTAATCTGATGGACATCTTCGTAGCCGTGCTATAAATTTTGTTAATCAGCTAAAACTAAGGTTTCTAGTATTCCGTGAAGCACCGTTGTTTGAACTTTTTCTATTCTACGTTATGGTTCCAAGTAAGTTTTCCCCGAATAATTTAAATTGACCCAAAAGACCAAAACGGATGAGCTACATTTTTTAAAATTATTTAAAATTAATGCTAGGTAATTAAATACAGCTAGTATCTTAAACAAAAATGCTTTCATAATAATAATGCGTGAAAAAGGACAATAAAATCTCTGGCTAATTAAATTAAAGATGTCTGTTTCTTAACATAATTTCAATAATAGATTATGTAAATAAAATCAAAATAGGTATCTTTTTAAATAATAATGCCATTAAAATGTATCTGTTTTTAAACGTATCTATATTATATGCTAATTTAATTGTTTACGTTTATTTTGGAGTTGCAGTAAAATACATGTCATTAACACGGTCGGTGACGATTGCTGAAATAGCACCTGTGTTTGCGGTCTTCAGAGTAGCGAAGAGGTGGAAAAAAACACCAATTATATTAATTTTAGCTTTTATATGTTTATTACGTACGTAGATGTGTACACAAACAAAAACTTGCTTATAAAAGTTGTCGTGAAACGCAACTAACACGTGGTAGAACGGTGGTCGTGCCGGCTCTTGATATATTTTTACTTTCACACTTTCAATCACGATAAGGCGTGCGACAAGTTTTATTTCTTCGTTGGACGTCGAAATCGACTGTTTTCCGTGCCAACGATTTCGTAAAGTGCAGTTTTGTAAAGAATTTTTATGTTGCCACGCGTAACGTATTATCTGCCCTTGTCGGTGATTTGTGTGGATATTGCGATTGAGAAAAGTTTCTTATGTTATGCAATTTTGAGGTATGCGAGGATGGTTTAAGGTTGGAATTCACTTGGTTGTGTAAAAATATAATATGGCTTTTTTTTGCCTCCAGAAAGAGCTCTTCTTTTGAGCCCAGAAATGGATAACAGTAGATTTTCCTGATGAAGATGTCAAATTTCAACTTCTAATAACGCAATTTGGAAATAACCTAATGCCCAAATTCTGTCCTGAAAGAACTCAAGGCTTACATTTTCAGACGTACATTACGTATAAACTCGAAAATTTTAAATACATTAGGGAAATAATATATAAAGGTGTGATCACCGAATAGGTTTCCAATTTCTATAATCCTAGAGATCTATATCAAAGCTCAATGTGCGGTAATCGAAACCAAAGAATTCGCTGTTGATCAATGCAACGTGACTTTGTGACACTAGCTTGGATATCGTATTTCTTCCACACTTGTTTTTATTCTAATCAAGTTGCCATTTTGGCGATCGGTGACAGTATACAACATTATTTATAGTATATGCGAAACCTGAATATAGTTTGTTCAGAATAAGTAACTGAATCGATTCCAATAATTTTTAAACCATGTTATATTTTTTCCCAAAAATATTTAAAAAAGTTAAAAGTTGAACACCGAGCGACTTTAAGTACCTATCGCAATAATTTAGGTACCTACTGCCAAATTATTATTATCAACGAGCTCAAGACGACGCTGGAGGCGCGCGCTGCGTGGTGACCACGATTTTGTGCGGACAACTAGGAAACAGAACAAGCTTATAACTTTGTGATTTTTCTTGTTACAGTTTTTATAGATTCTTTACATAAAAATACTAGACACGTGTATCAGGTTTCGCATATACTAAAACTAATGGTGTATAAGTGCCTTTATTAAAAAAAAAAAAATCACAGAAAACTATCTCTCTGCTTCTAAATTGTGGTGGATTTAACTGCACACTTTTTTTTTGAAACTTGATTTTAGGGACCAGTTTCACGGCGGGATATGCCAATAATTAATAAATGGATCAAAATTTGGATTACTTGTATCTGCGTGCGACCACGATCACCAACCCGATGGACAGACTCCATCAAATCTGTCACCAAGATCCCTGTGACAGAATGTGCTCGCCATGCGGCAAATAGAGACCGCGAAGGCAGCGACCGCAGTTGTGGGCGACTCCCATGATCTCGACCACTCAAGAAGAGTGAACGACTAGGAAGAAGAAGAAGACCTGCCTGTTAATTTCAAAAAAATCCAGAGGCGGTAAAACTGCACTCCATATCTTTGCTCTTCAAAGGATCTTTCTAAGTTTTATTCAAGCTTGTTCCACGTCATGTAATAAAGTCATTTATTTGTTTACACAGCTAGCGGCGTAGAGAACTTCTAAAATGCACCGACGTTATATAACGTTGTTACGAGTCTCTCTTTCATAATTTAATTACACACCTGTATCAGATCCGACAGATAGTATTGATTGTAACTTTTATGCTCGTATAAACTATTTAATTAAAATTATAATATAAAACATTATTCTACTTTTGTAATTATCTGCATTGTTTACTTCAGATTGATTATGAAAGCGTAAAATGTTATGTCCTAGCTTTTGAGCGATTTGAATCAAATCAATGAAGGTGATTAATCTGTTGCTACGGTGCCAAGTTCGAAGTGCACACCAAATAAAGGTTACATTCACATCTCAGGAACAAACACTACGTAAAAGTTGTGAATAGCTTCAGGCTATGCATTGTTGAACGGTCAGTAGCATGATACAATGATTTCTATTATAACAGGTAGGCAGTTTAAATGCTAAAGGTTACGTCAAAATACTTCTATATATTACCTACCTACATATTGAATAAAGTCAGGCCTCTACCAAAGCTTAAAATCAATACGACTGTAAAGGTGCAAAACAATAATACGCTTTCTGCCAACATCGATATTCCAAAGTACATACATTTCCCATTTCCGTTTTCAGGCCGCAATTCCGATAATTCCGGCTGCGCGGTTTGCAGATAATTAATGTATCGAAAATGGTTTTGTGCATCATTTAAGCTTTTGTATGATTTCAATATTAAACGTGGTACCTTTTGTTAGTTAACGGTAAATTTATTTATTCATTAACGCTGTGCTGATGCCGGGCGCGAGGCTGGGACAACTCGAAAAGTGTGCAAATGTACAATTTCTTTCGTTAGTTTATTGACCGGTGGATCGAATCTGGCCAGACTACTTTGGCAATACTGTTACTTATTAGATTCAGCTTTATTTTTTATTTATAATTCGTACAAATCTATGTCTGACGACTTTTTCACTGACGAGTGGATGCCTGTGATGCGGTCAAGCGCGACTATTGTTGCTGGAACAGTATCTCGTGTTACGGTGAGAACGCTCCTTGTGACACTACGCGTCTTCATGTGCGTGGGAGGCTGGCCGCACTCTACTCATATTAATTTCACATTTATCTCACAATTACACCATTCTTCGATCCTCGTGCTGTGATTATGACAATAATAATTATACACCACAACGGATTGAATCATTGGACGTAATTTCCATTCATAATGTGCGTTTTTATTTCGGTGTACGATGTAGAAATGTTTTAAAAGGTTTCGTGACATGGGTTCATAACGTTTCGTGGGCGAATATGTTACTGACCTTACGACCGTATTTATGAAGTTTTAAGTCCAGTGCGTATTGTACAACTTTTGTATTTTGTTGTATTAAATTCGTAGAAAATGGGGTTTCATTTTGTTGGGTGTTTGTCGTTTTACATAGCAACTTTATGTACACAAGTGATTGTGTCCGGCAGCCTGCATGCATGTAGCATTCGAAAATGATTAGGCGAAGTTTAACGGGAATTGTACTGTTATTATTGTCACGCAATGGTAAAGGGAACTGGAAAAGCTAAGCTTCGTGACCAAGTGTGGGAAAAACCTAATTCTTGTCTCGTTTATTCGAATATTTCAATAAATAGGATATATCTAACTGAGCCATATTTTTATTCGTTTTTAAAACCAAGATTTATGGAGCCATCGAGACAGCTTTAGTATTTATTAATAACATGATTTCACTCGCTGCATGGCATGACATCATCCTTCTGTGAATATTTTAGACGTCATTAAGTCCTCCTCGGGGCTCTTTGCAGCGCGTCACGGGGGACGCCCTTGCATAAATCCCAGACAACAGGCCTCTTTCGCTTCTCGCCCTCCGACCCTCTGCGACGCATTGTGCAGGGGGCAGCGACCGTCATGTAGGAAGCTCTCCCTCGTCGCCATGACAACGCCGCTTCCCGCGAATATTGACAGACGCGGAGTAGACAGAGCGAAACAACCCTCACCCGCCGCTGTGTTACACGCGTGTCTGCCTCCAGTGATATATTTTTACAAGAATTAACGTCCCCACAGTGATGACGTGCTCATTACTGATAAGGTGTCTTTGCCACTGTGCGATTCCCAATGGGGAGTTTATTGCCTGCTGCTATTTAAAGTGTTAATGCAACTGCCATATTCGCAAATATAATTTTAACAAGGGTTAATTTGGTGAATACTTAACAGTAATTTGTTTTGGGCTTGCTGTATAATACTTAAATGACCTGCTGTATTCTGTGAAATTAAAGACGCCAATCATATAAATTTGGACAGGCAGCACAAGTCATATCATGTTGAACATTATGATGATCAAAAGAAAGGAACGGATGAGTTTTATTACGGTACCCATAATTTATAATGTGCTTCATGTTGCAGGCTTCGGGTTACTTCCTGATTGCGTATTTCGTGGCATTCTTCGGGCTATATTCAATATTATAATTAAAATGAATGTTTTAAAATCCTTTAACAGTTATGAATTGAAAAAGACAGTGACATTTACACATATCTGCAGCGAGTACAATGAATGACGCACTGACGCATCTTGCATTAGAAATTCTTGGAGCTATGTGCGTAGAGTTTAATGATATGAAATAGAAATCTGTTAATTCATTTAACAGCCGATAGCTGCGCACGCTGACATTTACTTTGCACGAATTTTAGAATCTATATTCATAGACTTGGGACATATTGACATTAGCTTTTTGCGTAAAATCATAAACAAGTTCGACTACGAGGGGTTGTCGACCTTGCGGTATTGATTTCGCAATAACTTCACAATGAAATAGATTGGGCAATAAATGTAGCTTGTTAATGTGCGATTTATAAACGTAGTGTTGAATGTAACGATATTGTCGTCCCACTGAGCCCTTGACACGGATATTGAAATGCAACTCAAAGTCAGTGGACTGGATTGTAAATAAACCGCTGCGTCAGCGATGACTACTCAATATGGACGCGAGGACCGAGGACTGAATCGGCAAGCGGCGGGCTTGCATACAAACTAAGTAGTCAAATAAGTTGATAGTAAACGTGTTTACGGATGTGCCTCAATCCCATTTAAAAGGGGATCTATGTTCTAGGGGATTTCGTAGCAAGGTCTACGCGACCGCTACGGACGCGTCTACAATTTCGTAGACAGAATAAAACCTCATGCAAAATGTAGGTACACACAAATTAGGGATTTGGTTCGCGTAGCATTCTCTTGATTGTAGGTAAATATTATTTTTAGAATGAACATATTTGTTCGACTCTGATTTTATTGATTCTCAATCCACGTTGATTGCTGCTTTAATTGTACAGACAATAAAAAGAAATGAACTACTAAGATTTTTCGGTTCATAAAATCTGATTAGTTCGAATTAATTCTACTTCAAACTAAAGAATGTAGACCGCTTAATATTGAGATTAAAATATCAAGTAGCGACGTGGTTCTGTAGAATATTTTCTTAATACATCCAATGCATTGTACATTGAATAGCGTACTGACTACGAACAAACGTGCTGGTTTGTCCGATGTTATTCAAATATTAGAAGACAGACGGCATTGAGCGTATGTTATCGCAGGTACGGAAATCCATTAGAGTAGGGTACTAAAATCATAGCGATCTGGGAAGGTCTACTCCAGGGCTATTTCAATTTACGAGGCAGACGAGCTCAGCATAAATTGGTATAGGCTTACTATGCATTATGACGCTATGAGCCTGGGTATGTGAGCTTAATCTGCGGCGTTCCGGTTAATCGCTAGGTGCAGGCAGTGTCCATCCGAGCGTCTAATGTAATTTCTCTCCGGAGGGATAGCCGGATGCCGCCCCGGCGGCGCTCATTCCTCTCTAGATATATACCATTTTCATCAAATGAAAATTCAAATTTTATGCAACGTAATAAAATGTTCGCAGCTTTTCTTTTTTTGAGGATCGTGGGCGGATTCCATTTATGAGTTTTACTTTAGTTTTGTTGCCTGTAGATACCTAGGACAAACTGCAGTTATTAATATTGTCAGTTAGACTTTACTGATTTTGTAATTGTTTATTTTTAGTCGTGGTTGACGAGAACTTGTATGCGTTTACATTTTCCTGGTATTCACGTGCGCCTACTTCGTGTGCTTATAAGAACATTGTGTAATAGAAAAAACACTAGATTCAAAGTGAAGCAAGATAGAAGGCATTTGTTTTGATTGCTACCGATACATTACAAGTAGTGGCCTATTCTCCAGGCGGAACTATGATGTGTGTGGGATGGGTGGCCCACAGCTTCAGGCAATATTAATGTTTCGGCTTCAAATTGTGTTACTGTTACCATTAGTCGTTAAAAACGATTTCCCTCAGTTATTTACGACTTGTATGCGGGAAGATAAGTACAGATAATGCTATTTCTGTTTGTCACGATTTCCCAAAACGTAATAATGTGCGAATCCAATTAGGTCATGCTATTAGCAAATTGAATTAAAACTAAACCTACCACTCCTTGTATTAATTAGAACAATATGTATAGGTACTGTGACTTGCAGTTTACGCAATTTCATTACCATTATGTATTGAAATGCTCCAATAGTAGCCCAACCCGTTGAGTTTTTGTGAAACTGTTGAAAAATGCCCAGTGTTCCAAATAGCAAAAGCGCTTTGTAACGCAATCTTTTGAATAGACTTGCATTCGACTTCCGTGTGGATCGCTAAAAATAAAGATAAATGAGGCAAACTATATGTATTAATGTGTTGGTCGATAGAACATTATAGAGAATATAATGCATAATAAATATCTCGAATAGAAGCTCACGTTTATAGTTCGTAAGTCGTAAACTCTGGTGCTAATTAAATAGATGTGTTGTTATGTTATTGTGTCCATATTTAGTCATAGACGACTTGTTGACAGACACGTTTAATATCACGGTGTCTTTTGTGCAAACGAGGTCGGCAGAATTTTCATGTGATATATAGATACCTCATGTAAGTAGGTACTTATCTTGTTTGTTAGGAACTTAGAATGTTCGTTAGAAAGTTAAACAACTTATACAAAGGAATGTCCGGATTTTCCGGCTTTCGGGAAATAAAATACCTACTAAAATGGAGCTTTTATTTTTCATGTGGGGATGAAGGAAAATTAGTAGGTAGTTAGGTACTGCCCTATTTTGTATAATATTTTTATTAGGTAGTAACTTTACGCTTTGTTTGAATAAAAATTCTACAATTCGACGCTAAATAATGTTTAAAAAGAATTGATTTATCAAATCACTTTGGCGATCTTTTGCTCAACGACATAATGACTGTACCTGCTAATTTATTCATGGATACTCTTCTGCCTTTATATTTTTATACCAAACGTTGTGTTAGGTACCATACCGCGAATGTCGAAACGTCCGCCCGGGGTCATCAAAGGCTGCTTCACACTAATTTGAATAGAGACACTGTTTATGTATTCAAAACAGTTTATTGCGTGACGCCCACAAAGGATGCATGCATAGTCTTTATATTATTGTTCATCCGTTATGTGGAGGACAATTTGTCGTGTATCAATAGAATAATAGCGAGCTGCCCATACAAGATCTGGCCATCAATTCGTATCAATCTCAATAAATAGTAATCAGCTCTTAAATTTTCGAAGTCAGATACTACACGTGTTTTAAACGTTCCCGTTTGATGTTATCAACATGTGAAGATACATCGAACAATGTAGTCAATGTTAGACGCTCAACATTTTCCGAGAATAATGACCTAACTATTCAGCGAGCATTACACAGATCAATGAACAAAGAGTGTTCAAAAATCGCAAGCTCCTTTGGCTGTGCTCCCAAAAACGGTCGGCACGATGGCGATGTGCAAATACTTTAACGGTACTGTGGTGTGTAACCGTGTGCAAGTGAGTGATGTACGCAAAACTGGTGCTTGTGACGGATGGGCGAGGAAGGAGTGGAAGGACGGGCTATGTCCTGCCGCGGCGATACCCTGCCGGACGTGTGGGGCAGCGCTAATACAGTGACCTCATCGTAACGGTTGCGCATTCTAACCGCGAGCAATGAGCATGTTTTGGCTATACGCTAAGCCACCTGTTATTTGAACTCATACACACGTAATTGTATGACAAAGCTTTGTTAGTTATAGAGGTTTACTTATGAGTAGAATGTAAGCATCGGAGACAAGTTACTAATGGTATAGTCTTGTAACATGTGACTTGCGACGTGTCTGTGTAAAACATTGTCGAAATTAAAGTGCTCATCTATAGTAGAATATTAAGTACATACTTATCTAAACCGATATATGTCTTTTCAGTCACACCTTACACAAAGTAGGTACCAAAATCAATGTCATCATTGATTAGAATAACATGATTCATATCATGTTATGTTCTAATGTTAACAAATCTCGGATACGCAATAACACAAATAGAAAAGCGATTACTTATATTCCCATTATAGAACCCTCCTGGGAAATAATTTTCGCGCATGGCGGGAAAAAATAGAACAGATACGAAATAGAATCGAAAGTAAGCAAAGATGTTTATTTGCGTTATATCTAATAATTCTGTCTAAGGGAGTGTATATACATATATGTATAAATATATACAGGGTTTCCGGTCCCGACAATTTGGGATCGGAAAAACCTGTAGGTATATTTTTTTTAAATGTGTGAGTGCTTAAAATATAGAAAGTATGGGATTATCTTACACACGCCGATCGGTTTCGACGTGTCCCTACTTGAATCCTGTATTTTTATGCAGGGGTTGATTGATAGTCTTCCATTCAAGGTTATTTCAAGCCAGTATACATGAGATCTGACCAATACCGGCAAGAGTCATGGCGCGAATTAATTTTAACGTGAGAAGCTCTTGACACACATCTTGTGAGCTCATACGTACTGAGTCATAAGCCATTTACCTGAAGGTCAATAACACGTTTTAATAATTTATCACAGTGCAAGGAAATATCCTCCCCCATGTTTTATGATTATGGATGTTATCTTTTGGCCCTATCTCAATTATGGGTTTTGTCCAGTGTCTTGGTTGCAGTTGACACAATTAACACAGGCGCAGTACCTTTGTTTCAGACAGGGGAATGGTATTAGTCTATTTTTTATTTCGTCCGGGAATCGAATCTGCGACAGGCAAAAAGCTAATCGCTTAATCTACGCCGAACGGTGGTCAAGCAGGACCGCACTTCACTTTCTACCTGTTGTATTTGCACTGTTATTAATACTTTTGTTTGTTTGTAAAGAAAAACCGTCCATAATCATCTGCTATTCCAAGTTTTCACATATTTATGAAACACAGTTTAACCACATTACAACAGTGTCATGAGCAGCGCCACCTAGTAGCGGGTAGTGGAACTATTGCATGTGGAACTTGATTCGTTGTCACTCTGTTTCATAAATGTATCGCTAGATGGCGCATTTCGAGGTTCCGATTAAACTTATTTTCTACTCGACAATAGATGGCGCTGGCATACTTTGTTGTGTCAATTTGTTGTTTTCCCGATTGTTTTTTCATCTTTGTTACTTTATTAATTTGTTTCGAATTGTAATGAGGTTTATTTTTGTAAGTCTTATAAGATACTCACCCAATATTTTTTAATTTTTTCCATTGGTAAACCTTCGATCTGTATTGGTGCCCAAGATACAGGGTTTGCTTAATTTGGGGTCAATGTAAAACCTTTTTGTAATATTTTTGGCACTATAGTGGTTGTTTTGTAAAAAAAAAACTTTTACTTATCAATTTTTTAACTGAATGCTGCCGTAACCGAAAAGCTAAGTAAAAATGATTTAATAAACATTGCAATGTCTCAGACTCTCAGTTTGACAAAATACGATTTGTGTCCTAGTTTGCCTAAAAGGATCCGTGTATTATAAAAACGTTACAAAAATATTCCAAAATAAATAGCGAATTATTGTTTGTAGGTTTAGGCACACACATAAATAATATCGAGTTCATCTCTCTTTATGTACCACACGTAGGTAATGTGGCTACCACATGTGAACAGCTACATAGATATCGTATAGTCTATCATAGCTCCAGCGCTTTTGTTTGCTCGGTCAACGACATCGAGATTAAAATATGATTTGTAAAGCATCTATTTAGTCCCCGTGGATGTTATTGTTCATACTAATTGGTGCAGGATTGAGGACCTCTGCGAGAATGCTATTCGCACCGCGTCAGTACGCCTACGTTCATTTGTTTGTTTGGCGTGAAATATTCTCTGTTCTCTGATTTCATCCTTAAATAGCGGTAATCCTAAAATATTGGTGCGAGGGCGGAACAATAAATAAAGCTCGAGCAATATTTGTTCTGGCAAGAGAGTTTTCGAACTGCGAGCCGATCTTTAGCTCCAAAATAATGTCTTCGACATCAATCCTTAAATGACAAGTTATTGATGCCAATATGTGTGATTTGGTTATTAAGCAGGAACAATAAAACTTGCAAACTTAAATTTTCAGAGAGCTTTCTTTAACAGTGTTGAAATGGTCGATAGGTCTCAAGTTTAAACCAAAGACCTATCTCTGACTTTTCGGATTCATGTGCGTACTGTATAATTATCACATGCTTCGGTGAAGGAAAACATCGTGCTGAAATCAGCGTTCCTGAGAGATATTTCTCGACGGCATGTAAAGCCTAGTCAGAGGCCCATGTGCGGTGGCGGCATATAAACTGACACCAGATTAGGCACTGGCCACACGATAAAGAAGAAGGTGGGATATTTCCAACTCTCACTTCGAAGAGGGATTCATGGACCATTTTTTGACGGCACGGTGGCTGAGCGATTGACTGCTGCGCTTCGTGTCGCAGGTTCGATTCCAGCACGGAACAAATATTTGTATGGCCTACAGGTAGTTGTTCCGGTTCTGGCTGTTTGTGTATGTGAATTTAAATGTTTGTAAATGCATCCACGATACAGCAGAAATTCCTAGTGCGGGCCAAAGTAAAAAAAATAAATAAATAATAATATTTCATGGCAACTTAATCTGAAAATCTTTTTAATAGTTTTAAGAGACAAGCTTTACAAGGCAGATCTTATTGGCTCCGCATTGTAACACTTCGTGTAGAACACGTTAGGCCTCAAGCGTTGCGACCTCATTGCTGTCACAAGATGACACTACCATTAGCTATGAGGTTGCTACAGTCTTTTCACGATTATTTTAACTCTGACATTGTATCTCTGTCAAAGTCAGTGATCTTTATTTGCGTTATGATAATGACGCTTTTCGGTTGCTGACAAGTCTATCAAAATAACAATCATCTTTTTGCTTGTTATGATAAGGTGGCTGTTTGGCTGTTGTTGCTATCAGAGGAACAATAAATTTGAATGGACTGTACCATGTCTACGTGAGATGCCTTTCCTTTGACTAGAAAATTGTGATGTATTTCAAATGAGGCCGCAGACGACGTAAATAAGCAATACGTATTCATTCAGCTCCTGTGGGTAAATAATTCTTGGTTAAAGGCCAAGTTTACCATGTAACTTAATGTAACGAATAAATACGAAATCATGTGAAGAAGACAGTGTCACGTTTATAGGAATACTACCTTATGTCCGCGGCTTCGACCGCGTGAAGGTCGATAACTGTCCCACGGGATCATACTACCGGGATAAAAAGTATCCTATATGTTAATCCAGGTTATAGACTATCTGTGTGCTAAAGTTCATCCAAATCCGTTCAGTAGTTTTTGCGTGAAAGAGTAACAAACATCGATCCATCCATCCATCCATCCTTCCCCTCAAACGGTCGCATTTATAATATTAGTAAGATAAGATTAGTAATATAAGAAGAACGAGCATCTTGCAACAGAGCTTTGAACGAAAAATTTTGTAAAATTAGATTTGACTACAAGTTTTTTTTTTAAGTTTGTCCAATGTAAATGTGTGAACTTTTAATATTTCATCGCGCTTCGGTGCTACAGGTGATTTAGCATTCATCATCTAATAATTTGCTTTTCCTACCTATCTCATTCACTCATTCTCTTCTCTCATTTTTTTCTCATTTTGTATTTCAAACTTTTTACGAATACATTTGAAGTAGGTAATTTTAGTCAAGTTCGGTTCAAGTACATACTTAGACTGACTCATGGAGCTAATTTGTAACGAGTCTTTTAAAGTAATGTAGGTATCCAAGATATTGGTCTGACCGCTGACGTAATGCTCTGTGGTGGTTGATGTCAGAATGAAATGAGGATGCAAGTGATGCGACTGATTTTAAAAGCATGAATAATAGTCCATCATCATCATTTTTGGATGATTGCTACCGATTTTGTTGTGTGCTAGTGGAGTGACTAGTTAAGGGTACATGAGCGTACCCAGAATTTAAGGGGTGGGGCAGAAGTAAATAAACTAAGTAGTAGGAAATTAAAAATGCTTACTGACTGATACGTTTTATTGACTGCACTACACCCTATTTCAATAATAACCTGCGAGGGTTCTGGCTAAATCTAACTAAAATTTCGTTTTCAAATGTATGTTGTGCTTCCAGAACCCTCTTTCTATGCACTCATTATACAGAGGCCGAAAAGTCGGTTTTCTGTCATTAACCTTAACCAAGTTTTTATTTTAGTGTGAAAAATGTTAAAGTACCCAAATGAATATTTAATTTTGTCATTATATTAATTTTGCCTAAAACTTCTTAGCTTCGGATCAGAGAGCAGGGTGGGGCAAGTGCCCCACCTTGCCCCACCGTGGGTACGCCTATATAAGGGTAGACGGAACCGGAGTGAGATTTTCGCCGTCCATCATCATTATCATCATCATCATCATCATATCAGCCTGGAATCACCCAATACAGGCTATAGCCCTCCCCTTTTTTCTGACACACTTGCCGGTTCTGTGCGTCCCTTATCCAGGTCTTTCCCGCGACTTTGACGATATCGTCAACCCAACGAGAATAAACAACATCGCCGTCTATAGCGGAACCCATTCTAATTAATTATCTGTCAAAAGATGTCAAAGCTGTTTTGTATGGTGTTAGTAAGTGACGGTTTGCCATATCATTCTCAATTGCAATGTCAAAAAACACGTAAATACAAAATCAATTTAGGTACGGGATAAATCCATTATGTTTATGTTTAAAAACGGTATCATCGTAAACCTCTCCATTACACAGAGGTTTTTTAGAACGACCTCTTTTTAGTATTTTAAACAGAGGGTGACCAACGGAATATGAAATGTCCAGATCTATTTACTTAGGTGACCTACTGTAAACTTCAATATTGACGGAGCAATGATGAGTAACCATCTGCTTTGGAGCTCTGCGCAAACAATAGCTTCCCGTGTGAAAGATTACATCTATGATCGCTTATTTATCAACATTGTTGCTGTATACATAGACAATTATATACGGTTCAATTAATACAACGTTAAATATTAGAAAGTAGAAATATTGCCGTTTTCTGACAATTTTGTAATTCAAGTTTAGAACTTGTCGAAACCTACTTAAGTTTTAAATTTTGAATTTCGAGTGCTACATTACGTTATATGAAACAACGTTATAAGACTTTAAGTAGTTCTATACTAAATAATGCAGCACCGCCCCCCCATTAAAAATATGCACATGCAGGAAAAGCAATAACACATGTTGCCTTATATTATATATTTTTGATTATTAATTACCTATAGTTTTAGCTTAAAAATAAAATCATTAGTGTATATTAGGGTCTGTGTTTTTTTTTTTTTGTTTCTTACTTGTGCTTGATGGGTATTATAAGTTGAGTGTAAATATGAAACTAAGGCAGATAAATTCTTAGCCCAGCAGTAGGATAATGCAGGCTAGATAAATTAGATAAGTTTTACATAGGTATTAATTGGAAGTAATGATCAATTTTTTTTCCATTTTTTTTGATGCTTTCAATTGATGTAAAACATAAATTCGCGGTTTTTTTATTAGTTTTGTCTTTTTTATTTTTGTACCAGTTTTTCAATGATTTATAGAATACATTTCGAAGCAATTTCCATCATTTTTATAAAAAATATCAAAATGATATTTTGCTCCTCCATACATATTGTTCTATCTCATAGAAGTTTCAAACAGTAATAAATAAAAAACTAGAGCTGATATCCAAAAACTGTATATTTTTTGTTATTCCTGGGGGTATAAGGCCAACCTAAAACCACTCTCATATCAAGAACAACAAAATCACTGTTGTCCAGTGTAATAATTAACATACCATGCACACAAACCTATACTAAGAGTTGTCTTGCATTTAACATTTTAATGTCATGGATTTCCGCGAAGTAACGCCTGATTCTATAACTTATTTGAATATTCAATTCAGAAATTACATGATAGTGTCGTTAATTGTTCGGAAGCATCAGTGGAGTGCTTCGATAAATTCTAGTGCGTTATTAATGTCTGATCTTCGGATAATGAAGGGAATTAGGGAGTCTTTTAACCTAACCTAACACTTCCACCCCTATTAACTAAACTTTCTATAAAATATACCAACATTTGTATACAGGCTGTAAAAGAAAGGGTATAGTCATATGAAAGGATATACTGCAGACCATCAAACTGAACAACTTCCTCCATGGGTCCAATAGCGAAAATGCGAAAAAGTTATCAACTGTCCCATAATAAATTTCAATACCTACTCGACTCATATGTATGGGACAGCTAAATGTTTTTTCGCATTTTCGGTATTGGACCCGTGTTCAGTTTGATGGTCTGCAGCATATCCTTTCATATGACTATACCCTTTCTGTTACACCCTGTATTGCTGCACTGCACTGGTTAGATTTTTTTATTAATAATAATAAGTTTATTTATTGGTCCTTATATATTTTAAGGACCAATAAATAAATTTGTTTGTTGAACTGTATTTAAATGCAGTGAGAATTAAGCACAAAGAATATTTATGAGCAACTGCGCCTGAGCTTGGCTGAGCCTGTATTTCAGGTCAGAGTTCTCTTCCAAAGTTATGAGCGGTATTAACAATGGTTGGACATTTCAATTAAGCGCTTTTTATATACAGAAATAATGTTAAAATCAAATCAATTATTTTATAAAAATGAATTTCCAAAAAGTTGGTTTGATGTGTGTTGTGTTTGTGTGTGTATTTTGAGGTGATTGTGAGTGTTTTGTTGTTGATTTCAACTGTTTTGTTTAAAAGCTCTATAGTAGTTTGTTTATTTGCAACTTTTAAGCGTGTTTTAACTAGAGGGTTCTTAGTGCATTCAGTTATATGCCACGTTATCATACTGACAATTAGCGAAAAAAACTTTCATAAATAAAAGTCTCATTTACATTGAAACTAATTATGAGAACGGTTTCAAAAATTCTTGTGCAAATGCACCGAACGAATGTCAACGAAAATATAATTGTGCAATTAGTAAATATAGAGTTGAACAGTAATTGTAGAACAACGCGTCAGTAATCGTTGTGGCCCGTAATGGCCCAAGATAAGTGACCTTTGACTTTTCAATTAAGCTCTATTAAGCAACACAATACAATTTCCTTGCACAAGTGCTATAAATGCTGTGTGAAATTGCTTACACACTGCATGTTCATTTGTTTGTACTATTTTTATCTCGGTTTAACAGGCAACGGCTGTTGTCTTTACTCGGAGGATCCCAAGCGGTTCAATGCAAATATATCAGAACCGAACCGGTCTACCGCTCGAAATCAACGATAAAGTAACGCTTATGTGCCAAGTAGCAATACTGTGCCATTATAAAAAAAAAAATTGACACTCTTTTTCAACTAATAGACGAGAATTTGGGGACTGTTTCGACCCCTATGATACGTTAACATAATAAAAATACCATGTATCTTTCTCTATTGTAAATCACTGGATTCAAAAAGCGGTGTAATGGTGTTGTGCCCCCGTGTGCACCCCAGCCCTAGCCGATTATGAAACTAGGTGCGCAAACTAGTTTTAAAAAAGTGTTGACAACTATACTCTTTGGATAGGCGCGTTTTATTCAAGTCCTTTGTTGCGTGTTTAATAGTTGACGTGAATTTATGAATATCAAATGGGATTTATTTGTGACTTGAAATTGGTGTCCCTCACGAGTGGTAAAGTGTAACGGTCCGTACGTCGCGACCAGCTGCGAACAGATGAGCGGGTCTCGAGCAGGCGCCCTCCGCGCAGCCGCGGCGCGCACAGTCGGTGCGAGCGCGACCCGCCACGCGCACCTCTGTACCGCGCGTCATAACGAAACGAATACTATCGAAACATTCGAATGAAACGGTCAACTGTCTTGTCAAATTACTATCGAAAAGTGACAGCTTTATGTCCAGTGTCAAGTTCAGTTTCAGTTTTGTGTTCGGTAGGACTTTCCTAGCATTCAATTGTTTATGTTTACTACTGTCAGCGTCTCATATTTACGTGTCATTTTACGGATTTACCTCATTTGAAAGTATTTGAGAAGAAAATGTTTTGTATGTCCATGCGCTCAATTTCACGGATTGTTTACCTACTTTGTTTGGTCTGGTGTTGTTTATTCCGTGTTCTTGTTACGTGCGTGTTTACTTGCTTCGTTAGTGCTTCTGTGTTCAGATCCAGCTTTTGCTGGAAACTATTATAATACATTGAGTTATAATTAAAGTAAATTCTAAGAAATCGTGTGAGACGACATGTTGTAACGTGCAGTTAGGCGTGAGTTTGTGTGATTGAGGAAAAAAGTTTTCCGCTAAGTGTTTACTCATTGCATTGTAGAGATTAATCATGAAATTCTTCTGAAATACCACAAATATAGTTATAAAAATAAACTAAGGATTTAACTTGAGAAAAAGAATGTTCTGGAGGTATATATAATAATTCATAATTAAGTATGGTATACTTGTACCTATATCAATCCATTTGTAGTCCAATACTCGAATCTGGGTTTTAAGTAGTCTCAAAGATATTTCTGATACTTGTGAGAAAAACATCAGTTTTCTTCAATTCCTTTTAAATTCACGCAAGTAATGCGCGAACTACGAAAGCTCTGGCCTACGCCTGTTGCTACGCCAAGCTCGAGGGCCACTGCTCTGATAGTACGAGTCTATAAAATATCGATGGCTGTTGCTAGGAGCCAAGCAATGCCAACAATAAACCTGGTTTATAATCCTCAATACTGGCCCAGCGGGTGCAACTCTCACCGCTACTTACCATGCAATATCCAGTGGTGGCCCCGCGTCGTCAAACCTCTCGGGAGCTTTTCCGAAGAGGTCGCAATTGTCTATGTCTAGGCCAACTTTCCTTACCCAAATTTCGAATTTCGAACAGCGAAATGCAAAATTTTTATATTTACATGTTCATTATTAAAACGATGCGCGAATAACTATAAAATAGAAAGTGAATGCCATATCGTGGATATTGGATAAATGGGTAAAAAATAAATAGATAGTGATTAATTAATGGCTTGGAAAAGTTGTGTTGCGTGTTGAGGCATCAATTAAACAGGATTATTTTCTTACAAGAATCATAAATCACAAACTATTATATTATATAAAAAACAAGTAATTTTGTACTTTCTTACCTTTAAAATATTTTTATAGTTATCATGCAAAACCCGTGTATGGCTTCATTGGCTCCTGGCTTCTGGAACCAAACATCTTGTCCTTACTCATGGAGAGTAACTGATCAGAAATGGGTATATGCAATGATAATTTTAAAGAAACAAAACACAAATGAAGTAGTTGAAGTCGCAGTTAAAACCTCCATGATAGTTTATAAGTCTACAAAAGCTACCAAAAGAAGCCGCGCAACTTTATACGTCGTAGAAATGGCTTAGATGGCATATAAACTTTACTAGTTTACTATTCTATGTACCATCATTAAGTGTAGAAATATAGCGATTTTATGAGTTTAATACACCCACATACTTTGTTTTTCGATGCAATAAAATAGTACATGATAAATAGTTCGAAGAGCTTTTAAGGTTCAATACTTTATGATAATGCCGATGTAACAAGTGCATTAGGAATATATCCTTTATTCGTGTTTACACATATAAATTACATTTTTAAATTAAAATATTATTATACAAAATAATATAAAAACATTTAAAAATATAAACAATTAGTAGCCCAGCGGTGTCGGGAACAGTGTCCAAAGCTACGGTCAGGGCTCCAGAGAGAGGAACCTCCTAACAATACGAGCCGTGTCCAGGAGTACCGCTTTCTGAATCAAGCCCTTGATCCAGCTGCCTAACGAGAGCTTCCACAGGCAATACCTGAGGAGGCTATATAATATATTATTATTATATGTATTATTTTAGTAGTTTGCAAGGAAACTACTTACACATACATAGTATTAATTATGTGGTAAGTTAAACATTGACTGTTTAACTTAACACTGGCTTACAACATTTAAAAGTGTCCAGTTTTTCTGCGTTTGATTTCCAATTACATAACAAAAGTTACTAGGAGTTGTAAATACTTTCGTAATATTCTAAGTTGCAGTGTAATGTTAAAAGTAATAACGAATGTTGGAAATATTTTCTAAGTTTCACATTACGTAAAATAACTCGTCTACAACAAATGTATAAATATTTATAGCATTTTCTCTTGTCTAAGTTAGTATCAGTTTAAGTGCACCTCGCTGTAATTAATTACTGGCCGAGCTTTTTAACTAATTGTTGTTTTTCCACCGACTTGTACTTAAGATCATCGACTTTAGAAGCATGCTTTCTACAGAGCGCAGACGCAAAGCACATTCATATATAACAAAAGCGTTTATACTCCATTATTCCGTGGGTGATTTATTTAATGATAGATGTAGAGCATTTCCTATTCGTATCAGACGCGTGCGCAGGTATTCGAGTAAAATGGTTGGTTATTTTCGTTCATTGACCGTGGTTAACTGATGTTTTTGTCGCCCACCGCATCGAGCCTCAGGAATTGTAGCACGTGCCTACGACTGCTACGCGCCTGCGCCTGCGCCGATATATTACAAAGAAACTTTTTCTAACTTATAAATCATATTACAGAAGTTAAGTTACACTTACTAGTATGAATAAAAATAAAAAAACTTTTTCAATTAATTCATTTCGTATGTTAACTTTTCTCTAACACGTAAACTAACATAAGTTGCATTGTTTGAATTTAAAAAAATAAATAAGTAAACTTTTTAAATAATTCAATTCGTATGTTAATAAGTTGCAAATTAAATATTTAACAATCCGTGAAGTGTTCCTATTTGTTATCTTCACATTCTACGCTAATTAAATCAAAGTAGTCAAGTAAAAGTCATTGTTCACAGGTACAAGATAAATATGTTGATAGTATCTAATTAGTGTATGTTCAGCTTTAAAGTCTTAATAGTTCTGACCTAGTTTGTTATAACAGCTCTTAATAGATCTTGTACTCGATGTGAACTTCTAGTTATGGCGATCAAATTATCTGTACTGACGAAAGCGTTGAAGCGTGGGCTTACCTTACGCGAAATGTCTTTAGAGCGGTTTAGACTAGCGTATTTTGTAGCGCGTATAAGCTCGTAGCAGCTTAGGCGCTCACACGCGTACATTACGGGTTTAAACTAAAAACGCGCGTATACGCGCTCATTTCCATTTATTTTCGTTGGATCCCAGTTTTGAATCCCATTTTTTAGATATTAACGATGGGTCCCTTCGGCGTGTTCGATTGATTAAAATGACAGCTGTCAGCAAAAGTGACAATCCGACTTATCTCGCAACTCGCGCTTGAACGAGCTTATACGCACCGCATGTGGCAAAAAGCACGCGTATGATTATAAAGGTTTTACACGCCGAAATTACGCCAATCTGAAACCGCCCTTAGTCTAGACTCTTTTATTTCGTGATTTGTTTAGTAAGCTGGTACTCGTGGACTTTTTTCCAAAGAGCACAGTACCCCAGTGGTCACGAAGTCCCATCTCTTATTATCATGCCGCTATAACAATTTCCAACGTACTTACAAAATAATTGCGTTTTCTAAGCACGACTCGCAGGCGTTGACCCTTTATTCACTTACTGGCGTTTGTTTCATGGAAGAAAATATGCTTTTTATTTCGCTGTAAAGTGACGTTTAGTTTAAGTGCTGCCAAATGACTTTGGAAAATTGCTGATTTTCATTCGTGTCTACAAATCGTAAAGCCTGTAGTATTTCGTAAGGATGAAGTTCCATATGCGTACAGTATACGACATTAGTTTGATTCTGTATCTAACGATGATTTAAAGATCAGGGCACCCAAAATAGAAGCTGGTAGATAAAAGCATGTTTGATTAAATAATAATACCCTAACAGTTGACAATTAATTTGAGCCAGGGCCGCAGGGCATCAATTGATCCCAAACTAGTTGGATATACGGGCTGCTCACTCACTCCTTTATTTTGTTACAGTTCAAATAGTACCATCGATTCGAAGCGTAGCCCTCATTCGATAACAACAAATACTAATCGATACTTATAAACAAATGGCCAAGTTAAATCTAACACATAAAATATGCAGATCAACTTGCCGAGATCTAACACTAGGAATTTGCCTGGAGGGAAGGAAACGGAACCGGTCAACAGTTACAAACTAGCCACGGACGAATTACAACCTAAAATTCTAAATCATTAAAAGAACATACTCATTTCGATCATACCACCACTTACAGTAGCCATGTAAGAGTAAATATTTTGGAGCGGACGTGAGTCAAAATAATTCGAAGGTAACGGGTCCACCGATACGATACCGTAACGTACTGGACCTGTTACCATATCTACAACCAGTCTCAAATACATCCGGCAACTTTAACACAAGCCTCTTTGTATACATTTTAATGTACGTAGATACTCTAGATTGGAAATAGAACTGTCTCTATAGAAGATCCTTTGATATCTCTCAATGATTGATATCTACGAGGTTAAATATAGTATCAGTGGTTACTATTCCATTTCGATACTATTCCTTAACGGTTCTTGTAACGTTATCAGAGTTCGTGAGACATGTAGTGTGCATGTTATGCATATTATTTTCATTGTTTGGTTTTATTACGAGTTGCTGTGCTCACTTGCTCAGCTGACCCACATAGCAGTTCTCTCATTTGAAGCTGCTTCACCCATTAACAGCGGTGACGCGTTTTCGATTAGCGTTTGTGTGGTCGCTGAAATTAATCGGTCAAACAGAAATTATGTGATTGCTCATATCATGTATCATTATAGTTCATTACTATTATGTAAACTGGGACAGTTTATAGGCATATAAAGCAGTTGTTATGTATGAAATTTAAAATTTGTTATGGTGCTAGCGACGACAGTAGTAGTAGTTTGTAGCAGTGTCGCCTTATACGGTTTCGTTAATTTATTAGGTATTATGAGTAGCTGTTTTGATTTATGTATGTATCATCATTGAACATACACCTAATAGACTAATAGTGCTAGAACATTTTGGCAAACTGACTCATAAGACAGTTTATAATGCGAAACGATCCAAAAAATACTTGAGCGCATGTTTGTACAGCTGCAGACCCCGACAGTAGTAAAATTGTTCAGGTTATATTTTCTTTAGGTTGAACAATGAGTGACATAATGTGCATAGAATGCTAGTTAGCTCACCAGTGTGGATGTGACCTTGGGATGAAACCAACAATTCTTTATTGTGTCGCCGTAAAGTGATGGTGGTATTCAGCAATGCCAGATTGGCGATACAACGTGCTCTCGACCAACGAGGCGTACATAGACACTGAAGGGGCGCCCATGCGGGATCCACTCGCCGCCAGCTACCCGCGCCGCGCCGACCGCAGCCGACCTCACCACACCTGCCCCTACACCACCATATTCCTGGGCGCTCGCTCTCACCACGCTCCTTACAGATTACCAGCTCTGCAAAGCGATTCTATAGATCCCTATGCAGACGTCTACTCTGTAGACCGCTCGTCCAATCTCACCGATACATCAAGCTTTGCTCGCTATGAAGACTGCCGCCCACAGATTGAAGAGATCTTGTCTGAAACTGAAGACCAGGTTTACACTGATGAAAATCCGACAGAAAATCTAACATTACAAGTTCAGAAGGTGCCATACACTTCAAGCGTGTTTTACATCTCCGCGAAAACTGACACCGCACGCAAAGAGGTGGTGCAAAGCAATGATGTATTTCTTGTGGAAGAGTCCGACTCGGATGCATTGTCATCATGCACTTGTGACAGTTTTGAACGATGTGAGTTTGACTGCAGAGACTTTGAGCCTTTCTCGGACACGTGTTGTTGCGATCCATTGAGTGACGGTGTGTGTAGTCGCAGTCCCAAGGATGTCGACTCTCCGGAACACTTTTGTGATCGTGTGGCGGAAGAAGACGGTGTGTCAAACCGAAGTGATATGGACGGTCTAGACCTGGCTCTGTTTGAACCGGCGCAAACTGAGTCTGATGACTGCGGTGAGGGGCCCGCTCGAAACCCCGCTGTATCCACTTCAGCTACATTGTGCGGGATATTGTACGCGCTCTCTGACAGCAGCATTGGTAAGTGACGTGTAAACTAATTTATTCGCAGTTAAGCTCAGGCATCCCGGAACCGCTGTTGTGATAACGCTCAATTATAGTGATTAGGAGCACAGCGAATAGAGCAGCCGCGCTGTACCGCCGTGTGGTCTGCGTCAATCCGACTCGTATCCGATACGAACAACGGTGTGCGGGAAATTACTATCGCATCAATCACTGGCAGCATTGTCATACTTGTAGTGACAACAGAGGCAGCTATCGGCAAGCAAGCATAATAGACCGTAAAGGTACTTATCATAACACACGCAACGTTACCTACATACCTCGCAAGTCATGTACTTGATCTTGGTCGAATGCCTGTTTATTTAACACTAGATAGAACATTGTTGATACGAGTAGGCCTTCATTAGTATACCAATCGATATTTGAATTGAAATGAGATTGGCGAAAAACTAGTTATGTATGAAAAAAGTTATCTTTAAAGATATCACGGATGTGCTACCTAGTCGTATGGTAGAAAAAATCTGTTAACTGTTAGCATTCTGTAATGCGGAAGCCAAGAGCCAACGAAGCTTTTATATTTTAGTAGCGCTACGTACAAATTGCGTACCGTTAGTCGCAAGTTTCTAATTACCGGTAGCGATAGAGGGCGATTGTTGCCTCATGCAAATCCGATGGATACCGGAGCAGATAAGCAAAGATACAGAGAGATACACAAGCAGGCAAACATATGGTGTAAGTCAATGCTCTGTATTTTTCCCGTTGAAAGCACACACGGTGGAGAAAATGTAACGGACATACTTAACGTGGTTTGGGTCAAAATGACTAAATAAAAGACTTGACCATATTTATCAGCATACTCAATGCTAAAAATACAATGAAATAAGACGCTATAAATTAATCCAAAAACGAGAATTCTAAAGCTTACAACTTTATAGAGTTCATAATTTTAAGCGTACTCGTTGAAGCTAATTATTTCCGTGTGAACAAAAATTTTGTAATGTCGGTCGTTAAACGTTAAAAACAGCACGTACCATTTAAATGCTCCACTGGATTTTTAATGGGGTCCAATTGTGTTCGACGATCAGACAGGTAGAGACAAACATTCTGGTTTTATATTTATTTGACTTTTTGGCTCGGTTTGCAATACTGCAGTACTCCTTGATATAAACATATTCTACTGGATGCTTCGATTTGTAATGGAGTATGATAAAAATAGCCATGATGCCAATGATTGAATCTAAAGGAAAGAATATTATGGTTGATAATAGAACCTTCGGGTTTAGCAAATTCAGTATAGTCTGAAGATTCATCGTCTGAGTCATCACGATTGGTGAATAGGTGATTAATATCGTTCTAAGCACCGAAAATTATAGGCACAGTCTAAGCTTTATCGCAAATCTTTATACAATTCTGCAAGCTATTACAGTTCCATCATAATTTCGAAAAAAATCAGTAGTACCAACCTTCCTATCAACAAATCTGCTAACGTTAAGAATGAATGACTAGCAACAAAAAAGCCGTTAAATTCAAGGTTATCAGATAACACACAGACAGACATAGTTTGGTGAATTGTACGAATATGGAATGGTATTTTCGTGACATTGTAGTGGAGTGGCGAACATTCATAACAAACGTCATTGCGTTCATTGTTAAAAGAGCTAAAAGTCGCGAGACGTGGCCTACCATATAAACAAGTATTTTACAATACGTGAGAAAGTTAAGGGGTCATTGCTGTTAATATTTTACGAGGGTTTGTCGCGGTTGTAACGTAAAGATCCTTCGGTTTTACTTCGGAATAACGGTTTGGAGTTATTTTTGCAACGTCCTTTTGAAATATAACCGAAATCTTTCGCTCCAAATACGAAAATCATGAAATGTTAAAATTCAATATTTTAGTAGATATTTCAAAAAGATTGGCATATTATGAATATATCTTAATAGAATCCCCAATCCGTCTATTTTTCTCACTCCATGGTTACCAAAATACCTATTATTTAAATATCTATTAAATTGGATTTCACTTTTAGTGTTTATTTTATTGTATTATTTAGCTGTCAACTGATACATAAATTAAAATTTTCTAAGTTCTAGACTTGAATCAACAAATTCAGGTTTTTACTATTTTGCAACTTTTTTCTATACTAATCCACTTTTAACTGTGAAAGTGGCAGCGGTCGATTTGTTTATCATTTAAAGCTGTCCTCACGCAACGACTTCCAAGTTTTCCATTTTGTTTTCTTCCAGTTTTTCCAAATGTTTTAAATAACACTGCCACCGTGAGAGCGATCACCTCTGCGTCATAATACTTTGCGTACCCTAAAGGCCAAAACAAGGAAACTTATGTTGATTTACACCGCATTGTGCCGACGACGTGCCAAATAAAAACTACAAAGTATTATTATCAAAGGAACATTTCCATCGGATTTAGTCGAAAAGTGATTCAGCGTGTTTATGCGTCTATTGTTGTTGAACTTGATTTATGAACTAATTTCGCGCAGTGTGTTTTGAACTAATTTAAGCACTGATTTGTGTTTGTGGACGTCTTGCAACTGTTGTTTTAGATAGCTTTATCAGCTTCTATTTATTACAAGTCTCCTAGTCTTCCTAATATCGCATAGAATAATAATATAATTTGGAATCAGATTTATTGATTTCTTACGCAAGATGGACTAAAAATAAAGTCGCAAATGGTTGCGATAAATCAACATCATAATTACAGGAGATCATCAATATGTATGCGCAGGAGCACTCGTTCATTGCTATAAACGGCAATAATTACTTCATGTCGGTTTCCGGCGACTCATCAACTTCAACAACTCACCACTAGACACCTCCGCGATACTCAAGAATGTTGCCGGTCCCGTACAACTTGTTACAAACCAATCAGACCCCATGTCAAGCTCCAATGCGACAAGCAATCTTATCTTAATACTCTATGCAAATATTATTCTAATATTCGTACTGTTTAATTACGACACGTCCGCAATATACAAGACATTAGAGACTTACATACCTCCACTAGCTAAATGAGTCGTACGTATGTCCGAGTTATGATCATCATCAGCCATAAATCGAGCCTACTATAAGATGGGGACGAGTAAATTCAATAACAAGCCTCGGTACCAGCACTAAATCCCGCTCAGTTATAACCTCACATGCTCTTTCAAGTTTCTTATATGGAATCCCGAGACTATAACGTCAATAATCTCGCTGGACTTGATCAGGGACTGGGTGCGCATCCTTGTCCAGTTATGTATGTGATGCAATCGTTTGCTTATACTTTCTAATGAGCTTGCCCTTCCTGTAAGCCGCTTCTTAAAGGAAGCCACTCGCGCATGCACTTAGCACTTCGCGGGCAATGCGGTGCAATGTGAGGCAAGCACAGGATTTAACATTTCACTACACGACGCGACGTTTTGATTAAAATACAAGTTTTGCAACTTTTAGATGTCAGAATGTCGAAAGTTTTAGTCTTATTTTCAATACAAACAAGACTTTAAATGTCGGTCAGGTTACGAATAATTCTATAATTCGCTTGACAGTCACCTGCATTTTGAATATGAATAATTAATAACTTGGTGATTATATTCGTCGCGACAAGCGCACAGAATGCAAACTTAATTATTAAATTTAACGTGCAAATAAAAGTAATTTTAGTTTGAATTATGTGAAGACATTTATGTATTACTAATGAATAAGAACGCATAGATTCTAGACGCAAATAAGAAACGTAGAAAAACAAAATGTAGATACAATAATGTGAGATACAAGATATGTGTTACAACAACTTATCTTTAATGAGATCGAGAGCAAATTGGAACACACAACAATATTGAGAACTTCTTACGCTTCGATAATAGAAAAAGAAATACCAGGACGGTCACCTACTGCCGTAGTGGCAATTTCGCGTAATAACCAGCAATTTGTATGAGAAACTAACAGACAATACGGATACGGAATTGAGTGTACGGTATCTAATTATGTCATAATGATTATATGCGGTTGTGTATTTTGGAGTAACTTGGGAGTATACAGTTACTTGAGTTCGCCCGACTTTGGTACTGAACTTTTAACGTTTTAACAGACACATAACGTTATTACTGTAGGCTCAGCGGCACGCTTAAATTTAACTAAAGTTCATTACAAAGAAAATTCAAAATTCTTAGAATTATATGCTGAAGACAAAGCTAAATGAAAATTCAAAGAAACTTATCGCTTAGGTATGGTAATAGTCGTAATGTATGAGAATGCAGTCATAAAACAATTGCCAATCACAATAACGTCTTGAGGGCTATTTCTGTCACAACGCAGTCTTGGTCCTGTTGGCTGTTTACTCGTATGCAACGGAGAAAGTCTATTAGGAAAGCGTATCCTGGCATCAAGCCAATGAACATAAGTTACACAAGAAGGATTGCTGAGACTCGACAAGTATTAATGTACAAATTCCTTTCAAAAGTTTCGAAAATTATAGTGTTTGCTTTATCGACTTGGCCAATTGCAGTTCATTCGACTTAGGCCGAGTGTTTTCTTAATGCAGACATATTTCAAATTATGGCAGTACATACATAATTGGCGTCGTGTATATGAGTCATACAACTTAGTCTAGTTTAATCAGTGAGTTTGCCATTGCGCCCAAGGTGAGGGGGTTCGTGTATTTCTATTTGCTTATTGATAAAGGAAACGCCTTCCAAATATTTATCAGTCTTGACTTAAAGTTCACAACTGGGTTCGCGTTTCCCAAGAATGTTACTTGCATTTGTTTGAAGGAAGTTTTTACGACCCTCTGCATCCTTTCAACTGCCGAGAATAAAAATGAACAACGTTTCTTTGGAAATGCTATTTCTTACAATGTCAATTCCGAATACCGGTATATTGTTCGCTTCGATTGCATAAATATGTCTATTGGTTTTTTCATCCGCCCAAGGGGCATTGTCTCTATTGTTTGTTGAGTGACGTGACGTGTGGTTGTGAAATGAAATAATTTGAGGCATGATTGAGACTAATTTGACCAATTTTTCATTTCAATGCAATCATTCGACCTTCATATACATGTAGTATTGCGTAATTACCATTATGGAGAAGTGTGCGTACGTTTTGGATAGCGATGGCATATAAAATAATTACTATAATCACATATCTGATAATGCCATGTGTCCATATATCGGATATTGGCCGTTGATGGTTTGTTATGGCATCTAATATTTGTTTCCAAGAACTAAGCGTGTATTACGTGCGAATGTGTTTTCATAACATAACATGCGTTTGCTTGACGTTATGATGATGGTTATGATCTCTTATTTTAAAACCGTACTCAAATAGTAACATTGTCTTGGAAATACGCAAATTACAAATAAGCCTTTATTGCTGTTCCTTACCCAACAAGTTATCGATTAGGAAGTCAATGAGTTCGGGTATCACGGTTCATCTAGATATCAACATCTTTTAAGCTAAACACAGTTCCTCATTGATCAACGTCAGTATCATCAGAAGTCGTCAAATCATAGTTCATCACTCACTATCCTTCTAACGATCCTTTATAAATGATTAGAAATCGTCGTGTTAGAAAAATGTGTACGATTCCGGAATTGAGTGGAGTCGTTCGTCTTGCGGGTATCTTGTTCATTGAAAAAGCGCTTTAAATAACTGCTATCTGCAGATAATTTACAACTCGTTGAGAGACAAATATCCTCGATAATCATGGGAACGGACTACGAAGCCTAGAATGCAGTAACGAAGTATATCGCATAATTTCCATACTGTTGGGAATCGGAATGCGTTTAGTAAATAAATTAGGAGTACCGATATCCATCGTCGTTCTACAATTTATGGTGTTTTGGTACGTGAGATAAATACCCTTGTGATTTATTTCCATATCATAAATATGTTCAGATATGTGGCTGGGTATAGTTGATTTAAGCACCGGCTGGTATTTATTTGATATGCCATAACTGTTGAATATATTAAGAGCCTTTCACCAAGCATCCAAGTTCGGCTGTCTTACTGTTAACGAAGATTTATTTCTATACTATCATGAGCAACTAGCTGGAACCGGTTAGGTAAAATTCTAGCTGCGATAGGTGTGGATCGAAAATTTGTTTGCATTGCATTCATAGGATTTTTTGCCGCATTGCGAATTTTCTGAATAGTTTTCATTGAGCGGACGGCAGCTGTGGTGTTGGGCACGCGCGTCGGTCGGCGGCTCGGGCGCACCTGTACCAGCGCGGCCACTCGACCACTCGCCCGACTGGTCCAGTTTCCCCAGCTCACTTCAACGCTGACGTCACCGAGCACATATTTATCGATTAAAACTTTCAAAGTGATAGTGACTAACTAAAAGTCAAGGCCGACTGATACATTGATTGTTTGTTTGTTTTACACCTGCACCGCAAGTTGAGCTTACTCATAATGTTTGTATCCAAACAACTGTTCCAGTTTCTTAATTGTCTTGAATGTTAGCACGGAGATTTTGTGAGGCATTTTGATCATATCTCTATGAGGTACTCACGTTTTTCTTGTCTTACATGTAACATAAGTTTTTAGGTCGTAACATAGGTAACTTTAGCTGTCTTGCGCGCGTCATGTACGCTCATTTCGGTACGTGGTCTCCATTCAAGAACCAGTTTATATCTAAACGTTTATTATATCTTAACTTATGTATACATTCAACGTAAAACGACGAGCAAAGAATACAAAATTGTAAATTCATTCATTTGAATTACTTTTACGGTGCGTTGCTCAAATGTCGGATTTAGTCTCACGAAAGTAACATTAAATTATGCACGGCATTTGAAGTACTACAACGGCTTTTATCTACATAATACTGATATTAATTGTACGCTTAGACTTACAAATTTCATGTTTAGCGTACTTTACATGGAATAAACCATTCAGAATTGAAGCTGAGAATAAGAATACATTTTCTAATAAAAATAGCTGCGCGAGGAACCTAAATAATCCGGACAAACCGTTTAAAATGACATGAGATAAACGACGACGCCAGGCCTAAACAGTCGACTATAAATAAATTTAAAAGTCAAGTTCGTATAAATACAGTGAAGACGGATGATCAATGATTTTTAAATGGGCATTGAAATAATTCTGTGCACATCTGCAACCCCTCGGTACAGCCGGCAAAAGTGTTATTCATGCATTGAATGTAAAGGCGGAGAGTTCGTGACTTGTGTCAACTGTACCGTACCACTCAATTCTACTAAGTCGCAGAGCTCGCGTGTGCAGCACATAGCAATTTGAATAGTTTATTCATGTGATTATAATTGATTTCTTCTTATATGAATGAATGTAGTCAGCCTCGCGGAAGGAGTGACCTCTTTTTATCTTTGTTCTGTGTCTCATTCATAAGCTTCATAATTCATTCAGTCAGCAGATAAATATAAAAAGCTTATCGAGTGTGTGACCATACGTGTTATTATAAATTGATTCTTCAAACATCCTGTGGAGTTTTCATAATGGCCTCTTGTACGAAGTAAATGTTCGCTTGATGCTTTATGGGTTTTCATGAAATTCACGCATTAATATCAATTTATATTACACACAATACGAAGGAAGTCCGAGTGTTAGTTCTTGGAAGCTCACACGAGTGACGCGTGCGCAAACAAATGCATTTCCGGTGGCAGGCAGAGCACTCCCTCATAGAGAAAGTTGTCAAGCCTTCTTTCTTAACAATGCTCTAGCATTTTGCCATTACATCATGTCTCCGGCTTTTTTTGGATGATTAGTCGATGTAGGAAGAGATTATGAAACTAATATCGGATTTCTTCATAGAAAACCGACGATTGATGATTGATGTTCGCCAACATTACTACGTTCGATCTTACCGTTGGTTTTGCAGGAAGTTAATCGTTTATCCTAAAATAATGAGCTTCTTATGTTGGAGAGATCGTTGCTTCCTTTATGGATAAAGTACCTAAATTGTTTTTTTTTGTTCTAGTACAGCTTAGCCGTTCTGGAGGACTGACATTCAAACCATATTTTCTTTGCCGTGTACGTACCTACACATATAAATAGGAAAAACCTGTAAAATAGCAAACATTGCGCATCCTAGACATACTTACAGGAAACTCTAAGTGGATGCACATGTTGCTTCAGGCCAGGTTTCAAAACAATACAGGATTATAATTATGCTCTGATCTACAAAGACTTGAACGTTATGAACATGCGTGCGTCTTAAGGCGAATTGGCTGCACACAAAGAGCATAGATGTAGTGGCTGATACGAAATATGAACAATAAGTAAAAAAGCGCATAAGTTAATGTTCCAACCCGATGCGTGTGAAATAGCCTCCGCGACCGGACACGCCGTCGTTGTCAGCTAAATGTTCATCACGTTGACAATGGCTAACACGACTTATGAAATGAGAACCACTATCTAATTCGCCTTTATTTCTGAGGGAAACAAAGGAATTTATAATACCCAGATCGTATTACTAGCACGACCAGGGAACATTCCTACTATGAGGAAATCCTTGGAGGTGGAATTAAAGGTAATTCAAACCTTTGTGTGATTGTGATTTTCGTGCTCGGCTCGATCAGTTTATTGCTCTCTCGCGTGATGTGTATGTTGTAGCTAATCAGCTTTGAGGTCGTAGGGCTTCCGCTGCAAATAATGCTGGTTATCCAACGCCACATCTGTTACATCAACCGTGCAATTGTGGGAACTGTTGCATACGTTTGTAATTATCACAGTATTGTTAGACTATGGTTTCTTTCTAGGTAATAAGAGCACCTACGCAACCTATATGCACTTTATGATAATCAAGTACATCGAACCGCTATTGTTTTACAAGCATTATATTGCTTAGACGTTCGTGATAGCTTGTCATATTATTTATACGTAAGCTTGATCATACAACGTGTTTAATTTACAAGTGGGTTAGATTTGAAACATTTCTCATGAATTTGAATTGTGTTCTGTTTGTTATTGACATCATAGCCGTTGTGGTTGATGTTGATGTTATGTTCGAGCCGCAGACGACCGTTAAGACAATACAATCGAACACAATGTTGACTTATATCAAAACGTAGGAATAATCTGATCTACTTTCTCTACACCGCGTGAAGGGCTTGAAAGTCAGTCGCGCGAGATGTCGACATGTTGCGCCTACGCACTTCAGAAATTATCACCTGGTATGCACTCACGTATTGTGTTGTAAATTAAGCCCACTTTATTTCAGGCAATGCCTTTATGAATTAATATAATAATCCAAGTCATTATTTACAGTCAGTGTATGAGTGTTAATGCCGGATAGGACAGGACAACCATGCTAGCACGAGGTCTTCGTCAACCAGTGGATGCTTAGATTTCTAACATCCTGTCTGTCGCGCAAATGTCAAAAAGTTGCACGATAACACGATTCTTAATAGACAGCAAATTATCAGCTCCTCAACTGTATTATACCCAAAAGAATCCAAACCACTTGTAATTGTATTCGAAGCACTTTGTAATTGTATTCAGCTCACGATGTAACGCATGAAATTCGACACAAACGGTGCCCATGCACAGGCGTGGCGTTCACATGCCTACGTAATCGTCTGTCAAAACGCTCACATTTTTAACGCCCAGCATTATATTATACGAAGATTAACTCCTACGCGACAATTTGCCTGACGGGAAGCTTACATTGTCCTCAATGCAAGCGTGATGAAGATATAAAGGCGAATTTGATTCGTTAGTACTTCAAGACGTTCCTTAGAACATGACGTGAATCACATACAAATATGATTAATGAAAATGTAAGTATGCCGTTGTCGTGATGAAAGGACCGTGTTGTGTTTGTATTCAACTCCGTGGAATTGTTACTAATGTCACGTAATAAAAGTTTAGTTTTCTGTGCCATTGTTAAAGTTTAATAAAAATATGGTCTTTCTCAACCTGTTCGTGTCAGCAGCAACAAGAATCGCCGCTTGACAGAGAACTCGATGCTATGTTACAACTTGGAGGTAATGCATTAAAAATCAGTAAGCTCCTTTAGAGTATGGGCGGCATAAATATTATAGCTTTACCTACATGAAGAAAATTGCATACTATTATGATTCCCACGTTCCTAGTCCAGTCTACGTTAATGGTTAGTTTTTATAAAGATACTAGATAGTCTAGATGTAGTGATGTGTATATGTAGGGTGATATAATTACGTGTATAAAGAGATCCGTGTGTGCAAACGTATAATTTATAATTGTAGCCGCTTGGCGTAGCTTCCAAAGGGCGATGACCTTTATAGCCGGCGGACAACTGACCTTTAGGTCTGCTAAGGGCAGGAAACCTAGATGCAGGAATCCTTATTTTTTCTAAAGTTGGGGTCAAGTTCTTACGAGGGATCCTTAGTTTCTAAAAAGCTCCTTGTCTATTGAACTGGCATGTGATTAAGATATTTTTTCCTAGACCACTAAGTATACGCACGTCGGCTAATCAAGCTTTACAAAACCAGTTTCTGCGGATCTTTCAGTGTATAGGATATCTATACAAAGCGAGGCCAAGTTATACTGGAAATGTACAGCTTCATGTGCCGCCTTATGTACAGTTTATGATATCATAAAGGGTACCAAGATTTGATTCTAAATTGTATTGGGGGTGGAAGGTACACCGACGCGGAAACTGTTACCACGTATTCAGTACCCAAATAGAAACTTTTCATTGCTTTTTAAAAAAAAAAACAGCTGTTACCTACAAAAGTGCAATACCTACTGGTGCTTGCAACGCCGAAATATCGGGAACTCAAAACAATCAGTAAACATGATAAATATCCCGTTTCTAGTTTTAATGATAATTCCTGGTTAACTTAACAACACAAAACATATTTGGCATAGTGTGTATATTTTCGTGATTACAAATGTATTCAATCATGAATGTTACGAAGTTTATGAGGTTGAAGTGTTAAAAACTTGCGTCGGTTTGACCTGACATTTAATTGTCATTGAGTAACGAATGTAGCGATATAGCAAATTAAATTAATGTTATAAGTAGTTATAACGTAACACCTTGTTGAGTGTTGTATGTTAATTATGGTACGTTTAATTAGATATTGTTTTTTTGTAATTATTGTTTCCATGGTAAATCATGGTTGGTAACATGAAGTTTTACTTAATTCTCTTATGTAAAATGTTATACCTACATAACATTAAGTAATCTTCGAGAATGCATGAAATCGCTATTTTTGTTTTATGGTTTGGTTGGGATATCGTAAAAAACGCAGAAGAAAAAAAAAGAAAAATACTTAGGTAGCCGAATTGAGAACCTCTTCCTTTTTTAGAAGCCGGTTAAGAAATCAGAAGACTTGCTAAACAAAAGGGGTGAGCCAATCCATGTGAGCTAGGTTGATAAAGACGACGATGGAAGTCGAAAGCTCAGGCTATGGACATTGGCTGCCCATCCTAAAAAAAAAAAGGTCAGGTTTCGAAACAATACAGGATTATAATTATGCTCTGATCTGCAAAGACTTGAACGTTATGAACATGCGTGCGTCTTAAGGCGAATTGGCTGCACACAAAGAGCATGTTATATCCAATCATAAAAAAAAGGCTATGGACATAGATTTTAAACATTATCATATTGAAACTCGACGAACCTAGATTAATAATATTTGCTAGAAACACTTCATTCAACTCCCTTCAACCTGATTGTAGCCAGTCAACGAGCTCAAGCCTCAAGGTTAACCAGTTAAATCAATTGTTAATCTATTCCTCAAATCTTAATGACATATTTATAAAACAAATTAAGCGCAAGTACAACACCTCGTGAGAAACAATTATAGTTATGATCTCTCGCAACGTATTTACATAACAAGTTATTAACATTGTTATGAAGATAAATAGAATAATAACAGTCGTTTAGTTCTCAAATTAGGCAACATTGTGTCTGAATCTGCCTGAGATGTGACTAGATTACACAAAGGAGATGTAGACATAGACGATAATGTTATGTATCAACGGAATCGGAGCACTGTTATGCAAATTTATGAATTGTTTTATAGTTGGTTGATGAATTTTCTGAAAGCTCTTCCAGCTGCGGCTGGCTTCAGTCCTAATAGCGTGCAGATGAAATACTGGACAATAGGCAGTAAAATATTTGCAACGCTCGAGGTAGATCGATCTAACGTGCCACCATCGGTAGCTATCCGTTTATCTATCTGTCGTGGTGTCGGTATGTTTATAAATAAACAACGGGTAACATGTTGCGTCGGTCGTGAGGTTCGCCTGTTTATTTCAAGTTCATTGTTGTGCGGCATCTCGCGTGAAGGCGCGCCTCGCCGCCTGCGCCGCCCTCCCACGCAACCGAACCCCTTCACACAAATACTGAAATTATTTTAACACGAACTTAAAAGCTTCCTCTCATTGGAGAGGGAGCCGTTAATATGCCTCTGTACATTGTCTTTAAAAATCAACTTCTGCTTGCTGTTTACATTTAGGACGCATAAGGCCAAACAGAGAAGGGAATTATAAACTGGAAAGTCGATTCTGTTGTTAAGTCGAAACGTAATGATAGTGTGCAGTCTCTTGCAGTTTACATGTTTACCCACTAAAGTATGTTGTTTTATGAATCGTATAAAAACTTTTCCAGTGCAGTCCTCCGCGTTTAAGATATTTTTTTTTTGTATTGGTCTCTTTTGCTTTCGTTATGATCGGCAAACTTCCAAAAGTTTTGGTTCATTCCCCCATAACTCGGTTGTATAATGTTAGTATATGGCAACTTGTACCCAGACGAGTCTTTCTTGTTCGTTGACGAGTCGCGAACTGCGCTCGCTTCGTCTTGAATCTGCCGTCGGCTGGCGCTAACTAGGTGCCACCGGCATTACCACACTGACTGGTAATCAGGGCTATCGACGATCTGAGATACGATCGCCGGATACGCTTACCTACGTGAAAGGTACCCCGGCAGAAATATGAGCTATGTGTGTTGAATTCATTAGGCGATAATAAAAAATAATTTGCATCAAAATGCAATGTCACGCTACACGTAATGCAGGAGTATAGCTTATTAATGACGTAATTTTAATAATTAGATGTTACGTAAAGCATAAATATATCTTTATCAAAAATGCTTCAATAGTTATTCAGCAAAATTCTCCAACAATGGTTTCTAAATATTTAGTTGAATATCCATTATAATGGGGTTTTCCTCTTCTAGCTTGTAGCCAGATCATGGAAGGCGAAGCGTGCGTGACTTAGACGGAGATAGTGATTTTGATAGCCGCCGGCTATTTTCGAAGCACGACGGGCTTTTAAAGGCGATTCTAGGTTTACGCTCATTAACTATAAGTATTCTGTGGCGGCTTTGAGGAATTCTTAAAAGAAATAACAGATAATACAGTGTTTAGCTTTGGAATTGCAGACTAAGTTATATTTGAGCACCTAGTTTATAAAGCATCTTTTTTTATATTGTAGAAAGGTTTGCACTGCTGAAATTACTTGGAGAAATATAAAAATTTGTAACTTTTAACCAATGCAAGCGTGTGTTGGTTGTGTTTCAAGTTTACGCAACACGACGCATTAACATTTCGTTCAATGATAACATGTAAAATTAATGTTAATTAAGAACGTTATGCACCTTTTGTAATGCAGGTGTGATTGTATGAACTTTTCGTTTTACATGTTCGTGTATTTCAAATACTCCTTGCGGTGTATGACCAATACTTTTCTTATATACCTATTCGTATCAATTGGTATTTTGTAATGGCCATTGGCCCGACAGCCTAAGTAATACCTATCTATGTATAATAATGGCTTTTAGTGTATATAATATAAGTAACATTTCTGCGCAAATAAAGCCATTAATCAATTTAATCAATAAACCAGTTTTATCAACATGCAACAAACTAGTCAGTTTAATAAGAAATAGACACATGAAATCAATAATTAATCCATTATCTTTCTACGTTTTTCATGATAATTTTTATTCATACAATTCGCCATACCAATAGAACAATTAATTAAATTTATACAATAGATAATAGCGCTATTAAAAGTTTAAGCTCTATGGGCGTTAATAAATGTGCTTTCTACACGATTAAACATTCTCGCGTATTCAATACGACTTGCCGACTTGCCTCAAGCGCTGGCTCGAGTAGGTGTGCTTTGCACGATAGATTATCACAAAAATTCACAACGTCGCCGTGGGTGGGTACTGTACTAGCTTAGTAATACCAACGTAACATTTTATATGCCAGTAGGTGCATTGGCATCTCGGCGTCAACGAAAATCCTACGGCAGCTGTTTATCATTCTGTACAAGTTGAGTAAGCTTCGAAAGGAAACGATTTACGATCATATTCGTCGGCTATGAGGCTAGCTACATACATTACTGCTTACTTACGCAATATCGTGATCTTTTAGGACGCATAAAATACCGAGAATAGCCTATTGCCTAGTGAGAAAGTACTGAAAATATTATTACCTACTCGCTTTAAACCCATGTTCATTCTATACTATTATATCGCCTGAGCTCTGTTAGACTAGTATGCACAACTATTTTCACACTATTGATGCACTATGCCGCCTTTACATTAAATATTCCACAAATATACCTAATAATTCAGTATTATGTAGTACGTTGATACCGTTTACTAGCTCGCGTGCTCCACGAGACAAATAGACGCAAAACGATTGATATTACGAGCATAATTCAGTGCTGTATAGCGTTTGCTGCGACTGTATGAGTCACGCCGAACTGTACTACCAATAACCGAAAGAGAGTAAAATTTATTTGTTGCACAGTTTCACTACCGTAGACTGTACAGTACATTGCGTGCATCAATTCCAGTCTGTTATTTTATGGGCATTAGAAGTTTAAGCTTTTCTGTGCAACAACAACGCTTTTAAATATTCGAAGCTTTTGGCCTTTCGAAGTATTTCCATGCTTTGTTCAAATCATGACTTTTGACGATAACTGATCATTGATCAAGTACACTTGCCTGACTTTTTAAAATAGTCTAATATCGCGAACAAAGTAGTACCTAAGCTCGAAATTAATATCGCTGTCCCTTTTGATGATCGTGTACTGAATCGTCGTTCCCTATGAGTCACTATTTCATAGATTAAATGGAACGCATTAATCCATGTGGACGCAGCGTCGCACCACCGCTGGCTTTTATTAGCTGAACAAGTGCTTCAATTACTGCCTTTGTTCTGTTTAAAATCGGCTCCAGAATTTTTTATAAGGGATATTTTTAGATAGCAGATACAATGGCAGACAAATACAGAAGTTATTTTCAGATGGCCGATCTTAATTGGCTTGGAGAAAAAAGCTTTTGTAGACAATGTTGGCTTCCGAACGGTTATAAGCTCACGTTAATCTTAGATACCTTTTCTGAATTTGTACATGTATTTCTACTTATTTTTAGATATGTAGTCTTCATTAATCAACGGTTATGTAACGGTCATCGCTTACTGTCTTCAGTATCTCTGACAGTCAATTGAGCGAAAGCTTCTGTTGTATTCACACAAGTGATGAATTTGCAGCTGCGTCTCTACAAATAGGTTTAAAGCCCAGAGCATCATTACATTCATTACCTTATGTGGCTTTGAGGGGCACGAACACCTCATGTTTGTGTTTCTCGGCTCGTTTGTTTACCTCGTAAGGAAGAACAGTGTGAACGAGGCACAAGTCCCTTTGAAATTCGATTGTTTTAAAATACTGCCGTTGTTGCGATATTACTTTATGCCTTTATGCTTATATGTGTGGCTAATTACATGTGGGCACGCTATTATAAAGTACTGATTAAGATCGCGTTGAAAGGTTTACAATAAAATATGTATGGAGCCTGTAATAGATCAGTCGTGCCGCAGCTAAGATATTGGTCCATCATCAGTCGGGTTGACTGGTTTTTCTACTCCGCGGCAATCGATGCCGTAATATATTGCATAAACTACTTAGTTGCTGACTAGTTGCATCGTGATTATTTAAATTGTAAACTAAGCCTTTTTATAACTTAGAAGATAACGAGGCAGCTTGTTAGTCTCGTCTTATATTGTGGGTGTATCTGATTTGATGGGTTTACTATGAATAATGACTTAATTATTATGATAATGTTACATCACATCGCTGTTGAATATAATTAAACTTTTAAGAAACCTTTAGGCAGCCTGTGCACTTACAAAAGAGATTATACTGCATAATATACGGGGTGGATGGTATACCGACGCGAAAACGGTTACCACGTATTCAGTACATCATTCTGAACCCCCCACATTCACATATACATTTTTCATCGGTTATTAAAAAAAAAATCAGCTGTTCATTTTGACCGTGTAGGTATTGCACTTTTGTAGGAAACAGCAAATTTTTGTTTAATAACCGATGAAAAATTTCTATGTGAGGGTAGCTCAGAATTGTGTCCTGAATATGTGGTAACCATGTTTGCGTCGGTGCCCATTCCACCCTGTATACGGTGTGCTACTGATCGCAAGCGCATGAGGTCCGGGGTTCGATTCCGGTGTCGGGCAAAGTGTTATTGGGTTTTTCCATAAGTAATTTTTCAGTAGAAGCCACGAAGTCTGGAGTTTTGCCCGGTTGGTGGCAGTAGGCTCGCCCCCTATTACAAGGGACTTAAACATAATTGTAGGTGTACTATTACTTCCACTTCTGCTTATCCCTTTAGGGATTACAGGCGTGATGTTATGTTATGTCTTCATAATCAGTATTCTCCACAAACTATGCAGTCACGAGAGCTTTTCGTAAAGCCGTTGACGACAGCCATTAGCTAATTGTGTGCAGTGAAATTAATTTACATGTACGTTACGCCACACCTCGGCGCACAGCATGCATGTAATTCAGTTCTTTCCAATTTTATCTGATAGACGAACGGCCCACTTTCCATAATATCTCGAGCTAACGTCGTATACGGTAATTAAAAACTGTCGGCACACGATACAAGTATGGACGTGTATAATTTACCTGTATCACTAAAGTCACGTAACCTTATGGTATTTTGTGGCATGTAATGTAATGTTTATAATTAAATAAGTAGGTAGAGTACCTTTCACCTTATATTACAGTACCATAACGTAACGTAAGTGTGTTTGATATTGAATTATTATGCTGATTACATTTGCATTGTTGTTTAATTGGATTTTTATGTTGTTGTTATGGTGAAGTGGTGAACTAAGTTCGGTCATAAACTCGATAATTAATGAGGAAATTAGGCTAAAGATGGCGAAAGGACGTTGTTACAGCGAAGGGTTACAAAATGTTTTTCCAAAAGATCAAGACGCATTGAACCTACAATAATGTACGTACGGTGACCAATCAAGCTTTGCAAAACCTGTTTTGTACGGGGAATCTATACAAACCGAGGCCATGTTATACTGGTAATGTATAGCTTAATTTGACGCCGTGTGTACTGACTGTGTCACTAAAATATTATCTTACACCATTATTTTTATTGCTTTGGCTAAGTATGAACTTTACATTTGTAAAGAAAAGAATTGACAAGTAAGAGCTAATTGCACCGATCACTCAAATCTCTCTTGGATACTTATACAATAATGTCTCCACTTTTTCATTTTATGTTAACATAAAACTGCGCTTGTAGAAGAAGCTGTGCAAAAACAGGTTTTTCAAAATACTATTCAATGCAATTCAATTCATTTATTTAGTCAGACAAATAAAAATATCCATAACGTCATAGACGAAATCGACAAAACATAAAAATATTAAAAATCAAAATTCAGACTTAAGCAATTTAAACAATAATTTAAAATAACATAATCAATTCGATTTATTAAATTAATAATTGAAAATAACATAATAAATAAAAATAATCAAGGATAATAGTAATCTAAACACCATTTATCTCCCCCATGCCCTAAATATCTGCCATGGCTACGGGACTCCAGGGCGCCCTGCGGACTCTCCGTCCGCATACCGGCCCATCGTGTTGCTCGACGAGGTGGGCAAGCTCTTTGAAAGAGTTATTGCTAACCGCCTCGCCGGGCACCTCGCGGGAATGGGGCCGGATCTTGCGGAACACCAGTTTGGTTTCCGCAAGGGGCGCTCGACGGTGGACGCCATCATGCGCGTGAGAGCCCTCACGACGGGGGACGCGGTTTCCCGGGGCGGGGTCGTCTTGGCGGTGTCTCTTGACATCGCCAACGTCTTCAACTCCATGCCCTGGAGCTGCATTGGGGAGGCACTCCGGTATCACCGGGTGCCGACCTACCTTCGTCGTGTGGTCGGGAACTATCTGACGGATAGGGCCGTCACGTACCCCGGTCGGAGCGGAGAATGGAACCGGCGAGAGATGTCGTGCGGTGTTCCACAGGGATCGGTTCTGGGGCCGGCCTTGTGGAACATCGGTTACGACTGGGTGCTGCGCGCCGACCTCCCTAGCGGCGTCAGCGTAGTCTGCTACGCTGACGACACGCTTGTACTGGCACAAGGGAGGTCGCATGAGGCGGCGGCCGAAAACATGACACGCGGGGTTGCGATAGTCGTGGAGAGGATCCGGCAATTGGGTCTCGAGGTGGCATTGCACAAGTCCGAGGCCATGTGTTTTCATGGGCCTCGGAATGCGCCACCGTCGGGATCCCTACTGACGGCGGGAGGGGTTTCCATCAGCGTCGGGTCGACGCTGAAGTACCTGGGACTCGTCCTCGATAGCCGGTGGAACTTCGTGGAGCATTTCCGACGTTTGGCCCCCAAACTGGAACGGACCGGGGCTGCCTTCAAGCTGCTCCTGCCCAACCTGGGGGGTCCAAACGCCTCCTGCCGGAGGCTCTACGCGGGGGTCGTGTGGTCCATGGCCCTTTACGGGGCCCCGGTGTGGGCGCGTTCTCTGAGGCGGCAAGCCGCCCGCTACCTGAACGCGCCCCAAAAGGGGATAGCCCTAAGGCTAGTCCGGGGGTACCGCACGATCTCCGGTGAGGCGGCGAGCCTCCTTGCCGGATTGCCGCCATGGGATCTGGAGGCGATAGTCCTCGCGCGCCTTCACGAATGGCGCGCGGAGGCACTACGTCGGGGGGAAACTCCGCTGCCGCGGCAAATCGCCGCTCAGCGGACAGACCTCCGGCGCGATCTCATGGTGACATGGAGAGAGCGACTGTCGCAACCCCGTGGAGGGCACGCCACCATAGTGGCGATAAGTCCCCTCTTTGAGGAGTGGCTAGAGAGGCGCCACGGCGCCCTCACCTTCCGCCTGACGCAGGTCCTCACCGGACACGGTTGTTTCGGGAGGTTCCTGCACCGAATCGGGCGGGAGGAAACGCCCGGGTGTTTCCATTGTGAGGATCGTCTGGAGGACACGGTGCAGCACACTGTGGAGGCCTGCCCTGCTTGGGTGGAGCAGCGCCGTGTCCTCGTTGAGGCGATTGGCGGCGGCGACCTCTCGCGCCCGGCCCTGGTGCAAGCCATGGTCCGGAGCGAGAGGGAATGGGAAGCCGTCACCTCCTTCTGCGAAGCAGTCATGCTAGTAAAGGAGGTGGCAGAACGTGAGAGTAGGTAACGTAGGCGCGGGCCTGTGGACGGCGAGTTATGGGCTAGCTCGCCGTCCGGCCGTCTTATGACGACAGGCCGTGTCGACGGCGCGTTCGTGTTCCACGCGCGCCTCAAAGAGATGTCAGCAACCACGTAGGGGTCCGCACGGGCCGATGCCTGCCAGGGCTGCGGGACTGTTCGAAAGAGATACCGCAGCCCTGGAACACAAAGGGCAAAGAAGGAACATGGATGGGTTTTAGTCAGTACAAGTCTGACACTCCCTTCCGCTCCGCCCAGAGCGGGGGGGGTCATTTGATGATTTCCCATCCAAAAATAAAAAAAAAAGGGCTACGGGACTGTTCGAAAGAGATACCGTGGCCCTGGAACACAAAGGGCAAAGAAGGAACATGAATGGGTTTTAGTCAGTACAAGAATGACACTCCCTTTGTCATTTGATGATTTCCCATCCGGAAAAAAAATGCCCTAAATATGGGCGCATGTAGCGCTAACCAATGCCGCATGAATGACCCGTCTAACCTGTCGGCGACGACGGCGAGGAGACTGTTGCCGCTGCCCCTCTCTCTGCCCGCTATGGAGGCTGCCCTCCTGCGCATAGTGGCATAAAAACAGCTTACGCGCACAGTGGCAAACATCTCCGACGCGCTGCAGAAACGAGGCAGCCGCAGCAATGCCCTCAGCGCGTTATTATATTGAACTCGGAGGGCACCGTAGGTTTTCTGCGAGTATGACACCCACAGGCTGCACGTGTAAAATGCAGTACAGTAGGCTCGAAACAAGGTGACTTTGAGTCTTTGACTTCCTTGGAGCTACGAGCAAACCTGCGAGCTATCATGTTCACCCTCACCGACAGCGCCCTCCGTTCTCGCTCAATATCGTCGTCATTCTTCAAGTCAGGCGTCACAATATGGCAAACATTGCACGCGCTCCAAGGGCACGCCGCACAACTTAACTGGAGGAACTTCCATCAGACCTTTGGTCCTAGCTTGGAAGATCATAAGCACACTCTTCGCGACGTTATATTTGAGGCTATGTGAGTGAGCGTACGTCTCGCATATGCTCATGAGCTCCCTGAGACCACCCACAGACGCACCATGTCGTTCGCATAGCTGATGTTATTAAAAGAAACATCACCGACATGGCATCAAAAGTGGCGGCGAATGAGCTTATTTTCCTGAACGCGAAAATAAGCTCATTCGTGTACAGATTGAAGAGCGTAGGTACTATTGTTCTATTATTCATAACTTTCACTTAAACTGAAATATAAGTTTTCTTTAGTTTCTTTGTTGAACAGTAACCTCTGTGATCTCTATTATATTCTTTTAGATAAAGATGTGCGATATTACAAACAGATGATTCCGTAAATGTCATCATCGACCGGCCACATGTTATGAAATGTCTGTGTATCTGCTAATTGTTTGTTGGGTGCCCAAAAGCGGTCGATGGTTATTGCTAATGAAGCATAAATAGATATGGCGCAAAAGATTTCGCTGCCAAATAATATGACTCAACTTTCGCGGTGAACTCTTGACCCTACTGAATCTTTCGAAAAACCATTGGGCTTCTGATATGATCATCATCTTCTTAGTTTTTTCCCGACAATGTTAGGGTCGGCTTTCAGTCTAACTGGATGCAGCCGAGTCGGATATACCAGTATTTTACATGGAGCCACTACCTATCTGACCCCCCAACCCAGAGGTACTGGATAACGCGATACCCCGCGAAAGGACTGGTTGTCAGACTGTCAGGCTTCTAACTACCCGTATCGATAGCCAAATATTCATTGATATGAATGAATTGAAAAACGAATCAGTGATCGTCTTTTTTTTATATTCATCAAAAGTGCACACGTCATGCTGGACTGGACTTTATTATTATTCTTATGTAATTTACCTTTCGTGTATCTAAAGTTTCCTTGTGTTTTTCACCAGATGGAGCATCAAGCGCGGTGGCGGGCGCGGCCGTGGGGGTGCCGCTGTCCTGGGAGCCGTTCTACTGCGTACTGCAGCAGGACCGCCGCATCCTCACTGCCTACACCAGCGAAGAGCTAGCTGTAAGTAGTCATCCTTTGATAATCTACCTGCCTTTTAAGTCTAGGCTACGAACCCTGCTAGAAAACGTGAGGAATGGCTAAAATTACACCATTTCAAGAACAATTCTCGTAAACCCCAATACGTAGAAAGAATTACAGAATACTTGCTTGTGAACATATTTATTATGATTGCATTTGGCATAAACATGATTGAGGCTATAAAGCGTTCATTGCTTCCAGTACAATTATTTTGATCAATAAATTACCGCGTATGCTGTTCACTGAAACGGAACTATCAGTCACTTACAAATAAAAGTATCAAACCCGTTCAATTTGTATAGCTACAGGTCGTGGCATTACTGTCGAAACTACCTTATACTGAACAAAAATGGATAAGTTTACATTAATTATCATAATTTCTGTTTACATGCTCTATTTCACAAATGTATAACCTATGAGTTTAATGTACAAAAAAAGAAACAATTCGTCGTATCCAGGACGTTCTAATTTTTTCCTACCTTTGCCAGTTTTAATGTCGATTTTATGTAGACAAATCGTGTAGTTTAGCATTCCGTATGGGTCAGTAACTAATGCCAACACGAAGGTTTTATTTATTACCGTATAATCATAGAAAACCGGATGAGGTGATGTTACTAAATCTGAGTGCAATAGAGCGTGACTATTGTCGAACACGTTTCGGTTTTTGTATTTGGCACATAAATCCTTTTATGTATCCACAATGCATTAGTCCTTTTTGCATATTTTATGGTAATCCACAGAACGATTAGCAAGGTTAATCGGAATTAGACAGAACATTTGCCAACTGATTTTCAAACTATTAGCTATAATATGCGCCATTTTTCATTAGTTTTTTTAACTCAGTGTTTAGAAAGTAATGGAGGTTTTCTCGCAGGAAAGGGGTTTTTTATCGCTTACCAAAAAAGAGTAATTCTCGTTATACGTAATGATGGTCACTTTCTCACATATACAAGTTGCTTTATTATTTTCGAAATTGCGATTTATCCGTCAGTTCGTTTGTTCCGCTTTCCTAATCTCGTGAAAATTGCTTGTTCGGTACGTTTGATGGTTTTTAAAGTGATGGAGTGTTTACAGCAAGTCATTTGCTTAGTCATATTTGAAGAGACGACGACGACCACGACTTATCAAATATCTTTTCTTTTGTTGACATGAAAATAAGAAAATTCTATTAAGTTTTCTTGCTAATGTCGACTGGAATTAATTTGGAGTCGTTCAGTTCATGCAAAGCTAAGTGGATAGAGGTCTGAATAAAATCACTGGTTGCCTCAAACCGACCCCGGTGCAGATGCTGTATCCACTGGCAGGCATAACGCCACCAGTAGTTCGCAGAGCAGTGGCAAGCTCTAGTAAAAGAGCCAAAATGGTTACCGACACACGACACCTTTTACATAATATGTATTATCTTTGTGTCGCAAAGGCTGAAAAGCTGTAACATTTTTTTAAACTGTGTCCTCCGCTCACTAGCGAAGGTTCTAAGGAAAGACTAACCATGACGAGAAAGTGTTTCCTTACCCAACCCATTTGTGCCACTTGCTGAAAATCTTCCTCTTGGACACGAGTTGCCATGGCTGATCTGGAAGTCTTAAATAGATTCCGGACACAGGTTGGCCGAAGCAAGGAAAAACTGTTCAGGTGGAGATTCATAGATGACTCAGGCCTGGAGTGTAAATGTGGTGTTGTTCCACAAACGATGAGACACTTAATATACGTGCCTACGTGTCCTGCCTGTCCTGTGGCTTGTACATTACTAAGTAGTAAGTCGATACTAAAAGTACCAAAGTCGTCGCCAAATTTTGGCCTGAATCAATTTAGATTGCTATCGACACGCTAAAAAGAAGAATTCCTTTTTTTCTGGCTTAAGACAAAACATGTAAAACAAAGATTGACAAAGTACAGATGCAGTTACTTAATGTATTAACGTTAGAAATAGCTCAATTTGAGTGTTGATCTGATCTGATTGTGGTTGCGTGCGCGCATCTCGCGTGCGCTAGAGTGGCTCATCATCAGGCAGCTAAGGGAACATTCCGGACCATTATGCTTACACATTTGTACAGGGCTGCCATTAACACATCATAATAATTTGTAGAGCATTCAACTAAACAAAAAGAAGTATTAGTTCCTTGTGCTTTGCCCAAAATAACATCAAATGGAAACAAAGTTATGTCATTAGTGGTACTCACATAATTTGGTGATTGAATACATAATGTAGTTCAATGTGTGTTATTAATGACTTATTAGGAGCAGTAATTTCAAAGGATGGAAGCAGTTTAAAAGAACAGATCCATCAAGACCAATGTCGCTTAACTTTCCTTGATATAAATTAGTTTTGCATACCCTATTTTTGAAAAAAATTACCAACCCTGATGAAATAAGTGAAAGTCGATTATAATTTGGAACTCATCGATATCGATACCACCACGATACATTCGACAGCTCATCCTAGCATTATTTTAGTTTTGATTACACTCATTATGATAACTATGGGAGTTGGGACCAACGAGTGATGTTACGTCATTCTGTGGGAAATTAGATTAAGTGCTGTAACAGAGAACGCGATTCGTACGCATTTGAAACGGGCACGAACACATGAACCGTTTTAATGATGATCTACAATGAGATGGATTTACTCATTTACATTTTTGGCTTAATTGTAGGCCTCGGACAGATTTATAGTAATTTGAGGTACATTAATAAAGTAATAATGAGTTAGTGAATGGATTAATAGTTTACTCTAACACATTTCATATTTTTGAGGAAATTAATCCGTTCGCTGACTGTTTATTAAGTACCTACTTGCTTTTGATGTTCATTATTGTGAAATGCATATTTCAAGTTTTAAGTGCTATTATTAAATTAATCTTATCCTGTCATAAAGTAATACTTTACAACTTAACTATTATTATAAAGTTTTCAGACAAAAGCTCAAAGCTTAACGAATGTTATTAAATTGCCTATTCTCTATGAATTTTACCTATTTGTTAGAATAGGGCCATAATATTTTCGTAGTGCGTCGCCTGCGCACTGAGTACAAACAGACAAATGCGAGGCGTGGGCGCGCGGCCGGCACTCTGCATAAATCAAAATTATGCGTTGAGCGCCTAAGAGCGGCTTTTTGCCGCCCGGCCGCAGGATAAGACGAATGAACTCTGCAGTTAAGCTTTGTTTGAACCGCAGTTTTATGGCCTATTTGATACTTGTTAGACACTTTGTGGTGAATTGAAATGAAGACATTTCTTTTCTGAGCTCTAGGCTTTGTACAATGTATGCTTGCGGCTTGGATTCACGACGAAGAAGGTTTCTTTATTGGTTTTAATGCGAAAATATAGGGAAGCAAATGAAGGCAGAGAGACCATCATATCATAAGTAGGTATACGCAAATCTTTTCTTCCATTAGAACTCATGACCACATCATTTACCAGGCCAAACAAAAACTAAGAAAAAGCAAATCATTCTGCTACTGTATCTTTAATCATTTAGCCTCATATTATAGCCATATAATTATCTAAACAGTATTTGTTCCGTTGAACCTTAACGTTATTCAAAATCACGTATAACATGATGAGAGCGCCAACACGCGAATCATGACTCATAATGAGTTTCTTGTCCCAAAAATTTACATTCCTCTTCAAAGTTAGAAGCTATCTTTTGGGCGAGGTTATTTGAGCCTTTGAACTTTATGACCAAATGTTTAGAACATAGTAAAATACGTCCTACATGGAGTTATTAATCAAAGGCAGGATGTCTTGAAACAATGAGGTCGGAAACGTGGAGTGACTGGGTTCCGCTTCTCACGAACACGCATCACTTTCTAGCTGAATCATGAAGTAGAAGATGCGTTGTGTCATCTAGTAGGCGTTGTTTTGGATGATTGGGTCGCATGATCGCATCTCATTCGTATAAGTACCTGTGTGTTCAACTCCAAAAGGCAACATAAATGTTTGGATCCATGTTAAAACTAGAAGAGAACAGCAGGTCAACTCTCGACATCTTCAATCGATATGCATAAGACTCGAATGATTGTTAAATTGACATACATTTCGAACAAATATGTGTGAAATTGACATTGATTCAATATTTAAATAAGTGCCAACGTGACTCTTTGGTGAATCGAATAAGATTTGATTCGGAATTCGGAAGGTGTTGATAAACCTGTTTTTCTGTAATATTATATGGACGAAAGCCAGCTGATTTCGATGTACTCCCTTTCAAAAGATTGATGATGATTTCTTTAATTAGGTTTTAAAAGTCAATAATAAAGCAAGTTGTAAATGAAGATATGCAGGTGCGCCCTTAGAATTAGAACACTATTCTTTACTTTTTTATAATAATTATGATGCTGCTATGAATATCAAAGACGTGTCAAGCGTAAGATTAAAATAATATGATGGCGTTGTGGGGTAGTTAGCTAATCATTTACGATCACGATCTCCATAATAACAGCTTCCTTTGCGCTTTATTTACCGTCTGCTTTTCTCGTTGACTCTTACTACTTCCGCAAGATTATAATTTTTGTGTCTTTTTAATGTCTACAAATATTTGATCGAAAGAAGCGGAAAGCTTGTGTTATATTTACTTTAGACTAAGTAAGCATATTGACAGCTAGAAGTTTTTCTATTTTTATGTAATGTGTCTCGTAAGAATCGTATTAAAACTTGTATAGACAACATCAACAAGCCTGAACCATCTGATTGCCACATTCTGAGGTCAACTTGAGGACCTCGTCTGACATCTTAGGCATGATATATGTGACTTAAGAATGAATTATGAATTTACCATAAGCAGACGACTCTTACAGTAAATATAGAGAATTACATTAAAAAGCTATAAAGCGATGTTTTCACCTGAAATTTCTTCTATGTACTTGTGTATCATGTGTTTTAAATCACTGATTGTGACTTGTATTGTTGCACGCGGCCGGACAGTCGTTCCCCGGGTTTTATGTGGACAAGGTAAGACGTGTGCGCTGGCTTTTTACGATTGTTGCACTTCTTTATCACCTGATTCACGGATGTCGTTAAATAAGTGTAAATATTTCGTTGTTTGACCGGTTTTATTGAGATTTTCCTTATGAGTTAAATTTTGTCGCCTGTGGTGTTTTAGATTTTCTTTCGTCGCCGTTTTTCCGAATGATATGCATGAAATCATTAGTCCCCATGCTCTCACATGTAGGCAGTAGTTGTCCCCACATAGTTTTAGTTTATTTTAGTGAACATTTCCACCCTAGGCCGCATCATGGCTTCACATCAGCCGAGTTGATGCCAATCGCAAGCCTATTTAGTAATAAAATAAGGTTCATCGTTTTTGACGTAAAAATCCCATTTACGAATATGTGAAGGATGATATTCAAAACAGGAGGTGTCTGATGAGATGACAAGTAATAGAGAAGTATGGAAGAAGAAGACATGCTGCGCCGACCCCAAATAAATTGGGATGTGATGGGCAGGAGAATGATGATGATGATATCTCAGTTTTAAGAAACTGATATAGCAGCAGATAGCTGTTTAGCTTTATAGTTAACCAATAAGCTCTGAGACTCACTCACACAAAGTTCAAAACATAAATATATCCAATAAGTGATTGAATAAGCTATACAACATTATTTTTAGTATATGTGAAACCTGAATATAGTTTGTTCAGAATAAGTAACTGAATCGATTTCAAAAATTTTTAAACCATGTTATATTTTTTCCCAAAAATATTATAAAAAGTTAAAAGTTGGACACCGAGCGACTTTAAGTACCTATCTCAATAATTTAGGTACCTACTGCCAAATTATTATTATCAATGAGCTTAAGACGACGCTGGAGCCGCGCGCTGCGTGGTGACCATGATTTTGTGCGGACAACTAGATAACAGAACAAGCTTATAACTTTGTGATTTTTCATGATACAGTTTTGAAATTTTGTACATAGATTCTTTACATAAAATACTAGACACGTGTATCAGGTTTCGCATATACTAAAACTAATGTTGTATAACACACAAACACACTTTCTACAACAAGTAATGAAATGACTAATCAAGCTCGCGTTAATGCAATAACACTCACGTTTACGATAATTGATAACTTTATGTCTTTTCAAAACACACTTGTTGTTTATAGCTTTTATAAGTCAAAACTCTTTGTCCTGATTCTCGGAAGTACTTTTGGATCATGGTGGCGATGTAAATGGAACTACATTGGGTGATGTCATGGACTTATAAAGGCCATGTGCGCGGCGGACCATGAAGGGATACGGACAAAGTGTTTATTTTTATATAAAGTGTATATTTAGAATCTTTTTGCCCTAATTAATTCGTCAGCACGTTTTATACCACAGGAATAGCTAAGCTAGAATCGATTTTGTCTTTTTTTATGATGTCAAGTTAAAATTAAGACCAGAGAGACCGGTTAAATAAATATACTGATTGATCATAATTTAACTACATCTCAGTTAATTCTAGAACCGATAAATCTTAACTAAATTCAATGGAATATGTACACGTATAAGAGATTGTACGTAACTATCTGTGTATATTTGAAATTGTATTTTCAAGGGAGTAAAGACAAGGACAGATCATTCCCAGGCGACTGGTGGAGCTGTGGAACATAAAACCGACCGACTCTCACGTTAAATTGACCTTTCGAACAATTGGTAAATGTTTTACCATTAAAACTGAAGTAGGTAATCGGGTTATCGAGTAGTTGATCGCGTGGCTTATAAAATCGTGCGTAATTGGTGTTTGTACCTGACCATCGACGCCCGTAACCAAGACATGTGGCCCGCACTCGGCTCTCGGAGATATTATCGCCACGAAATAAAGCACTACGCACTGTTCAATTAAAAAAAAAAAAATTGTTCCAAGGATGAAATATTGCTTTTAAAACTATTTTATTTTCAGATTTAGAATAATAGCGGGTTTAATGTTTATAAAAAATAATGGATTTGGAACGTGTGGCGTAGGTAATATGTATAGAAGTGTTTGTTAGTAGTTATGCCACACAGTACAATTAGGTATTACATTGGTTTTAACAAAACAAAGGCCATTCAACTGACTTGTTATTGTTCTGTAATTAATACAGACATGGAACGTGACCTTTAAAAGTTTACACATAACAGAAATACCTAATCGGAATACCTAAAAATAAAGGTAATGTCCTTCGTCGCATTATTTGATTTTTATCTGTTTTTCTTTTTGTTACGCGATAGTGTTTTGTTTAAAGTTCAAGTTAATAAAGTAAAGCTGGGACTAGTTTGATGTCTAATAAAACAACAAGTGGTTGGTGGACACGACGGTCCGGTACAGTCGCGTAGACTCACTTGTTCCTTGAATATCGAGTAACAAACGGTCTCAATTAATACTACACTGGTGCCACAGTCAGAGCTATTTATGTATTCCGTCGGGTACAGAGATTAACAACAGTGTTTTGATAAACTGTGAGACTTGAACTGAAAAGTCGTTGCGTTTCACATCGTTAGATCCTTTCAAACTAGTTTTACCTCAGTGTTGGTTTTCATCTTTGAATATTATTTATTTAACAACATTTCAAATATGAGCAAAGCTACAATATTTCATTGCTGTTTTATTTAATGTTGTATATCTCGTATACGTATTTCCGACCAAGCTTGTAGCGAGTAAAATCAGTGAAAAAAAAAACTATTACCTTATCGCTATGTAACATGAATAACATTTAAAATAATAATCTACGCAAGCCACAGGAACCAAGTAATTTATTTAAATGGTTCGGTAATAAACTACCTAATTACGAGTGCGGTAGTTGAGTGATTGATTGACCACGGCGAATTCGGCACACACGTAATTTCGTTTATTTTTTCTTCAGTTGAATTATTTTTGTTAAGTTCGTAATCATGTGATTGGAAATTGATAAAAGCAATTTAAAAATTCTTTGCTCATGTCGTCAGAGATGAGTTAATAATATGAACAGGATTTTTGTTTATATTTTGATCAATGTGATAGTTATTTTATCATTGTAGATTGATTTGTAGGTACTACCCAGCGGGGTAGTACCTACAAATCAATCTTCAACTTCTCACCTGATCACTTTTTAACCTTCACACTTAGGGCATAAGGGTGAAAACTGGTTGACCGTCAGTGAATTCCGTAGTATCTTCTCACCTAATTCAGTCTATAGTTTTCTTGCAAATAGTATTTCGCAGTGTTATGAACAGAAAAATGCTCTAGTTGTATCCACTATCTAGATAGATAGATACACTATACAGTTAAGTATAGAGCACTTAAGCGATGCTCTCGCAATTCGAAGTCGAGTTTCCTCTTCAATAAACGTATGGATCGGCGGCATCTGAAATATGGTTGAAGCCGATGAGTTCAATCGCCTAGCTGAGCACACGTGCAATGTGCACGTTATGCAATGAGTACATTGTAGTACCTACTTACATTGTAGTCTCGTCCTGTCCGTCCGCGTCCGTCCGTCGTCGCTTCGTTTGCATACAGACGCGACGCCCGACGCGACGATGTGTGAAGAGCTTTATGTCAAGGAATTCTGTACTTTCTGCATGATTTGTATGTAAAAGGATTTCTATAGACTTTGTCGCTTTGAGTTGTCTATTTGTGGGTTTTATGATTGTTAGGAGCTACAGAGATAGGTTTGTGTGAGGTTATGTTTGTTGTCTCAGGCAAGAAGTTCAATCTTGTTTTATAGTCAAATCAATCTTTCGAGTTAGTATCGGTTCCATTTTAAAGAAATCTATGCTATTTATCGTTTCATTTCCTATGCTTTGTTAGTCCTTTGTTAGTCGAGACTGCTAAAATAATAACTTTATATTATTAAAACTTAACAAGACATGCGTACCTCAATGACGCCATTTCATAAATAGCCTCTCTCCCCTCACTCATGCATGCCTGGTACATCTCAGAATGGCCACAAACCGCTATAAAGTATGAAAGGGGGCTATTTCAAAATATAATGAACAATAAATATTCTGTTACGTTCCTTTTTTTATAAATTTTATTGGTTTTACATAAATTCCGTTTTCTGTATTAAATTTGAATAATATGATCTGCATTAATATGAATTTGAAGTGAGCGCGGTAGTGCATTAAAATATTGAAGTAATTGAATGACTGCGGAGTTCATTACAAGGTATTAATAATTTTAGTAAAATAATTTATTACCTAAGTTCATAAGGTTATTGAAAGAAGCAAAATTAAATGTTAGTGGAATTCCTTGACCACGCCGGTTCATAGTTTACTGAATACTTACCGTTATTTATTACTGTAATATAATTTACAAGTACCTTATGTTCATCAAAATCACATCGATTGTGTATAAAGTTTAATGTTTTAATTATACTGAGACTTGAGAGTGAAGCTTTTTATCAATTGACAGATCGCCAAGCGGTTAGTCTCTTCAAGTGACCAGAGGGCAGGCTTTCTTTTTGGCCAAAAGATCAGTATTGCCATCCAACGTGGCATTGTCAGCCTTCTGGCCACTTTGCGGATGAATCTTTTGATGCCCTTATATCTTCCGTGATTGTTCATTATTTTGAGCTCCTGATATTTCGACTCTGTTGCAAGCGCCATGATCGCGGGTCAATCACGGAAGATATCCCGTAAATGACAGTATAAGTTTAGTTGTAAACCGTGAAAGCTTAAAAGTGTTTCAATTCATGATAGTTATTGACGTTAAGTACGATCTATCTTCAGTATGATAACTAATTGCAAGTTAAATGCTTATTCCATAATACTTAATATATGTGTAAGCTATCGAAGATCTCTTGTTTGTTTATCTGTCTGTCATGCTAGGCATGTAAGAGAGATCAGACGACAAACATTGATCTCAATTGACAGCATCCGTGGCTACGATTTGTTTTTTAGCTTTTCCTCTCTTCTAAACGCCTTGTTTTCAAAATAATCTGTGATTATGACGTTCTAATAAAGCTAATTCAAAGCAGTGGCCACAATTTATTTTGCCTTCATATCAAAGGGCGGCTCTCGACGGCGTTTCTAATTTCATACAGCTTTCTCCGGCCTATTTTTAAGTGTCCATTACAAGGTGCAATGTCCGCCAGTTTTGTGTTACATTACGCAGCCTAGATCTGATGTTTAGGAAAAAATACTCTCTTAGATAGATAAATAGATACTGTTTTATGCTTTCACGGTTTATAACTAAACTTACACTGTCACTTACGGGATTTCTTCCGTGATTATCAATTTTTCTGAGTTTTCTCCCGATATTTAAACGCTGTTTTAAGCGTCATGGCGCTTTTTTGTCGAAGTATCACGTTAAGGTGTAGTTATATAAGTATAGTCATAGTTTTAAGTGTTAGTGGCAATGTGCTCCCCTAGCTCCTATTACATGGGACTTGAACATTAAATACTAGCCAAAGATTTGTGTACTGTATCTTTCTGCCGACCACTTCATAAATACAGGCGCATTGTTATGTTTATAGTTTATATTGGCTACTGTATCTAATTATGGTAATTTTCATGGCTACTTTAAAGTGAATTGTGTGATTGTTCAGAATTTCGAGCTAGATTGATTGAAATATTTATGAAGTTGGACAGTGATCAATTTTGTATAAATAAGTGTTTTAATTTCATTACAATAATATGTTTTCCGAGTCAAATAACTATCGAAAGCTCGCGAATAAAATGGGAGTCACGAATCACGATAAATTTGAATTGATAATTTAAATGTATACTAAGCGTAGCTAGCGTTTGTTTGTTCAGTTTAAAGCTAATATTGGTTTGTTCTTAAGATTATGTAGGTTAAACAAGTTTTCTTAAGAAACGTCCACACATTAGCAACTCCCTGTTCCCAGAACAAGTCCCGTCACAAGGAAGACGCCTCCTAATTAGGTCACGTATATAGCTTTCTGAACATCGTGAATTATGCTGCTCGTTCACTTTTTATTACCCGTTTGATGCATCAACTTGCTTTGAACGTGCCATAGCTTCTGTTATTTTACATGAACCGTGAGTGAACGCAGAATATTAACTGGTAAAGCTATTTATCGCTTGATTTGAACCTAGATTCTAACTAACGGAAAGAGCGGTTAAGCTGATAACTTGTTGGAAGATTATACTGTGTTGTATGTATAGTAACATAACATTACAGTACCGGGCTGTTAATGTTGCTTGTCGAGTATTAGGTAGACAAAATTTAGCTTTGTAGAACGTCGTCTCTATGATCTGTTTGACAACCTCCTTTCAACAATTTCACCAATGGAAGTGAACTCGTTGAAGAGCAGTCAGTTTCTATATTCCGTAAAATGAAACTGACAGTTCTTGAACGCGGTTTAGATGGGCTGATCACGTTCAGTTTTATTGACTAAATTCAATGTGTTGCGCTCAGTTACTATACGTAGGTATGTGTTGGTGTAGTCCATATGTATGTAATGTAGGTATGTCTTCGTTCATTGTTAATCGTGACCCGTTCCCTAGATATTTTAATTGTTACACGCCTTTTGAACTTTTAGTTCAATATTAATTATGTTACTTAATTACTTGAAGATACCTTGGGAAATTATGTTCGGTTATATCATAATATCTGACATTTGTAGCTCAATAGTAAAAAAGTAGTTTATTTTTCTAAGGAATATTTAAAAATGTAAAGAATTTGTAAAAATATAAATAAAGGAAAGATTAATAATTTATTTACTTATTTCAAAATAAATAAATAAAATAATGTTCTAAACATAAGGTAATGTTAAGTAATCATTTAATCAACCTCGAAATATCAATTAATATTTAGTCTAATTATATTATCTTTAACGAAAATGTATCTTAGAACATTGTTTAATACAGTGCCCTACTTTATTCTGTCCTGGTGGGCATCATCATTCACGTTCATTAATCCGCCAGTGGTATTTAATTATTCATGTATGCTCGTCAATTGTGAAGGCACTTCTCTTTAATATACTGGATGTATGAAATACCGAGCTGTTGACTCGCTTTATCTACGGTATTGAACGGTTTTTAGGGTTCCCTACTGGAAACCCTTCTTCTTTAGTGAAGGGATCCTCTCGTGACTTGGGACTGCGAAGATCCGTATAATTAAGTCTACGTACAGTCAGCTCCAAAAAAATGTAAACAACGTCAAGAATATTGTCTACAATTTGTGTTCCATACTACACAACAATACACAATACAACAACACACAACAATAACAACAACAATACAACAACAACAACAACACAACGCTACAATATTTAGCTACAATGAACTACCCAATGTGTAATTTTGTTTAGTGGCTGCAAATAGATGCAATACGGGGTGGAAGGGACATCGACGCGATAACGGTTACCACGTATTCAGTACATCATCCCCCCACATAGAAATTTTTCATCGGTTATTTAAAAAAAATCAGCTATTTTCTACAAAAGGTGAGTGCAATACCTACACGGTCAAAACATATGGATCAGCTGATTTAAAAAAAATAACCGATGATAAATTTCTATATGTCCCCACATAAAGGGCGTAAAAAAAAATAGACCCTTAACACATTCGAAAGGCACTTGTTCTCCCCGTCTTTGCGATATTTTTTTTGTTCTAGACCATACCTGGGAACCTTCTAGTTACGGAGATATTGGGGGTCAAAGTTCCAACTTTTTCACAAGTTTTTTTTTTAAATACATGTTTTTAATGTAAGATTTTTACTTTACACACCTCCACGACCCCCGTACTATTCAAACTATCCATCAGCACAATGCTTAGAGTGCTTTCCATCGAGTCCTACCGTAAAACGTGATTTTTCACCCCCAAAAAAATAGTCGATTCGCGGCAATAATTTTTGCGTAAAGTTACTTAGTTTGATGTACAGAATGCTTGGTTGACGGCTATGTGAGTGAAGAGTCTGTTTACACCCTGTATATAAATTTTTCATCGGTTCAGAATGATGTACTGAATACGTGATAACCGTTGTCACGTCGGTGTCCCTACCACCCTGTATAATGGCACAAAGATCCAGAGAAGATCCTTTTCTAAACCTGTTCTTCTTATTAACTACTAGCTGTTGACCGCGACCTTCGTCCGCGTAAAATTTTATAGCCTATAACCTTCCTCGATAAATGAGCTATCCAACACTAAAAGAATTTTCCAAATCGAACCAGTAGTTCCTGAGATTAGCGCGTTCAAGCAAACAAACAAACAAACAAACTCTTCAGCTTTATAATATTAGTATAGATAAAAATATAATATAAACGATTGTGTCAGTTTGTTTGCCACCCGGACACGGTGTTGTGTCTAGCCCGTGGTGTTTATGACATGTGTTGTCCGACACAACAATAACACGAACGCTACATAAGTGGACCCGTCGTTATTCCATTTCTATTAAAAAAAAAAAAATTGAAAACTTGTGAAAAAGTTGGAACTTTGACCCCCAATATCTCCGTAACTAGAAGGTTCCCAGGTATGGTCTAGAACAAAAAAAATATCGCAAAGACGGGGAGAACAAGTGCCTTTCGAATGTGTTAAGGGTCTATTTTTTTTTACGCCCTTTATGTGGGGACATATAGAAATTTATCATCGGTTATTTTTTTTAAATCAGCTGTTCCATATGTTTTGAAATAAATATATTTGCTAAATATATTTGCTGTTCCATATGTTTTGAAATAAATATATTTTCTTTCTTTCTTTCTTTCTTTCTATTGCCACTGAGGTATAGAAAGTGCTACGTTGCGCGTTGTAGTTAATTATGGTATTCAGAACAAACCTGTTAAGTTTGGAAGACTCTTTTTTAGACCTTTTTATAACTAAGGGCAATATTCACCAATGCAACTGATCTTGATTAGGGATTTAATCTAGTCTACGTTCAAGAGCTGCGTGTGCCAATGACATTGATACCGTTTAGATGTGCGCATCCCGTTCAGTATTATCGGTGAAATCCGCTTTTAATTAAATTCTTAAAATATGTTGACGTGTAAAGATCAGCAACTTATTATATCTGCCCATCTGCCCACGTCAGCTGTAAGTGTCACTACAGGCAAATGTGCTAGTGTTGTGGTATCCTTGTAGGCCTTGTCGCAACTTGTCAACTATTACTCGACCGCTATCGTGAAACTCGGAACTGTTACTTCTGCCACTGGCTCGGAACGGTGATACGGACAGAGATAATGTCTCTATGTGATACAAATACATACAAGTTAATTAAATGCAGTGTTCGCACACGGTGCTACTGGACTGGTCGACTATTTGTACTTTGTACGTACTAATACTACTAAATGATTATAAAGTCGACAGTTCGACTTGACTGAGTTGAATTCTAGATCTTTCGTTAGGTACCCGACCTATTCTAAAAATAATTGGTTACAGTAACAACTATTGCAGAAAATAATAAGCTAATTGGAAATCATACTACTTCACAGCTTTTACATAACCTAGTAACTCAACAAATCGTATTTTACCAGTTTTAAACTAACATTTTAGCACGCTGCACAAGTAATTATTAACTAAATCCGTTTGCATGTTTAAATGTGACCAAGTGATCATGTCACACAGTATCATTAGAGAGGTACACCGTCCAGCAAGGACATTGAGTGACTTAGTATCAAGTGGCGATCAGCGTCACGGTCCAAGCATTCAGTCCATTCACATGACGCGCTATGTCATATACGCGGGGTATAATGGGAAATAAACGCGTGCTTCGGATTCTTCCGCCGGAGCTCGGGTGTTAGTACACCTCTATTGTATGGCATTTGTTCAATACGGTATGTATTGTACCTACTTGTACAGTCGCGAGCACGAATATGTATAAGAATGGTGTAACATAATAAAGTACAACCTCTCGCGTGGTGAATCAGACCATGATACTGAAGAACTTTTGTCTATGACTTTGGTAACTCATATTTTTTTTTAGATTTAACTCACATGTTGATCAGCAGATTTTGCGTAACTCGTTTAACAAAAGTTGTTCAGTTTCATGGTCCGAGACACCACACGCGAAGTTGTGCGATTATTATGTTACAGCTTGTATGGCACTTAGCAATATCAAAATACGACGAAAACAATTATTTCCTGAAATAACGATGACTAGTTTGAGATGAGATCTCTATTACATAATAATATAGGTTCCAGAATACTATGTTTTTGGTAAAACAGTTGGGGAAAATCATTTTTGGAAGTTGTAAGTGTATACATATAAATGCACGTGATTGTACATAGGTACATTACGCAGTATGCACCGATATTGTGCAATATTATTATGTTACGATATGGAAGCATTGTGATTGTGACCTTTTTCTATACTTACCTCATTTGTTGTACAGGCTTTATTAATGAGGCACAATTAGTGATTAATAAGTGCTGCCGAGAATTTTCTAGATTTGCAACGTTGACGGTAATGAACATGAAGAGTTATGAATGGATGGATGTGAGTGTTTTAATGAAGAGTTATAAATAGTGAGTTTGAGTGAAATATGTTTATTGTGTTTCAGCGTTCATTAATTACTCTGTTCATTATCTGAAACAAAACTCCACCGTGCATCGTATTTTAGGCCGTTAATTATTGTGAAAACCTGTTACTAGGCGGTGTGTGTTTTCATGAAACAATATAATCAGAAAAACACACATGCATTTGTTTTAAACGTAGACAAAGTCTTCAAAATACTGATGTATTCTTCCAACAGTGTTACAAATCTTGTAAACATCACCACAACATAATCAACGGTAAGAACAAGTTTGTAATCAATCCAATCAAGTTTAAGTTTGAAGCAGTTCTCGGTACTTTACCGTACATTCCCGAACACTATCTCACTGGGTGAGATGATCTCGCGTCGAAAGGACCCGTATAAGGCCTCTGTATAATCCAGCACCAAGTAATATAGTGCAGCGATGCAGTAGCGTTCCCACGATACCAATACCGATACCGATACCGCTCACCTACATTGTACCTAATTACTTTTATATTACCCCGTATTAAAGGCTACCAGCAAATTATATATCGGTGTAATTTGCTCGAGCACTTAATTAGATATATAATTAATTGTCGCAAGTTAAGCCTGCGGTTATTCATCATGCATAACACTTGTGTTGACTGAGTGCACACGGCTGCACATGAAGCTGTGCATTTCCAGTATAACTTGGCCTCGCTTTGTATAGATTTTCTATACAATGAGAGATCCGCATAAACTGGTTTTGTATAGCTTGATTGACCGTCGTGCGTACGTGCTTGTTTTAAATAAACATTTGTGTAATAATCAGAGTATTTGAATTGTTAGTTATGCAGGTGCGTTAGGCATACTGGTATAAGTCTTTTGGGCGTATTCTTCAAAGTGGGTTCCATGTTTTTATAGGTTCTTTAGAGCTTTTTAATTACTAGATAATTATATCAAAAAACCTTCGTTGCCTCCTTGGTTGAGTGGTCGCAAGCGCGACTGCTGAGCATGAGGTCCTGGGTTCGATTCCCGGGTCGGGCAAAGTGTCATTGGGTTTATCCATCCGGAATTCCTCAGTAGCATGGCAGCGACGGAGTCTGGATTTGTGCCCGGTTGATGGCAATAGGCTCTCTCCTGTTCACAGGGGACTTCGAACATAACTGGCGAAATGTGGGTGTACTATCACATACACCTCTGCCTTACCCTTTGGGGATTACAGGCGTGTTGTCATGTTTTATTTGAAAAAAAACTAGCCAAAACCCACGTCTATTGATATTTAGTCCTCGTACGTTGAGCATAAGTTCAAGCCCTATGCCAAACATGCAAAGATCTTTTAATTCGTCCACGTAGCTTATTTTTATATTATTCCAATAAGTATCGTATGTTAGTAGATATAAGACAGTTTCATTCACCGTGACTTACGCGAAATCCGTCGTACGGCAGGATCTCCTAAAATAACTTAGCAAAAAAACAGCGATAATGCTAAGCGCTGACGGGATGTTGACCCGTTACTCAGCGCGACAGAATACGCTTTACTGGTGACTGGTGACATCCTCAGGAACACACGCAGTTACAAGCTGAGATTTTTTATGTATACATGCACAGACAACTGCACATTAACCTACTACAATCTGTCAAATTTCTTTAATAGATTTTCAACCTTATCGCTATAGCAAGTTGCAAGTTCAAGGTTGATGGGAAAATTTGACAGTTTCGGGTAGCTTGATGTGCTGGCGTCTGTACATACAGATCCGCATGTTAGCTTTGGATTTGAATAATCAAATGTTTTCTCATCACTAATGCGTCTGGGTGGTTCAAGGACTAGGATTACAGCATTGGGTTTTAGTTAATTTAGATTCTAATCAATGATTCTTAGATTTTAAAGTTTCTTTGCTAGTTCTTCTCCACATGTCTTGTAGCATTTTGTTAAACGATGGAAGACGCTGAGAACCTACATAACCTATTACGACTAATGAAGGATTTGAATTACCAAAATCGCCTAAGGTAATGTCGCATAGTCTGATCATTCCCCTGTATAACAATATTCCCGAATCCCGCTATGTCGACTCGTGAAACAAATGACATCTAATTTAAAAAGCTTACGCTTGACCCCGAGGTTGAAAAATTACACAAAAAGTAAAAAAAAACTAGTCAAAAGCCACGTCTATTGACATTTAGTCCTCGTACGTGGAGCATAAGTAAAAGCGTTTAACTAGCTGTTGCCCGCGACCTTCGTTCGCGTGAAATTATTATAAAAAAATATACTTCCTTTTTTGAATCGGATTTTGTTACCAACTTCAAGGATTAATTTTTTTTTGCACGGAACCCTAATTATTTTTCTAAAATAAAAGTAGCTTATGTTACATCTTATAATCATATCAGCTATCTTCTGATAACAAAAGTAGCTTATGTTAGATCTTATAATCATATCAGCTATCTTCTGCCAGTAAAACTCCCGTCAAAATCGGTTCACCCGCTTCGGAGATTAGCAGGAACAAACAGTCAGAAAGACAAAAAAAGTGTGTTATAAGTGTCGTAGGTATATAGGTACTCGTATTTTCATATGCATTCAGTAAAAAGCTGTTATTTTTTAATTACAAACAGACACTTCAATTTTCTTTGAATTCAGACAGTTCAATTCTATACATGAAATCATATTAATTTTACACAAATTATAAATTTATTATTCTAACAGAAAATACAAGGCTATTCTCCAAAATATTTATTAAAATCGTCTTTTTGGCGTCCAAAAGTACTAGGCTTGCATACATTCAAGGGGGGTCTTACTACATTATTTTACTCAAATAATTAAATATCCCAGGCAACGCATCGTGTCATCGTATTCCTAGTGTATCTGTCTCAGTATTGCACCGATAAGCTCTTAAAGCTGCAAAGCTTGATTTACAAATCCCTTCTCGCAACATTACCTTATTTAAAGCAGTATTTATTCTTCATAACGTGTCATTATCAGTAGCCAGCTGCTACTTCGTGCTTACAAAGTAAATGTGAGTCGTTCATTCGACGGCTGCGTGTGATTACAAACCACTGCATTTATTTACTTGCCTCGTATATAATAATATATTTACATTAGGTACCATGTCTTAAATTAATCGCCACATCGAGTTTTTGTTCTATTTTGTACAGCGTCAGCGTCTGTCGATCGTAGGTATATTAATACCGGTGAACAGGACCTTATCAAGTACATGTCATAAGAGCTAGAATACCATAAAGCTTACCTCCGTTGGGTCTTGCTTCTAAAAGACATAGGTTAAATATGTAGGTTTGCATTTGTGGGGGGCCGGTTTAGAACAATCCTGCCCCTTACCACTGTGTAACTGTGTACAACTGACTCCCCAAATCTTCCTCCTCATGCTTGTCACTGCCTCTTTCTAAAGCTCTCGTGTTTCAGACGATTCATTTATTCCCATTTTGGTTACCATTTCATTAGTTGCATCGAATCCGTTTTTATTTTCGTTTATATTAGCTTCAGTTTAGCATTTGCAATTTGCATACGTGTAGTGTTAATGACAGTAACTTCCTTAATTTTATTGCTTTATTTTTGCATCATTCATTAGCCAAATCCACGTAGGTAATTAGCGTAATTCGTCTGTAGACAGGTAACTGTCGACATTCATTATTTTCACAAAGTAGTAACCTAATTTAACAATTTCAATATTCAACGAAATATTACAGAAACTAATAGATTTTTTTTGTTTGGCAGACCAATAATAACGGGGAATACTCATCCCGAAGCCTACCTCGCGTGAGGCTTGACAACGGAGCAAACGTTGGCAATGCCGGCGTGAGACTCCGCTGTTGGGCTGCACCACCATCGATAACAGAGGAAGAAGTTGAAGAAGAAATCGAAGAAGATGCAGTCTCATTACGAGCAATTCCTGTTCAAGGTATGTAGCAGTTTTATAACAGCGCCATCTAGTGTTAAATAGAAACAACTGACATTCAGCGCCCTCTGTTGAAGTGTCGACTAATACGACCGTCGTTTTGTTTCTACTCGATACTAGATGGCGCTCTATCAGTTCATGCTTTATACAACAGATGTCACTGTACACTTATTTTCTCACCAACTTCAAGGAAACTTTTGACAAAACTTTTTCGAGTGAGAAATAAGGTTACAGCTACTATTTATTTATACAATGGTTTCTTTTTGTTGTTTATTGCCATTTTGCAACCGTGATGTATAGAGATGGAATTCGGATTTAGGAAATAATTTATTTTTGAAAGGTAGAATCAAGTTTTAGTTTCTAACAATATTAGCGAAAGGGGAAAAATATTTCGGAATAATCCGTCTGATTACTAACTACAGTTTCAACATTCCGAGTTTTTAATGAAAGCTCAGTTATGAATAGCTTAACAACATAGCTTTTGCTTCTGAACTTTCAGGAAACTGTTAATTGGACGAAGTAGGGCAAACGTATTACCTAACGTATTTACCCACTAACTTTAACTTCCGCGAAAGCATATGAAATTCCTTAAAACTGACATTAATCATGAATAACATTAACAAGTTTTCACTTCATTACTAAGCGGTAAAGTCGGCTGAGTGACGGTTTGTCCAGTGCCACCAACATAACGCAAGAAGGGCGCTCACCGTGACGCGAGCGCACCCGTCACCAATCGATTTCAACCAAATGTTTCACGCTCCTGCTTCATACTTGTCACTCTTTTTTATTACTCCTAAAATTAGTGAGAGTATTAGCTTCTTTATCGAATTCCTTATCTTCGTTGCGTTGTTGTTGTGAAACAGTAGGGAACCGATTTTTTGTGGCGTGTTTTTGAGGATCCTCAGTAAAATGTTTTTTTTCCTGAACTTTTACACAGTTTTCTTTGATACTTTGACTGCATCATGATTTCTAAAAGGCACAGCTGATTATAAATTTCGGGAACTGCGGCTGACGTGGACGAGGAAAAACTTTAAAATTCAATTGTTCCCATTTAGGAAACAAATGTTTGGAAGATTATTGGTCAAAGCCTTACCTAAAAAGATAAGTACTTAGTGTAGTAACTTAGTACGAATACCTTTTTTTTTCGGATGGTGAATCATCAAATGACTTAAATTAAGAACTAGGTAAAAAGTTGTTTATAAAACAGGAACCGTAATGGTGGTCCCACATCAAAACATAAACATAAACTTTCTAACTAAAAACTTGTAAAGCCACTTGACAAATACATAGTTGCCATAATGTAATTTATGAAGTCCTAGTTTATGCCCGCGGCGTCGCCCGCGTGTAGTTCAATAATTGTCCCACGGGATCATACCACCGGGGTAAAAAGTATTCTATGTGTTAATCCGGGTTATAAACTATCTATGTGCTAAATTTCATCCAAATCCCTTCAGTAGTTTTTGCGTGAAAGAGTAACAAACATCCATACATCCTCAGAAACTTTCGCATTTATAATAATTTATTATGATTTATGAAGTATATAAAACGTATGTTTTTCCACTGCGCGACGCTAGTGCAATTGGACACGCGACAGCGTTCGGCGTCCCTTCGGCCGTCTGGCGCAATCGAGCTAAAATGGGCACAATTAGGGCCCCGGCAGTTTTTAATTGACTTCGGGCCCTCGGCCCTCGGCTCGTGTGCGTGGCCCCGTTGCCTATCAATCTCCGACTTGATACGCAAATATGTATACCACTTGATTTTTATCTGGCTACGGCACGAAACATACAAAAGGGGTGGAATTTGGTATTTGAACGTTTATTTCACCAATGGTTATAGGTTTTTGCTACGACTAAAGTGTATCTGTGATAAATAATGGAGCACACTTAAACTCCCTCATCCGTTCGCAGGATCAACAGTGGTTTTAAAACCTTTAAGATAATTGTCACAAATTCGAAAAAAAAAAATTAAAAAATAAATGTTGATTAAATTAAAAAGTTGTCCCTCCTTATTGGTCTTAATTATTTAAGCTGTACACACAGCGACACATCAAGCTATACAATATCCAATATAACCTGACCTCGCTACGTATAAGCTTCCCGTACAATGAGAGATCAGCTTAATTGGTGGTCGCGCGTACCTATTGTCAAATGTCATGTCATGAAAACGCTGTAATTAATAATAGGCAATACTAGTCTGATAGACAACGTGGGTGGAACTTATTGCTTTGGTATTTTAAAGGTGCATCTGTTGGACTTATAAATATTAATACTTTGACCTTGTTAACAAAAACATGATGATAGTTCTATCACTATTACGGCTATCTTATCTATATCGTAAGCCCTAATTTGTACAGGAATGAAGGCCAGTCCATGTTTTGAATAAATCCATTGTACAACGGAAATTGGAACACTCAAAGACTAATATTTAACATAATATTTTAAACGATAAATCTTCCAACCGAACTCCTTCCATTGACTTCCTAGACTAAAATACGTTTCCAGAAAATCAGTCTTTGAAGCTCGTGTTCAAAATTAGAACGCAGCGCCAGAATACAAATGCACCAACCGTCACTCAGTTTTCATAGTTTCGTTACAAAGAACTAAAATACGAACTAAACTGAAACTGTTTAACCTGTCGCACGCTTGCACGACACGAACTTTGTCAGTAAGCCAACACGGGTCGATTGACGATTCCGAAATAGAGGAGCAACGGTTTACTAAAAAGAAATTCTAATTTCGAACTAGTTTTTTTTTTTCTCTCCGTAATATTTTGGATGGTTGGAAAACTAACAGCGGCAGCCTAAGCACTTAGCGTGGAAAAAAACCATTGATCTTCCTCTGTAATTTGTTACTCTTTTTGGGGACTTCCTGATTAAGGAATGTTTATTTCTTCGTCACATTTTATGGACTTTACGAAGAAACGTTTCAAGATGTCATTGCCAAAGTGCACTGGGTGGCTTGACTCGACCTGTTTTTATTGGGTGTTTTAGAACAACTTAAGAATGAAGATAATTTTATGACTGTTTCTTTTAATTGTAATTTAACGAGTGGACCGATTAATTCCGGTTGACTTGTCGTGATACTTTTGTCTCATTTCTCGGTTTTGTGACGACACTGGAAATATTATTTAGGTCTAATTTGTGACTAAGCTACACGCATAAAACTTTTACGAATAATTCTGAAGTTGAAGTTCGATGCCTCGTTTACCTAAATAAAATTTTGTGTGAGTCAGTAGAACTGATAGGGAAGTAAAGGCGGCTTACCGCTTACACATAAGTTCCTATGAACTGACGCCCGTCCTGAATATTAATTGGTATTCAACACATTGTCTGTCTATAAGGACTGGCTGGTTTCCGAACAAAAACTGAATTCTTAATAGACCGGCGTCGGTTAGTCGATCAACTTGTTAATACCCGAGTTGCGAAAGTACTGAGCGAGAAATTTCAAGTTTTACCGTCGACTACTCTGTATTTATAAGCCAGTAAATCACAAGCTTAAACTGTTAAGTGTTGCCAGAATGTTGAGCAAAAACGTTGGTACGTTAAATGTATACTTAACTTGCGAGGCATACTGCGTTAGTTCACTTACTATATTTTTTCTGTGAAATTGTAAAATCTATCATTTAAAATAGCGCCATCGTTTTCAAGTTTAGGAGGTTCGGGCAACAATGAATATGTTGTGAATAAATATATTTATACTTCTGACTTTGACAGTTTCTTTATTTACCAAGCAGGAAAATAAATTGAAAACAACAACATACCTACACTCCGTGGAACTATACACAAATACTTGACAGCCAATACTTGGATATTCAAACCGGCAAATGAAATAATACAATATAAAGAGTAGGAAGTCACAACAATAACATCACATTTTACACGTTTGACCTGACTTTGATATCCTAAGATACCCAAAAACGAGAACAATACTGAAGTATTGTTGAATACCTATTTGCTAAAAAACCTTATGTAAGGGCTTCACTCGCAGGCTGCTGATTTTACTGCCTGCTATGGCCATCCGTCATAATTTTCTTAATTATGCTCTAACTATTTGTGATCAGGAGGGATGAAACGCATGCCAATAAAATAGAGATGGATATTAGTGTTGAGGGATGGAGCGGAAGGTGAAATAAACGAGAAGTACAAAAGATGGAGTGAGGCATGATGTGAAAGAGAAAGGAGTAAATGATGCCGTGACGTCGTGAGATTGGAAGAACAAAACGTGTTGCGCCGACCCCAAGTAGAATGGGACAACGGCAGGATCATGATTCTCGCACTACTTGGAATAAAATCAACCAAAACATTCGATACTCAAATGGTCACAGAATTAAAACTGGAAAGCATGACTCGACCATAAAAGGTGTGCCCTCGCTGCTCACTGCCAGACGTGCGTTATTGAACTTTCATGAAAGGATTACCTACAGCTCAGTTGTCTATACCCTGTGGAATATACCTACGTGTATGTGGGTAACAATGCGTGATTCATATGTTCCCTATAAGGCACCGTAGGTCCGTATTAACAGCATCAATATGTACACCATGTATCATAAAGGTGTGATCATATTTAAGGATGTGGTTTGGACCAATCAAATTTGTTCATGGGAGCTACATTGTAATCCTGAAAGAATCAGCTGTCCTATACATTTGGGTTGAGTGAGTTTTGTTTGGGACAGCTGAATATTTAATCATGAAGAAAGTGGTTTAGTTTGATAGTTTATACCACCCTAGCACTTCGCCCGCGACTTCATCCGCAAAAATTGTGATAGCTCGACTAATTTGAATGATATAAATATAATTTATAACCTATCTTACTTCCTGATAATTTAACTTTCTATTGGTGAAAAAATGGTTAAAATCAGTCCAGTAATTTCGGAGCATATTCGGTACAAACAAACAAAAAAATCTTTCCTCTTTACAATATTAGTAGGATAGATATACAAATATTGCTACACTTTTCTGACATAATTATGCTGTTAGTGACTATACTCTATAGAGAAATCTTTACCCTATGACTATGGAAATATCTATTGTAATAAATACAGAGAATATTAGTCTATTTTTATGTATTAGTAATAATCGCCCACCACTAACTAAAGGTTGTGAACTTGATTTTCCGGTTGGTCATGTGACCTCGCAATTATTAACGTTTATAATTTAAACCGCAATATTATTAATTCTAACACAATTAAACGTAAGGAAATAAATCCTGGGTTCGATTCCCAGGTCGTGCAAAGTGTTATAAGGGGTTTTCCATTCGAATTTTCTCAGTAACAGCCACGTAGTTTGGACAAAAGGCACTATTACATAGGACTTAAACGTAACTGCCGAAATGTGGGTGTACTATTAGGAACACCTCTACCTGACCCTTCGACGGTTACAGGCGTAATGTTTTGTTATGTTATGAAAGAAAATCGCATACCTAACCAAAGATATTTAAAAGATTTTTACAGCGGACATTAGGAAAATTTTCATACAAAAATTTTGATTTTGACACCCGAATGCTTCCTGAAAAGCGGGCGTATAACACTAGACAGAGCGACTTGTTACTAAGTATTAACAAGTATTGGATTACGGTTTTGTTCGTCTTGTTCCATCTGTCACTCGTGAATATTTGAATATCTTTGTACGTAAGTGTATTTTTTTTAAAATATCGATGCACATTTTAAAGCGATCGTAAAACACGATACAAACGTGCAGACAGCATTGATATCACATGTAGGCGGGGAGCCTGCGACATTAATGAATATCATCCACAACGTTTTCAACCCTGCCAAATATAGCTCGCGGCCTTTTTGGATGCAGCGAGTGATTCATCATAATATTTCCAATATTGGATGCGATGCATTTCCAGTGTCCGTTGATATCAGTCGGCGACAGAACTGATATAGCTACTGCCTATTGTCCCTGCATAATGTATTGTTAGGGCTGCTACGCCGTTGAAAGACCCACTACGATCGCTGGTGGGAAAAATGAAGAGTTTTTTCAGATTCATTGTCTCCTATGTATGTAGAATAGGTGTGAAATGTAAGAGTAGCGAATAAAGACTTCATAAAACCGCATATAATTATTCTTAATCGCTGTGTGAAATATTTACACTTAAAAATAAATGAAAGTAAACAAACTTAGTTAAAGACTGCAATTAATCATAATTATATGTGCTTTCTCTGGGGCGAGCATACGACAATAGAGACAATTCGCTGAAAAATCGTGTGCGGTTCGGATTTTAATTGTTAACTAGCGGAAAATTATATGTACGTTGCTTGTGAGTGACGCCCCTACTTTTCTCCGAGTCAATGGTGGCAGACGCGAGGCGCGTACGCGGCGTCCGCGCCAGTGTGCGACGCCGCTTCCGACTCGCCACACCGAGCTGCCGAAACCGCTCGTATTTTCAAACTTCGAAAACAATCGGGCGCGATTTTCTTCTTTTGAAATTTTCAACGTACACCCTGCTTTTGTGATTGAAAGTAAAGTTGAGTGCGTGAAAATTGGCTGAAAGCTATTAAATCTGATAGTGTGTGGTGCTATTGTGTTGTGTTTTGTGATCCGATCAGCTGTTTTGGAATTAACGTCATAAGGTTTCTGTTGTTCTAGTAAACATTGGCAACAAATTGGTTTTTAATTACACTCATTACGAAATATAAAGCGTGTAAACTAGACCCTTAACGAAACCGAAAGGCACTTGTTCTCCCTGCGTCATTTTTTTTGTTCTAGACCCTACCTGGGAACCTTCGAGTTACAGAGATATTGGGGGTCAAAGTTCCAACTTTTTCACAAGTTTTTTTTTTAAACATAAACGTAAGTTTACGTTTAATGTTGTAACTTTACTTTAAATACCTCCACCAGTACAATGTTTTGAGTGCGTTACTTTGAGTTATACTGTAAAACGTGATTTTTCACCTCAAAAAAAGGCGTTTCCCAGCAATAATTTTTGCGCAGGGTTACTTAGTTTGCTGTACAGAATGCTTGGTTGACGGCTTCGTGAAGGGTCTGTTTACACCTTGTATTAGTAGCAATACGACACTGTGATATGAGTGACTGGAAACTCATTGTGGATTACTAACCAACATTCGGCGAAGACAATAGATCAGTTCAACTGATTGTTACAAATAGCTCGTTGACTAAACAATAATATTGACAGCTGCCATTAAATTCCATTCGGAGGCTCAGCAGGGTATTTAAGAATATTTTAACGTTTTTAAGACAACCCAGATCTATCTTAAAAGATGTAGCTAACTGTTGAGTGTTTACTTAATAGTTTATAATTGAACTAGCGACCCGCCCCGGCTTTGCACGGGTGCAATATATACATATAACCTTCCTCTTGAATTACTCTATCTATTAAAAAAAACCGCATCAAAATCCGTTGCGTAGTTTTAAAGATCTAAGCATACATAGGGACAGACAGCGGGAAGCGACTTTGTTTTATACTATGTAGTGATGTTGCGAGTACAAGACATGCCTTCTTGATGTATTATTAACTAAAGGTATCTGTGTAGGTGTTACATTGATTGTTATTAACTCATAATCGATGTACTGTCGGCAACAAATGTTATGGCGTCATAGTTTCCCATTAGTTAAGTACAGATCAATCTTACTGATCTCACAGTTCTAGTGCCATACCTCACTATTTTGTAGGGAAACTTTGCGTTACTGGCTGTATAAAAAAAAAACTAGAGAGTAATACTAATGATAAATAGGAATTAATCCTATTGGTTTACCTTCTAGGTCTCAGCAGAGAACCTAGACATTCCACTTCGTCTCGAATGCATGAATATTCAGCAATCCAGTCCTCTATTTTGTGTCTTATCAGGCACATATTGCGCATTCAGATGGGCACTTTAATTTCCTTGATATAAAATCTTATTTATATATTTTCTTATAAAAAAACAAAAACTGGAGCACTAGAATCTAGACTAATTAATTTTTTTAAACTTAATGTTTTAATGCAACCTTCGCACGTTGGATGAATAAAAAAGGAGTATGGTTCAGCATCCGTTGGAAACACATGCGTACAAGAACATGCGTAGGAGTCTGTCAGCTACGTTCTCACAGTTCGCCTTGTCTTAATTGATTATAAGTATTATAATTATAAATAATACGCAAGCAGGGTCATGTCATGATGTAGAGGCCTCAACATATATAGCTTAACGCTTTTAATCCTTCAATGAATGAATCTAGTTATGTAATAGATAAGGTTTTCATTCAAGCGTGTGGTTTTATGACAAAACAATACAGTCAGTAATTGGAAGACGATCTTAGCATGCATACGCTGATATGATGCTCTAGCTATGCCATAGCTAGATATACTTAAAACTAGTACTCTGCGTACTTTGTAAAAACTGCTCTAAAACCAAGAAAGTTAATGTAAATCTAGAACCGCGTGAGTGACGCCTTCAGAAACATATTTTCTCTTCTCCAATTAACGTCAATCCGATCCCTGGTTTACTCTTATTGAATTCTCAGAATTGTATTATAGTAGCTACCAGGTGCGTTTCTTATTCTGTTTTTGAAATGCCAATTGAATGTAAACAGTAAACATTCCGAGCAGTGTTGTGAAATACCGTCCTAATATAGTACTTTACGAGTATAAACATAATGCAAATATGTTGGTAAACAATAACACGACTAGTTGACATAATTTGATATATGTTTCCGGCGAATTTAAAGTAAATATTGTCATAGTAACGAGTAATGACGTTTATAAAAACTTAGAGAGTGAGCCTAGCGGCTCTCGTGAAGGTAACGTACAAGTTTACCTTAATGACTGACCTGCCTATCATTATCATTACGCGCATTGGAAGTCTATGTAGATTAACGTGTTTTTACCCGTGAGAGCTCTTAATATTTCTGGGATTTGTTTTTGCATTCAAGCACAAAGTGTTAGCTCCAGGAACGCAAGTGAAAAGTTAAAAATATTTAGATATTCCGATAAAATTCGCTGGCGATGCGTCAGGCTCGCGAGTGGGAATTCCGTGTTCGATATTTGACTTTATAAGCAGTCTACGCTACCATTCGCTCGGGACATATTCAACCTCATTAGAGCTACGAGCTTCATTGATAAAGACTAGAAGATGGACAGCCGTAAATAAATCTAGGCGCAGACGTTTTCCATTGCGTGTTCAAGATTTATCGCCCACTTTATATCGTTATCCAAGCAAATAGAAGTATGATCATAATCACTGTGTCACTAATTGTACGAGATATCACGTTAGCGCGAAACCGTGTAGTTATTAAAGTCGAAACATTCCATTAAGCTTGTAACTGTTACAGCATAATTATTATCGATTTCATAGTTTATGTAACATACCACTATGATAAGGTATTGCATAAAAATACCGTGCGGTGGCTACCTATCGTGTCAAACTCGATTAGAACAACCGTTGATATTGATCAGTGAGCATGAGCACATGAGCAGTGCTCCTTCTTGTAAAAGTGTTCTAATGACTACTTCCTGACGTGTGTGATGCAATTAACAGTAACTGTGACGATTCGTTCCGATTCGTTCTACGAATGTCTTCACGAAGTTACGAATGTGACGAGTATCGTAACTATCACGAAACATCTGAGCATCACCCATACGATTGATTTTCGAACATTGTTTTGATTTTTCAAGATCTGAATTCACTCATCGTTTCTTGACCGTTGATGTCGATAACTTTTTGTATCAGTTACTGGCTCATCACAGATCAAATTCGCAAATGCTATTTAAACGTTATCCGAATAACAACAGGGGATAAAATAGCATGCGTGATTTTGACAAATGTAGCACTTATTGCTTTTAATCTTATAATGGTTTGATACGCAAGTTTCTATCGAGACGTACTCGTATATACGCAGGTAATCGGAGATATGATCACGCGAGGGGAAATTACTGCCGATGTGGACGTGTCCACTTTCTGATGTGATAGATAAATGCTAAATGAGTTGTGACAGTTACGACTGATTGGCCACTGTATTCAAGTTATTGCCATTTAATCTGCAAGAAACTCTACTGTTTACGGGTACTTAGCTAGAAACGTACGGTTGATGGCTGGTTGCACGAAAGTCGTAGAGGTGTGCAGTTGATGCATACTAAATTATACTTAGCAGTGGCGAAGGGTTAATTTTTGTAAGAGGTAAGCCGGAGTACGTATCTTTAATGTGATTATATTATTTGTCTATAGAATACTGATTGTGCCATTTTTCAAAGGGAATCCGGTAGGAACCGAGTTGTATGGTACCTTCGCCACTGATACTTAGTGAGGTAAATAAATATTATAATGATGGCAATTAAGTGAAAACTATGCAAATTAATTACTTAATTGCAGCAAACACGCAGTTGTTTTTTCTTTCACCTCAAAATGTAAATAATTAGACAGGCCATAGATACAACACTAGTTTTTCAATTTTAATTTGCTTGCACACTTCTCAGAACCTTGGATTCCATTGTAATTGTCAGACATCTTTGTCTGAAAGATTAACAATAATGAGTTTTTTTAATAAACTATTAGAATAACAGATTATATTACCAGATAACGGATTCATTCTATTGTTTCGAGAAGTTTAAAAAACTTCTTTATTTTTGCAAATGATTTTTTTTTTCTTCATGCAGAGCATATCTATGATTTTTTGTCTCTGGTTTAATTATGATGATACAGTTTTCCATATTGTACCTTATTCTTATGTATTTAGCTATGTTTTTGCATCGTAAACTTATATAATGCGATAAACAGAAGCCGTGACAACGTCGAATCATCGCAAGAAACTAACCGTAGTGAATTGTAGCAGTAGTGGTAATAAGATTAGTTATACAATATACGTTCCGACTTAATCAATTTACTTTTGTATTTTGTTGTAATATATCTCTTTTCTTTTTGCATACAAAGACTTTAATATGAATATCGAAATGTGTGTGAATATACAACATTATTTTTAGTATATGCGAAACCTGAATATAGTTTGTTCAGAATAAGTAACTGAATCTATTCCAATAATTTTTAAACCATGTTATATTTTTTCTTTAAAAAAAGTTAAAAGTTGGACACCGAGCGACTTTAAGTACCTATCGCAATAATTTAGGTACCTACGGCCAAATTATTAATTATCAATGAGCTCAAGACGACGCTGGAGGCGCGCGCTGCGTGGTGACCACGATTTTGTGCGGACAACTAGATAACAGAACAAGCTTATAACTTTGTGATTCTTCATGATACAGTTTTGAAATTTTGTACATAGATTCTTTACATAAAAATACTAGACACGTGTATCAGGTTTCGCATATACTAAAACTAAAGTTGTAGAGACGATACAGTTAGGCTACTCATCATCATCATAATTCTTTGCCCTTATCCCATGTCTTCTTCTTCCATACTTATCTATTATTCGTCATCTCATCAGAACAGTTAAACAACTACAGACAAAAAACTACCTTTTAGTTTTGAGTGACGGCACGGTTGGCGCAGTGGCTAAGCGATTGGCTGCTACGGCGCGTGTCGCGGGTTCGATCCCCCCACGGAACAAATATTTGTATGACCTACAGGTAGTTGTTCCAGGTGAAAAGCACTAACAAACTACTACCTACTACAAACATGTATTGATTGAACTGAAACCTTTATATGTATGTGCTCTAATGTTGATTAGTGTTATTTTTATTAGTTATTATTGATTTGATGGAATTAATTATTGATTATTTTTATTAATTATTGCCCGCGACCTTTGTCCGCGGAAAATTTTATAGCCTATAACCTTCCTCGATCAATGGGCTATCCAACACTAAAAGCATTTTTCAAATCGAACCAGTAGTTCCTGAGATTAGCGCGTTCAACCAAACAAACAAACTCTTCAGCTTTATAATATTAGTATAGATTATTGATTTGTTTGAATTATTTATTTATTGCTGATGATAATTGTTAACTAGTGTTTATTTTTATTAATTGTTAATGTTACTTGTATGGAATTAAATAAAGCTTAGACATTCATTCATTCATGTGCTCTAAGCTTGTCGTTTATTATCTACTAGCGACCCGCCCCGGCTTTGCACGGGTGCAATATATATATAAACCTTCCCCTTGAATCACTCTATCTATTACTGAAAACCGCATCAAAATCTGTTGCGCAGTTTTAAAGATCTAAGCATACATAGGGACAGACAGCGGGATCGACTTTGTTTTATACTATGTAGTGATAGTGATACAGAAACGCATATTAACATATATACACAGTGAATAATTTATTAAAAGGTAAACAAGGTCTACTTTGCGGTAAATTTATGTATTTCAGGAAGTCATAATGATCTTAATTCAATAAATTGTAATTTCCTTATTCAAATGTGAAATCACAACAAAGTAGTCATGTTTATTAGCACTGAATAGTGTAATTACTGGTTTTTAATACGGTAATTTAAGGTGACAGTTTTTGTAAGGAGTTTTTTGTGCATTTATTTTTTTGTTCAATGTTGCCTGCAAAAACTAAAAAAACGGCTAATTTCTTATATGGCAGGCCATATAAGAAATTGATTAAATTGGTTCTCTGAGTAGCTTTTTACAACAATCTACCTTGTTTATGATCCAACTACATAACACAAGTTAGACTCTAAGTATAGTTATGTCATTGGTCTAACTGTTAGAGCATAAATACTATTATACACGTGACTGTTCCTAAATTACCCTACGCTGATAAAATTTTCGTTTTTCCTAAATCATCTCAATCACATTAGTAATAAGGTCGGTTTTCCCTTAAAAAACTCGATACGCTAGATTCATCCCAAAAATCTTGAGCTCTATTGCTCAATCTGGTACGTGACTTTTACAACTAATATTCTTAATTCAAAAAGCGAAAAGAAAAAGCCCATACCGTTTCTGTATCTATTACGCAACGATATCTCTTGATCTAAAGCCTTATCATAATCAGCCGCACTCATGCGCAGCTTGTCAAACCGCAATTTCCCCACCGCAGTGAAACTTATGTCTTTAGCGAAAGTTGACTCGATACGTTATAAACATTGTGGAAACATTTTCCCTTCCATTATATAAAGTAAACATTAATGGTGTGTGAGACGCAATCGGCGGAGGTCGTTGTGTTAAACGTAATGAGATTATCTGTGATAGGTGTTTTAATAGCCTTGAACCGTAATTAATTGTATGTAAATCTAATTAAAAGGTTTGTTTTGCGAAGTGTTGCTGAATTAGGTGGGGTTATCATTAACACTAGAAACGTGATATTTACTATGTTTACTGTGTTTACCGATTCTAGAGTTAATGATAATGTTAGTGACCATGTATAGTTTATAATCTTATATAAGGTCTATCTTTTCATACACGAAATATTTTAAGAGTAACTTCTTTAGGTCGTAAAGTCGCCATAGCAACGAAAAAAAAAATTATCTGAGTGTTTTTGTTTTTACGAAATTATTATAATTCTAATTTTTTTTCTAAATTTTTGCTTAAAACCTTTACTCCCTATTCTAACATAATACGACGTAGTAACTAGCGTAATGAATGTTCAAAAATAAGGAGCCAGTATTTATTTTGCGGGTCAAGTACCTAATTTTAAATTATTTATTTAATAAATATTATAATATATTTTTATTTTTTATTATTTATTCTTAGATAAAAAAAATATCCCTTGAAATGGCTCCGTTATAACCGTTAAATGATTCTCTGAAAATATTTCGTGTATTAATAGTTAGACCTTATATAGGTGGGGTTGCACTCAAATTACAGTATGATAAGGCTATGTGTTATTAACATGAAAGTATGAAACCTTTACAAAGACTAAAGAGTTTCTAGTCAGGAATAATCAAATGTCAGCATAGCTACATTTATGTAGCCAGCATGTCATAAAAGTTACTGATTCATGACTGATTCTTATCGCCAAAGACACAAGAGAATCAATAACGGGATGAGTGCGTACAATGCGTACAGCGTAGATATCAGGATACCAGGAAATAGATGTTTGAATTGATTAACTCAGTAATGGACATCAGACGTAGGATATCTTGCGTAGCGAACTGGTGAAAGCGAACTCTCGGATAAGATTGTTTCCAATTAAAATGAGATCACGTTCATAATTAATTTTATTGCCTCTATTTAGATGTCTGCCTGATAACTATCTTAACTGATCCTTGAATTGAACGCGCACTTAATTTGTATTTCTATTGGTGAGCCGGCTGGAAGAATATTATCGCGCCTAAGGAATGGAACATTTTGCTGTTTGCTATTGAGAGTTGAAGCTCGTTATTTTGACGAATACTTTAAGCTGTATAAGGTTCTTGGCATTGAGGCTCACGAATACTAATCAACACGCTTGTCCAGTACAAAAGATAAATCATTGCCTTGCACAAACAGTTAATTTCCATTGGATTTTAACTACGCTTCTCTTTTGTCACTGTGAAATTCGCTAGCTTAGCAATTTGAACCCTTTCCATTACTGAAGGGGGAACTCCGACGCAATTCATTAGGTAGTCACATTATTTGCCACCCCTGGAGGGTGACCTAGGCCCCCAAAGTTAAATCCTGTAGGGGACGCCCTCGGAATCCGCTTGTGCAGTCGATATGCTTAGATGAGCATCAACTGCAATGGGTGCAGCTCGTAATTGGTACGTGGTACATACATATTTATGAGGTAGGGTCTTTGTGCCCTATTGGATTAAGGAGTTTTTTTTTTGCGATTAGAATAGCGTGATGTTTTGTTTTAATGAAACACGAATGTGTTCAAACATAGTATCCATGTTTTAAGAAGCTCTAGAAGTTTTTAATATCGAATTACATGTGCGATGTTTCTCAGAATAAGTCTTAGAAGAAATAATTCGATTCTCACGTTCGGGTGTGCAGTACCGTTCTTAAAATGTATTTTTATTGAGATTAAGTATCAAAGTATTACGTCAGGATAATTCAGTAATGTTTATTAATCATTAAAACTAGTCCACTTTAAGAGTTATCTCTAATCGTGCTAAATCAACGCTAAATAGCAGCAGATATCGATGCCAAGGTCTCGACCGTCATGGATTCAATGCCGATAGTTTGTATGTCTTCTCCACACAATAAACTCTTCCATATAAGGAACAGTGTATTTGTTCAAGTGGTCTTAACTTACTTTGTAGTTCTAAGTGTCATTGCTTGTCGAAACTGATTGAAAGGCGTAGACGGTAACAGATTTTTGTTACCTGTACAAGTTGTAGACAGCAAGGTTTCTTGGTTGTCGCGAGATTATCGTTGACTGGTTGATTTACAAAACAAAAGAGGAATTAGTATAAAGTCTTTGCTGTAAATAATCTAGTCTATTGATTATTTCGCAAGTTAATCACTACGATTGAAAATCATACTACTTATTTTCTTTACCGATGATATCGATTTGTGATAAAACCTATTTGGTTTTAACATCTCCACCCACTCCCTCTGACAGAGAAGGAAATCTGTGTATGAAAACTGTAACCTTTTTTTCTTCCATTCTCCTCTGTCAACCGTCATGCTATCATTTACTCCTTTAACTTTCATATCATTCCTCACACAATCCATCCATCGTTTCCTTGAACTTCCTCTCCCTCTCCATCCATCAACGTTTATAATCATGACTCTTTTAGTCACATGCGATTCGTCCCTCCTCATCACATGTCCATACCAAGACAGTCGATTCGCTTTCAACTTTTCTGTAACAGGCGCAACTTTCAAACTTCCCCTAATATACTCATTCCTTATTTTATCCATTCTTGTCACACCCTACTCATCCACCTCAACATTCTCATCTCCGCTCACGGGCGTTCCCAGCATTTTTTATGGGGTGGGGCAGAAGTAAATAAACTAAGTAGTAGAAAATTAAAAATGATTTTTAATTACTGACTGATACTTTTTATTGACTGCACTACACCTTATTTCAATAATAACCTGCGAGGGTTCTGGCTAAATCTAGCTAAAATTTTTGTTTTCGAATGTATGTTGTGCTTCCAGAATTCTCTTTCTATGAACACTCATTATACCTACAGAGGCCGACAAGACGGTTTTCTGTCATTGTTGACCTTAACCAAGTTTTTATTTTAATGTGAAAAATGTTAAAGTACCCAAATTAATATTTAATTTTGTCATTACTTATATTAATTTTGCCTAAAAATTCTTAGCTTCGGGTCAGAGAGCACGGTTGGGCAAGTGCCCCACCTTGCCCCACCGTGGGTACGCCCATGTCTCCGCTACATGCAATCTTTTTTCATCCATTTTCTTCACAGCCCTCCCTGTCCCTTTTGTTGATTAAATAAAATTACCCGGATTCTGTGAAAACCCCTACGTCAGAAGAAATCAGCTAGCAAGAACTTTTATAACACTGTAGTTTTCTCGCGCGCGTAGCCCCTGGAAGTAGATGTCAATATATCAATATTCTTCAAGCCAACGTATCTGCTGTAATAGATTCTAATATACCAAGTTGCGTCGTAAGTCTTGACCGCGGTGGCAATAGACTAAACGTGATTGACATATAGATAACGATGGTTGCGTGAATGACTTGATCGTGAATAAGTTATCACTTGCAATATTATTGATGGGCGGGTGTAAACATTGGAAGGCCACCCAGTAGGACTGATATTAAATGGACCCTTTATCTCTATAGGAGAGTAACCTATGTGTTATGATTTTACTGAGAAGAAAATATTAGTCAGTCTGCAAAATTTGTAAAGGGCCTGAAAATACGTAGATATAAAAAAAATATTCAGCTAAAAATATTCAGCTGTGCAGGCGTTTTTGAATCCACTACTTTTCCACGTTTCTTTATTCATCAGATCAATGTTGATACAGAGTAATTTCTCTACATCAACATTGATCTTACAAAATGTTACGATTACCGTTGAACCTACAAAAAAACTGCATCATAACGTTTGTTTAGAGAAATGTGCGAAAATTTCATAAATTTTTAAGATGGAATGCCTCAATAACCTGCTTCAAGTATAAATATTAATGTGTCAATGTATTATTGTTTTACCGGTAAATAAATATGGCTCATGACGTAGCTGAGCTGGTCTCAGCACGTGTTTCGCAAACTGATTGTCATGTGTCGGTATGGGAGGCCCGCAAACCACATCCGAGGTATAATTGTTTCATTACCAGCATCACATAGAAAACCGTGAACTAACGAATGTTTGGATTCATCTCAAATCACCCTAGCAGTCTTTATAGTCATGGTTAGGTTATTCATTCATCAACAATTTATATCTGAATTTAAACAAAGTTAATTGACTAAATTGTTATACACATAAAACAAACAACAGCCCAGACCAATAGCAACCATTAATCAATCCATCGTCACTGCTGATTCTGGCTTTCAGGAGTTGCAGAGGTTTGATAATAGTGTGTGTCTGCTTGTGTGTCTGCTGTGCTTGTCCCAAAAAAAAATAAAAGCCCAGAACAATATACAAAAAGTCTCTTATAATAAAAACAATCTATTTGTAAATAAAACGTCACTGACAGATCACCCAAGTAACAAAAATACGTTATATTATGGTCATGAAAACGTTTTTACCAAAACGTTGTTTATACATGGTGTAACAGAAAGGGTATATTCATATGAAAGGATATGCTGCAGACCATCAAACTGAACAACTTTCTCCTTGGGTCCAATATCATAAATGCGAAAAAACGGTCCCATACATTTGGGTCGAGTAGGTATTGAAATTTTGTACGGAACCATTTTATAATTCAGTGATACGCTCTTGATCGTTGGTTAACTTAGATACGTACAACAGTTTCGTTACATAAATGTTAAGTAATTGTTTTACGAACAACGACATTGTCTGTCAAAAACCTCTTATACGACTAACGTGTGACGTTTATACGACCAAAGTGGTGTCCAGTAAACGTGGCATAATTTTGTTGTTAATTCGAACATGATTAAAAGTCACGCGACTAAAACGTAGTATTATCGTCATAATCCAATCAAATTGTGGTATACGTGTTTCAAGTTAAACTACTATAAAACAAATCATATTTGTCATGAAAAAGTTTTATAATAGACTTGCAAACAACGATATTGTCTTCCAAAAACCTCCTATGCGATTAAAACCTTTATACGACCAAAACTCATGTTGGGCGTTTTGGCCGAAACCATTTAATAACGTCGCATAATTTAGTTGTGTAGGCGTTTATTCGACTTTTACAATATGACTTACTGGTCACACGACTGACCCAAGTAGTTAGCTCAGTACCACCATTAAACTCCTATATAATTTAAACTCATATAGATTTCGGACTATATGACGTGTATGCTTGTTGGCAACTTTACCCAGCACCGTGTTGGATGCACATTGAAATTACCAAATGCAATTCAATACAATTCAATTTCAACTCTGTCATAGTTGCGTGCAAGATAAGATACACTTGTTTTCCGGGTCGTCACATTTAAAGATAAAACAGACGGTTTATTTAATTTCCATAATTATATGTCAACAGTTGGAATCCATATTTGTTTATCACTGGTAGAGGTTTGTTGTCTATTTTGATTTATTCGTTACTCTATGGGCGTGACATGTGACTTCATAATCAGAATCGGTGCGATACGGGTTTTATAAAAACGTTGACCAATTTGCTATGGGAGAATCTTAAGGAAATAGTACATACGTCTTATGAGTCATCGACGTTCAGTACTACACCTTCTAATGTCGTCGTTGTGTTGAACATAGAACCGTATTTATGAGGTAATGTGTGCAAGCAAGATGGATGCTAGCGTAGGCGATATAGTAGGTAATGTCTTCGGATTGTCTATTTTACAATGTTAGTAGACGCATGACCCATAAAGCTAGGAAACTTGCGAAATTTACCCTGTTGAACTATTGAAGAAGACTCGTAGGTTACGTTAGTTACAGAATGGCTTGTAAAATTATAGTTCAGCAGCGACCAAGGTTCTGGTAGTAAACGGTATATTGCCGAGTCTGTGTAACTGTCGAAAATAAAGCGTTAAATCATTTCTCCTGTTCGTAACGTGGGCTTGGCGAGGTGCCAGCATCCGTTCAGCAAGGATGTTCAAGTCGGGATGTTATGATCAGCGTTTGTTACTTGACGTCATGGGCGAATTTCCCCTTTTTACTCTAATATAGCAAACGGACGAAGGTTACCCTTTTGTTCTGCTAATTATGCTTATACCAATTAAGGGACCTCCGGGATCACGACTTGTCGCATGACCGGACTATCTTATCGTACGACCAAAGTTTCTTCCTTGTTTCGACCAAAGGTGGCTTCCGTGGCCAAAAGCGACCAAAACTCGTGGCCGCGTAGTGGGCGAGGCCCCTAAATCCTGATAGATCAAAGAATTGCTGACTAACGTGCCTATATTTCCAATCATAACGTAGAGTCTTCATATTAACGAAAGTTATATAAAAGCTTTACTAGACTTGTTTCGGCGACTGACTTCATATGGGTAATATTATTAGCCCATAAAAACTGATTTTACCTAAACATGTATTTTGAGTAAAATCTACGTCGTAGCTCGCAGTGGGTGGCCATCTCCATAATATTAAATGTATCGGTAAATTACTGTTTGTACAGAAATAGGATAGATGGCATATAGGTCATGACATTGACTACAGTTCGTGGTCTTTCAGTTATATTCGCCATTAAAATTAAACCGCAAGCATAAAATATGCAACACTGAAGTTTCAATGTCAAATGCGTTAATTTTTATAACAATGACTAGTTACATTGAGGTGTGGTTACACTGACAAGAAAATAAGGCAATTTTCAGGTTGTCAAATGAAACTTGTATGAAAAATATTTTTTATTAAATATTTACCTTTCATATATCACAAGTTTACGAGTAGCGAGTGTCAGCAGGGCCATTCCTATATGCAATAAGGAAGATCTAAGGCGCCATTCTTTTGATTAATCACGTTAATTAATTAGAGTACAAGAATAGACGTAGGAACAACTCCTGAGGTCAGTTTATTTAATTATCAAGTGGATTTTCCATCACTATAAGATTTGTACCTAGTAGGTACCTACTCCAGATAACGTTTGAAAAATCCACATAGATTACAAACACAATTCACCTACATAACTAACTGGTCAAGAATGCAATAAACAGTAACAGTTCCTGCATCTATTTTCATTGATAGTATCAAATGTTAGAGTAACCGTATTCTTTTGATTACGGCCTTATTTCTGTTTTACTGCGATGGCAGAGTAAACAATGGCGTTGGCGCGGCGCCATCTGCCGGCGATTTGCGCGAACGTCTGATGACTAATACAAGGTTATAACAGGGATATGACGCTGATAGTGGTAATTACTTGCATTAGCGATGATAGGACAGACAGGTAATGTTATTATCTGCTCTGCCAACAATTTATGTAGGACTTGATTTATTGTATCCTCCTGTCAAATCTTACTGATGCGATTTGTAATTCCACCTCCATGCTGAAGTGACGTGCATCCATTCTCGTCTACAAAAATACTACGGATGACAACGTAGTATGCTAGTTATCAGTCATTGTTTACAAACATTGACAGTAATTTAATTGTTTTCAATAACAAGACAATAGTAAACATACTCTTATACTGTCACTTACGGGATATCTTCTTCTTAATACAACATACCATCACGATTTGGTTTTAGTTTCTAACGTGTGTGTACGCAAGGATAATGAACATCTAACGTTGTGCTTTTTCTTCAATATGTGGTGATGTGGTATCCCATTGCTGGGAAAAGGCCTCCCCATAGCCTTCCACTCTGCTCCGTGCGTTGCCTACTTTGCCAATCTCTCATACATAAGGTAACTCATTTTTAAAACAAAGTCACAGGTTCCAATATAAAGCGGTATTATATTCAGTATAAATTGCTCTCAGTGTGTGATGTGTAAAAATCAAACTCTCTACATAAAGTAAAACTAAAAGTAAACTTTGCAATCACTTTCAATTTTGGATGCATTTCCAGGGATTGAGTGGGATGTCTTCAACGTCAGTAAGCGATGATGAAAGTCTATTATTAGTAAAACGTTTGTTAAGAGATCGACTGCTCATCTACTAGTTTGAAAAGAATGGGCAGCACCGCCTTCTGCGCAGGCGCGAAGATTTGTTATACCCACATAATAATCAGCTCTATAAATAGGTATAAATATCTAAACGTACACACGTTTATAGGCTATTCATACATTTGTTATGGTACCGATAATATTGAACGCTTATGAAGTATTGTTTTGAAAACTTACTTGATGGTATAACTTTACCTACTTATATTTATTTTACAGATTAGAAGCGGCTACGCTGTAGGTTATCGGATAAAAACATGATATTAGATGTCATGGGTTCAATCATGGGCTTGTTACTACGTGTTTCAAATTCATTGATAAGGTATCATTATCATTGCGTTTCTGAACATGTTATGTCTACGGCAGGGGCGTGCCCTCCATAGAGGCAATTAGGCCTAGCCTACCCTACCAACAGCGCCAAATGCATTTATTATAACTATGTAATTAAATAATACAAAATATTTAAAAAAAATGTTAGAACTCCTGTTATGACACTTATAGCAACTTGTCACGTCCGTGTGACCTTGATAATTCATTTCGTACTCGTCATTTCAATCCTCAAAATTATGCAACGTTTAGCTGGCTGTGTGGCTGTATACACACAAATAAATTATTTTGTTTTCCTTGCATTTTGCTTAATACTAGTAAGTGGAGTGAGGGATGTATTGATTTGCATAATTATTTGAAAAAAGATAGGTTAATTTATAAATGAGTTGATTTTTTCACTGATTTCAAACCCGTGTTAACTTATTACTTCTGTTTGCATTGTCAGAAAATCGTGATTTAAACCTTGAACAATGTGGTGAGTTCTTGTACTTAAAACTTTTATTTTTACAGGCTTATTTTCAATGTTTTTTTTTTCAAATATTATAAATCATATTTTTTTACTTTTTTGGGTATCAGTATGCGTGGCCTAACCTCCGTGGAGAACCACTACACGCCACTGGTCTACGGTCATTGAGAATTTTAAAGAGTATTTGGGTAGTTCCTCGTTCGCTCACCAGTAACCACTGCCATCAAATACTAAACTTTAATTTTCGTGGAAGTTTACCGGTAACTTGTAAAATGTTAACCGTTTCCGCAGTGAGCTGTTAATGTGGGTAGTCTGTAAAAGTTGGACGTAAAGTTGTTTGAAATGCTTCGGAGACTTGTTTGTTCCGAGTTTCCCAACTGCTAGCTACTTACCTAGCAGTGGCGAAGGTTCCGTACAACTCGATTCCTACCGGCCTCCCCTTTGAAAAATGAAAAATGGCACAGTCTGTATTCTGTAAACAAATAATATGATCACATTAAAGATATGTACTCCGGCTTACTTCTTACAAAAATTGACCCGTATCTACTATTACCTACCTAATAACTAACGGATCAGCACTTAGACGATGAAAATTATGAACATCTTTATGAGTGAGTAGTTCTGCTACGTGATGCCCCACCCACTCGTAGCAAGTCAAAATCTCACTCATAAAAGTATGTAGTTCAATAGTTTTTCCTAAGCGCTTGCGTAGAAAACCCATCATAGCGTTCTAATTCTTGAAAACAAAACTTTCCTGCTACGTCACAGTACATCCGCAACCACATTGATTACTCACAAAATTAAAATTACTGGGTGATGCAAACCCTCAACACACCGCAGTACAGTCGCGTACAGCTGATTCATCCTCAGTAGTTAGCGGCATTGTATGCAAACCGCCGCAGCGATGTCTGCTAGTTTCGGTACAATGGCGAATTAAGACAAAGAACCAATGATTTGTTATGGTATTGCACTGAGCTTGGTCATGCTTCACCAAGGAAGTTAAGACACTATACTTAAGTAACTTACCCGATTATTTTTTCACAACTTTTTTAAACCTAGGTGGACCAAGGTACTGTCCTAATTATGTTTGCTAACAAAAACATGTCAAATGTGTTTTTTTTTGCAAAACCGATCTCGTAATTTCGTTTTGTAAGTGCTGTGTGCTTCTGATGAAGTGGACAATAGCTGTGACAGAGGCCGATATTTGAATAAATTTGGATTGAACGTCACATCTATTCAACTGAATTGTATTCTCACCATTGTTGTTTTCGTGAACAATCATTCGTAAACAATTATTCTCTTTATTGTTCGCCTAATCTTAAAACATCGCTAATTAAATATAATTTCTGTCAATGCTTTTCGTAGTCCATTGTCAGTGAAGGATTTGAAAAGCGCGTACATTAATTCTGTGAACGACGTGACGATTACATCTCCTAAGATTTTTAATTAGGATTTGTTCTTGGCCACAGTCCAGGGTCTGCGGAGCGTGTCAACACGCGTCCTCATTTACTTAATTGTAAAACAAATACAGCTATTTGCAGCACTTTTAAAACGCGGTGGGACGTGCTTTTCTTTTAAATGGACGAGTAATTGTTAATTATCGGAACCTAATTGAAATGCAAAGTGCGCACCTGTGATTTTATTGTTGGAAGTGTCACGGACAGTTATTTGATCCAGTTCAATGGGCTACACAAAGCGTTCGAGCTGGCCTTACAGCAACGGGTTAAGTAAGCCCTGAATTATTGTAAATGCACTTCACTTAAGTATAACTACCATCTTTTCTTCCATCACAGTAGTTTTGACAGCCACTATTTTCGTAAATCAACCACAGAATCGAAGTGATATCGTAAAACTATTTGCGACACCTCAGTTTACTTCTTCTAATTGTTTTTTCCTTGCTTATAACTGCACTATTTTATATTCTTACACAATATTTAATCAGCTTTCTTTGAATTTGAATTCCGTAACCATAAAGAACTACTTTAATCGTCAAGAGTCCTTACTAATGTCGTCGCTCTTTATGGAATGCCAGGAGCCCGTTATTCGTCCTGATAACTTTGTCATAAGTGCTTCTAGTAGGAGTTTAGGGAGTGACCTCAGAGGCAAACCATCCGTTACCTTATGAGTAGGTCATTTACTTCAAGGATGCATTCTTTATTTAAAACTCCCAAAAAAACCTTTCGAGTGCGAGTCTGACTCGCGCATGAAGGGTCCGTCGTAGTAGCGGAGCCCCCTTTAATTTTTAATTTATTTTTATTATTTGTTGTTAAAGCGGCAACAAAAATACACATTCTGTGTAAATCTACTGTCTACGTATTACGGATCATGAGATACAGCCCGCTGACAGACAGACGGACGTACGGATAGCGGAGGCTTACAAGGCAGGAGACAAGGGCAGGACAAAAAAAAACTTTCATACAATACATTTGATTATAAAAATCGTTCTGTTATTTGCATGTTTTTATGCAATTAACAGAACGATGTCATTTGGTCACATAACACGCTCTGAAAGATTAATGAAGACATCTGAAATGAGAAGTATCATTGTGTACATAATTACAGTTATAACATGAACTGTTATTTAATAATAACACGAGTAATTACCTACTCGTTGGACATGACTCGATCCACCAATTCAGACATCAGTCAGCCAGTTTCAGGCATGAACCGTGTTGGAATGTTGGTGAATTTCAGGCACATTTTTGATGAATAATGTTTTTATTCAATATTTTTTGTTATTTGACATACTAGGCAAAGGAAAACACATAAAGAAACTCTAAATAAATAATCAACGGCCCGTTCCATTAATAAATTGTTGTCTAATTGTAGGTACATATTAATTATTTGAATATTGTAACAACTTAGTTTGGTTACTCTTTTTTTTACAAGTTTCTTTCTTTTAAATACAGGGTTTTATCGTTTTAGCCCCAGACAGTAGTTATATATAGATAAATTGACTTTTAAAGTGAAATGACGGAATAATTTCCTACAATGATGCGGAGAGAGACACTTGAGGGCAGAGCCCCTATCTTCATTCACTATCGTTATCTCGTTACATCGCCGCCGTGTCGTAATGCTAGTGATTTACACGCCAATTGTCGGCCATCTCTTCACTCGACCCTTGAACTCACTTGCAATTTGTAACAGAAACTTTATGACTGTTAGGCACTCAAATAATTTCTTTCTAAAAGCAATGCACAATCGATTAAAATAAACTTCAAAAAGTAAAAGCTCAGTGTGCGGTGTTTAGTAATAAAAGTGTTTTTTAAAATATGTAATGAGTCTTCAAAGAGAAAAACGTACAAAATTTAATATGTGGAAGGCGATTCTAAACAGGAAGAGGAAATACAGCGAAGTTTTACCAGGTGATCGAGAGTCGTACTCCGCTCTAGCGGCAATGCAGGGAGGTAGTTCAGCGACACTACCGCCATCTCTTGATGCGCTCAGAGCATGTAAGTATTATCGCTACTCGACGCTAGATGGCAGCAGTGATTGTTCTGTGCAAATATTATTGTCTTTGTTTTGGTGGAGTTCGTACAGATAAAATATTTTAACATTGTTATAGTTTCACATTATTATTAGAAGTAGCAATTATTAATCTAAAAATATCACTGGATAAGCTATTTAGTCATTGTTTTTTTCAAGTAATAATAACGAAATAAGTATCTAGTTTTTTTTCAAACCCTCACTTTTCTTTCTTTAAAAAGAAACTTCTTTTTTAAAATATACTTATCGCACTGCGTAAAACATAACTAAAATCTGTAATACTTATTCAAATATCATGTACAATACTTGAAAATCAACACGATGACATTGTGTGCATTTTTTGTGGAGACGCGTAATGGCGTGGCCAATGCCTCCTCTCGGACTTCAATTGTGGGAAAATATGATTCATACCATTGTGTTTACTATACCAACCGCGTCAAACGTTGCCGCTCTTTGAATGAGGTCAATCTTTGTTACATTTCTGGCGACTCTAACGCTCGTGACCCACGGTTTTACAACAAATGGAGCCCTTGCGACAACCGACGACACTGAAGCATTACTATTATTATCTTCAAGATCTTAGAAAACAGTTTTTAGTATTTTGTAACTTGAGAATAATATCTTAGTTTTGTGAAATACATAACTTTCAATGTTTTTAATGGTTTACAGGGTGGAAGGGATATGGACCCACAAACGGTTACCACGTGTTCAGTACATCATTCTGAACCTGTAGGTATTGCACTTTTTTTATTAAACACCAGTTTTTTTTTTCAAAATATATGAATTAGCTGATTTTCAAGTTCGGATAGGTGTACTGAACACGTGGTAACCGTTTGAGCTCTCTGCCGCCGTGTCTATTATTTTAAAATGAAAATCTTGTCTTCTTAATTAAGAAGCCAGCGGTCGTCAAGCGAATATCAGCGAATGAAACCCCTGAGCTTACTCGTCTCGTTCCCCATCCTTATTCGGAAACAATTGTCATTGTTCCAAGTAAAAATCATGAAAGGACATCAGTTGGCAATGCGAAGAGGTAATCTTTAGGTACTACTTCACAATGCGCTGACTATAAAGAAACTGACACTAGCGAAGAACGTTGCCCACGCGCAGACAATATGGCTCCCACGACATGGTTTCCATGACTTTACGTAAATCTGTTAATTACTGCGCATTTAGACATAACAATGATATGTTTCCTCAGTTTAATATACATAGAATATCCATAATGGAAAATATTATTATAATGCCTAGTAATACCCGTTTAAAAGACTAGAATAATGCAACGATGCCGTGATGGTCGAATATGCCTACCTACCTAGTGTTCCAACTGTTCCATAGGTATTTGAGGTTTTGGAAATGTAAAATATAGATATCATGTAAATGAACACAGAGGAAACATCAATCATGAAAGACATTTACATGCATACAAAATCGAAGGTCTTTCAACTTGGCAATGTATCAGTCTGTTGTAGAATTTTCTTGTGCTATTTTCTTTTGTTATCTTTGTACTTTGAGCTCCACCCACTTCTATGTCTCTAATTTCTTGCAAAAGCATTATATTTCCTCTGTGAAACATGGTTATTTAGTTCCATAAGTACATATGTTCGTGCAGCATTTGTTTGTACACATGTGTGACTGAATGTCACTCACGCAAGCCTCAATGTTTGGAGTCAGTGTACAGGTCTGACCCACATACTTAGCCAGGCCATCGTCTCCGGCGCGCCCGCCTCCTTCGGGACATCAAACACAGCTACGTACATACTCTCGAATGTATTTATGCATATCTGAATCAACAATAACCAGCATAATGGGTCCCTTCAATGGTTTGCATATATTAGTTTATGAGGCCAACATTTTCTAGTGCATCCGGTCTTATTAGAGTTATTGCGGTCCGTAATCAAGAATGATTATTATGATTTTGGGACATTCGGAAGTCATTTGCAATTAAAGAATAATTACAGTTTTGGTAATTCCCTTCACTATGTTATCTAATGTTGTGTTCAAATTGTAGGCTTGTGATTCACACGAGTCACTTTCTACTTGATAGGTAGTTCTGTCAGTCAAGTCTCGTTCAGTGTAATTGTGAATGCACTTTCGACGAATTCGTTGATAACCTTTATTTACGGATGAACAATTCTCGAGTTTCCATCTCGATCCAATGAGAGATTCGCAAAAATCCATTGCGGCCGTGTCCCCGAGCGCGTCACGGATAATGAGCAGCTCCTGCTATTGTGTTCAAATTGTGTCAAATTAACGCATCCGTTTTCTAAGAACTGACTCATGACGAATTGTTACTGTAGTGCTACGAAGTTACGAACTGAGTCTTTTATCTTTTTGCGGTCAGCTTACGAGCTTCGCATAAAGGGCTTTCTCTGAATAGGGTCTTTCTATTACACCTTATTCTTTTACCTTGTTTACTAAAAGGGTCAGTTAGAGCTGCATAGTCATGTTTACTGACCACAACGTCGAATCATGAGACTACTTAGCATAAATACAACAATTTGCCAACACAAAAACGCAGTCTAAAGTGCTCTTGATCTTCCGATATCCATTTTCCGAGATCAAGTTAATTCTCCGTATATGTCAAGCTCGTTTAAGAGACAACCTCCTACTGTGGATGTAGAAGCGAGAGCTGCTTCCACAAAAAAACTAGTTACGCTCTGAAGGCCGTCATTACTAAATTCTCCATAGTTTTTATTCGACTAAGCTCTCAGAAGCCATTCCAATTGCGTTCTTTCGATGAATACGGAAAACCGATCTCTACTGTGCCCGTAGACTTGTGGAAAGAGTTAGGAGTGTTTCGTGCCCATGGTCCATTTTATTTCCTTTATACGGCGTTGTTCGACTTTTTAAAGCTACCTACATAATGTTAACACGTAGTTTGATTTTATGGTTGCCATTAAACAGACGACGATCTGTAAGATCAAACGCTTGTATGATTGACAGGCAGACAGAGATCAGACCTAAATTGAAAAGCTGTTTGTTGTTTTAATATGTTTGTTAAACTGAGTAGTACCTACTACCTAGTTAGTAATCTGTTAAGACGTCAGTATCTGCGATTGCCCAAGTCACTGTTTGTGGTTCTTAAACGTTTCGGAAATCTATTGATGTTTCACAGAAACCTGTTCCTTTGTTTATGCTACCTAAAAACGCCCTAGATTTCTCATCGAAAATTAGAGATTGGTTTCAGAAGTCAGATGGTATCAACATGATTATTAGCATCGGCTATGTTTTGTTTTATTTACGTATTCTTCGGCCGCGACATATGGGAGACGCTGGGTACCTTCGACGCAGCTGGGGGTAACAGGATGCGAATATACGATTAGCGATCTTTTTCTCTTGCATTTTAAATTATTTACCGTTCCGTACTACGCTTACAGAACACAGCTTCCGGTTGTTTATAAGATTTAATTTATTGTGACATAGTACGATTCTGATGTATCTTCTGGAATAAACATTTAGCACATCAAATCAAGATTGAAATACTTAGTTATGAAGCTGTTAGTCAGTGACTAGGCATAGCCTGACCTACTAAATAAATTGAGAATTGATGTAGGTAGGATTAGTTACCCGTTGTAGTGTGGGTAGACTGGTAGACATGATTGTATCCTCGTCCTATACATAGTGTGTCTGAGTAGCAAATTATATAACTTTTCATTATGGTGTTGAAAACAATGAATCAGCGGAGTGCTCGTTAGTGAGTCACCTCCCCACCTCATTGTGGAGGCCATATTGCACTTTATCCTTGCCTTTTTTCTTAGCAAAGATAATCTCGTATTCTGCTTCTGTATTAAACCCTTAAGTACCGGTATTTGTAGTGTTTGCATGTTAGCAACTAATTGTAAATGCCTGAGAGAGCCGCCTCTAATTGACACACTCTAGCGTAGCTTGCGGACTCCGTACCGACTATAAACTTTTAATTAGGCACATTGCTAAATGCTACGAGTTTGTTTACCAACATTTTTGATGAAATATTGTAATAGGCTTACCAATTTATATGTTCAAACACTTTCTTAAATATTTAAATTATAATTATAAGCTTTCACTAATTATGTAATATTTTTGTTACAGGTAAGTGTCGATTGCTTTACGAATTAATTGTGGCTTTACTCGGTAAGTACTGCGTACCTTAGATTAACTTATATTCACGCTTTCTAAACAAAGGTCTTTACGATCTCATCTCTCACACAATTGGTGCGAATTCAGTTAACTTTTATTTGGTGACTGACCGCTATAATTACCTTAATGTTTCTATCAAGATGTGTTATCACTTAACTTTACTGTTTAACACTGTTTTGCTCTGATACTTGCTAATTATATTTTGGATCGTATCAAGTGAATCGTAAAGAAATTGTTTACGATAATCCGATTATTTATGGCATTCTAAATGACATTTATGTAATAAAGTTCAAATTGCGTCGTACCGATAAGCTTTTACAGCTCGTTATTTAAAAACAAATTAAGTACATTTTTGTTAAGAATTTTATGCAATACCACTTTAAAAATGATAATTTCATGACGCTTTTAATAAAAGAGAATATATTGTATAACGGATGCAATAAAGTGCAGTAATTGACTGGTGTAATTAAAGCTCTTTTGTATCGTGTGTCGCGTTAGTCCGGCGAGGCCGTCCGGTGGGGCCCACCTCACCGAGATCGCCGGATGCCTATGAAAACAAGAGCAGCTTAGGGTTACACGGTCGGCTCGTCCAGGCTTTCAAGCTGACGTGCCACGTTTCGACCGCAAACAAGATACCTGGTTGACGAGCGTAATTGGGTCTGTGAAAATCCTGTATGCCCGCAGATTTAACTTAATGACCATGGATGAAAGCTCAGACCACCGCGCAATCATCAGTCATCTTTGGTGTTATGATATTCGTGAGTGACATTCTTTTCGAGAAGAATTTTCGATTTTACTAGCGTACAGTCTATTGAGATTTCTCTACTATACAGGGTGTAAATAGATCCTTCAAGATGCCGTCTTCCAAGCATTCTGTCCATCAAACTGATTCACACGACTTTTTTTTTTCGATGAAAAATCGCGTTTTACGGTGGGGCACGCATTAAACATCAACCAAAGCCTTAACTGCGATTTTATCATTCTGCTGCCCTTATTCCAATTTTATCTTTCTCTGCATCAGCCATCAACCATCATATCTATCAATCTTAGTATTAACCCAATTTCTATTCATATCATTTCCAATCATTTTGTCCAGTATCTACTAAAATTACAAATATCCCCGTTGCACCTCTACGACCTCATCTGACACCGATCCCAAGGATGTTTACAAAGTTATTTTTGTTCCTCACGTTGATAGCTGGCGTGTGTGTGCCCTGTCGTCACCCTCTCACCGTTATTGAATCAGCCAAGTTAATCAACAGCCACTGTTAGTCTGTATTGATTTATAAACCTGTTGTGATTATGTCATGATGGCCTGCCAGTGCCGCTGACAATTTGTTAGCACCGTTCCGAACGGGATTATGTTTGATCGAAACAATCTGCATAGTTGTGAGCTTAAGAGGCGTACAATGTAACGTAAAATATACAAGCAAGGCATATAATAAGCAAGCATTCTGTAAGTACATCAAACTATTACTTAGTTTGATGTACAGACTGCTTGGTTCTCTGCTCTGCTGCTCTACGCAAAAATTATTGCTGGGAAACAACTTTATTTCTGGTGGAGAAAAATTACGTTTTACTGTAGGACTCAATAAACGCACTCAAAACATTGAGCTGATGGATGCTTTGAATAGTACGGGGGCCGTGGAGGTATTTAATGTAAAGTTATAACTATTAAAACATGTATATTGAAAAAAAAAAGACTTGCGAAAAAGTTGAAACCCCCAATATCTCCGTAACTAGAATGTTCCTAGGTATGCTCTAGAAAAAAAAAAATGTCGTAATGTCGGGTAGAACTAGCTTTTCGGCTTCGTTGAGGAAACTTTACACCCATATGAAGAATTTTTGTTTTGTATGACTTTTAAGTACGTATGAATCTGTTTCAAAGTGGCGTATTTTCTAAGTTATTCCTTCACTGTCATTCAACGCAAAATTTCTTTTAAATTATACGTATTAATTATGCGAGGCACATAACAGAATGTTAAGCTCTCGTGGCCGGCTCCGTACAATTTTTCCTAGAATCGTTATACAGTCGATATTTAAAATGTTCTCTATAAGCCATAGTGCACGCACATTAATGATTCTGTACGCATAAGGAGTGTGGGAGTCTTGGAATAGTTTGTACTAAAACTCACATTTATATGGAGAATTTAGATACAAATACGCATTTTGAACGGGCCGTAAAATGGTTCTTAGTAATACAAGTACATTTCTATTAACGTGATGGTTTTTGGAAAACATTGAGTTGATGAAAATGGCTGTTTGGTCGATTGAATTGCCCATTAACTGCTAAATTGAATATTCTTCATTGTGTTACGCCAATTCAACAGCATCCAATAAAATGTTACGATCTTTCTTGTCAACAATTTTAGCTTCAAAATTTTAAATCACACCGTTTCCTTCACGTCAGAACCAATAGTTCGGTGCTGCGGCGATTTGGCCCGATTTTAAAACTCCTGTGCCAAAAATATTATTCCCACATTCAACGGCAATGCAGATGTGCCATTTTACGCATACAAATTGGGACACAGCCGGGTACTGAGCTCATGTGCCGAATATTTTGAAACTTTAAAACTTTCACGAACCGCATTCGCTTTTTCTGGTTAAGCGAAGCACTCTTGGCGTACTTACGTTGATTCGTTTTTTACGTAAATTTGTTACTGTAATTATTGGAGTAATCATGCATGTAAAACAATTTAGTAAAAATGTATCAGCATGAAAATGTGATGTGGCGTGCTGCCATCACCACATGATCACCAATATTCTTATAATTGTGAATTAAAATTGTTTAAGTGTCGAAACATCTTACCATTTAAATTAAGCTTTAAATTAAAGTCAGATTAAGTTGTTGTTATCGCGATTTATTTATTCATTCTTATCTTTGGACGTGCTTAAGTGCGTACGTGAAAACTCGTAAGATACTCTGAAAACGTGACTCAATGGGCTCGGCCCTTACCGATGTACGGACTGCTGTACTACTGCCCTGTCCGTACAATATTTTTCCTTTTTTGTGTTGTACACACACAGCACAAAGCTGCCGGGGCTTTATGCTGTGTGTTCCACACTGCTTGGACGCTAATTTTAGCCCAAGATTTATGTTTACTTATTTCTTCCGGCGATAGCTATAAATATTCGTAGTTTAAACAATACATAAATTACCCTGAATGTGTGATAATTTACATTCTTGTGTTAATTAAGATAACTTTATATCAGAATTTAAATCTTTAATAAGTGTGTTGTAACGGCCCCACTTTAGTGCTATCTGCAATGTATTACTCAATTATCATTGCATGCAGATAAGGGGGCTACTGCTCTGAACACATGTCGGCTATGTCCTATCGATATTTACATGCGATAGGCTCCAAACGTTCTGCCGTACCGGTATGCAAACGAGACTAAAAGAAAACTGCCGTCAAATTATCGTTGTTACGAGTTCGTGCGACCCCGTTTCGGTTCTATCAGTGTCAATTTGTGTAAGTGAAGTTTCAATTATGTATAAGTAAACGACACGTTCACCATTCATACAGTTCGTGTTTGACTGCACTGCACGGTTCCCTTTGGACACGTGTATTATTACTTCGAATCATGTTTAACATGTCTGATGGTTTGTTTAACTACACTTCCAGTGAAACGTATTTAATTTCAAAAGTAATAAATAAAAGTGCTTTAATTTTGTACGAAAGTGTGTCAAGCAAGGCATGTTCCATAATTATAATCTTGTGCACGGGCCACAGCTCATTCGTTGGGTACTGAAATTTTGCATTAAGGCTTACTTGCATTCTTTGTAAGCCGCTAAAAGTAAAGCGTGAATTAAAAATATTAACATTTAAAAATAGAACAGTTGTTTATGATGCTAAGCTAGGTGGTCACAGATGTAAGCTGTTTATATCAAGAGCGTTCAGTAAACCGACACTAGTTTTATAAGCTTATGTACATGACCTTACAACGGCGTAAGTAGACCGCACCACATAAACATTATGTGAGGTTGAAAATATCAATATTATGTCTAATAAAGAAAATATTGTATTTCTATGACCAACTGGCAATGATAACACAAACTTCGAAGTTCCGACGCGTATGATAATGCTTATCGTGTATGACCAAGTTTTATGTGAAATAAGCTGTATGATTTAAATAGGGTTGCCTAGAAGTGAAGCGTGCATTGACATAGATTTTCAATGTTTTAAATTACTGTAGCTCTGCGTCATCCCCCAGCTGGGCAAAGGCCCCTCTCTATGACTTCCAGATTTTTCGATCCAGTTGGTTTTGTCCAGCTCGTCCCGCCTTCGAGGTGCGAGGTCTGCCTCAACGACTTCTAGCTGTGGCAGGGGCTCCACGTACTTGTTGTTTTGATTTTCAATTTTCCATAAGAAATTCCCCATAAAGTATTGTAAAATATAAATATAATTATTCATCATCATTATCATCAATGTTTAAAAAAAATATAAATATTATTATTACATTTTACTTTTAAAGTTATAATATACCAAAGTTAATTATGATGATTATTAATAAAATTATTCATTTTCCCTAAGGGAATGATTCAATTAGATCGCTTTAGTTTCCGCCACAAATGCCATTAAAGCACCGTTTTCATCCGTATGGTTAAAGTAAACAAACAACGATATCCTCATTTGAATGTTCACGTGGCAGCCCTGGTAGTGGTGGGTGCACACCGAGCGCGCGACCGCGCGTTGGTAAACAGTTGGCATCGGTCCGTGTCGCGTGCACGTCGCGCCTCGCTTGTCCGACATTGTGCGAGGTGCGTCCACACACTCGTGTCCGTCACCCGGTGTGTCCCCGCCACAATGCGCAGGAACTCTGCGGTCTGCTCCCAATGAACCACCGTACCATTGTGCTTGTTTTGTGGAATCATTACGTGCTTTTGTCAAGTGTTACACCTCGTGGTTTTGTTCAGTGATCATTTTCCAACAGTTTGTATGTCAGCTATAGCTGTATGTGGTGTATACTGTTAACTTAATTTTACCTCAATGATCCATCGAATGACTACATGCAACTTTCAAGACTAACCAGTCAAGTTTACTCAACTTACATAACTGCGATAAGAAATTCGAAACTACTCTGAACTTTACGCAGATTACATTTTCGAAAGCGTCTGACGGATCGTCTTGCGTGTCTTGCAAATAAGTCTTTATATGTCAGGTTTCATAAATTATAAGGTCAACCGATAAGTTGACAGTGGCCCTATAGAGCAGTGTTCTGTAATAAATCAATTAATCACTCAGTATATTGATTGCCTCCAGTGGCCCAGGCATCACACGTCGGTGGGTCGCACCGTGTAAGAGGAGCCTAAATATAGCTGGCGAGTGTGGCGGTCACCACAGTCACCCTTTGCGTTGACATCTACATACATAGATGCTACGCGTTTAATTAGCGTGTCAACGTTTTATTTATGGTACAATTTGTCTCTTTCTGTAACAGATCTTGTCATCTGTTCTGCATGAAGACAGGTTGTACCAAAACAATTGAGAGGGACGGTCACGTTGGGTTTAAACACAAAGAGGCCGTTAACCTACCTGCTATGATACGGATACCTTTGAGAAGTTTGGCTTCATAGCCGAACTTTGCTAAAGCAAGTTTTATTACTAACTTCTTGTAACTTGCGCCTATTTACTATTTTAGGCTTCTATTGGGGCTTCGTTGGCATCATCAATTCACTTCAGTTTGTTTTGAACGTTTCGCCTCACCATTACATTACTTTTATTACTCTGTGATTGCTCGTTATGGCCGTTAAAATTTGATAACTACATTTAGTTTAGAAAAGAATTAGTTCTAGTCTCAGGGAACGAGTTAACTATTCGGTTTTCAAAACATTGAAGATATTTTGTTAATTTTCAAGATCTAGTAGCGTGACTGAGCGCCGACACTTCGCGGTTCGATTGCCATCAATGAAGAGAAGTTTAGATACACACGAACGATTTGGTATCCAATATTTTTAACAAAAGCATTCGTGTTTTGATCTTCACGTAATAACAACTGACATTTGGTAAAAAATACCTTGTAATAACTTTCGGTTTCTCTATTGACTCGGAATGTGGAGTCTAATCTTGGCGAATATTTGAACGGTGATTCAAAAAAGTAAGGAAGCATCTGTCTTGCCGGGTGTTCCAAAATCAAGCTTGCACATGTCGTGCGTTGGTCGTACGACGTCTTGGGGCCCGTATCCCGCTACCTGCCTCTCGCCACGTATTGTTCTCTTCCCTCGTAGTAATAATGGACCTTCTTACTCGCTTTTGTCGTAAGAACAACAATAACACGTTGTTTTGTTCTCAAGTACTCCATCGTAGCTGCACTTGATTAGTAGAATGTTAAGTTCAGCTTGCTCCGTCGCCATCGTCGTGCTATTTATAGTTTGTTACTACTCGCTTGCTTAATAAAGCACAGCTCCTTTTGAGTAATCAACGCAATTACATAGTGCAAACCAAATGCGTGTGTTGTCATGCGGCTGCAGGAGGTTGCAAACATTGACAGAATATAAAGTTATGTGTTCGCGATACTGGTATACAGGTAAACGATTCATAATAGTCCAATGGGCTGTTTTGTCAATCGCACCACGTCTTTCACCCACACCGTGCATCAACGTTGAATGCAAAGAGAATCCGATTCGGGCCTGTACATATGCGATGGTATTTTAATCGCTGTTTTCATAATAGAAATTTATTTAGGGGACCGCTGTTTGGCAAAAAAATACTTTACGAAGCCCGCTTACAAATAAAATTCCGTAATTCACCGCCGGAATCCTTAAATGTTTGTGTACGGAAGATAAAAGCTGCGGTCCACATTAATTTCTTTGAGCAAAGCGAACACGTTATACGGAATGTTTTGAAAAAATAAATAGTGTTGTAACTAAAGAGTCCCCCTTGCGTATCGTCACTAGCTTATAAATCGGTGTCGTGGTCTCCGGCGACAGATAAGTGCGTGCTTATCGTCGCTGAACCGAATTCCCCGAGAAGCCGATAACATGCCGTGAGAACACGCATTCGGGGGATAATCCTGGATTTTTGGGGATCATTTAACGCCAATAAACATAACTCAAGTTGATTACGATAGAAGCTTTCCTTAGATTTAAGGGTGTGCGTTACAATGTCAGCTTGTATGAAACTTTATTATAATCGAAACGTTTTATCGTTATTTGGGTCCTATCACATCTATTTAGATAGGCCGATAACGATATTTTACTATCCTACGGTTATCTCGACTAACGAATGTTCTTGAATCTTACACCTATTTCATATATTATGAAAGTAGGGGGCGAGTTTCACTTACATGGAAGTCATTGCACTGAGCTTTATGTCTAATGAAGTGTGTTGGTAACCTGAGCTTGGTAATCATGGTCAATGAACCTCTGATTACATACGCAGAATAGTGCTCCAATGTTAAGGACAAGACGAATCAAGAACGTTCATCATAAAGAAGAATAGCTTGGAAGGAAACCGTTGCTCAGCCTCCGGAAATAAGAGTCAATTAAAAATGTAATGTAGACCGATTGTTAAGCTCATAAAAGCATTGGTATCTTAACATCTTTCCCTTAAAAGTGTGGCAGAAAACGGTACTTATTGTAAATTTTTCGCAGCGTGCAGGCTTAAGTGGTCAGTTGTCAGATAGGATCGCGGTCATTCCTCCGCAGTTCCGGCACCTGTGAAAACGCCGGAAATTGACGCACACTTATGGTGTCAGTCAGACCACTACTGGCCAATATCATCGCATTATCCTTGAATTATTATGTTTTTGGGGCTATGACTAGAATAGTAATAGGAAAAAATGTTGGAATATTGTCATCTGCCGCAAATGGTGTGTGCTGTTTTCCGTAAGTTTCGTATTGTATTTGGAATTGTAGGTACGGCAGAAGTAGATACTTTGTGACAATAACGCCTCGACTAATTTAAGTATCTCCCACACAATCCCTAAATCAATCTTGAGTTTTTATTGTTATCTCAGTTAACAAGATGACTGCAAACAGTTTTAGACTTTACAACTAGAAAGTCGACTTTTATTTCCGATAGCGTTTGATTTGTGAGCAATAAAATGATGTGAATCGAGAACATATCGAATACGCTCGGCTGGAGTCTGTTGATAAATATTGATAGTACCCTTACCGCTAACGTCTACTGACATCAGCCAGCGAGGGAAAGTGTCGAGTACTTTATATTCGCTTTCCAAAGTGATTTGCTACTGTACTGCAACTGTGTTCACTAAAGTATCATGTTTTCTAAACGCCTTTACTCCGACGTGTAATTATTCTTTATTGCCAATTTACCGCAAACCATTGTTAACTTCTTGCACGCTTAACCTTTTACAAGTCGATATTTGGTAGTTTACTACATAGATAGGGCCTATTTTACAACGATTGTGCAAGTAGGAAACGGTACAAAACGTGCAATGTCTTATAGAAATTTCGTATACACGTTTAGTGATAGTCACGGATTCAATCTTGTTTGGGAACGCTCTATAATGAGAGTAATTCTTGTAATTACGTGGGAAACATAGAACTAATCTACATAAAACTATAATACATTGTATTATTTCAGAGTTTTTACGGCATACTTTGTTCTTGTAACGGTTATACAAGAGCTTTCACTTTTATAAAAATTTCGAATGCACTTAAAGCCTTATTACGTGAAGGTACACCAACAAAAAGATTTCTTTGATCTTATTAAGTTAGCGAGTGAATTGTAAATGTGGAGAAATCACATTGTATGGCCGTGTGTTCTTACACTCTTGTAGCTCACTAAGGTCTGTCAATTACGGGACCCGAGTCGCACTTTATGACCGCATGTGGAACTTGTCGGACTACTTGCCCAAGTGCCACTTTAAGTGAAATTCTTTGACTTACCGAAACCTGTGAAAATGCTGACAACTTGCAATATTGCAACTATACATAAATATTTTGAAAATGAAGAAAATGTGTCAAAAATGTTATAACACAAGCAATAGACGAGACAGGAGTAAACAACATTAATCTAGTTCTAGATGCAGTTTTAAAAGCACCTACGTGTAATAATATGTTATTGATGTCCTGCGGGCATTCTGTTAAAGTAATATTACTAGATGAAGCTGGTGTAATCATCACGTTGCCAGCAGAATGGTTTCATCCGAGTTATGTTTAGAACGTAAATACAAATATGCTGCTCTGGCGCAATCTTGAGTCTTGACTTGCAGTAGATTATAATATTTGAAATGCCAGTCATAAATCTCGGAAGGTGCTTTTACACGTACGTGAAAATTAAATATCATTGAATTTAGACGTATGTTTAATTTTCCCACAAAGAAAAAAACACAGAAGACAGAGAAATAGGAAAGAGAATGCATTGATAGAATAATATAATCACATACTAGTTCCAGAATTTGTTATAAATATTTGTCGTGATTGTGTTAGAACTCATTCATAAATAATAATTAATCTTATGAATAATTCTTAATCTAATATCAACAGTTTGTCTGATGACAGAATTTCATTCGCATATGATTCACACGTCGAGTCGTAGATCACTGAAGAAATCGAAATCTGATCCGTCGAAAGAGGGATGTGAGCGTTATTTCAAATAAACTTCTAATTCTATACCCAACGTAATACCGGATTCATTTGAAGCCTAAATTAATCCCAACATAATTGCAGAGCTCGTCCTGTCAGAGGAAATCTTGATAAATGTACACTTTACGCTTTGTACAACATAATTGCTTGTTTATTTTAAAATTCTGAACGCGCCGTATCCTCGGTCATTAGTACATTGCTCTGTCTGTAACTAAGCTTAGTTTGGTTCTGCGAAACCATCCTGATAGAACATTATGCGAATCGACAATGATGTCGGTTAATGCTGGAGGATTACAAGAATGTACACTCTAGTCGTGTTTATTAGACTAAGTTGTGATATAAGCTCATTTGAAAATCAGGGTAGTGTAGTACTGCATTTCATTGTCATCTGTTGCTTTTATAGTTGGTTTGATTCTTTCAATATGTTCAGTTAATGTGACTTTAAATAGTTGTAAGTGAGACTTCCTTATGTCTACATGTATTGTTGCATTAGTAATGTTCTCATTAATAGGTACACTTGCTACATCCGCTAGCCCGTCTTGTGACACTTCTTCTTAATTATTTTAGTCTACTTTGTTAATAGACAGTACTGTACCATTCTGCATTCTGTGGGAGTCGTTCATTCCAGTCAAGTCTATCTCATTGAGCAATTTATCCAGCGTAAGGCCGTCTAAATTGAGAGGCGCGATGCGATACACGAATGTTCCAATATCATTGCAAAGTCAGATACAGTTTCATCGATTCTGGGAGCAGCCGATCGGGATCAACGCTGGCGTCCGTCCAAACAACAGTTTATAGCTGACACTGTTTACCGAGCCGAGCCGTCACCTAAATATGTTCCCGGCTTTACAAGCTTTTATCTGAACCCAAACGCGTTGTTCCACTCGTGCCGGATGCGGAAGTGCTGACTGCAATCAGCGTAGAAATGGTGCGCGATACATTTCTAACGAAATTGTGTGTCATCATCAGTGATGTTTTCGTTTTGCATTGTAAATATTATGTTCCGTATATTATCACCATGTTTGGCTTGTCATATTGATTGTATAGCAAGGGTCATGTCATGTCGACAACTATTTAGAACTAGCTTTTGCCCGCGGCTTCGCTCGTGAATTATTTTATTATTTAGAATTTGACAATCAATTCGGTTTGTGCTCTGCTTGTAATAATATAATTCAATCATGATTCAAAAGACACGCGGCGCCAACTATTATCATAAGAACGTTGTGTTGTTTGCCTCGGGAACAGTACTTTTTTTCGGGATGAAAGGTACTCTATGTCCGTTTACCTTTAACTGACAATGTAAATGCAAATTTTCAGGATGATCGATTCAGTGCTTTAGGCGTGAAAAGGCAACAAACAAACTTACTTTCGCATTTATAATATTAAGTTAGGATACCGTATGAATTCTTCAGCCGTATAAATCCATTGAAATATCCTGAATTGAAAGGAGGCAGACGATTTGGACATCATAAATAGAGTATTTCAAATTCGAGATTTTCAACATCAAAGGTACTATAGTGTTTATGTAAAATATTCCCCTTAGCAATAAGGATGATCTCATTAATATATGTATGTCAGTGTAAACACATACATACAGTAGTTGGGTAGGTATGTAATGCAACGGTAATGCGTCGTCGGCGTTCGGTGTGCGTGCTTAATCTCTTCCATTGAGCATTTGTAAGGCGGCTGCATTCTTCTTACCCTACTACCCTGATTGACTCGTCTAGCGTATACTCGTAGATGTTAGAGTAACGCGTTATATTTCGATGATTTGATGAAGCATTTAAATTGTCATTCATGAGCACGACTGCTTGTTTATCGTTAACATTCTGTTTAAAGTTGTTAGTTATTTTGAGATGTTGTTTCTTAATATTATTTCTTGCTCCTATTACATAATTGAATAGTAATTCCGCTGCATCGCGTTCGTTTTTCACACTCGTTTAATTATATACACGATTATTCTGTATTTGTGCCTGGAACGCATCAGTTTCACTTACGTTTGCTGAAGTATTTACGCATGCAGTTATTCAGTTCATTTGCACGGCTGCGGCTGCATCGGCCGTTTGTCTGCGCACACGCACACTCCCTCGGCATTCTATTGGCACACTTCTCTTCAACGAAAGTTTGTTATTTATTCCACTTTTTGCGCTTTCCTTGCCACTGACTTCTTCATTGATCCAGTGTTCTATTAAAGTTTGATTTAATAATTGATTTGATGCCACACGCCATGTATTTTGCTCCGTGTTAGCCACTTATCAAAGTCTTTAAGATTGATAATTTCGTCTTGTAGCTAATTGAATGCTTTATTTACAGTAACTGAATTATGAAAAAAAATGCACCTTGATTTGTTTTAATTACAAAGTTTTATCTCATTTGCACTTGGAACCAATTAATAGCTGCGATTTAATTTAATATTATTTACAATATAATTGCTGCGACATAACAATTGTATAGCAATCGTTAAATAACCTTCTGTCATTTAAAACGTGTATTCATCCAACCAATAATAGCTTTGTAATGAACAAGTGGATGTTTACTTGTATTATGGACAAATTGCGATCCTTTTCGAGTTGTCATTGAATATAGAAGGGCTTGTATTGGTTGCGCAAGAGTCGCCGGCGTGCCAAGTTCAGCCGCCCACTACCACCCAAACATGTGCCTACGCAGCATCGGTAAACTGGTCTTAGCATCCATTAGGATTTGTGATTGTAACGATCAACATAAGATAACTGTTAATGTTCTACAATTGTACGCCTATCTCAAATATGGAACCGAGGCGAAAGGCGGACAGAGGATATACTTGTTGTTGTTCTTGGGTCGGTAAACAAAATACTAGTGAGAATGACATTAAGAAAAGAAAAAAAATATAGATAAACAAAATCGAATGATTTCTTTTTGTGACTCAACTTAATCGTTTGCTGATGGCATCTCCATATTAGTCCTTTTGGGCATTACAAACATTATTTATGAGGACTATCTGATGAAGTTACGACTAAAACGTATAAAATGTTTAAAATTTTGTATCTTACCTGCCAATGTGTCTTCCGGCACGTTCGCATCTCTCCATCCTTACGCTGAAAACTACACATTTTCCTATTGCATCAATGCTTCTGCCGCCTTCCAAAGCTACTTGCACCTGCGTCCATGATAAATGTTACCGTTTATTTTTATCGAGTGCATCTCGCATGTATCTCGCACGACGAGACTCGACGAGATATCGCGTGTCCATGAACCAGGGATACAAGATGTATAGCAGCGTAAGCGTAACATTGTTCTGTACTCAAGGCCGTCGTCTTGAGCTACTGACATACCTTCAGTTTCAAGTGTTACCATGGGAAAAATTCGCTTTTAACTTTTTATGTGCATACCGATCGATTAAAATAAATGCAGTGTAACAGCTCCTTATTATCCTGTGCGTGTTGTGAACTTGTGAATGACTGGGAGAAGTTACTGGATTTGTGTCCTGTCACGAGTCTGTCAATTGAGATCTTCGAATTTCAATTGCACGTGATTTCTGGTGGTAAAGTTTAAGTTGTGGGCATTATTAGACTGCTCGCTGGAGCGTTTCTTACCTTGTGAAGTGGAACTAACTCTGTTGTTCAAATGGCGGAACACTTTGACGAAGTGTTGATATTTAGCTGAATTTTTGAGTCACCCTTCAGACTACTTTAGATTTGACCGCGACTACAGATAAATAGTTAATACAATGAAAAATATATGTATATTTTTCCGGTTTTCGTTGTAAAACTCTATCGGGATTTTGTTTCGGTTGCCAGATTATCAAAAATAGAATCCCAGAGTTGTTTTTCCCTGTACACACGATAATTTATGTTTGTGAAGGAAAAATGCAAAAACACAACGTTATTGAATACACCCAAGTATGTTGGAGTAGGTTAGCTGTGCCAGTATTTAGGAGAATAATAAAATTTACATACCTTTTAATAATAGCCGCTTGGATCGATATTTAGGTTAAGCCGTGCTTGCCTATGTTGGTCTGTGCATGGGTGACTCCCTATTAAATACAGAGTTTCCTCCGTGCCTCGGAAAACACGTTAAGCCGTTGGTCCCGGCTGTCATTTTGAGATCTTTGACAGTCGTTACAGGTAGTCAGTGGCCCAGAATGTCTGCCAACCAGTCTTGCCAAGGGGTATCGTATTACCTAGTACTAACTGGGTTGTGGAGGTCAGATAGGCAGTCGCTCCATGTAAAATACTGGTATCCGGTTAGACTGGAAGCCGACCCTAACATAGGAAAAGGCTAGGCAGACGATGATGAATTTATATACCTTTTATGTTTTTACCTGCATCGACTTACGTAACATGACAGCAGGGTTCAACGGCTTTACGTTACAGGACGGTCACGAACTCACGAGCCACGAGCCCCTAAAAATATTTTATTATTTCTAGTAAATATTGCGGTGCAAATAAAAGTGGGCTAAAGGTAAACCGGTGTGAGACAGTGGGCGTACCACCTGCTGCTATGGGGTTGCCTTGCGAAGTTGTGATGCAGGATTAACTGTACTGTAGCATAGTTTTTTTACTGTTATTTGTAATACTAAAAAAAGGACTCAGTTGAAAGGATTCTTAGGGTCCGTAAAAATTTTGATCAATTTTGTTTACCGCGTGTTTTAGAAAAATATTTATAGGATATTTATTGTTCACAGGCTCTTTTGCACTTTGTGTTGATAACAACGCTTTCTATTTAATATTGTTTTGTAAAAGATCATCACAAGATAGCCAAGGAATGTTAGCTGAAGAAGCTGAAATTTGAGCAAGTTTACATGTAGGGACGTGTTGGTAGTATAACCATGTTTACTCTAACAAAACGCTGATAAACTTGGTGTCTAGTTACATTTGATTCATGTTCAAGTTATACAAAGGTATGCTTGTGTGTGTATAGAGTGTGTATTGTCTTGCTCCTGTGTTCTTTCCATGACAGTGTGGAAGCCCTCCTTAAATATGCGGCCGACATTCCAGTCGGTCTCTCTGTTTACCCGTCCTCGTCTAGCGGGCTTAAAATAATTACACAAGTGCGTTGGCGCAACCCACCCTTTAGAGTTCTTTGCCCCCGGGGTTACCTTCCACCTTGGGCCTGGCTACCTGGCATTTTCTTTCTCGTAAGAGTAAAAGTGTTCCAAACTTTTAACAGGTTTCTCGAGTGGATTTTGTGAGTGGCGACGACCTGACTTTCACTTTCGATTATATCCATATACCTAGTATCAACTGATCCGGTTTCCATAAATTTTATCTATTAACGTTATTTGCATTAATTTCTCTTTCATTCGGTAGCGTGTTTCCTTAATCCACCTAGTAGATACAAAATTATCTATGTGTTTCTTTTCTTATTTCTACTAATTTGATTTCTATGAATACTTCCACCCTTGGCCCTATGATAGTACCTTGAGGTATCCTCGATCTATCTGCGCCATGTTGATTATTAGAGCACGTTCGAATTTTAAACTGTGAATAGTAAATAAACGGTTGGCAGCGCGGAGGGCACACTGGCACAGGCGTGCGCGCGCGCCGCTCTTGCTTGTCTTCGCGCCTCACCGACTCGCCGCTTGGTTTACTCAGTGTGTTGCTATCTGTCAATGGAGACAGTCACGCGGCGTTCTGTGCTACTCTATAATTACGTTGTAGTACGAAAGTCGGGCGAATCCGTGTGTATGTGGATTAGGCCCATAACCTAACCAGTCCAGTCCGCATACGGATCCCAGTGTTGTGTTGTGTTTAAAGTTTCTCATCACGATTGTGACGTGCACATTTATTTCTGGGTAAATTCTATTTTAGTGGTGATGTTCTTCGTGTGATTAAACAGCATCGTTATTTCTTGTATAGTTTTAACAGTTTGATTAGCATTTATATTAGTATTCGCTCTCCGTATAGTGGCACAGAAAGTTGAAGAGACTACCTATAAGCTAATAGACGATAAAGGTGATGAAAATATGGTACCTATCATGGCTGACGTACAAGGTTACACACGACTTTGCCGTAAAGAAGTCGAGTTTAGTGCGTCGTTCATTGACTATGAAATATGAGACGTTTCGCTATGAATCAGTTCTGGAACCATAACAAATACAAAGTGAATGAGGTCTTATATAGTAAACCTAAAATGCTTGTGCTAAAGAAGCAACCTTAAACTTTTGCACTTGTTCCCCATACCCGATTGGCTAAAGATAATAAACAGACAATGCGGACTTGTTTTTGCATCAAAAATGTATATCGCTATTCAATACAAGAACAAAACACATGTCTCACATTCATACACATACGCTCGCCAAACATAATAAATATCGCAAAAAATGTGAACTATTCAATGATTAGCAGACAGTAGCGAGTGGGACAATGACGGCATTGTAGTGTGGCCGACATAATGAGCGAGATTAATAAGTCAGTTCACGAGTTCACCGCGCGTACGCCGCTCCACTTGCTCCAATCGCCATATCCGTCGCAAATCGACCGTTTCCTCCGACCATCTTCGCGTTGACTCGCTATTATAAACATGATTTATACCTGACCCATCATTAGTTAACATGTCAACGATTGTCGCTAGCGGATGCATTTTATTTGCTCCAACTCTATTTATAACCAGCTCTATAAGAATGGAACCTTCACAGGTCTCACTTAGAGGATTAACCGACGCTATTCATGTGTTATTCATGCGAGACTTGACATACGGTTTTCTAAATTTAACTCCTGAAAATAAAACATCAGCAGTCCTCGTAATCTTATCGCATACTGCTCCGACGGAAATCTCAGAGAAAGGTCAACATCGAAAACGCTCGAGTTATCAAATCAAAGGTTTCTTTATCTGGATTATGAGTATGACAAGGTTGTCGTTTATGACATACTTAAATGTATAATTTTAGTGTTGGCATTATGTTTTAACCCGGTTGGCGTTTTCGTGTTGATAATCTGAAAATGATTTAGGTGGCACACGCGATGTTGAGGCCACTGGTCGGAGCCCTGGCGCACTTTATCTTGGGAAAATCTCAGTCTCGTACGGAAAATATTGGCGTCGTGCCAGTCCTCGTCCTCACGCGCGTTTCCATTATTGTACCGACTGTGTGTTACGGTTACGCTAGGCTTGATTAACTGCACTATGCCAAATGGATTTCTGTTTTTAGAGTCTATTTTCGCTTTTAGTAAATTCGTCTATAATGAGCTCATTAACAAATTATACAACGGCTATGACTGGCGTCTTTATTGTAAGATTCCTATTAAGTTTTTGCCAGGGCTACGGCGTCTGAACTTCCATTGTTTAATCTCAGTTGAATGGAAATATTACTATAAAGGTATTAAATAATATATCGAATTGTTCCGGGTGGTCTGGCACCTTGAGGCGACCTTCTGAACAATGGGAAATTGGTAGCATTGTTTACAATAGGGAGCCCCTTGGCGAGAGCCAATCGGCGAAAATAGCCACGTGCTCTTGTTTATAAGAAACGACTGCGTGAAGCTGTGTTTATGTAATGTACGAAATAAGTGTGAAAGCTGAAGAACACCAATTGTTTCTACATCAAATAGACACTCATGAAAGTTCACTGCTTGATTCCGCAATTTTCTCGGCAGCACGATTGAAGTCGTCAACGGGTCCCACGCAGAACTTTCCACTAAGACAATAGGTCGTTGAAGATTTCACTGTTTTTGTCAACGCATCAACTTGCCGCAATCCGGTGTTAATTAAAATCAGTCGTAACAGTCTCTTCCTCGATTCAGGTTTTACATTTTGTTTCACTAATTGTTATGTAAAGACCTCGAGCTCCCACACGCCTAAGTACTGCAATGCGTGCAAGCTTTGTCATGTATATTTTTTTATTTTTTTCACAATCACATCCGGATTCTTGCGTAAACATAATCCTGCTGTGAGCGGCATATCATTCGATGTTCAGTTCCTATATGTTACTGCAACTTGCATGATAGAGCTTATTCTGCTATTGTATTTTCAATGCTAATTACATTAACAATGATTCCGGAAACAAATACTGCTACTGGTATGATTGCTTATAGTTTTGTTAAGATTGGAATATTTTGCAATGTTTCTCAATGTGATTTGCAAATAATTTTATAATACGGTCAGCTGAGAATTTTAGAAATTATTATTTTATGTGGATCGTAAAGTAATATTATAATTAAACTGTAACCCGTTATGTCTACATTATTTTACTACCAGCGTCGTTATTTCGTAAATCATAATGCTCGTCTAATTAAAACTTCGGTAGATTGTCATGAAATCTTTGGTTTGTAATAGCTTAATGGTTAATTCAGCCATTGGTTCCGTCATTAACATTGTTTAAGCAACGGTCAGGGCTACGACTATTGAGGAAATATCGGATTGCGCTGTTTTTGCGGGTGATGTTGCTGTACGAAAAGGGTGTATTGTATTTTTAGTTAACGATGAGGCGTCCGTACTAAAAAGTTACGACACTAAAAACTGAAACATCACACACTCGACAGTCGCAAGCATACGTGAATAGGTCCACGGCGCCACAAAGATGTGCTCCTTTGTTCGTCTGCCATTCATTAGCCGAATGTGGCATGGTCCCCATTCTTGGGGAGTGCGTTGAACTGTCATGTTTCCTGCGTGTCCGCATGTAACGTGTTTTACGGGTTGACGCGCTTTTGGTACGTTTCGATGTTGCAATCGCTCACCATGTCGAGATTCAACAAATTGAGATAAGGAAGATTTCTTTTCTCTTTAAATGTGTTCTTCTTATCTTTATGCATTATACTCGGAACTGAAATTATATTATTTATACGGTCTCGAAATAAAATGACGGTTTATTCAGTAGTGGTGAGAACTGGAATTAACGCATGTCCAATCCTTTAGTGATGGCGTGAACTCTGATTGTATAGGCTCGGCTAACCGTGACTGTCGTGAATTCGTGATGTAAAAAGCCCAAATTGTAGGCAAATAATATTGAGATAACAGACGTGAAATTATTCGTAATATTTATTAAACCCCCATTGCGATACCGGTGACGAAGATCCAGTTACTTCTGCTTGACACCAAGCATTAGCACTGGTTATTAAAGCATCGCTGGTCGCGAGAAATGAATTATTATACTATTAAAAGTTAAATGCTGTTTATTTGCATGTAGACCATTCGAGTAGTAGATCATTGAATCCTTACGATTACAGAGTCCTTCGCGATAACGAATGATAAGGAAACGACGATGTGAAATAAACAGTGTTATCTAAAAAGGTGTGCAGTTTACACGGAACATTTAACGCTAAATCGACCAATCGCAAGAACTCGATACAGAAAGTGACGTAATATACGAAATCAATTAATCAGTGGAAGGTTAAATGTGTTAAGAAAAGTGCAAAAATACAGTGAATGAAATATAACGAGCAGTTGCTTGTTCTAAACGTGGTGAAATTCAATACTAGTGCGTGGTTCGGGACATGAGTGACGATGAGTACAGAGAGGCGCCTCTCCCGGAGTTTCCACTCGTGCTTGAAGGGGTCCTCCACGGAGGAGGCAGCAGACGATGAGGAAAGCTGCTACCACTCCCTCGGAGGGAGGCACTCTTTGAACAGGACACAGCCACAAGTCTATGTGGAGGATTTGACAAATATATCCTTAGCGGATTTTGAAGCACAGGATGAAAATGGTATGTAGATGTACTGTAATATTCAAAAGGTTAGTGTAGAATCATCCGTTAGGCGGTTCTACCATTAACAAACCACGTTAACAGTATTTTTGTCACTGATTTTGTCGGTTCCCTCGTTCAAATTCTTTGAAATATCATGACACATGTCACGGTTTTGGGGTTCTTGCTAACAATAACCCGATTCCCCAGAACAGCCACCATTTCATTAAGTGTTTCAATTTACGTCTTCACATATAATTGACGACTCATTTGTTAATTACTCATCAGTACTTAATGAATTATCGAAACGTAATTTATGCATCGGTCGTAACCGTAAATTCGAATTGCCTGCTATCAACAAGCTAACACAACACAAACGAAGAACATTTTAGTAACACGTGCTTGACATTTAGAAGTAATTATTATGCATTTTATTCTGGTTATAAAATGGTTGGTGATAATGCAATACTGTTAACATTCCGCTGTTTTAATTCTTAGCTATGGGAATTCTCTTCATTTATTGGAAGACGAGTGTCTTCAAGACACTCTTGAGCTTTGCAATTAGAAGGGAATTATTCAATGCCAAAGTAGTACTTTTGGAAACTTGCAGTTTCGATAAGAGATAGCGATTGTATTTTGACAAATGACAACACTGGCAAGTGCACAATTAACGTAGGACCTAAAGATATTTAAATACCCCCAGATTTTTCCAGTAGCTTGTATGTTTTGAATGCCTCATCTTATTTATATGGTCAAACTTCCAACAGAGGCTATACATATGTATCTATGCCTCGATCAAGAATACTCCTATGACCACTGGGCCGTACGTAATGCGCCCGCTGAACCACAAAGGGGTCTGACATATAAAGATCGATTAACGGACTCATTATTCGGACCTATTCGTCAGTGAGCCCATCATTATATTTTTATTTCCGTCGACTATATTTTATATTAATAATCACCGGTGTTTATGTTTCTCCCCGTCGTAATAAATGGGACGATGTTTGGATTCTCTCGGAAGATTTGTTATTTGAATCTGTTCAGCAGTTCTCTATTTAGTTTAACAAACAAATCATCCGGTTTGTTTCTTTTATTTTTGTTAGGTAAGCTGGCGTTCTGTTTTCCGGATATGTTCGTTTTAATATGTTGGAGATAGACGTGTGGAACTTCTTATTGCATGATGTATGTAGGTAGAAAGATAGCTAAAAATGTATCTCGCTGATCAAACATCAATTTTCAAAATTCATAATTTATTGAAAAATGATCTTTGTGTGAAAAGTCTGACAACCAGTCTTACCAAGGGGTATCGTATTACCAAGTACTAACTGGGTTGTGGAGGTCAGATAGGCAGTCGTTCCATGTAAAATACTGGTATTCAGCTGCATCCGGTTAGACTGAAAGCCGACCCCAATATAGTTGGGAAAAGGCTAGGCAGATGATGATGATGATCTTTGTGTGAATATTGAAAAATATTTTTATGAAAGGCACAAAAAGGTGGAAATGTAAAATACATAACTGATAAGATCCTGAAACGATCTTTAACGACATTTTATTCTAAATAGAAACTACATAGAAGCTTCCCATTAGAATGATTTATTGATGAATAACAAGCTAAACTAGTTATATTTGCGCCGTCACGCTTGTCAGCAGGTATAGAGTATTAATATCTCTAATCAAAGTACGCTGCATCTAATTTGCAGTTTCTGTATATCAGCATATCCTTCCTTCAGAATCCCTCAGGCGATAGAAGGAGTATGATATCGCTAGATGACAGGTAGTCTGTCTATAACCGAAGCAGTTTGTACTACCGAGATCTCTGTCGGTTTGCCACCCTTATGCCCTGAGTTATAAGGTTGAAAACTGAACACCAGTCGGTGAACTTAGCTATATATGAATTAATTAACAAATGATCTTGTATTCCCAACAAACTAACTACATACTTAAATAGAGAGATGAGAGAAAATTTTTTGCTCGCTCTCCATCATTAAAACCAGTATTTTTAACCGGTCCTTTAAAAGTAACTTGTAATATTACATAAGCTTACAACACTCTGTTATTATGTAAATCATACCTCCTTTTTATGGTAAATGTATTTAAAGTAGTTCCGTCGTATATGCCTATGGTATATGGTCGTATTGGCTATGTGTCTGGCATATAAGGAAGAACAAGCTACAGGAAAGTAGGCTGAGATTATATGGACATGTCAGAAGAAAACCAATGGGCTAGATCAAGGCTACGCGACTCCAGGCCACTGCATTTGAAGTGAACCCATAACAGCGGTCATCTGATGACAGTCTTTTGGGCACAGATTTCAGAAGTCCAAACCCGATTGAAACGATATTTTGATTGTTATGAACACATTCTCAACTAGCCAATAACCAGCTAGAAATTACAGAAATCAAAAACCTCACGTCATGGATACATTTTTTTCTGAAAATAGATATTTTACACAAGCATGATCATGATGATCACGTTTGTGAAGATTCACATACATGATCATCTGAAATTGTGACAGTGGCGTATTTTTACCCTTAGGCCAGGCCGTGTCCCCGGGCCGCAAACGGAGGGACAGACGCCGCCACTTTTATTTACAAGTCTGCCACCCCGTATTTACTTGATAGAAGCGCTCTTTTAGCCCTGTAGCTAAATTATTGGTTAAAAAGAAAATCTAAAATGTTCGAGCTCGCTCTTGCATCCTAACGTCTCTTAGTTATTCTGTAACTTCTGTGCATAAGTCGACAATGTCTTCTTCCTCTTAGCGTATCAATGACAAAATGTTCAAATGTTATGTTTAGCCCAAAACTTAGCCACGCGAACGCCGCTCACTGATGTTGTAAGCAGATCATCAAGTGCACAGGTTATAGGGCATGCGGTGCAAGATGTCACATGTGACAATGTCTTCACAAATATTTATAAATTGTTTTCACAAAACCTCTTCAAAGTATTATTTACTAGATGGCTCGCCGGTTAAAACAGAATAAAAAAATTTTGGTCCACCTTCAAAGTAAGTTAAGCAGCCTAGGGCTAGATAATAAATGCAACCGTATGTAATAATTAAAACTTCAAGGGAAGACTAAAGGAACGTATGAATTGTTTGAAAGACATGTCCAGAAAGGGGGTGACCAGTAAGGTAATAATGATAATTCATGGTAGAAGAAACTGCTGCGCCTACCCCAAATAAATAGGGGTTAATAAAGGGTTATGATTAAGATGATATCAAGTACAATTTATAAAATTGCGGGTGGATTGTATTGTGGTTGATGTGGATTTAGAAAATATTTGCTAAAGATTGACATTTATTTTCTCTCGTATTGACATGAATAGCTGCAGCCGCAGCATGACGAGGTAGTAAAATATATGTAAGTCAGTAAAATGGTAAGTGCTGATTGCCGATGGTGCAATACTTGTGGGGAATATTTTAATACCAGCAATTCATTGATGATTCGAAGTTGTGCAATATCTTACAAAGATTGTGAAAATATCTAAATGAAGGAATAGAAAAGGGTAAGCAGGCTGCATGCATACTAGGTGCAAAAACACAGATGGTCCCATATGCCCATAGTACAAACAGAAATACTGCTATATACCTGGCATATAAGGAAGGTATTACGTACATTTACGGCATATCACAGTCGGTTGATCTAACTGTCAGGCTGACCGCTAACCGCAGATTGTGAATGCTATAAGTAAAACCGTGTCCAACTTTATACGTGTGTAATTTAACTCGGATAGGAATAACATTGTTGATGCAACTAGCTTCCAATGTGTGTCTGTGGGGAATTTCATGAAGAATAAGCTAAACAGTTGATATTACGTAAAGAATCAAAGACTTACAAACAACCTGAAGTTAGTTTACTACTTTAAGTTTAGGGATTTCTAACAAATATCCCTAAAGCGTTTTAGTGAAATATTTGAGAAGTTATCCATTTTTTTCTGACGAAGCATGGAAAAAGCGTACCTACTAATATTATAAAGAGGTAACGTTAGGTAATTAATCTTCGAAACTATAAGTCCGATTTCAAAAATTCTTTCCCTCAAAGAAAGCTGTATATATATAGCTTAACAAGAAACTTCACGCGGACAAAGTTGCGGGCAGAAACTAGTAATTAACAAAACCAGTAATACTGTCTCTGAATCCATAAAGAATATCTTCACTCGAGAGTGTTAACATAACAATCAAAGCTAACGTTATTACAAACATTATTCGCTAAAAAATTCAAGGTGATAACATCAATGATACGATCTTGACATTGATTCGCAGTTATATTCGCGTGTTCGCTGACTATGACTCACTGTAACACCGGATAGGTATATTACGTCCTTCTTACATGATCGTGGGTAGCCTGACGTATTATGTACTTATCGTCGATTCAAAGCATCTGACATGATTTTCAATGTATCTCCATGACAATAGAGGTCAAATTCCCGTGTTTATTGGTGTACGTTGATATCATCTGTTTATAGGAAGTGTTGATAGCCCGTCTTTCCATGTGGTCGTTGTTTTCCTTATGTAGTTTTATCTTATCTTGTATAACATACAGTTTTTCTCATTGTGTTCATAACAAGTGTGCTTTATCTTTTTATCGCTGCAGACTTCGAACAAATAAGTATGAGTTTAGTTGCATGTCGAGTCTCGAGAATTTACTCTGTATTAAATATTCATCTACTCACCTAAGATGTGGTTGAATCATTTGGTTTACTTACTTAGCAACAATTACTGACCAATAATGTGTGAACACGACTTCTGAATGCATAAACACGAACATAAGTACCCTCAGACGTAGCAACCGGATCTTTTCAACATTCTGTATTTTAGCGGAGCCTAAAAATTACCTGGCTTGAATATATTCAAAGCACGTCTTATTAAAACAAAAAAGTCACGTGTTTACGTTTAGTCCACGTCAAAGTTTGAAGTTGAATCATGGTGCGCGGGCGCCGCACCTGTGCCTGCTATGTGCGCGCGCGCAACGCCGCACATCCGCTTCCTGTGTTCCTGCCTTTACAACCCTTCGCAGTACCAGTCACGGCTTCCGCCCCAAATTATAATAATATCACAGGTTAAATAACCTATTAATATAATAGGTTAAATAAACAATGGATCATATCAAAGAGATGAGTTTGAGGGGTTAACAAATTTAATGTAGCCTGTATTTTTATTTTATATGATATGTTAACTGTTTTATTTTTATCTGACAGAATCTCTCATATCTCAGAGTCCGTTAAAAGTAGTTAAAAGTGAATGAAAATTGGTGCCTTGAGATACGAATTTAATTCACATAAAGAAGCTTATTGTAACATTTTTCACAGTAGCAATTTAAGTCCATAGTGGGCAAGAGAATTATAATCTACATCGCAATCACATTAACACAACGGTGGCCTACCTTTTATCGTAGGAAAATCGTGTTCAATTCCCACCAACTAATATTTCAACGTACAAAAAGCGGCCTCACTACTCGTCTCAACGAAGTCACGTAGAATCAAGATATTTCGTTAATTATTAGCATCCGCCGAGTGCGTCGACATCAATATTGTCAATCCTGTTACCTGTATTATCTCCAGCATCTTGCGGGGGCTGGTTTTTGTGAGACGTCCATTACTGACGGAAGCTGCGTGGCTTGTAACTTGTGAGCCAAGAACCAACATACCGGCGTAACCCTTTGTCGTGTGACTGCATACGCATGAGGTTTAGAAGCCAGGAAATACGTGCACGTGCTAATTGTCTGCACAAACAGCTGTAGCACGAATACTTCAGGTTTACTTTCTCAGTTACAAACTTACTAACATTCTTCATCTCATTATGGTTCATCACGATTAAGTTTGGAGTAGCGTCTCGTCTCAACTCGTCGTGCCATGTTCAATTATAAAGTAAATTGTGACAATTAAAACGTTCGTTTCGCTCAGGCGCATATTGTAGACGCGCATGAGATCACTCGTGAGCTCATCAAAATATCACAATTATCATACTTATCGACGTTCATCTGTCATTATAATAACATTGAAGTTTTGCGCTCTGAAATTACAACAATATTAAGCTGTGTTCACAGTTAAATTCTAAGTTATACGAAATGCGTTTTTACTTGGCAAAGCAATAAACCTATTGACTTACTTGTCAATAGTGCGAATTAACAGTATGTACAAGTAAGTCAATAGGTAGGTAGGTATACTAGGCCATTGTTTGCGGGTACTGTAGTAACCTGCTTTCTCTAGTTTCTGTTTAAACAATTATTCCAAGCAATTGTTCTACCATGCAGGTCACAAAAGGTGACAACTAAATGGCAGTCCGCAAATTTCAAATCGAGTTATTGCATTTTTACGGGAAAAACACGGTATGAATTACCATCAGAAACTGTTTTTGATTAACCTATTATTTATTAATGGAACACTTGAAGTGTCTTCTAGGTAATCGAAATCGTCGATTCGTCATTTTAAAACGAATGAGACAAGTAAAAGTAGTTATCAATTATTTCTCAAATTCCGTTGCAAAAATTGTGAAGAAAAGATATCTATTATCTACCTAATTCTTTGTGTGAGTAAAACAAGTTCGCCGTTGGTCAGAAATGTTTTGATTTGTCCCGTGCATTGCACTCTAGTCTTCTATTAATATCTCCTTCTTGGCAAGCCGCTGGTTTTTGATATGAGCAGCGTTTGTCAAACGTCATTCATAAAAGAACATTATTTTAGTAATTGTACGTTCAGTTTTTTAATGCAGTTTGATTTATATTTGCAGTGAATGAAAGAAAAGCGCATGAGTTTTTTGTTTGTATTTATAAAACTAAATATGTTTCTTTATACGTTGATGCGAGCATGTTTTAAACCCCAGACTATACAATATAATTATGTAGAATTCTAGCGGTAGCTGTTTAATTTGTCATAAAAGTTTGGCCGTGCAAAATGAGGCTTTTTCTGCAATACCTCTTACGAGCAACTAACCAAAATACTCTATTTTCCTCATCAAACTAACTAGGTACGTGTAAATCATAATTTTCAAGTTAAATTACGCATGCTGTATTTCCTATAGTTTCAAGGATAATTTAGGGACGAAATAATGATCATAATTGACCTGTTTGTGCGCAACGTATAACGTTCAGTTCGTAATTTTCATTTGAAATAATATAATAAGTGACTAGTAAAAAAATGTAGTGCGGAATAAGCCAGTATAGAACCATGGCCGTCTACTGTTATCGCATGTGAAATGTATGCCGTACACAGGAAATGATAGTTTCTATGTAAATTAGTACATATTTTGCAATACCAGCCGACCGATATGTACCAACAACACTCATTTCAATCTACATAATAATTATCCTATTAACTGTGGCTACGTAATTATAGCGTGGTGTTGGAAAGTAATAAATCAGTTTAGTGGCGGCTTCTTGTATTAAAATGGGTCAAAGTATGTAACTCCTGTATTTATGTTGACTGCATTTGAATTTAATTTTGTATTAATGGTTTAATTTTATTGTTTCAGGTAAGTTTCACAACCACCGTACTCTTAAACTACTGGTAGCGCCCTCTACGTTAAGGTAATGCAACTGTAGTTCTGCTACTTGACGCAAGATGGCAGTAGCAGCGCTACTTCACACAACACAATCGTTCTACAATACGGCTATAGTCGTTATATTTTATACTAAATCCCCTATCCTTATTATGACTATGAGTAAATGTAATTTTGTTTAAAAGTTTTTCTAAGTCTGTGCAAAGTTTTTATTTGTATATTAAAGAAAACATTTCCAATTGAATCTAGAAGTCAATTTAAATGCAGACAATCTCATCAATGACCTCCAATGTCGTATAAATTTATAGAAATATGTAGGTTTTGTAACGTCTTTACCTTGATGTGAACTAAGAACAATACCACAAGAACCAGTTTAGTAGGTTCATGACCGACGCGATCGCCTCGCATAATGCCGAGCCTTGTCGTGATTTATTCATGTACCTTGTGCCCTGCGGTGAATAAAAACTGGCCAAGAAAGGAACCGCACTTTGTTACCACTTTTATCAGACCTACATGCTCTTTTATAAAAAGCTCATTACGCATGTTTTGAAGCGGAACTAGAGGTCAAACTTTGCTGGTTGAAAATAAAAGTAGGTACTTACGTCGTAGCGTGTACCGGTCGTAGAATGCGGAAACGTATAAAATTATTAAAATATCTAACCTTGAATAAGTTTTCTAGAATATATTTTTATACTTTTATTATAAAAAAGATTACCTGTTTACTTTCTATTGTTAGGTTCACAAAGGTTACGTTTTGTGTCGTCGTAGCCCGTAGCGCTACGAACTTTTGTAGGTAAAAGCTTCATTCATAAAAATGTTTAGGGTAAATTCTTTCTTTAAAACTTGTAATACACGTTTCATTATGCTTTATCAACTTAACTAACGTTACATATTGTTCAAGGATTAATTTTTCCATATTCACATCCACATCCCATAACATAAAAACAAATCAATAGAGCATTATTTAAATACTTTGTGATTTGATTATATTATCTTTATTAGAATTTATCATAACCTGGGGAATAAAGTTAGATTGAATATGTTTTGTTGTATAAATTCGGAAGTAGAAAATAAAAAAAATGGCGTAAACCGGAACCGCATAGTTTAGATTAGTTGACAAAATTTCCAAATTCAAAATTTCTAAAAAATTATTTATTATTTTTAGTAACGATTTATTATTGTTTAAATATATTCGTAACTTAAAAGCTTGTTTTTACCAAAAATATTTAATAGGTACCTATCTAATAATAACAATTCAACATAACTTGTTCATGAAATACGAACATATCAAACAAAAATAAGAAGTCGGGCATTCAATGCTTTCATAAAGATATTTCAAAAGAGGAGGGCTTGTTCACTTGAACCACTCCGTTGAATCAGTGAGTAACGTTGGTAGTGTACACTCCCGAAGACGGCCGAGCGCGGCCGGAGATTGCCGAAGGTTTCAAACATGGCGGCGGAGGTGCGCTTGGCGCTTGTCAACAAAGTTACTCGACTTGGAGCGCCTGACCGGTCGCGCGCTTTCGTGTTCCGTTCCATAACCGCGAATTTTAAGTGCATTTTGTGAAAAAAAGTGTGAAAGTGAACAAAACAAGTGAAATTTGTTTGAAAATTATGTTTATTTGTTTTTCTGTTATTTCGTTTAAATAAAAAGTGGTATGTAAACGTGTTTAAAAGGAATGTTGGAGTATTGAGGGCCGTAGAACGTCGTATCGTGTGATTGCAATGTTTATTGTGAATTAATATTTAATACTTATGCATATTTTTAAATTATTAGTTATTGCAATATTTAAAATTATGGCCACATAAAAAATAGGAACAAGTTCAAAGTAGTTTTTAATTATCAGAAAACTTTTGTCCGGTCGAACCCCGTATACACCATGATATAATCGCTTATTTAACATATTATCGAAGTTACATAGTTTGTAAGGTGACTTTCACCCAAACACAGCAGCGCCGGTCGTAGATGCTAACATATTAGCATACTGGATACTGCTACCGGTAGTAATACATTCCCCCTAACTAATGGCCTGCACACACTGCTTTCCGGGACGTCATGGACATGCGACACTGTTCTTTAATTATTTATTCTTCCCCAAAGCCGAGCACCGCACGTGCTCAACTTGTTGCATAAAAACGATCCCACACGTTTCTTGATGCATTGTCAGCAAACACAATAGGTCATACATCTTAAAATAATGTGATGGTTTCTTTGAACTGTTCTTTTAAAACTTTTTTTCTCCAAATACTGAAAACTGAATGTGTCTTTAGTATATATAGTAGAGAGAAATGTTCATACATCTTGAATTTCCAAAGAGAATATAATTAGATATTCCGATAAGACCCATTCATATTTTATAAGATCAGACAGAAAATATCGAATAAACCGACTCCTGTCACATATCTCAAGTGTGTCACAGCAATATGAGTAAATAGAGGAAACATTCATTTTGTCGGTCCCTAGATGCGTCAATAAATAAAGACAGGACTATCTTATATGAGGATCGTCTTAGGTCCCCGGTTGGTAAACATTCCAAGTATTTAGTTTATGTATGGACCGTCGAAGCTCTATGATATCTCGGGTTCCACTGAAGGGCAGTTTAAATGATGGTCAGGACGTGTGTGGCGCCTGCTTCGCCCCGAGGGACCAACGTGCGTGTTTAGACAGCTATTACACAGACCGGCATTTAGGAAAAAATGCGCGAAACGTGACACCCACATCAAAGTCACGTTCCGAATTGGCTTTCGAAAGAGTTCTAATGCCCCTGATAGAATAGAGAGAAGAAACAGATTATAATAAACAAGAGATTTAGATCCTTTGGCTGCAGAATAAATAAAACGCAATCGATAGTTATTCCCAAACAAGAAGCATTCTGTACCTCTACATTCCAGTCCATAAGTTATCAGAAAGTTGTGTTGAATAGAGACATAAATTACAGTCGATCCTTTAATCTTTCGATCCTTCTCTATTCCCTCTCCAATGCACTTCCTTTGATAAGATAAATGTGTTGTATAGAGAGAGTTAATCCGTCTCTAGGCGTTGTGCATAAATTCAGTAGCCGCTTCATCGCTTGATAAATCCGCGTCGGAGCCAACTCGCTGTCTGGCGTTAATCTTCTTAGCGAGTTCGCAGCTCACCGCCCCGTCTTATCCTTCAAAGCTTTGAGATAACAGTTTCAGACACGCCATTGTATTAATTCAAATTAATTTAATGTCCTTTTGGCCGTTTCGTTTCGAGGCCGTATTGTTTTTTTTTTCACTCAGGAATGTCTTTGAACAAATAGTAGATCTATTATATTCTGAACCTTTGCAGCAGTCCCTTGACCTCGTTAGTATTTGAGATGTTTGTTGTGTAACTAATTGCATCGAAGGATAGAGCATTTCCATTTAGGCGTTTGATTAGATTTTGTATAGCAGGCGTATGATTGACGGATAAAAATAATAACAAGCGTGAATAAATTCAAATCAAACGTGCATGTGGGATGTTATATGACTAAAAAAGCGTGTAGGCGTGTGTAATCCTGTTTACCTATGCGCCCACGTCGGATCTTATTGAACTTTCTAAACGGCGGGATGTTGTCTCGACGAACTGTAGTTTAAAAAAAAAAGTGCGTTCATATGAGTCACATCGAGTCCCATCGAGGTCTGGGTCACATTCCAGGGCTGCCGCCAGTGCCGGCGCGGGCGCACCAAACCGGACCCACGCGACTACATGCGTTCCTTTTTCTCTTTTACCTTTTCCGTTTACGTAATACCTTCTTTGAAGCACCAAACTGCAACGGTCCACTTAAATAAACCGTATCGCGGAATCACGTTACTTCTTTAAAAAAGGAATGCAAAATCTTTAAGGAAACCCGTAGTACTACGATATGATGTAACAGGTATTTGGTTACCAAAAGATATTTATTCCGAAGTCTTTGTGTGGATAACATATGTATGAGTCAGTAAAAGTTCGCTGTAGGCCTCGTACCCCCATCACAAAAGGGGCGGTTTTCGTTAACCATCTGCCGAGGCAGGTGTCCTTTTACATACTAAGCAGGTGATTTGAATTCGCTTTCCTTACTCTTAGGTTTTTTTGCTGCTTTTTAAGTGTTATGTGAGCGAAGAACTATTGAATTCAATTTATAAGGCCTGTCGTTTCCGGTGTCGGAATCGACCGAGAACTTGATACAGTATTCAATCTTTAAGATTGTATGCTTATAAGAATGACGTTTTATAGGCAAATTACTTTATATTACAACGTGTAAATGTTGTTTGACGCAAGACGTTATGCAGACATAATAATATATCCATTTCATTTATTATTTCAAGCATAGCACCATAATATTACTCAGGTAGGCCTTGAGTATTCACAGAAACTTGGCGTCTATACGTACATCCATAAGACGAAAATCAGGTTTATAAATACATCGATTAAAATGCACATAGAACTCATATCAATACAAATATTATTATCCACAATTAAAATACAATTTCAGTCGGGGCCTCACCATTACAATGTTCATCATCATGGCTATAATAATAAAAAATACAAGTTACCTATGAAGGCTGCAATCATAATTTTGTCGGCTGTAATTTAAATTATACCTTAAAATGCAATTAAAATAATAATCTATGCACACTAAAGTTTACTTATAGCAAAAAGTATTGACCAGTTTTATGAGGCTACGTAGGTCCCTTTTTACGTTTTAAGTGCTGAAGCATAATATTTTAATGCAGTAATGTTAAAGTGTTACAAAGTTTCGAACTTTATGCTGTTATACCATAGACAAAACCATCACTATTTTATCTCCTTTATCAGAAACATGTACATAATTATGATAAAAGAACGAAGTTATTTATAAATTTAGTGATGTTTTTAAATTAATTTGCATACTTTATTAAGGTTTTCTTATTAATAACGTATCAATCCACACGATTTGTAAACTAGATTTTGTTTATCCAGCCAGAAGCTGTAGAACCGGTACGATGTTATGATCTAATTACGCTTGAAGCTCCATTAACTACTATTTATTATGTTGAACAATATTTTTTGTTTAAATAACGTTCACTTTTGAGTTTTCTCTCACGGTATGTGAATCATCACCAAACCAGTGTCAATATGATAATTTCTAATATTTTGGCATTCCAATACTATTTTAAATGTCGTACTGGACGTTAATGGTACTTTTGAACATGAGTTCTCTGAAAGCAATAAGGAGCAGCTTTTCAGTATGAAAAAAAAACAAACATTAGCAAACAGAAGGAATCGTTGTATGATGTAGGCAGCAGTAGCGAAGGGTCAATTTTTGTAAGAGGTAAGCCGGAGGACGTATCTTTAATGTGATCATATTATTTGTATATAGACTGACTGTGCCATTTTTCAAAGGGAAGCCAGTAGGAATCGATTTGTATGGAACCTTCGCCACTGGTAGGCAGATTATTGGATCCTTACATGAATAGACACTTTCCAAAAGATTTACAAGAACAAGAGATGTACTGGTACTGTATGTTGTAAGTGCGTAGCATTTAAAATAAATAATGAAGTCGGTGTGTAACAGTGCATCTAATGTGTAAATTATTGCCTATTGTTACTGTTGGTACGGTTCATTTGATGCGATTGCATTGAAACACTTGGCCGTACTGGGCCGAGTTTACAGACTAATGTTACATACTCGTAACATAAAGATAGGAGATACTGAAACCAATTGAAAAACGAATAACCTAGAATGCACCAAAATTATTTACTGTGATAAATTCCATGTATGTCCGTATATTATATGTGTAATTAAAAGTGGCTACCACAAAATGTATTCTGAGCACCTGTCTTGGATACACCTTTTTCGTGTATGTTTAAATTTTACTATAAACCGAAAACAGGTGAAACTTGTACCCAAATCGTGGATAACATCACTAAGGTTTTTGATTTATGAACAAAAAATTAAAAGAACAATGTAATAAAACCCAATAATATACAAGGTTATGAGAAACAGTATTATAGAATAATAGTCATAGTATCGAACTGACCCCGACTTCTGACCAATTACAGACCATGAAACATTTGACAGGAAATCGGGTTATCTCATTGACAACTAAAATGCTTTACGCTTCCTCCCAATGTTTATGACTTAATTTAATTATGATCATGACTCGTTGTTTACCGACCACCCGTATTACTATCAATACGAATACATTATTAATAATTCTATGCTTTGTTCCTCTAAGTGCAGTTCATTATCCTTTCGATAGCTTTACGTTCAAGGCATAGACTTGTGACTTGTGAAGTTGTGAGTCATGCGACCCCGTGCGGATTACTTCGGTAATCGGCTCTTTTGTGTGTTGAATCATCTCGATCAGCGCCTAAACGCCGGAAGATACCGTTACGAGCGATGCAATTATTGTTTTCATTGATGCGATTGATTCCAATTGAAACATCACTCTACAGCTTGATTATTTTTCTTTCAAAACGGAACCCAGAACGAATTATAGATAGAGAAAATTCAGTGAACATTGACGGAGGGAAATCGTTTGGGCCATTATAGATGATAAGTGCTCTGTCAGAATTCGGCTTCTTAATTAGATTTTTTGTCGACATTCTCCAGACGACAGCTGGCGTTAAGATTTTTTAATTATCATAATCGAATCCTAAGTAAGAGTTAGAAGAATGAAGCAATTTTATTATCATTATCAAATGTCCTAATTATCGTAGTGAACAGTAATTATTTACTTTAATTAATGAACATGATTGATTAACAGAATTATATTATTCATTAAGATAGCGTAAGCAAATATGAATCATTTAGGCTTCCTAATGAAGGTGTTACTACGATGCTCATATTTTTTACGGCGTCAGCTAGTCTTTGATAATAACTTTGTTGATGTAGAAACGCAGAAACCTCTGATATTTAACATACAAATAGGGCTGTATTATTATGACCTTTTAACTACCATTCTAATTTGTCTTCGATAGGTGTCATTGAGAGCGGGTTATAAATATATTGTTCCTCGGCAAACAAATGAATTCGCCTTTATTATGCGCAATTTCGTAGCCATTTGTATCCGTTTTTGTCGCGTCGTTACACTTATCATTTCCTAATTGAAGCAGTTGTTTTAAGATAAAAGAGGACTTTAAATAGTTTGATAAAATCTAAATCGAGTTAAAGTAAAAACAGCATTCGGTTCCGAAAGTAATCGTAAGAATTTACATGCATGTGCATGTTCTGTGGTCGTTCTATTCCGCGATTATGCGGATTCCGACCCGCTTGCAATCGGACTTGGGCTGTTGCATTTAAATAAGTAGCAACATTAAGTGCCGTCATACTGGCTGATCGTGACCTTGCGTCGGTGAATGTTGGGCTATCTACTACGCAAGCAACCAAGCCTCGGCACGATTCCATCTACCATTTGATTTAGTTTTCTTTTGTGTACTCAAATCTTGAAAAATTGTGAATAAAACTGAGTCATGCCTAGTTTTGGATGCTGATTCCGCATTTCTATGTGCGACATTTTATCTTTATTCACCGGCTTATTTTTGGTATTGCATTTCATACTATTTCCTGTTTAGTTCTTATGCATTAACCTCGTAATCTTCTTTCTAATCTGTCGTTTCGAAATCTAAGGAACATTGGTGAAATCTTTGACGACGACGTCTGTAAATATTTGGTTTCGTGCATTCATTGTTCAAACAATGTCTGGCGTGGCGTAGAAAATCGTTATTGCACAACGCAACCGTGATTACCTTCGGAACACGTTCCGTTCCCTGGCTACCTTTGTTTTCATCGCCTCCAATCATTCCTGCTCGTGTCACATTTGAACTTCCTCGGAACAATTTTCTCTCTATTATTTTATTAGCTTCAGTAGTATCGCCTACAAACCGTACCTCTATATTTGGATTAGATTTTCATGTTCCTACAGATTACTTAGCAAACAGATCTTCGTGATGTAGTAAGTCAATATTGTGTTACGTATAAAGACATGCACGAAGATTATGGTTTAAGTTATTTCGAAATGTTAGCGGTTGTTTATCCGTGGTAGTATTAACCGCGTCTTCTTCCATATACGTAGTAAAACGCATTTGGTGAGCATGAACGGTAGTGTTGTTAGTACAAATTGCACTTGGTACTTGGTAGTCACGCTCTTGCCCTCGTTTCGTAGTCTTGTTGAGGTGCACTGTAACTAAGAGCTTTTAACGTGACCCACCGCCTGCCCTATATCCCGCAGCTGTGATGTCACATCACGTCATATTTGATAAACGGGGCCATATTTCGAATACATTTTAGCATTTGGCTTTTACGAAAATGTAATAAAGAAAATTGTATTTGGCGAAGGCAAATTCTCCTTTTGACAGAACGTGAAAAGATTTTATTGAATTTAGTAAAGGAATTGAAGGGCGGTTCGTTTTTTATCTAGATTTATTAGATCAGCGGAGAAAGTATTCAGTCGCCAAAGAACAGTTCTAAATACAATAAAGAAAATATTGATCGAAACTTAACCTAAGCACTTGTACTGCAAAACGTAGCACATGAACAGAAAGTGATCGAACCGGTTCCTATTAATTACGACAATACAAATACATTCGAACAATATTTGTACTGCAGCTCCGAAATATTGGCCGCCACAGATAACTGTTCTCTTGGGCAAGTTAGTACGAACACGTGTACATGAGAGTTCAAGTCTTCTGTGTACAGTTCATTCGTTAAACAGTCTTTTACTCTTAAATAACGGGACGCCATCGCTGCTTTTTGCTTCGTTTTCTGTAGCTCGTTTATGGAAGTGATTAAAGAGATTATTTTGAGTTGGTTGAGAATATTTTTTTCTATTTTAGATGGTTTAACTTCTTCTAACGCTATTTAAGCCTTATGAAGTCTATTTTTTGTATCCTGGCAGCTAGTGAATGATTTATTGAGCAGAATTAGAAAAAGGTTTTAAAACCTATTCATTTTAGTCCAATTACTGTCTTTCAAAACCGCGCAACACGCTGACCCCAATAGACTTACTAGAAGACGGCCTGATGCATTGGCACGTACGTATTAAAAGTAGCTTGTTCGAGCTGACTCGTGTCTGGTTGAGTTACGACCAGGGCAACCGTTCCCTTTTCAAAACGGTACTTTATATCTGTTATTAATACATCAGGCTTTTACTGTTTCTTCCTATCTGCCAACTTAACTACGCTTTACTCAATTATTGCTCTACAGTACACATTTATTGGAGATCATAAAATAATAAATCAAGTACTTCTCTTTATTAATATAAAAATTAAAACAGGAATATTTTATGGACCCTAACTTGAATTGGATTCAAAGCTTTTGACTCAGTTGCAAAACTGAGGATTCAATAAGTTCGACAGGGCTCAACTACGTTGATAGAGATGTGGCTGGATTGTTTTCATCTATTATATTAAATAGACTCCACCAATCACCAAATACACGAGGTATGCATGCAAGTTACTTTGTAATTGCTGCCTAATCTGGCATTTCCAAACCAGCGATAAAAATAATATGTTATTTATCTCTTACTTGCATTGCATAACATCGCATTTCCTATACTGTAATAGAAATCGACCTAAATTCGACATAATTTTGAGCAGTAGTCGATTTCTACTCCAAGAAAATTACAATTCGGAAGTATCGGCAGAGCAGCATCATTACTCCCAAATAAATTGGACTTACGTAAATGCGCGACACATTGACAAGCAGAGACCCTTTTCATTGAAAACACGTGATTGATATGCTTGATAGTCTTCTCACATCAAATTGACGTAAGATCGCAGCCGTCCCCTCAATTGGGTGATTTGCTTTGATCAGAAACTTGATTTCTATTGAAGTTACATGCTACTTAACCCTTCCACCAAAGAGCTTTCAAACTTAATGATGATTATCAGAAAGTTCTGTTTGAATGCGGTTTTAGACGTGAAATTATATTAGTTACCCGTTTTCAATGTGGCCCTATTTGAGACATCCCTAATTGATAGTAACAACGTTAATTTAGAGTATCATTCTAATGAGTATCTTTGATCAAACGTTATTACGCCTAACTTTAAACTCACACATCGATGTCCGGTCGACAAACCTGTATCTATTGCTAGTAATCTTGTCGAGCGGGCTAAGGAAGTATCGGAGTGCATCCGCACTGTACGATGTCGCCTAGCAACGACCACGGCGACGACTTTTATTCGTATGATTGTGCCGTTCACACACTTACTACTAAAGCATCCAGCCCCATCCATGGTATTGATAATTGCTATCGATAAAACCGGATTTTCTTTTACTCGTTCGGAAGAAGTCTTTGTGTAAAAGGAAAGGTGAGTTTACGCTTGTATGATGCAGTCGAAGAGGTTTTACCCGTTTTTTGAAGACAGTGTCGTAGATTTGGATTTGATCTTTTATGTCTGTGCTTGGCCGTAGTCCCAACATAAAAGCCTAACCTAATGCGTTTCTAAATCTACAAGTTTTTCGGTACGTGTACGTTTTAGAGTTGTAGCTCTTTCACTCTGAGTTATGATTATTGGAGCTATTACTAGATACTGTACCGTTGTCACCGGATACCATTTCTAGTTTTGACACCATTCGCCTTCCGGGACTTGTGCACTTAGACGCAGTAATTAAATCCGGCTTGTGTTCCGTGTTCTGGCTTTCCCGCAACTTTATTCTTAGCCTGCGAATATAACAGCGATGCACATAATACTGAGACCGTTCAATCTACTATCGACTTGCCTCCTACACATAAATAATTTATGGCCACAACGCAACGTAATGTTGCCAGGACATAAAATCCATCATGTTATTTCAGTATTGCAATATCTCTGTATAAAATGAAGTGTCAAAAATATTTCTGAGATTTTCTTTCGGAAAAACCCACAGAGTTAATTCAGAGCAGTATAATTTGCATGAATAATGAATTGAAGGCGCTCGTACTAATGACTGCTGCAAATTGCAATAATTGCCTGTAATTTGTTTTATAGAACGCTTATGTTAACCATTGGCTTAGAAACATGAATAATACGTTTAAATATTTAGCTAGGGTTACTTTGGTACCAAAATTATTTCAAAGGATTTTGCCTCTAAAACATTTTTCATATGCAACACTGTTTCAGAGACCTACATATTAGGTTTCGCACAAAGCATTCTATAATTAAAAATCTGAGCCGAACTCTGAACCATTCTTACCTTTCAAAAGTGGTTCTTACTAATGTTTTTCGTCATTGTACTCTTGTATATGATCTCAAAGAACATAATATTTTGATTGCGCAAGAGTAACGGTTCTGTGGTTTTATGGTATTCGTTGCATTCGCCGAGCATGCGGTCGGAATAACTTGCGAAAGACCAGAGGAAACTTTTGCAACCGCTTTAGTTTCATGCGTCTGGCGCCGGCTGGCACTAATCATTGTCTGAAATGTCTTAACCGCATACATGAGGACAGTTTTCGAGATTCTTCTCAGTACATTGATCTTCTAGGTCGTAGTTTATTAAGTGCTGTGTAACAGTCATCACACACAGTCTTGTTGTAATTTGATTGAACTCTTGTTCATTGATTAAGGCCGATTCTAAATCACAAATTAACTCGCTCTTAAATCCTCGTAGCAATTGGCAATCCAATTAAACTATCAGTTTGTTTATTCTTTAGTCCATTCATTTCACAAATGAGGCTTCTATTTCTTGTGCTAATTTATCGACTATAAAAAGGAGCTCAACGATATTAAGAAATACTTCTTCATAATATGCCTTTATTTACGGTTGAGTTCTTCTATTATCATCCGCCTGAGTAAATACTCGTCCAATATTATTATTTACTTTAATTATCCCCCTATCCTGTTCTATTTAAACATACTAAGCACATACCTGTCCTAATTAAGATGCCATTTGTGTTCGCCAATTAAGGAAAATGATTAATTATTCCGTTATGCTTACAATACCTATTACAGTGGTGCGTTATTTTGAGATATTATAATTAAGTTATAAATTCTCAAAATAACGCACAACATAACCACAGGTATGACTACAACATTATTTAGTTTTGTAGTAATTTTACCTGTGGTTATAATGAGAATTCAAAGACCTATTTTGATTGGAAACTATCTAGATTGCTTGAAATATTTTCAATAAATCTGAGAACAAAGCCGCAGGAATACCTAAGCAGATGTTTAAGCTAACGTGTTATTGGCCCAGTAATGGTCCATGTGCCTAAAGAAAAGCGTAAGAAGTTTGATAAGAAGGCAAACAAGATGTAACATTACATAATATATCTATTTTGCTCCTTAACGTAGGTATTCGGGCAGTTATGCCATTTGTTTTGTTCTAGGATCCGTATCTATTTTCTGTACAGTAATGGAGATAGTAACTGCCAGCCAATTGGCATCGACTCCGTTCCCCGTTACGATAGTTATATGACCTTTCAAACCCTTAATGTGTTTTGTATCTGTAATGGCTAACAAATTACTTCCAACGGTTTGTCTTACAATATTCCCATAAGGACAATGATAAAAAAAGGGATATGTATCCATTTATTATTCCTTCACACAAGTGACGAGCAAATTGCTTAGCTAAGTTGCGTGTTGTATAATTCGCGAGGACTGCGTGAGAAAAATGCCATGGCCGCCATATTGGACGTTTTATTTTCGTATCCATATTTCACACTCGGAGATCTCCGCGTGTAGATGTTATGATTAAGTATTTATTTGAAGTTTGTTTTGTTATGCTCTTTTGTGTTGTTACAACTTTGTGTTAGCTTTCCAAGTTTGCTTTTTGGTGTTGATTTTATATTCCAAATTTGTTCAACAATAAATTGTAGAACTTCAATACGGAGTTCAATACTTTTAGAAACAACAACAAACTTGAAATCTTAAGATAAGTTAAAGCCTACTTGATGCATAATGAAAGAAAGAAAGAAAAAATATTTATATGTCGCAGGGACATGAGGTGCATCATACAAAATTACAAAAAAAAAATAAACAATGAACTATAAATTCAACAGGACGGAACAAAAAAACAAAAAAGTAAACAGCTTGCACGGCGTGACTGCGACAAGCAGGTTACCACTCAGCATGATGATGTGCTATGGGGGGCCCACAACACAGCGCTGGTTGTCAGTGATCACCCTTGAAAAAACTTACGGAAGCTAAGACAGCTTAAATATTTTTTACATCAACATGAAAATAAAATAAACAGTACTTGGGTTATAATATAAAATAACTACTTCTAGGAAATATAATAAACACTACAAAAAATATACAAGTATGTGTGCAGGCTAACCAAAGAAAACATAATAATATAATTACCCTAGTAGGAGCTTACTAGCTTTACGTAAGCAGATATTCCACTTTCCTCTGAGTTGAAAGACCGAGGGACACTCATAGCTACAAAGTTGCGCAGCCCTGCGCCTGCGCTGCCTTGAATCATGATTGTCCGCGCGCGTTAGTCACGCCACCGCTCGGCCACTTTCAGCGAAGGCTCATATTTCCATTCCTCACAGTTTATTTTTATTTTCCATAGTTTTATGCGATCCTGGTGGCGTTTAACGAATAGTTTACATTGCTACGTAAAAAATGTTCAGTAATTAGAAAATGCCTTACTACATGGGTGGTTAGGTCATGGAAAGGCTTATAAAAGGTTGTTTTGTATCTTGATTAGTTTCCAAGATATAAACAACAAAACATACCTATTCCATTTCTATCGATTTATTTATAATGTTTACTACCTCTATCTTTACTCTATCTTATTGATAGAAATCGTTATCAACTAAAAACCGCTGATAAAATAAACCAGTTTTGATTGTGAAATTTCGTTTGTATTAGCTAATTCTCACATTGGCCCTTTGTAGCTGCGTCCCCGTCTGTCGCTCAAATGAAATTATTGAAATACTTGGAATTGTTAAATCTGTGATGGGAGCGTGTGTGTTTAGGTCCACGTCTCGGCAAAGCTTTAGGAAATACCTTTGAGATGTTATATGTGAAGTATTTCATATCATGCATTATGTGAACGTGAGGCTTGTCTTTTTTCTCGCTCCATGAGGTAAACTGAGTTCCATCCATGCTCAGATACCACAAAATTACTTTATTACATACTTACTTACTTCAAAACATCTTGGTGTAGTAATGTTGTGAGCACAGATTTCAGATTGCATCAATAAATTACAACAAGCGCTATTACTAAAGTCATTAATTTACATACGAATGGTACTCTCAATGAAGCATCATTGGATGGGAAGTGTCTCAAGTATCGTATAACCGAGAGCTACTCTTGTTTTTAATTCTTACATCAGCGTAGATAATCGCGTGGATAGTAAACTTGTTTTATTCAGTAAGCTACTACATTGTAGTGCTTGACTATGTGCATTCGTTCCGCAGGCTTCGCTTTCGACGTGCGATCACAAGCTCGGATCTCATTCGCTCCTCGCCTCTGTATTCACGACATCCGGTATTTTATTTTGCGTTTCTTTGAACATGGTACAACGAACTTGAAGCAGGCTCGTATGGGGATCAATTATGGTCATGTTGTTCAGATTTTGTACGAATATTTTAAATTATGCCTTTTTCACGCGCTCGTAGTTTTGTCGTGAAATTATTTGCTTAAGTTTTATTCGTCTGCAGACTTGTGTGATGGGCTGCATACTATTCCGGGGTTATTAAAGTGTGCTTAGTTCAGCGTCGCTTAAACTTGCAGCCATTAACACGTCGTGACTGTGATTGCACAAATTACCATCGTGATGGCTGAGACCTACTTGATGTAGGAAACCTGTCATTAGGAAAAATTGAGTTTGTCCGATTAGGGAAGCAAACATTTTAACTTTTTAAGTGCCTTTACGTACACTTTAGTTACGCGGAAATGAGTGTGACCTGGAAAATCGTATTGAAAAGTGACCTTACGAACAAAACGAGTTTGCATAAATCATAGTCTTCACGCCCTTTAGAATTCGTAATAAAATGTTCGGTACACACGCGTGCGTTAATTAAATTAAACTGATTCGTATGTCGTAAGCTAATTGCGAGTGCGGATGGGCTAGGGCGGCTCTAAATATATTCGCACGACACCACCACTCCTCCGCACAAACACAAACGAACGCACATGTTGCCCTAATAACATTCCTATTTTCGCTCACGCGCTAACGGCCATCCATACAATTACTTACATGTCACGTTATGGGGAATTGCGCTCTCTTGTATGTCATATTAATGAATAGGTTGTGTGAGTTTCCGTCACATTATCATGGTTTAACTTTCGATGTTTACTAGTTCAGTTAAAGCTGGTCAGTTCTCAGACCCAAATATACCACCTGTAATTGTATTCATAAGTACAAGTGTGACATTTGCCTGGCCTCCTTCCATTGATTCGATACGACATTTTCATTGGTTGCTGTTAGCCTGTTAGTGCATAATCTTATCGCTAGTTGATAAAACAAAACAGTTTTACTTCGATCAATACTTGTATACACACATGTAGTACCTCACCCACTTATGAATCAGTTCTCTTTGCCTTATCACATTGCCGTAAATCATTTTCGGTTATTCGTTAGTTTCACAATAGACGCGAAAAATGTTTAGTATCCATTATGGCGTTGTACGGCCATGTAATACTCCAACAAATACGTCCATGTTTTGTAGAACGAGTCATTTCAAGTGATCTAAAACAGTGAGTAATCAAAAGTGCACTCTGGGTTTCAATTAACAGTTGCAAAGTGTGAAATGAAAGCAGAAAAAGGATAACTAGAAGAAGAACAGTGAAACGAATGGCGGCGGCGATGCGGCGACAGAACTTAGTGGAGGCCAATAGGCGTTAACGCAGCGTGCATCCGCCGCGCCGCCGCGACCGCCAGCCATGTCGAGTGCGCTGTCTCCGAGCGCCTCCGACGTCGGCGACGAGCCGGCGCGACGACGCTCCGTCTTCTACGTGCCATTGTTTGAGAGCTTCGACAATTACTTGCCCTTGACGCCAGAAGAAAAAGAAGCTCTAATATCTGGCGAAAATATAGATAGCATCTCTACAAAAACTAAAAGGAGGAATGCGTCAGACAGCGGCAGATTGCGAATCCCATCTCGGGGTGATTCATCCTTTACGGAAAGTGAAAGTGACATGAGCGCGTTTAGTCCAGAAAGACGGTTTCGTCGGCCTTTGTCATCCACGGCGAGCTCTAACGAGGCGCTGACAAGATTGGGTCATCGCGATTTGACTAGCCCGAGACTCGTCGCCCAAAGCACTCTCATGAAAAATACCAAGCCGAGATTACGGAGCACGACATCGTGTGAACCTCGTTACGACCGGATATTTTCACCGATCGGTGGATCAATGTCATCAAACAAGCTGAATAGTTCCACCACGAACATTGGAAGCAAAGTACCCTCGAAAACTTCAATCATGAATTCCAACTTGTCACTCATTCCTGATTCGCCAAAGCTTTTGTCTCCTGCGAAGGAGAAATCGAAAACACTTCCACAAAATCTCAATGTGCCATCGCCTATTAGAGGCAGCAGTAGTTCTACGTCTATATTTAGAGCACCTAGAATAACTGTCACTCCTGAGAGTCCTAATAAAAGTCCTGGAAAAATGTCTGGACTGAATTTTATTCGAAGATCTCGAAGCACAAAATTGTCACGAAGCAACTCCTTATTGCGCAGTATTACTGCAAGACATATCGAAGAGGGGCTGGACGAACATGCCGCTGTAGTGACGGACCTGACTGAAAATTATGATAACTTTGTAGATAGTAATGGGGGCGAATCAGAAGTGATTTGTGCTCTTATTAAGAAAAACGAAGCTCAGATGGCTAACAGCCCTATGAGCTTACGACGGGCATACCTTGATGTGGACGATGATGTAGCTGTACATTCTGGTAAGACATTTGCCTTCATAAAATCATTATTTATTCCAACCTTGAGTAAATTGTAATTTACTTCCCATCGGCTGTGTTAGTTGACCATAATTTATACCATAATAGAAACAGCGCGTTAAACTTCGTTGCGTAAAGTGAAATATGGAGGCGTGCGCCTGTTTGACATTGATCGTCAAATTATAACTAACATTGAATGAATAACCGAGATCCTTTCTAAAATAAATTAGCTACGAATACAATACAATATTATGAGTCAGTCAAAAGCAATTCAAACTTGTTACACTTAGAAGTCATATTCAATGAATGTTTTTACTACTACAACTCTTCAGATTTCCACTCAGTGAGTTGTATGTTCTTGATATACAACATTAGTTTTAGTATATGCGAAACCTGAAACACGTGGCGAGTATTTTTATGTAAAGAATCTATGTGCAAAATTTCAAAACTGTATCATGAAAAATCACAAAGTTATAAGCTTATTCTGTTACCTGGTTGTCCGCACAAAAGCGTGGACACCACGCAATGCGCCCGCGCGCGGGCCTCCAGCGTCTTATAATTTGGCAGTAGGTACCTAAATTATTGCGATAGGTACTTAATGTCGCTCGGTGACCAATTTGTAACTTTTTTCAAATATTTTTAGCAAAAATATAACATGGTTTAAAAATTGTTGGATTTCATTCAGTTGCTTATTCTGAGCAAACTATATTCAGGTTTCGCATATACTAAATATAATGTTGTATCTACATTGACTATACGAACTATATTGATCGATCACCTAATACCGTACACACTGGAGCACTTAGTGGACAATGCCAGATACTTGAGAGGAGAAAGCGTTTGAAAGCCCTTACTAAGCGAGTACCTAATACGGATGACTTAACACTTTCGAACTATCCTACCAGTGTGTGGTATGTTCCACTAGACGCTGTTCATAACGGCAAACAATGCCCTCTAATTACATAGCAAGGACCTGAAGCGAAGGTCTTTAGCGAACGATACATCATGTCTTAAAGTTGGCATTACGAAAAGTGGAAGTCATCTTGTTATTCAAAGCCCATTATATCTAAGTAAGTGACGTTATAAACAATGGTTTATTCAAATTAGACTTAAGTACCACGTTGATCGGTACTTGATTTATTGTTATAACTGGAACAGAAAATAATGGAGTAATATTCCAGTTTTTTTTGTTGTCCTGTTCTTTTCTCTCTTGAAAATTCCGAATATTAATTTTAGTTAAAAAAATTTAAGGTTAGACAAACAGGTAGATAATAAAAATATGATTATTACAATACAATGTGGGTACATACGTCTGCATTGAATATTAAAAACACATTAAATACTTGACAATTAAAGATTCCCACAGGTGTGAGAAGTCTAATAATAGATTGCAGTAGACGACGATGGTAGAGAACAATGCTTAATAACACGTAAATCACCGCTATTTTCAACTTTTTCCTCAACAGTTCTTCCTGTATTACCTAACTTAGGTGCAAAAAGATTGGATGGAATCCCATGACATTGCAGCGTATAATTCCCCCTGTGTCATCATCCTATTAATATGTCAAAGGATTGCTACGAATGCACGAAGTGTTTCCCATATTTGATATGAAACTATATTTGAACCAAGGTTATTTTCGTTTTTTCTCTGTGGATTTACCAGGACCCAACATCATACACTCATATTTTTATTAAAGTGTAAGTTATTCTCCGCTGGTCGGCGAAATTGGTTGAACTCTTCTCTTTTAGCATTATTAGAATCTAGAAAGATTCTAATAATGTTTCTAAAATAATATGAGTGTCTTTGTCTGCTTTGAAAAACTGTAAACAAAAGACTATATTACCGTTTCTATTAAATATTCGCCACACGTGTTTAGCTCAAAAACGCTGCTCCACAAAATCGAAGTCGGTCGCTCCTTCAAAACAATGTACATATAGGTACATAAATGTTTCGTAACACAAACATAAAAATGTCGCTAATGTACCGTCACTATCGTATCGTCGCGTTGCACTTCCTCGTGGTCTGTTATCGTCGTCGTCTCCTTATCAAAGTACGCATAATGATTGCGCAGAGAATCGAGTCCGCAGGCTTTTTAAATAATTGCTTCCAAATAGCATTGGTAATGACAACTCCAAGTGTTTACTTGGTGGGCTGCGGGACTGTTCGAAAGAGATACCGCGGCCCTGGAACACAAAGGGCAAAGAAGGAACATGGATGGGTTTTAGTCAGTATAAGTCTGACACTCCCTTCCGCTCCGCCCAGAGCGGGGGGGGGGGGGGGGGTCATTTGATGATTTCCCATCCTAAAAAAAAAAAAAAGTGTTTACTTGGTAATTTAAAAGGATTTTCTTATTTCGGAAATACAGTGATTTTCCTAATTTCCAAATAACCTTTGTTAAATTAGTCGAAGACCTCTAGACAACAATACGGTTTAGCCATGAAAATATTGAAAACTGTGACTTAGTGCCATTTTGTCACGTCGCGTCGCTGCTTAAATTATTAACTTCTGTTCAAACAGTTTTGCACCTGATTTGAATTGGAAACAGTAGCAGTAGGTAACAGTGTAAAATCGGCACCTGTGTAGTTGCTACCGTTCACTGGTCAGTAAACAGGGGCCATAACTCATAAAGTCATAACATAACGCAGAGAACAACACATAAACCGAAGTAATAACGATAATGGGTCCGAAAGACCATCTGTTGCTTCACACGTCGAGGAGTCGTTGACATTGCAGGCTGTTGCCAACATAACTTCCCCACATTTATTGATCTACAAAATTAACTTAGTAACAATAGTTTTGTGGAATCGCGAATCAAAACAAACAGGAAACTTTATCCATAAACAGCCATCACATTTAATAGTCGACACAAATATTTGTCATAAACATTTATTGTCAATGTGAATACACAGACCAATGCACTATCGTGTTTCCAAGAACAAAATATTTATGTACAAATTAAAGTCAACGGTTTTTGTAAAACCGTAGCGTAGTAATCGTTCACAGAAACAAAAGACTAATTCAATTTAGACACTACACAAAAAAATCGCTGAATGTTTATACATATTTTGGACGCGGGCACCATAATAATTTGTTGCTCAAAATTTTTTGTCATACATTTGCCGACGCATGCGCAGCGGTCACGGGCGGCGTGCGCGCAACTTCCGGCGGAAACCACGCCGTACATGGCTCCTGCTATGTAGTTGATATCATATTACATATCTATCTGTAATGTGTCGCCGTAATGTGAAACCTCGCGCATTTTGCAACACAGTTCTAGTAATTTTCTCGCAAAGTTGACGGTAAATCAGTGTCAATTGTGTTGTTCGATCAAACGGATATGAGGCAGTTTTTATTTTATCATTTGTTAGGCTGTGTAGGTAATGTTTAACTGAATAAATTTTTAAACAAACATTATTTTTTTCCATTGGCAAAAGTTGACTATTTGTCAATAGTGTTGACAAACAGTATACTTAAAATCTCTGACCTTGACTTCCTTTATTTCCAGACACCTCATATGAGAAGGCATGTCGACGGGGTTCAGCACCGAGCACGCCAGTGCCTGGAGCGCAGGCGCAGCACAGTCCCTCCCGCCTCGCCTCCTTCTTCTTCTCAAAGCGATCCTTCAGGAGCAACCCCCTCAAGAGGACCAAGTCGGCGACCAAACTCGAGAGGGAACGAGCCTTGGCCGCCGCACCCACACATCCACCTACACATGCCTTGCGGACATCAAGGTCGGTACCTATATGAGCATCTAATTAGGTGTTCAACTAGTTGTAATCTGAGTAATAGGTGTAGGAGTTTGCTTCCAGTATAACTAGATGAAACCATAGTCGCTTGTTAGTGTTTTTTTCTAATGAAAATCAAAAATCGTTTTCAAACACAATTTAATAACAATAGAGGTCGACGAGATTTTCAGAAGATACAACTTGATATAAAACACAATAGACATTGAAGTTCAGACAAAGAATTGATCGAAGTCACGTAAGCGTGATTTAATTTTTCTTTGAAGAAAGTATTCTCAGGAATATTTCATTTTTATTCTCTCACAGAACAGCTGTCACAGTTTGTTGATCCCTCAGTTTATTGATGTCCATAAAATGTCTATTGCAGTGTATTACTAGAAAACGTATTGCTGCCAACAATAATTTGTTTTATGACCCGAATCAAATAATCTGTGTAATACGAAACATCCCTCTCCTCACCTCATAACTTAGTTTATGATAGAAGTATCAGTTGTACTGCCGACGAAATAGTGCTCGTAAAACAGCGTCAAAATGCTTATTGCAAAATTGTAGCACATAAAGTCACGCAGTCCTCATAACGTCTCATCGGTTAAGTTAATATTGAAGCCTCTTTTGGCGTAATGTTTCTCCATGTTATTGATATCCATCAAAACATTACATATTGTATTTGAAAACATTCCATAATTTTACATAAACATTATTTAATACGTGTTCTATGCCTGAACAACACAGCCCTACTATCTATAATATTTAGAAATCTAGCCAAGCCACAACTTTATCCGTACGCATAATCGCAAAGTTCTGTGTCGTAAAAGTTTTGAAATTCTGCGTCCACGGAGCAATGACGTGTGCTCGACTTTATAGTCAGCAAATTGGATAGCAAATGGGCTTGTCGTATATCCTGACATAAATTAGCCAGTAAAACAACTGTCAAGTGTATTTAGCGATATGTCGTGACTGTAAAACGTTATCCAGGTTGTATGGTGTCGTATTTCAACGTGTAGGAGTGTCGCCCCGCCCTGTCTGACCCACGACTTTTTACCAAATATTCGTAATTACTTCCCACCCAACACAAACACGACAACTTCATCGAGACCTAATTAAATAGTGTAACTTGTGGCGGCCAATTAACGCCTGGTTTAAATGAACCAATGGTTTATTGAAGCTTTCGTCTAACAGATGGAAAGGCTCACGTAGTGTAAACATTTACATAAACAATGGAGGTCGTAAACTGTAAAGGAATCACTTCCTGGATTGGTCTAGCTTTATCTTTTATGGATTAAAAAGGAACGTGTATGGAACACAACTTTTGATGTAAATTTTAAATCAAAGCGTTGTTATAAAATATCCAGTAAAGTAGGTACTACAAGATATCATTTACCATTCACGTTAGTGGGCGACCGAAATCCGTCGTTCAATTCTCGCCCAAATAATCCCTTTGAAGAGCCGAGCTCTAACGGTAATCAAATCTGTTTGTTTCAGATCTCACGAAAGCCTCCTGTCTGCACATTCACCCGCCGTCTCCACCATGGATTTGGGACCACCTAATCAAGTGCGTATTCAATATTTAAACCTAAATGTATGACTATGTATGACTTTGTGGTTTATACAGAAAACAAGAAAATAGGAATATAGTAACAGAAATCAGTTTAGTGCATCACTTAGGCCATATTTCTTGATATTATCTTGCCCTCTCCTACATTAATGTAGCTTTACGCTGAACTCGGTTTTCCGACCTCAATGGTTAAAACCTCAAACAGAAACTATTTTAGCTTTCGCCGACGGACTTTGTGGATGACATGCCATCGTAGGCATGCTTTGACTCAGAACTTTCGTAACTTCGGACTCAACAATTCAACATGCCTTCGAACCTTCATGCTTAGGGAATGTATTCCAATATGCTCGTTTTAGATAGATCTTCAGTTACATGAAGACTTGAAGGTGCAAACTGACTGTTCTCTTTCATGTTTCCAGGTAGAAATCCGATCTCTCCACTCGTCAGTGCTGGGCAGGCCACATTGCTTCGCGCTCAGTGCTGAGAGTCGAGCTCCTCGATACTTCGCCTGTGCATCGCGGAAGGAGCGGGACCGCTGGATATACAGGTAGATACACCATCAAGATATTATGTGACAAGGACCGCAGCATGGACATAGGACATGTGTTGTGGAGGAATGAGAAGCATGTAATAAGAAAAGTGTGTAGTATGACTGTGGATGGCTATGAGTGGAATATATGAGTGAATTGTGTGGCAGATGAAGTAAGTAATGAGGAAGAAAGAGAAGATTGAGATGACGGCTGATAGAAATGTATGGCGCATAAAACTGCTTGTTTTTCTTAGCTTGTCGATGGCAAATTTTCATCATGGCCCAAAACTCAGCTATCTACGTGAATTCCGCTCGCTGATGCAGCCATAAGAACCTCGAGTGCAAATTAAGGATCAGCCTTAATTATTTAGGATAAGATAATATCGCAAGCAAGCCCTATAATTGCCACTGATTGATACTGACTTCAAAAAGTCTATAATAGCAATCTTGGATCGCTTGTATAAGACTGCTTCCATTAACTCCCTATTAAGTAGGTCGTCGCTATCAATCAATATCATGTACAAAGTAAACCTAACTTTCTTTGTACCGTCAGCTGCCATTCTCCGAAGGTGTAGGTAGCGCTTCTAAGTATCTTTACACCCACAGGTTAATTGGTTATCTATAAATAGGTCTCCAAAAAATACACGGTGTAAGGGGACAGTGTCGCACATTTTACTTCTATATAAATTCAGAACAAGATTCTCGAACAACCAGCGATTAAATTAATGGTCAACTAAACAAAAAAAAAAAGTTGCATAATTTTTGTATAATTTTTTTTGAGATGTTTATAAAAATAAACATAAACAGAGAATAAATGCGTTGCTCTATGCTATGAAGCATACGATCGACAAAGATGTTTGAATGAGTAAGTTTGTGAAGAGTTTAAACAAAACTTTCATTAGACACTACCTCGTTGGTCTAGTGGTTTCAAGCGTGACTGCTGAGCATGAGGTCCTGGGTTCGATTCCCTGGTCGGGCAGTGTTATTCGGTTTTTGCATTAGGAATTTCTCTGTAGCAGCCACGGAGTCTGGATTTATGCCCGGTCGATGAAAATTGGCTCACCCCCTATTACATGGACTTTAAACATAACTGTTGAAATGTGGGTGTATTATTAGGTACACCTCTGCCTAACACTTCGGGGATTACAGGCATGATGTTATATTTATCATTAGATTGTAATGCTTTTATGTGTTTAGTCTCTTGTAAGTTAAACTAGAGGTTAAAGAAATGTCATAACGTAGTAATGAGACAGATAAATCTTTACGCTCATTAGTAAATGATCCGGAAGGTTAACTGTTATCTTAAACATGTGTGTGTCGTTATTGTGACTTAGAATGTTGTCTATGATACTATGAATTATTTCTTGTTATGTTTTTGACGCTTTTTGGGTCATTTGTAGATCTTTGCCAGTCATTACAGGTAGTCAGTGGCTCAAAAAGTCTGACAACCAGTCTTACCAAGGGGTATCGTATTACTCAGTACTAACAGGGTTGTGGAGGTCAGATAGGTAGTCGCTCCATGTAAAATACTGGTATTCAGCTGCATCCGGTTAGATTGGAAGCCGACCCCAATATAGTTGGGAAAGAGCTAGGCAGATGATGATGTTTTTGACGCTTTTTTTTTTCTTTAAATTTACTATAATATAGCTATATTGTACATAAGAGAATGTTGTGTACACCTGTAATTGGTACCTACATAAGAACCCTAACCTGTATATTGTTGGCATACCTATTTTAAATAAATAAAATTAAATAGACGCTTAAATATAGAATACAAGTTAATAGTTAAGCAACTTGTTCAGGTATCTCTCTACCACCCTTGGTTGACTGGTAGAGAATGCCTGTAGCATTAAGTTCACCTTTGTACCGTTTTGTGAGCGAAAAGTTTAAATCTATACAAAGAAATAAAATTGAAGTGTCTGTTTGTAATTTCGAAATAACAGGCTTTTAACGAGTGCATATGAAAGTATATACGGTACCTACTTATAACAAATACCCATTTTATATTCTTGTCTTTCTGTCCGTTTGTTACGGCTAATCTCCAAAACAGCTGGACCGATTGACGGGACTTTTACTGGCAGATAGCTGATGTTATTTTAGAAAAAGGATTAGGGTTATTTTGAAGGGTTTTAATGTTATGTACGGTACATAACATTAAAACCCTTCAAAATCCGATTGAATTAGGGAAGTAATATTTTTTATAATAATTAGTAGTTACTACTAAGTAAATACATTATTAACAACATAAAGAAAAGAACAAGCCACAACAGTCTTTTTTGGCATTTGCATGAACTAGCTGTAAAACGACAAATTGATGAGGGGCGTCAACTTGCTTATTTAATTTCCCCGACGGTGCATTTAAAGAGTTATTTTTTCTTAAAGAGAACTATTCCTATTTACTCTCTACTTGATCAATATTATTCGCAATAACAATATGTCTTTGTTTACCCTCGCCAGCTTGCGGCAAGCGGCGCGGCCCGACGAGCTGCGCACGCGACGGTGTGAGCGGACCGTCAAGCTGTGGCTGTTGGAGGCCAAGGCGATCCCGCCCAAGAAGAGATACTACTGCGAGATCCTGCTCGACGATACGTTATACGCTAGGTAAATATACACTGTATTACTTACACGACAAGTATTATTATTGTAAGGTGTTAGATGTACAACATAGATTAATGCCCAGTTAAGATTTAAGTGTTTGATTATAGAATCTCTTTTTTACAATGCAATGTAGCACTGTAATTTTATTATGAACTTCTAAAATGAAATTATTATGACTTATTATGGCAAGTAAATCATCTCTTTTGACTGTTCTGTCAAATGCGTGCACTGCCCGATCCACTCAAATCTTGAGTTTTTCCTCAAAAGACTACATACATCTGACTTGACCAAGATTATGTCTGGCCCTTAAAAGATACAGACATCTTTTATTTTTGTGTTTTTTCTTAGAGTAGTTGGATAGTAATCCATTTACTTTTAAAACATAATTTATTCCAATTAATTTACACAACTGCTTCGACTGCCTCGTTGGTCTAGTGGTCGCAATCGCGACTGCTGAGCATGAGGTCATGGGTTCGATTCCCGGGTCAGGCAAAGTGTTATTGGGTTTTTCCATCAGGAATTTCTCAGTTGCAGCCACGGAGTCTGGTTTTGTGCCATTGCCTTGTAATAATATGATACTTAAAAACATAACTGGCGAAATGTGGGTGTACTATTAGGCAGAGTACCTACTCTGCCTCACCCTTCGGGAATACAGGCATGATGTTATAATTTATTCCAACAAGCACTGTTTTAAGCTGTCACGTTATAAAACTAAACTTATACTGTCACTTACGTGTCAACAACGCTCAACCCGCGATCATGGCGCTTGCAACAGCGTCGAAATATTTATTTCAACTTATTTACAGAAATAAAGAAATATCATTTAACTAAAATAGTAGCTCGTAAACGTCTAAGAGCCACCGTGAGACTTTCATTTCATCAGAGTTCTTTCCCATATCTAATCGTCTAACAGTATTTTTAACTAATAGAGATCCCATGGCTCCCACTTTAATAAAATAATTGCTGTACCTTAAATTTTTGGGCACAAACCTTGCATTATAAAAAAACATTTTTTATTCACTTTCATTTGTATAAACGCAGCATGTAAGATCAATTTGCTTTGCTATCGACAACCGTAGTATAAAAACAAACCTGTCATTACCTGTGGCCTATCGTGCCTTCGTCCGTATGAATACTATGCAAATATGCCTAGGTTAAACGAAAGAGTATGTTTGACTCTTGCGTGTTTTCTATTTCTTGTATTCAGCTATGTTTCTTTATAGCGGTATAGCTAAGTAATAGCCTATGTAAGCAAACAACTTTCTTTTTACAAATACTTGTAGTGCAAATGTGTTTATAGATATTTAATATTTTAATAGCTTTATACAGTACCTAAGTTTTGATTATCTTACTCAATGATGAAAACACGTCTGACGGGCTCCTTGATTGTATAAAACAAACTAAATATCATAAACAGTGGCGTCCTGATAACTGCGTCCTTACTGACAATAGCTATGAAAATAAAATAACATCACGCCAGTAATCCCCGAAGGGTTAGGCAGCGTTGTACCTAATAGTACACCCTCATTTTGCCAGTTATGTTTAAGTCCCAAGTAATAAGGGGCGAACCTATTACCATCAATCGAGCACAAATCCAGACTCCGTGGCTGCTACTGAGAAATTCCTGATGGAAAAACCCAATTACATTTAGCCCGACCTGGGATTCGAACCCAGGACCTCATGCTCAGCAGTCGCGCTTGCGACCACTAGACCAACGAGCCAGTCATTTAGATAACTAATCTATAATAATACTAATATTATAGTAACTAGGGCAGTGACATAAACCATGATCTAGGCTAAAACCAAGCATACTTTTATCTCGGTACTTCGTACGTGGATCGTTTTCGATCTCCACCCGCGTGAAGCCGCAGGCAAATGCTAGCAAGTAAACTAAGATATACAATATAAATTATATTCGTTTAATATTACAGGTCATCATCTAAGCTGAAGACGGAGCTTTGCTTCTGGGGCGAGGTGTACGAGTTCGCGAGCCTGCCCGCCGTGCGCGCCATACACGTCAACGTGTACCGGGAGCCCGAGCGGCGCTCACGGAAGAGAGACAAACATGCGCTTGTTGGTTAGTCTCCTTTTAACATTTCCGATGCAACCAAGCAATGATAAATGTTCGATATGCACATCTGTAATATAAGAGGCACTGCAGATGAACTCATTTTTAAAGAGCTCTACAGTTGTCGACATTCTATTTTAAAATCTTAGCTTATCAAATATAAATAAAGACTGTTCGAAAGACTGACAACCAATCAATCTTTCCAAGAGGGTATATAGCATTACGCATCACCCAGTAACTTGGTTGTGCAGGTCAGGCAGTGGCTCCATTGCAAAATACTGGTAGACTGGAATCCGATCATATGATAGTCGACGAAATAAAATGTAGTATCTGTTAAGAACCAAAGCGATCAATTTTCAAGTGTTGCTAAAATTTGGACCGCTAAACTATCTGTCGTTGGTAAAAGAAAAAAATGTAAACAACTATATCATTGACCATCTTATTCCACAGGAACAGTCCGCATCCCGGTGGACGACGTCTCCTCTCGCTACCTGAACGAGCGCTGGTACCCGCTCACGGAGACCGACAAGCCGGCGTCCCCGGCTGCGCCTGCGCCGGCGCTGCGCATCAAGTGCCGCTACCAGAGCGTCGACGTACTGCCCATCGATCACTATGCCAGGTTCCTGGACTATTTGAAGAGGCATTATAGGAGGCTCTGTGAATATTTGGAGCCTGTTATTGGTGAGTTGCGGTTTTTGTTTTTTTTTTCGATTTTTAAAAGTATTAGATACTTACCATCAGACCAAAACTTTTGGAAATAAATCAAGCTACCGGTAGCTATTATCACTGACTACCTTGTATCTCGATAATTTTCATCTTTTTGTGTTCAGCGCAGTATTTGTTCTCGTTCTGTAAATTTTTATTAGTCATCTCAATAGGTATCTTCAAGCTATATCATCTTTAACACAGTCCATCCATCATTCTTAATCTCGGATCTAACATCATCTAATTTGTATGAATGAGTCTGACCCCATTCAAAATGAAGTGCCTGTCTCGATAACTCAACGACTATGGAGTTTTTGGCCCGGTCATCACTATTATGACGTCGGAAACGTCACACATTTTAAATAATACCGATACCCTTCTCTATTTTCCAACCCAATTACTTACACCCTTTAATATAAGTGACTCAATCAACATGATTCCTTCCAGGTGTAAAAGCCAAAGAGGACATAGGCTGCGCGCTGGTGCTGTGCATGGCGGGCGCGGGGCTGGCGCCGCGCTACCTGGCGGACGTGGTGGCGCTGGACGTGCGGCGCACGGGCGACCACTCGCTCACCTTCCGCGGGAACTCGCTCGCCACCAAGAGCATGGAGGCCTACCTCAAGCTCGTCGGCGATCAGTATCTGCAGGTTCGTTGTTTGATAGCTTTACAAAATGAATGTATAGAAAAGTGCTGATTATAATATATCAGTTGTGAATACCTTTATTATATCGGCGCATAATTAATTCGAGTAAAAATTTTGATTGAGATTCATCAGTGAACATTATTATAGCATACGGGCCTAAGCTTTCGGCCGTTGATTCTTGGAGTAAAAATACTTTGTGGTGTTAATTTTGACGCCAGATTTCACCGATTGCATGTTTTCTTAATCACACATTGCGAGAAAGCGCTGTGCGGCATATCGAATTGCAAATCTCAACAAGTAATTGTGAATTGCGAATTGAAATCATGGGTAAGACCTGGTTGAGACTTGCGCAAACTAGGAGATCATGACACAAGAGAAAGGAGGGTATTACTCAGCAGTGGCTGGGACAAGTTAGTGAACAGCTCGTGTGCCCTTAGGACACGCTGTGCGAGGCCGTGGCGACGTGCGCGGGCGCGGGCGCGGCGGAGTGCGAGGTGGACCCGCTGCGGGCGGGCGGCGCGGCGGCGCTGCGGCGGCAGCAGGCGGCGCTGCGGGACGCGGTGGCGGGCGCCTGGAGCTCCATCGCGCACTCCGCGCCGCGCTTCCCGCCGCCGCTCAGGGACTGCTTCGCTACCTTCCGGGAGAGGTGATATGCTTTTTAATTTCTTAGGACCATGTTTGACTTCTCCTTTTTTCTTTTCTTTTGTGGAGTTATCCTTTTGGGTCCGTCTGGGGAAAGCTGAGGGTTATGTCTAACTCCTACTTAAAAAATGGCAATTATGGTTGTACCACTCCTCCGCTATACTTTTCTGATTAATTTCGTTGCGGGATCCAAGACAGTTAAATTGTTTCTCTGGGACTTCGTCGAGCTTCATTGTCTCGGCGCTTTACTGGTGGTCGCCACTGTTGATTCTGGCTTTCAGGAGTTTGGGAATAGTGTGGCGGGCTTGACTCCTACTGAAAAAAAACTTTTTGTTCCATCTACCACCATGACTTAGGAGCCCGGGAGATGCTCGTAGATTCAAGCGCACTGCCCGCTGACAGTAAATGAGTTCTCTGCCATCGCCTTTTGTGCTACATCTGTTCATCCCTGCCACCACTGTCAGGGATAGACAGACGGAGTTCAGCTCATCATCTAAGATTGTCACCACTATGAAAGTGTTTTCATAAAATAACCAAGGAACATTCGTCAAGAATTCAAGACAACGATATGATGTATGTATGTTATCGATATTGATCTTACTAAACCCGTGTTTATTCCCGTTGCAGACTGACGGCGATGGGTCGGGAGGACATCTCGGACAACCTGATCAGTGCATCGATCTTCCTTCGCTTCCTTTGTCCAGCTATACTGTCTCCAAGTCTCTTTGGAATCACACATGGTATGTACTTTTGCAAATCTCTTGTTTATTAACTAATCGTAACTCCAAAAGTCCAACCAATTTCAGCTATGACTCCGTAGTTGAAATCGGTTTAGTTCTGTAGGATATCTATGATCGTATTTGTTTGTTTGCGTATTGCATTTATAGTTCGATTCAAACTTAATGACGGCTCGTTTTTATTGATACAAATATTCAAAATTATTTTCATGTGAAATTTTCATTTATTTTTTCTTTAGTTTAATCAGTCTGTGCAAATAATATTTCATAATTTTAAAAATATTGAAATGTAACCTAATTATTATCGTCTTGACTGTACCTTCACGGACTGACGCTCGCAGCTAACTTCCGAGCCGCCATAAAGTTTGAAACGAACTGTACCTAGCTTTTGTCTATCAAAAAATAAGTAGGTACTTCGTATTGTAGATGCCCTTAACATAAAATTCTTTGACTGAGAATTCCTAACGTTATCCAGCTTGGCTGCTTAAATGATACAAGGTTCTGTCCCTCGATCAACTACAGGTTTCACAAATTTAGGTCATAACCTTCATGTTTATTGCAGAGTACCCGAACGAGCGTGCGGCCCGTAACCTGACGCTGGTGGCGAAGACCCTGCAGACCCTGGCTAACTTCACGCGCTTCCAGGGCAAGGAGGCCTTCATGGAGTTCCTCAACGACTTCCTGGAGCAAGAGGCACCAAATATGAAGGCGTTCCTTAGAGCGATATCCGTAAGGCATTTTCTTCTACGTACTTCTACTCCTCAGCGTGTCGATGGCCATCTAAATTGAACTGGCCCATAATTTGGCGACGAGTACGGCACCTTCAGTAGCGTCCATTAGTTTCGGTAACGTGCAGATACCCAGCTGTAGCCCGCGAAATTAACCTACCACTTCCACCTTAAAGGTAAACGCACACTTGTCTGCGCGGAAAGAATCGACCGCGCCGAACGTTCTGTCATACGTATAACATTATTTATTCGTCCGATTCGGCGCGGATAAGTGTGCGAGGTTACATAGGATTTCATACAAGTAAATCTAAAATTCGATTCTTTCTTTCGCTTCTTTCGGCTCTGATAAGTGTGCGTTTACCTTAAATGTCCCATTCTAAGTTAATGATAAGTGCGTAATCTTTCAAGGGCAGCTACTTTGTAAAGTAGTTCACTAAAACTGTTACTGTAGCCAAACAGTAGGCAATAAAATTAAAATTAAAGGCAAGTGTGTGTCAATAAAAGCATTTCAGCTTTGTGTCTAGTAAAATAACTCACTTTAATGTGTGTGTGTTTGTTTGATGGTGACCACTATGTTTTTGTTTTTGTTTGTTACGCAACCACCTGCACCTGAGAAATTACATTAAAAACATACAGCATATATGCGTCCAGCATACCAACTGCTTACTATACACAGGATGATTAGGTCTAGCTGAAATAATTATGAATAAGATAGATATCAAACAATCGACTGTCTCGTTCCTCGAGTGGCCGCAAGCGCGATTGCTGAGCATGAGGTCCTGGGTTCGATTCCCGGGTGGGACTAAGTGTTATTGGGTTTTTCCATCAGGAATTTCCCAGTAGCAGCCACGATTTTGCTCGATTGATGACCTGGTGAAGGTTGCAGGGATCCGCTGGATGCGAGTCGCACGGGACCGGTCAATGTGGCGACACTTGGGGGAGGCCTATGTCCAGCAGTGTAAGATGATGATGATGATGATGGCAATGGGCTCGCCCCCTATTACATGGGGCTAAAACATAACTGGCGTAATGAGGGTGGTACTATTAGGTACACCTCTGCCTAACCCTTCTGGGATAACAGGCGTGATGTTATGCTATGTTATATCAAACAATGACTTAAAATTTTCTTTGAAATTGAGTGCGTAGTCCCGATTACTTCCAGTCACGTCTTTCGATAACGACTGTCTAAAACTATAAAAAACCGAACGTGCTTCGATATTGATTTATTTCTCTTTAATTTTCTGAGTAAAACTAGTGAAACTAACAACTACCATAAAATGAGCTACTCAGTGTTTCGATGGTGTAAGAGTGAATCGTCTAAAAACCCTTTCTGTTATCGGCAGACGCGACCCCAAGACCAGCAGCAGCTGGCGCAACAGCAACAGAACCAGCAACATGACGGCAGCAAGCGCAACTCGGCCGCGTCGCAGGGGTCCGCCACGGGGTCTGAGGGACCCCGCGACGCTGTGGAGCCGGACCCCGAGTGGGCTCCTCACGTGGACCTCGGCAAGCAACTCGCGACGCTGCATTCGCTGCTTGTAGACAGTTTGCCAAAGCTGCCTGCTAATAAGATACAGGTATGTTGACGTATTTTCAATCTATACATCTATACAAATAAATAGAATTGAAGTGTCTGTTTGTAATTTCAAAATAACAGCTTTTTACTGAATATATATCAAAGTATATACGACAGTATTTTAACAAAAAAACATTATTTTTAAATTTTGTCTTTCTGCCTGTTTGTTCCGGCTAATCTCCGAAACGGCTGGATCGATTTTGACGGGACTTTTACTGGCAGATAGCTGATGTTATAAGGAGTAATTAAGGCTACTTTTATTTTAGAAAAAGGTTTAAGGTTCCATGCAAAAAATAATTAAAACCATTGAAATTGTTAACCATTAATAGCGGATGCAGGTCGCGGGCAAAGCTAGTTATATTATAAAAAAGAGAGTCTATTAAATGTATTACAAAATTGACAATAATTTAAAGTTTGCGTTATAGACTTATTTCCTGAAATACCCCAATATTTCTTGCTTTTCAGGAGTTGGACCCATTATCAGATATACTGGATGAATTGAGCAAGAGGCTGCTGAGCAATGACATCAGCCCTCCTGCGCCTCCTGCCACTGATAACATCTTTAGGTAAGCAAAACTCACACACGAAGAATAAACTTGTTCCTGGTTGCCTAATTGATCGACAATCTCATAACCATACCTTTGACTGCAGGTTCAACGACCCCACGTGTAATACTCCCACGAAACAGGCGGCCGAGCCAGCTACCAACGGTCAGCTCAACAACAACTTCGCGCACAGCTCACCCATTATGAACAAGAACGGCGTTCAATTCAACATCAGTCCGTCTAAGTCTAACGCGGAGGAGTCGAAGTACAAGCCTGGATATGCTGCAGTCACAAAGTCACCTAGTTTCAACCTACGGTCAGCCACGCTGCCCAGAAACGGCTACGGCTCCAGTCCCGTCAGCCAGTCCGTTAACCCAGATAGATACAGCTCGCAGTACAACAACCAAGAACATTGCGTTAATCTCAAGGTCGTGCAGATTGGCTTCGGCTCCGAGCAGTACCCGAAAGGCATTAACAATGGTATCAGTGAGAGCCTAGAGCGCAGGTTCCAGGAGAGATACAAACCTAACAACAATTATAACAACCAACAATCGCACTTCCATAACTCAAATTATAACAGCACGGAGAGATCACCGAGCAGCGACAGCATCAACCACAACTACTGCTCCACCGACATGAACATCATGAAGGAAACCGCCACGCTCGAGGAACTGTCCGACCTCCTGAAGTACGCTGATGACTCGGAAATAGTCGAAGACAAACTCATCATGAACAAGAAGAATTTGTCACAGTCTATTTCCAACAACAATAATATCGTAAATGGGAACAAAACGAATTACACAAACAACGGTTCGAACGTTTCCATCAGTGGTTTATCAAATGTAGCAAGTTCTGGCTACCAAAGTATAGCAACGTACAGTCAGAGTTCAAGTCCCATCGAGAACACGACGCACCATCATCAGCCCTACGAGAACGGCGGACAGCCCATGAGTCGGTACTCGCAAATAAACTACCAGAAACAAAGAGACAAACAGTATTACGACAGCAAAAACGAAAAGTTCTATCCAAAGAGCCCAGTGCAACAGAAAATTGATTACGACATCCAAAAGTACGGAATTCAAAATTTCACAACTGCGGATAATACTCCGTCAAATGCCAATGCGAATCCAAAGGTAGCTCCGCTAGTGTTCACGAACCCAGTGTACAACATGGACGACAACCGCCAGGCGCAGGAGAAGAAGAACAATGAAAACAGAAATTCAAAACGTTGTCCTTGTGGCTCATCCAGTTCATCGATAGATGAGGAGGGTTTGAGCACAGACAACGTCGAGACAAACTCTGAAGAGGGTTCTACTAACTTCAACGAGGATAGTAGAAACTATGACCAACAGAATCGCAACAATTCCCACCGAAAACTCACCAGAGATAACAGTAATTATGATGATATGTATCAGAGGAGCAACCACAGTCACTCCCCGAGGATACGGGACGATGAGTCGTCCAGCAATTCGCCTAGTCTACGGAAAAGTAGTAAGACACGAATGCCCAGAACAAACCCTATGCTCTCTTACTCCACAAATCAAAATCAACTCAACTTCAAACACTTTGGACAACGAGGAGAATCGCTGTACGAAAGTAAGCCTCATCACATCTCGACCGACTCCGGCTACCCGATGAGCAGGTCGGACTCGAACGTAGAGGAAGTGAACAAAGAAATGTACAGGTTACAGATTTCACGAAGCCAGAAGGCGCTCTACAACATGGAGAACTCCAAAAACTCTCCCGAGAAATATTCGATGACGGAGAGTGCGATCCCGGAGACGAATTATCCGTTGGATCGGACGTATTCCGGTGCGAAGATGTCGAGTAGTAGACTGAACGAGGATTTGGAGAGGCATCAGGAATACTACGGAGTTCGGGAGAGACGAGAGTCTCCTTCGAGAGCAATGTTCGGTCGCGAGTCGCAGTCGAGCGAGGCGAGTGAGCGCGCCGCCGTGCGGGAGGGCGCGGGTGGCGGGGGCGCGGGAGGGGGCGCGGGCGGGGCGCGCGACAAGCTGCAGCGGCGCCTGAGCCTGGAGTCGGCGCGCGAGCTCACGGACAGCTCGGACGAGCTGGAGGACACGCTGTACAGCACGACGGGCCGACGACGCGCCTCCAAACATCAGAGGACCATTGAACAGGTACGCAACATTCACAAGTTGTTAAACTCCATATTATACCGACCAATCGTTCTTGGAGTTACAATAAGGCATTGAAGACTAACTCTAAATTATATTTTTACAGTATGAACGCGAAATCGAAAGGTTAAAATGTTCTGTGGAACTTTTACGAGGAAGGTTGGGGCCAGCTGAACCAGGACAAGTCGATCACACTGACGCTAAAATGAAGGCTATCATTTCAAGGTAATTATTTTTCAATGTATAGACAGATGATTTTTAGCATAGAAGTCGAGTTTTGATGAAAGCCAAAAAAAATAAAATCTTCCTAATATAACATTTATTTTATCTACATATAGGGTGACTGAGTAATTAGTGACCGATACATGTGGTTGTACTCATAATAACAAACAACTTTCCCAAAGAAACATTTTTTTATAGTCATTCACTTGTATCACAATAACACAACAGCCGTATGATATAAGCGCGCGCGCGCCTGTGACCTATCAGCTGTTAGCTGCGTGACGCAGTTCTGCCTCATTACTATCGTGCCGTGCATCAGTGGGTAGGCAGAGTCACGCGGCTAACAGCATCACGTGTTTAAGTATCGGTCACTAATTACCAGTCACCCTAAATGTATATTGGATAACCCCAGGTATAGTCACGAGCAAAAGTTGCTTTATATTTAGTAAATATAAAGCAACTTTTGAAAAAGTTGTATCAAAGTTGCAATCGAAATTCCACGTAAAAACTCACACAAACTCACCAATTTTTTCTCTTTCCAGGTTGATCTGCGTAGAAGAAGAGCTGAGACGCGAGCAGCGCAAGATGGCGGCGGCGCTGTCACACAAGCAGCGCGTGATCGAGGCGCAGGAGCATCGCATCGCGGCGCTGGATGAGGCCAACACGCGCCTGCTGTCCGCGCTCGTGCACCTGCAGCAGCGCGCCCCGCACCCCGCGCACCCCGCGCACCCCGCCGCGCCGCTCGCCGCGCACCCCGCGCACCCCGCGGCGCACGCGCAGCACTCGCACCAGGAGCTGCAGATATAACACAAGAGCGTTACCTCACGGATATAAATAGAGGGGGATGCAGCGAGGTCGCCAGTAGATTAAACGTAGGGTTAGCAATAACAAAATAGTTGCCCTTAAACTTACCTGCCCTTCTTATTTGAACATAAATGAAGTAAGATAACGATACTCTGTAACGCTTTCTTATGTCGATAGTAACGTCGTAAATATAAATAATGGTATTTAAATTATCAGAAGTTCCCAACGAAAGCATTACTCCTTATAAAGGACGAAAACATCAATATAATGCTATATCCAACTTTATCTATATCTGTGGTAAAACCTCCATTCTTCCAGTGTCAATAGCATCCGGTAATACAGTCTCTACATAATATATTTTTACGCTCTGTTAATTTTGATCTCCGTTTTTATTAGATGACTAATGGCATATCGAGATGTTGATGCATTTGATTTTAATGAATGAAGATATACTTGTGTAAATCGTTTTAAAATATTTTGTGCGTTTCTGTTCGGAACTTGTCTTCATATAAATTGTATTCTCATAGTTTTACGCACAAGTGGTACAACAGTCAGTTTGGTGGTGTGGTCGTGTAATGAATGGTCTACCGTTGCTTGTCTAGTTTCATACAGTTAAATGCACAATTAACAAGTATTGCACGCAGTTTATCTATATTATCTAATTAACTCTTCGACGTTTTATGTCTTCATTAGTTGCAATATGAATTAACTCACTGCGGAAGCGAATATTTATTGTAACATATTAGTAGTATTGTTTTATAAACATGTGTATCGCAATAACTGTTTTGCCATTTATCATTTTTGTTACTATGTTTCGTTAGTTTTATTGAAATATGCTTTAAATGACATTAACTTTCTATAAATATCAGTATTTCTTATAAATTCGATGAAACGTTCGTTCCATGTGTCGACATGTTTGATTTCTGTAACAATGATACCAAAGACGATTGAATATCCCTTAGACTATAGTTGTAGTGGTCCAATCGAACCCGCTGCGATGAAGTCCTAGTGTTGTATTTTTAAATAAAAAGTTATAGATTTTATAATAAATAGAATAAGACTTGTATCATAATATTCTTAAGATATACGATAAGTTAAATGTGGTATGAAATTAAAATTTATTTTTGAATACCTTTGGAGTATTAGACTATGGGAATTATGAATAAGTCTGTATCAAAATTTTTAAAATGTTTCGAACCACAACTATTATGTCGTATTGTGCAACATAGTTACAGCGAAAATGTAATTTAAGCCATAACTTCAAGTTAATGTACCTGCACAGGTATATAAATTATCACATTAAATTATGAATTACGTATACATTGCTTTTATTCATATTTTCCCTCCTTTTAAAATTCAATTTGATAAATAACAAGAGAAAATATATCACAATTATTGTATTCTGGAACGACACATGGACAATAAAAAAGGACAACACATTTTTTTAAAACCTTCCCCCGAACCCGTGTGGTAGGCCAATATATCGATTATTCATTAAAATCGTCAATAGAACAAGGACAACACAATTTTTTTAAGACTTTTCTTCGAATCCTTGTGGCAAGCAAACATATCGATTGTTCATTAAAATCGTTTTTCTTGCCAGTGTCTCAGTCGTACTGTAAGGATGTATTAATTGTATGTCGTCTACTTTACTGAACAAATAGGAGAAAAATATTTCTCGAAATTTTTTATCTGGGAATTCGGCCTGAAACATAGTTCTCCAAAACAGGTTACTCAAGTAAGCTTGTGACTTAAACATAGACATTTTGTAGTCCTGAGTATACTGCCTAAAGTGATCATTCAAACTCTGTTTATATTTCCAAGTGGTAAGGCTTCCGTACTTCGGCTCTTTTGGCGGATACACGTGGCCGAAACTATGATCTGCGAGCGTCCGAAACATACTCCAATATGAGGTGCTCCTAACATAGTATTCTCTTTTCTGACAATCAGTAAGCTTCCCATAAAGTCTATGTCGCATCCATTCAACTAGTTCTGGAACTAAATACAAGTCAGGCAGGCGTGCTGCGATGTTGACCTTTCGCATCAACCGTAGTGCGCACTTTAAGTATTCAGTAATCTTGGGTTGCTTCCCTAAGCAATTTTGAGATGTTACGGCAGATAGTTGTTGTTGTTGTGTTTTCGGCTGACTCACTTTACTCGCTTCATCCTTGGCCTCCTTGGCCTGCGGGGTAGGGCTCTGCGGCTGAGGACCCTTCTTTACTTCCTTTTCTTTCTCTGTTTTCTGCTTTTTCTTGCTTGCGTCTTCTGCCGTTCGCAACACACTCTCCTTTAAATCCTTTTCTTTCTCTGCTTTCGGATTTTTCTGACCTTTCTCCGTCTTCTCCATTTTTACTGTATCTTCTGCCGTTCGCAACAAACTCTCTGTCTTCGAAATCTGCCTGAATGTTTTCTTTATGAAAATACTTTCTGGATCACAATCGAATATTGTGTCGTAGTGAAACTGTAACTGGCTGTGAGGAGTAGGTTTTGTAAAAAAGGGCAAATCTTCTTGTGAAAAGCTGCCTTCATTGCGAAGATCGAAGCGATGACCACAATAGCATTTAGTGTTTTTAACATACTGAAAAGCAGCATCATGCCATTGCTTCAAACAATCACAGGGATCCGGCTTTGGCTCTGGTGGCCATCCACGAAAACCGCAGTGTATGATAATGTTCTGGCCAGCCGAGAGGGCGTATCCACCGTGTATGAGTTCTCCTTGTGCGGGTAGAATAGTTACATTGCCCAAATTATAAAAGGTCTTGCCCTGAACTCGACAAATTCCGTTTATAGTATATTGTGAATTCCACGCACCAGTCGAAGGGGGCGGCTGTTTCTTTCGACGCGCACCCCTTTTTGGTGGCGGTCCAATGTTAATGCCGTATTTTTTTTTTGCATTGAGTTCTTGTGGATTTATCTTTGTTCTCCTTGTGGGTCGGGGAGGCTTTAATGGCTGTATAAGTTTCATGGGCGATGCATGAGGCCTTATAGTCTCTATGCCAGCTAACTTTTCGCAGTATGATAACGGGATTCGCTTTTTCGGAGGTGGCGGAGGAGGAGGTGGCGGCGGTGGTTTCGGCATCACCGGATCTTCCTCATAGGGCTCATTGAGTGCAGCCAGGTCTGGCAAAGGAGCGGGCGGCTTGCGACGGATGCCGTCCGGGACATACAATGTTGCAACCATTTTTTTAAGATACGGAGAAGGTATTTTGGAAGGTCGGGGCGGTTTCGGTTTAGGTTCAGGATCTGTAGTTGATCTATCTGGAGCAAATGTTTGCTCAAGCATCAAAATCAAATTATCAAGTCCTAAATAAAAAATTGCTGAACATAGAAGTCTGGCATTAAGACAGTAAGAAATAAGTTTCCCATTTATAGTGTAGCCGTACAATAAGAAGTAAAGATGTGCGAGCATTTCTTTTGGGTCATCAGAATCTAACATGACACAAGACATAAGATCCGCGTTAGACGGGCGAGGGATCAGACCAAGCCTTTTTATAACTGCGGCCGTTCGAACAGGACGTCCTTCCAGTAGATCTTGGTGCTTGGAGCTTGCTAAAGAGTCTAATGCAATCCTTTGTTGCACACTTAAAGCTTGGTACCATGTGGGCCCCACTGCAGTTACAATGCTATGAAACATGATTTTACGTTTACGCTTGCGATACTCTTTCAGATCCCTCACAAAGATTTGTCTCTCACAAGTCTCCCTCGCGTACAGTAGCTCCAGGTGTTGTCGGACCCGCTTGTCGCGGCCGACCTCATCTTTCCGCCTACTCATGTTTTCCTTTCCAGAAATAATTAATAGTTTGTAATAACCATACACGTACTTTTGTGTGTAGTCGATGATACAGCAATTTTGAAAAAAATACAATAAAAAATTCTCTGGATATTATGAATGACACTAAATAAAATGTCAAAGATGGACTTTGTAAAGTAACATAAAAAAATACTGTTATCAACCAGCATCAAGGAACGAAATTGAGTTATCAAGTTTGAAAGTGACAATGGGGAATGCTTACTCTCCATAGTGTCCTAGGCCTAAGATGCTGATTACCATAAAAATTGAGTAAAGGAAGATTTTTATGATTTCACAGGAATCGGTTTGATATCAGGCATCCTATACTATAGGACTAATGACCATAGTACGAAATGGATTACACCGCCATCTATTGTCGAGTAGTTGGTAACCTATATATAAGTGTGAACTTGTGATAACTGTATAATTCCGGTCGAATACATACGGAATGAGAAATAACGGTTTCCTAAAAGACTACGAACCAAAACATTTATTAATACACGTAAGTACGTCGGAAGCGAGTGACGCAGCGGGCCGGCATGGCCCGATCAGCTGTGTGAAACTCGGCCGGTCGAAGACCCGCAGCTGGAGGTGAATGCTCCTAACCCATCTATCACCTGAATAATTCCTCACCTCATTCATACGCACTGGCGAATCCATCTCAATATTTTAGCTTTATACATTGTTCCGGAAACCATCAATCAAGTGAGACTTTTCAGCGGTCGCCTCAACATGTAAAATCGATTGACCGCTCGGGACAGTGGCGTAAACACCGCTAGTGAATGAAGTTCCAGTTGTGGTCAACGTCACTGAATTATTGCAAAGTAGACGTTTTTATTTAATAACCGATGAAATACTGAATCAGAATGATGTACTAAGTCGGATCGGATAAGTATTTTAAAACATATTTTATAAGGTCGGTAAAAGTCAGAGTACCGTTCTATGTGATACTGTATTACAGTATTACGATGACACGGCGAGCTTTGCAGAGAGGGTGGATGGGCCTACAGTGGGGAGGTTTAAGCTACATGTTGGCAACAAGGCTTGTTAAACCTTCCTGTGACTGCGATTTTTTATTTTTTATTTTTAGTGTTCCTGCATGTTACTAATATAATTTACTCTAGAAACGGGATATTTACCATGTTGTCTGTCGAGAGCCTGGAATCCAGTGGTCCAGCTGTGTAAAAAGCGTAAAAGTGCCGAAAAAAGTTCGCGTGCAGACACAGTGAGTTTCGAGTGTCGGGAACAGAATCAAGTTGCGAGTGACAGTGGTAGCGGTATTGAGTGCAAATAACGAACAAGAAAGAGGGTAGACCGATTTGTTTGCTCATAAACACCCACCCGCAACAACTTCAGTTTATCCGTGATCATGGTGCTTGCAACAGCGCCGAAATATCGGGAAGTCAATGAAAACAGTAAACATGGTAAATATCCCGTTTCTAGTGTAAATAATAATGTTAGTGACCATGATAGTTTAAAATCTTATATGTTACTAAAATAGTTTTTAAGTAAGACGTAATACTAACAACACCCTATGGGCTTTAAGGCCTGATGTATTTATTTAAATAATTCACATTAAAGATTAAATTATAGTCAGTGCACATTAACTTTGAAACCTGGCCGAGATCGCTTGTAACTATTCTTACTATCAAAGAGGCATGATAAACCTTTGTTACTAACACTTATATGGATTCTGTCCGAAATAAATGGAAATAAATAAATAAAATAAATAAAGCAAGAGAGGGAATGTATTTGATGTTTTAGCCATGTAGACAGCTTACGCATTTTTTCGATAGCTGGACCTATATACCCAAGAAGTATTTCGAGGGAAAGTATTCTATATGTCCCCCTTAAGTCATACAGAGGAAGACCATGCTGCGCCGAGCCCGAATAATAGGATAAGTGCTGATGATGATGAAGATTGTGCTCATCAGCTGAGCATTTCCTAAGGACTATCATCGCTAAGCTTATCATTAGTCTGTACTATATATATTTTATGGGCCATAGTTGCCTGAGAATTAATGAATGTTGTGTTATGTTATGAATGTTGATGGCACGCCATGATTCTGGAATGTTTTTGACGATTCAGTAATGTTGATCATTTTACAATTTCATTTGTTGTCCTGCCATCTGTTCCTCAAAACATACAATCAAACTGTCTTCGGCGCTGTCACCAACGACGCCGTGGAAGTGGCGAAGTTATGCCCCAAATAGAAATTAAAAGAAATTAAAATACTGACATGCCAGCGACACGAAGAAGAGCAAGCCAGCATTAATCAAACAGTGAAATTAAGTTGGGACTGTCGACTTATGCCTAACTTCTCAACATGACCCTGGCATTTTACGAAAATATTGACTCGTTACAACTACAAACTAATTCTCAGTTATCCAGTGCTACTAGGCAAGGTGTGGTGTATATAGCGAAATCTTTCGGCCTGACAACACAAAATTACCGCCCAATATGATCCACGTGATCACTTTTACAGGTTTTATGGCGCTTAGCCAATAGCTCTTGGGTTTTCCACAAGTTCCCTTTCTCCTAACGACACTGACATAGAATGTTTTCACGTAGCTATTGGCCATAAGCTAACACTAAGTTATTATTATGAATATTGGTGAAAATCCAAGTGTGGTTTCTTTTGCTCATTTAGGGACACAGAGACGGTCAGATAAAGTAACATGTTCTTTCTCCAAAACGTGCGTGCTACGATTTGTACAAAAGCTAAAGAGAGCAAAAAATTGCGACATGAAACTTTTCTTGTATCAGCGAAAATCAACGTTCAGTGGAAAGAAAATGTTGTGTTACCCGCGTATTTCCTAGCACGGAAGATGTGTATCTGCGAGCTAGACACTAGGCAGGCCTGATCATGTCGTGTCTGGGTGCTCATGAGCGTTCACTTTCCACGTGTCAGGAAGTATCCGAAGCCACTTTCACTCCATTCAAGATCACAGCCGCTCGTTCCGCCTCGCGCCAGCCCGCAGTTCTAGACAATTACTAGCTATTGTTTACATTTACCATTTTACTTTGATTGCTTATTGGCTGGGATCACAGATTACTCGATTTCCATTTCAGTTAGGCTAAACGCTTTTTTTACATAGAGCTTTGGTTGGCAGCAAGAGAGTCCTTTGTTTATTTATAAACCTTAAAGATGTTACCTTTTAAGATTTATACTAATTTCAGGCGCTATTTCTTATGCGGGTTCAATGACCATGCTCTTATCTCGCACGCATGTGTGTATGCACGTGTGTTTGCGGCTGCGCCTGCGTCTGCGCCGTGTACTCGTATTGTAAGCTGCACATTATTATGCAACGCTTATGAAGCGGTTAAGCCGCATTATCGGAAAGCGCATCGAATGTATATTTAGCGTTAAGATGGTTTATTATTGTACAAATTTGATGTACGCGCGTGCCAACTTTATTTATAGGTAACACATGTAATGTAACGCCGCGGATGAGCTAAAATCTTAGTTTTATTAAAGGACATTCATAAAATTTACTTGTTTTAATTGTAATCGAACTTCCTAAAATACTGAAATTGATAATATTATCCCTAACATATACCTCCAAATCACCGTGACCCTGAAAAGTACACATTTTACAACATGCAGCATAATTGTTACACAGTCAGTTGCATTCTCGTGTCGGGACAGGTGGCACCTCTCAATCCAACTAAAGGGTGTGTAACACGTGAAATGAGAAAGTAAAAGCACGGCGACAAGACTGTATCCTTTGACAAATAGTCCCTGAAGGGACGAGGGCGATGCCCAAATATTGGGTGAACAACCTCTTAATGCTTTGAGGAGACATTTTATTTTTACCATTCAACGCGTATCTACGACTGTGGACACGATAGAATTGGGCATAGATATAAAAAGTTTCCATTCCAAGTTTTTAAGGGCATTACATGGCTCAAAACCAAAAACAGCGTATGTTCAAAGAAATTTGTTGATGAATCCCTTCGTGCGTTTTCTGTGTAAAAAAAGTGTGTTATATTTAAGTTCATCACAAATAAATTGTATTGTTTAAAATTTTAATAAACCTTCTCATTTTTTTTTGGTTAATCGTAGAAAATAGGTCCTTTTTCAACCTTAATTGTAAATTATCTCTGTAACGGCTGAATAGATCGGCATGAATTTTGTAACAACAAATACGTAATGATATACTTAACAATCTGTATTGTTTTTTTTTCTGTTATTTCTTTTAATATTTTTAAATAATAAATAAAAACCGAAATTTTGCGAAATGTGCGGGGCAAGTCAACAAAAACCAGTACAGGGATCAAATCATCAAGGTCATCGAGCAATGTAATGCCCTTAATAGAGCGGTCTATAAGGCCGCTGACAAATTTTCAAAGTCACCCGTCTAGATTTCCCGGTGCGTTCACGTACATACCTACCTACGCTGTTTTCTCTGAAGTGCGTCATTGTCGAGTTGCCGAGTGACACACACGTTTATTATAGTTCGTCGGCTGACAGCGTATGAACGAAAATATCGGCGTTATCAACGTCTAATTATAGAGGGAACTCCGCTCGAGTCAAGGGTACGTTAACTCCTCCAAGTTCAAAGGTCACGGAGGTCAGGGCTGAACCAAATTCGCCACAAACTTCACAAACAAATTCTATTCTCTCGTCAAGCATTGAACTTTCTTTTGTCTGCCGAAATCTTAGATAGGATAACCGTTTCCGTTTCCTGGAGTGCGTCGGGATAAAACGATGCATTACTCTGGCGCTGGCAGTAAAAAGGATGATAACGTTAAAAAATACTTTTGAGTTTTAATTAATAAAGTATAGTGTATTTACTCTTTCTTAACGACTTCATCAATGTCCTGTTCTGATTACTGCGCTTATATCAGAGAACGGTCACATTTCAACAATGGTTTTCCGGCGGTAGTATCGCGGTGGTGTGTGTGCGTGTAGTCGTACGGTGGCGCTGCGCGTGTGTGCGTCAGGATCGCGTTACAGCTGAAACTTGGGGCGCCTGCCGAAAATGCGGTCGTCGACCCGGTCAGGAGCCCGGCCGTAGAGGCGCGCGACTAGCGTTGATACTTGGTCGCTCGCAGCTGAAAGTGTTCTATCGGATGCGTTGAATGAAAAATACGTTATGTGTGTTGGATTTATTGTATTCCTATATTTTTGTTGGTTACCATATTGACTGTTATTAAAACTAAATATAAAAGGAAGTGCATTGAGCACATTCATAAAAAGGAATTAAAACCTAAAAACCTAACAAAAAAAAAACTATAAAGCAATAAACAAACACGTTTTAAATTAATTAAGTAGGGAGCTGGTGGGATCCATTCCATTTTCACAATTTCATATTTTAATGCTTTTTACTTTAGTAACGTGAAAGATTTTACCGACGATTATTTTTTTATTATACTATTTTTTCACTTTTTATACAATTATAATTTGTTTAAACATATAAGTTGTTTATTTTTGTAATCATTTTTTAAAACCCTTCATTTTGATATCCCACTAGCTATTAAAGAGAAAAAATCGTATTCCACAATTTGGCGTCCAAAAATCGCCCGTTTTCTTTGTCTTTTATTGTAGCCAGCGACACTTGCGGCAACACGACGAATCAAACGACGTATAATTTATCGAAATCGGTTCATCCGTTTAGGATGTGAATACATGTTGCGCCGAACCCGAATAAATTGTGATAAGGGCAGGAGAATGTTGATGATGATGGTTCATCCGATAAGGAGTTACGAAAGAACAGAGAAACTAGCATACATACATACGGGTCAAACACATAACCCTCCTTTTGGGTTTCACCGCAGTGGGGTAAAAAGAGGTGCGTTGCGCACATTCGTCCCGTCTGTCAAACGACGAGTTTTATGAGCTTCCGCAGTGCATGCTGCAGGTTGCCCTTTAGATCATACTTATTAACCGAAACCTTTGCAATATAAAATAGATAAATATGATATTAAAAACTGCGAAAAAATTCCCTAGAGCCCAAAAACTGAGTGATTTTAATTAAAAACAAGAGAAATTCAACTGTATTACTATTTATTTATAAATTTCTAGTTACTGCATCGTCCGTGCATTTTTCACCCTATGTAAAACTGTATTTGTAATCACATACCATGTAAAGAGTATTCTGTGTTCCATCTATCATAGAAACTTACAAAAAAATTACACAAAAACATAACCCCTAACTTTCCTTAACTCATCCACTCAACTTCGAACCAACAAACGCGACACGCCTCCACTCAAAGTACCGTATTTCCCTACAAGTATCAACTCACGTCGCGCGCGCTACACAGCTTGGTGATATATTTGGTGACATTGAACCGAGTCCATTGCCAACGACCTCAGTCCTCGGGGAAGCGCGGTTTGCGTAATCGCTCCTGCGTACTGTACGCAGACCCCGACATAACAAACACACACACAGACAAACACGCACACAACTACACTACTCGTCATGAACTCTCTGATAACATTTATATAGTACTTAATAAAAATGAAATGTAATGTAAATTGTAGTGAACCATTCAAGTGGAGTGTGTTTCGTTAGTTTGTCGCCAAGCGGAGAGAGGAATTAATTTTAATTAGATTTTTTCGACGAAATCTTTTTAATTAGTTAAAATTTCTGTTACAGATTTCAGATTTTGACTTCAAAATGGGTTTGCTTGGGTGAATTAGCGATCTTGACCAATATTGCGGACCGCTTTACTTTTTGTAGGTTATATTTACACGTGTGTGTAACAAATTCAACTTGGTAAAGCACACAAACAGGAAAAAAGTGGAAATAAAATTTGACTATAGACCTTTTAAAAAAAAAAAAGTCTATTACAGTTTAATAACCTCGACTGAACAGGTGCCTTGTGTACTTCATAAGGAAATTCCTTTTTTTAATTTAATGATATTTTTTTACGAGAAATTGGGTCTTTGCGTGAAAAACCCCTATTTTTCATTTGATTTCACTCTAGGAAATCCCAATTTTCTATCATTTCAAGAATTGTTGGAAATATAATAAACGAAAATTATTATTAAACAAATATAAACGTATTTTCTAACTATAACTATAACATCACGCCTGTTTCGTCGAAGAGTAAGACAGAGGTGTGTATCTACTATCTGCAGTACACCCACTTTTCGCGTTATGGTTTAGTCCCATGTTATAGGGGACGAGCCTATTGCATTCTACTGGGTACTAAAGCATCCTGTGGGCTGCTACAAAAAAAAATCCAGATGTAAAAACGACATGACGACCTGGGAATCGAATCCAGGACCTCATGCTCAGCAGTAGCGGCGACACAAACACGACACGACCATTGACGATAGTTTCATCAGATAGACAAGGTGTAAACGGACCCTTTACGAAGCCGATAACCAAGCATTTTGTACATCAAACTAAGTAACTCCATACAAAATTATAATTCTGACTTGTGTTACTATGACGTCTTAAAGTAGGAGTAATTCCAGTGTGGGAAAGAGACAGAGCTATACAGGTCGTCTAGCGCCATCTCTTTCCCACACTGGAATTACTCCTGCTGTAAGAAGACATGGTAAAAAAAAAATTAAAAAAAGCCACCAGAACAGATGATGACCCTACAGCCTTCGCGACAATAATGACAATTGCTTCAGATAATAATTTGTTCTAGCAATATCAATCATTATTTTATGTTCCCGAGCACTTTCAGAAATCAATAAATGTATGAAAATGATGAATCATCGAACTTGTATAACTTGGTTTAGAGCAATCATACAAATTTTGCGCCATATTAACTATTGCTTCAAATGGCTAGTTCTAAAAATACGTTCCATTTTTTTTGTTGGTTTGAGAAAAGGCCCAAAAATGTATGGAGCCTGAATGATCTCCTTCTTTATCTCCGTAACTAGAAAAGAAACTACCACCTGAGTAGGTACTTTCTAAGATTTTAAGCTACCATGGTCACTAACATTATCATTAACATTAGAAACGGGATATTTACCATGTTTACTGATTTCTTTGAGTTCCCGATATTTTTTTTTTGGTTTCAGTAAACATGGTAAATATCCCGTTTCTAGTGTTAATGATAAATTGATAAGGCACTTTCTATTATTAGAAAAAAATATAATTTCGCAATGGCGGGAAGTACATTCGCCTTTCGGCTCTGTTAAGGGTCTTGTTACACCCTTCTTACTTTAGCATACCTTAATTTTGCCAACAACTTTTTATCGTTCGCTTCTTACAAGAAAAATCTTAATTCCTTGTGAAGGTAAGTTCCATAGGTTCGCGAATTCCAAGCAAGAATCAACAATACTTGTAATTTGACATTCTTCAGATCTTTAGTGACTCAATCATGTAAGAATGCTATTTGTGATTAAGAACTACCAATCAGCCTTGAGATGCAATCACTTGATCTGACTCAATCTGACCAGTCTTTTGAATATGATCTGAAAATATTTAGTACTGCTCCAGGGCACTCACTAAACCACACAGTAAAGCCTAAGACTTTAGTCTAAATCACTGACAGAACGGTCCTCTTATCGTTTAACTAGCTGTCGTCCGCGAACTTCAACCGCGTGAAATTATTACAAAAATTTTAGGTACTTCCCTGATTTTGTTAAAAATTTCACGGGTTTTAATTTTTTTTGCACGGAACCCTAATCTTTTTTCTAAAATATAATTTAATTTTTTTTTTTTTTTTTTGTAAAGTTAAAAGCTGTTTAGTTTGAAATTAGAAACAGACACTTCAATTTTATTTATTTGTAAAGATCACTGGCAGAACTGTCCTCTTATCGTTTAATGAAATAAATTCAACCAAAATCTGACTGACAGCGTAGACCCACAGTTTTTCCTGCAAATATATTTATTTTTAAGTAAGTTTTTACTCGACTACGGCAAAGCCAAAGGGAAGGGTTATGATTTTAGCAGTTTATGTATTTATGTATGTATGTTTGTATTACGTATGTTCCTCCGTAGCGCCTAAACTATTCATCCGATTTTGATGAATAAGGTGTCAATCGATTCGTTATTATGGCCTGGGTAACCTAGGGTACATTTTAACAGACTTCAACAATAGGAGGAGTCGATTTTGCCTTGTAAACCCCCAATTTAATTAGAGCGTGATTTTTCAGTAGTCGGGTTTTTAGTTCTAGTATATCACTGATGACTAATTCTTGTTAATTATTGTAAGCAGGTATACCGCAACCGGCGCGTGCGCGTGTATGAACGTGAACTAAGCATGAATAAAGGAGTATGGCAAGAACGTAGCAGGTGGTGTTCTGTAGTTCTGCCTACCCCCATGGGTAAAATACGTGAGTTTATGGATGTATGTAAGCAGTTTTTTGTACACTTATTTGTTGTAAAGTGTATCTGTCATGTGACGTCTACCAACACCACCTGGGACCACCTGGTGGATCACAGCCTGGATATTGGGATTATAGCCTGGGTCCCTGCAGTAGTAACATCATAACATAACATCACGCCTGTAATCCCCGAAGAGTTAAGCAGAGGCGCATCTAATAGTACACCCACATTTCGCCAGTTATGTTTTAAATCGTATTGTGTGTATTTTGCGTGCGGAAAAATAAATAAATAATAATAAATCTCATGTAATAGGAGGCGCGCCTATTGCCATCAACCGGGGACAAATTCAAACTCCGTGGCTGCTACTGAGAAGTTCCTGATGGAAAAACCCAATAACACTTTGCCCGACCCGGGAATCGAACTCAGGACCTCATGCTCAGCAGTCGCGCCTGCGACCAGTCGACCATCGAAGCAGTCAGTTGGAACATCGCAGGCTAATATCAATCTAAATGATCAACGCTTGAGGTAAAATTTGACTAAAACAATCAAAACATACAAAGTGTTACGCTACAAGGAAAACAAGGAATAAAAAGTAGTTCAGATTTTTGTTTCTTGGTCGTTGAACTTTCTTTTGAAAACAAAGTTGTTGTGCCACGACCACGACTCTACAAGGTCAATAACTGCCCAAATATATCTGCACTTCACTAACGACATACTGATAACACTAATTAACTTAGTTTATACAGTAAACAATCGTCTCCAATCACAATTTGCTTGATCATTAAATAATCATTCGGTTGGACTTGACTTTGACGAAAATAATGATTGGATAATTAATCAATCAATTACGTAGAATTTCCCCAAGAGACTGGCGGCGTTGCCACGTTGTATGGCAGCGACAGCACCAGTGCCAGTTGACAGCGTTGAGGAGGAGTTTTTTGACGCCATATTTTAATTTATTTTTAAGTTAGTTACTTTAGGTTATAATTTCGGATTTTTTTTTTTTTTTTTTTTTTGTTATTCCTTAGCGGGGAAGTGCGATTCTTCTTTGTTAGTTGATGTTGTTCGAAGATTCATTTTGAACAACAGCCTGGTTTCCAAATCGATAATAAGTTTATTAACATAGATATAGTCATCTTTTTCTTTTGTTTACTAAAGGATGTTACTTATCCGAAATAAAGTTTTTTTTTGATAATATTATTAGTCTTATTACAAATAAAGTGGTATAACGTAGATTAACAAGGTAAGAAAACAATACAAATACAGGTTTTCTAATTGATTTTGTAACCAAACTAAGCATAGACGCACCGATAAATGACACCGATTTATTAAAGTAGTATTTTCTTTTCAATATGCGGTAGGTAGGTTAAGCAAAAAGTAATTTTCAAAAAATGTATGTTCTGGCAATTTTATTCTTTGAGATAAAAAAAAAATACATTTATATAAAAATATATTTTTTTTATTCAAAATTTTTATGAGAGGTACTTCAAAACTCAATTTGGAAAAAAAAATACACCGAATAATACCAAACTTTTTCTAGTAATTAGATCTGGTCAGAGTGTCGCTTTTATAGCAAATTTAAAAAAAAATTACGTATGGAAAAACTCGGGTAATGACCCGTTGACTCCGGAAATTGAGACTGCAAGGTATACCGCACTGAGTACTGCCAACGTAACGGGACGGTTCAACAAAAGTAATTCATTATATTTGATGCTCCAATAAATTTCACCTATACTGTGGTAATATCTGAGTTTTGCTTGAAGAAAGGCTTGCATAGTTGGTAAAAATACAATGCACCCTTTATATTAAATAATAGATAACACTGCAATATTATTAGTTTTAAGTTTTATGTCTCTAATTAATTTTAGAAATAATTGAATCCTTTACACCACTGTTGCTTTTATTTATTTAATGCACAATGTACACAACCAATTTTACACGCTAGGCTTAAAACTAGTGAGTACAATCACGAGCACCAATATGTAAATACTTAACAACTTTTAGAATTGTTTTTCTCCTACTGTTACTACCGAACATAGTATTTTGGAACTCACTTTTTATGAAAAAGATCCTATCTACCAGTTACAGTCGTTATTTCTCGCGAAAATTGCTTTTAAGTTTAGGAAAGTGTATACATATTAGTGTTCGTGACTGTACACACTAACTAGTGTAAAATTAGTTGTTACATTGTGCATTAAATAAATAAATAAATAAATAAAACTAACAGTGGTGGAAAGGATTCAATTATTTCTAAAATTAATTAGAGTTTTTTCAGCGGATGGTTCCACAAAGTACATCTCTACATCTTTTGAATTCTTTACTTTACCTTCAGTAAAAATTATATTTGGAAGTATTCAAATATATAATCCTTATAATTTTTGCGAATACCAGCGAATATTAATTTATTTCTTTTCATTCTTGCGGTTTTTTGTGTGTCCTAAAATGATACTAATATAGGTACATGACGTCACAATATTAAATAAAATACTACACAATATTTAGTCAAATTGTGCGTTAATAGGAAATAAAATAAAATTCGCTAAAATATCTATTTATAGTCTCGCTTCAGACGACGAGAATAAGAGGCTTAATTTCTATGGATACAGTTTTATGGAGAAACTCGTAGTAATTGCTTGGCAACCAGTTGAACTTTACCGTCTTTATAATGTGCTCTTTATAACTTATTAGAGAGGACTTAATAAAAAAGTTTTATTTTTTAATTACATAAAGCTTTATGTTAAAGCTTTAACACACATGATTTGGAGATCACCTTTTAAGCAAGGAGGTGCTTGTGTTAGGTTCGGCATCATAATAAAGAATAATAATAAAAACATGTTGAAGTTTTCTGAGAAGGTCACATTTATAAGTTTTCAGAACTTCAGGGTGATGTAGAGGTTTTCGATAAACATTTTTTAACCAGTCCAGAGGATGTTGTTATATTTTCAGATAAATAAATTAATTCATGTAACAATTTAGGGATTCATTTCACTAAAATAATTTTCTAGTTTCATACTATTAATTTTATTCAGAAAAGGTCATGCCCTCTCGCAGATTAATAGGAAAATTCTTAGCAACTCCTGCCTGCTAGATTTGCGATGTCACGCATCTCTAACCTTTATCAAACTAAGTTCTGTACTCTAGGGGGTCAATGAATTAGGGACGTCCGTGGTCATTAACCCTTATTTAAATGTACGACAGAACTAGTTTAATTTATGTAAAACTAAATGTTTGCAATATTGTGGACTTTCTATAGTAAACTACAATTGTTTTGGTTCAGTAACAGTTCGCTCAAGGTCTCGCAGGGCGCGCCGCATAGTGCTGCCCCCGCGCCCCGCGAGTTGCGCTCGCCTACACCGCGACCACTTTCACTCTCCACCGAGACCATTGGATACCATTATAGAACCGCTTACACTTGCTGTAACAGTCGCATCACTGTTCAGATTGACGGGTGAAACCTGACACGCCGCACTACATGCATTTCGTACAACCCCGTCATCGTCAACTACTGCAATTTTTCAATAAGTATCCAATTTCGAGATCGAGGGAGGTCCGTCAGATAACTTTGCTTACATATTGTATAACAATACACAAAGCAAATGCCAAACTCAACCATTTTCTCGATAATGTAAGAAAAACAAATGAACACTAATGTCAACGACCGTGCGCTGCACGTAAGATTCGGACAGATAAAGAGAATACTTACCATCCGCATACTTTTATACAGATTGCAGTTTACATGCTGTGAATTTTAATCGCATTGCCGAAATGTACTGAGACGAAATGAGAGGTCGGAACTGAAGCGTGATCCAGACGATATTGCATAAACCTGTTGAGACAATGAAGCACAAAGAGTGGTGCGAACAGTCGAGCACATGTGCAGTGTGGTCGCGTGAGGAAAGCGTCGCTGGCTCGTGTGTTGCGGGTCTGATTCCCGGCGGAAGGGTCCCGGAGGAACGCTCCAGGCGGGGTGGTGCGGCAGTGTGCCGGTCAGTCACCGCTCTGCCGGCGCGCCGCGCGCTCGCTGCTGTGTCGTCTTGCGCCGCTCCACGCCGCGCTGCTATTGTTCCGACTGTTCCGAGTAGCCGACACCTCCTATGTTTATCTGCTGCCCTGGTACGCATGGCACGTCTAGTATGAACTTGTGACGTGATCTTTCTGTTTTTCAGACTAGTGCCTCTATCTTTCAGTGGATTGTGACCGTTTATGTGTAAGATAGTGGAAAGTGACTTACTACCGAGGATTTTTGTTACTGAGGATTTTTCCGGGACTGCTGTAGAGGATACTTCAGCAGTAATAACTTCAGGTCGTTGTTTTGTAAACTTTTTTAAATGTTTAAGTAATGTGTTAAATTAATGAATGGTGGAATAACTATGACTTTAAAAATACAGCGTTGTTAAGGAAATAATTAAAGGCCACTGAAATCTTGTTTCAACATTAATTTCAAGTTCGCGAAGGGCCTGAAGCTTCATACAAACGTGAAAAAATCTGAAAGTTTTAACTTTTAATAAAGTTAAATAGTGTTTGTTCGCTTATTGTTTTCCTTAAGTAACTATTAAGTAGACCATTTACCTACGTATTTAAAAATTATATCGGGCAGTTGTTTGGCCGTCGCATTAAATCGGAACATTAACGATAATTATGTGATTACTTGATTTATTGGACTTCCGCAGATACCCAATTACATTTGCAACATGTTTTATTATTGTTTTAACCGGACTCCATGAGTTTAAAAGGCATTAAGGACTATTAATCATCTGACATTATATTACAACATTTTTAATACGAATAAAATTACGTATTAATTAAAATAAATGACAATTTTTATTTTAAAATCGTGAAAAAGTAAAATTTATTTCGATCTTTCAAAACCGATCAGCTATACAAATAAACGTAATAATACAGCCAATATAATAAAAAAAATCTTAGTAACTTTTACTGTTTAGACTTTTTATTCTTTGAGGAAGTTTTACTATTATATGATGGCTCAATTTAAATTATACGTAGAAACGTAAATAATCTTTGTATATACCTACCTATACTGTTTATGACGTCATTAAAGGTTTCAAATGTGGTATGTCGACCACATTTCCTGTATGCGGCTTCAAAAGGACCAAAATAAAATATTCAGAATTCCATTGAAATTACTAATAAACATAATCACTTACAGAACATAAGCGTCTTCTGCTAAAAAAATATACATAGAAATTTTTATCGATGGCTTCTAAAGTCAAGTCAGAGGCCGATGTGCGGCATAAAACTCTGAAACCAGGTCAGGCACCAACCACACGATAAAGAAGGAGACCCTCTTCAGCTTCAATTAAAACATAAAATTTTCTAAAGAGGTAGATACGAAAATGTATTTAGAAGATGATTTTTTCGTGTCTTCATTTATTTGTTGTTATAAAGTTTCTTGTACTGTTTCAAATTGGCAGAAAACAGATGCTCGTAATTTCTTTCAGTTTTGTTCTTGTAATAAAAAGACTAAAGTATGAATTTTGTCCGCAGCCGTGAGACCTCCTTACCTTCATTCAGCACCATTAGAGATGAGGGAGAAAGGCTGAACGGATACCTTGGTGGCATAGGAATAAAAATGTAAGTACTAGCTGTAATTTTTTTAGTGTCGAAACCCGGATCATACTTGTGTCGGACCACTCAACCCTATTTGTAATCGTAATGCGCGGTGCGTGGCGATTATGGCAAAACCCCCCTTGGGGAGGCCTATGTCCAGCAGTGGACGTCTTTCGGCTGAAATGATGATGATGATGATGAATGCGCGGTGGAACTCAAAGGCTTTTCTTTTATTGCCTTAGAGGAAAAGCTGGTCTTATGGTATGGAAATCTTATAAGGATGTTGTTCTAACAGAAAATTCTGGAATGTTTTGAAACAAACTGGTGTAATAAATAGTTTAGATGATGACATGGACAATGACTGTTTTTATGCTTTAGTTGCATACTTTTAATGGATACATAATGGTCTTTTTGCGCACTTCAACCTCGATTTGGAGACAAGAGATCTATAGGATGTAGGTAGTGCAGTAGTGGATAAACGTTGTGATAAATACAAAGATAATAATAAAAAAAGAAAAAGATAAAATATCTACTCGTCTTATAAGCATAAACAAAACATAATATTATCACGCCTGCAATCCCGAAAGGTTAGGTAGAGGTGTACCTAATAGTACACCCACATTTCGCCAGTAATTCCCATGGCATTACATGGGACTGCCATCAACCGGGCACAAATTTCGTGGCTTCTTCTGAGAAATTCCTGACGGAAAAAGCCAATAACACTTTGCCAGACCTGGGAATCGAACCCAGGACTTCATGCTCAGTAGTCACGCTTGCGACCACTAGACCAACGAGGCTGTCTATTATAAACATAAGTTTTATAGTTGTCACTGCTGGGACACCGGCCTCCTCTGATCCTCTTTGTGAACGAGAGCTGACGGTAATCCACCACGCGAACCAAGTGCACGGCACGGTTGGCGCAGTGGTTGAGCGATTGGCTGCTGCGCTGCGTGTCGCGGGTTCTATTCCCACACGGAACAATTTGTTTGGTGTAACGGTAGTTGTTCCGTGTCTGTCTGTTTCTGTGTGTGAGTTTAAATGCTTGTAAAGGCACCCACGATACTGGAGAAATTTCTAGTGTGGAGCAACGATTGTTAAAGATGTTTAAATCTTTCTCTCGAAATGAAATCATCCTGGTGGACCCAATGCAAGTTAGTGGGTGTCACAAGTCTTAGAATTTTCAATTCTATGACATGCCAGTATTCTCGCAATGTTTTTCTTCGTCATTAGTCTAATAAGAAACTATGGAATATTCAAAGAAGCTTGTGATCGATCATGATGCTTTATAGTTTCACTAACTTTGATGCTTTATAGTTTCACTAACTTTGATGCTTTCCTGAAATTATTACTGATGGAAGATTGCATTTCATAAGAAATCGATCCCAATTATGGAAGAAAAACTTCCGAGGAATTAAACATAGTTTAATCCAATGGATTACTTTAATTACTATCAATGTAAAGCAGATGCTTTAGATCGCATATTAAACTTGATCGATGGACATTTAAGGAGAAGGTGGAGTATCAAAGAAAACATGAAGGAAATGCTTTTATAAAATCGATAACTGATGAAGCTATCGATTTTGAAGCCAAAATGTACCGAAAATACATTAATGTATTTATGTACTGAATCATGTGAGCTAGTGCTCTGTAGACGATAGATATAGTTCCACGAGACTAACGCCCGATTTCATGAACACTAGACGACATTTACATGAATGCCTAAACAGATACTCAGAATTTTCAACTCTCTGCTCGTGCCGATAGTTGACATTCTACCAGCGCAACAAAATTTAGGCATTTACTTAGTGGTCGCATGTGTTCGTGTAAACGGTCATAAGACTCTGAGCTCATCATGACGATTCGCGAGACACGTCACGACTTACGCGGTTCAGCCAAACTGACGCGAATATATTTTTAAACCCACATGTTCACACGTGCGCGTTAATCAAAATATACATGTATATTATCATGTATCTATTATTATACTTTCCTTGTCTAAAGATGAACTCCAGTGCAGTAATATGTCAACTTTTGAGTACCTCTCCGTACCTCTTCCTTAAAAGTGCGAGTGATGTCATCAACAGGTATCAATAGCAGATTAATAGAGGCTTCAACACTTGATTTGTTTACTTCAATTGTATTTAAGCAAACATGCGTATTCTTAATTCAGAGAGAAGAAGGAGAATTTAGACATATTTGGTAACTGTTGAAGTCAATAAAGATGATGGCAGTTGAGCTCGAGTTTGGGATTGCGACTGCCTGCTGTGCTGAATTATATACTGATACTGATACTGCTAGCCTGCGTCATCCCACTGCTGGGCAAAGGCCTCTCTCCATGACTTCCAAATTTTTCGATCCAGGGCCAGTGTGGACCACTGGTCGTTAGTTTTGTCCAGCTCGTCCCGCCATCTCCTGCGAGGTCTATCACGTCGCCGTCTGGCTGTGTCAGGGCTCCACATCGTGGTTATTTTGGCCCACAGCTCGTCAGGCATGCGTCAGACATGGCCAGCCTAGTCCCACAATAAAAATTGTATAAAAGTTTATTTTTATTGTTTATTAAGTAAAGAACAAAACAAAATATAAACAGAATCATCACTAAATCCTCAATAGGTTTTCCGGATGCTGAGAAACTTTTAAGCTACCTTAATACCAACATAGCAAATGATCATTTATGGTTAACACGTAGTTTAGTACAAATTGTGAGGTAGTTCGCAAATAATAAGAAAGATTACAAAAACAATGTCGGCGCGGGTCAGACATCGCTTCAATGCTAATTACTAATTGAATGAAATTTAAACAGGATGATGGATTTTCAGAGAGAGTCAAAGAATAGTTTGTATTTATTTTTTATAATTACTATTTGTTATTTGCGATTTAATATTTGTTGGAACGTCATTAAGGTGACGCGGCAGACCTCGTAGAAGATGGCGGGACGAGATGGACAAAATAAACGACCAGTGGCCCACATTAGCCCTAGATCGTAGCAACTGGAAGTCATGGGGAGAGGCCTTTGCCCAGCAGTGGGATGACGCAGGCTAACAGTATCAGTAGACGTCTATAAAAGGAAGTTTAAATGCTTTAATTTTTTCGTAAAACATATTGTTAACCAATTAGCGCCATTTTCATACAATTTATAATGTTCAAACTGAACGATTAACACTTTTGAAACATACGAGTAAGATCTACATTTCAAACAAAAAAGAACTCGAACTGGCGCAATGGCTCCTAAGTTTGGAAAATTGAAAATTTTCATACAAAATACGCAGAAAATCTATAGATGCAATATCTAAACTTAATTAAAATCATGCAAACGAAGCTAAACCACTTAGATTAAGTGTTTATTGAGCTAATATTGTCCAGCTTTAAATGAGAATACACATGCGGTTAACTGGAGAAGGTTGGTATTCAATTACCGTAAAGTATTCTTCCAGTGATTAATAACAATTTAATGTAATACTTGCACATTCTTGTACGGTCGTTCAACCGTTGTTTACGGTGACATGAGATAAAATCGTAGGAGATGTTTGTGCAAGCACGCGGTTTTGGAGACTTCGTCCGGCACCTGACTGTACACGTCATCTTTCCTTTTAAAATTGTCAAAGAGCAACTAATGGATTCGTAGAACGAGGATACTAAAGAGCGTTGTGCATTACGCTGAACTCATATCAGAAATTGTAAAGGTTCATATAACGCTCGTAGCAACGCACTAGAAAATACAGTGACTATACATATATCAAATACTAGCACTTCGCCCGCGACTTCGTCCGGAAAAATTGTAATAGATCGGTTAATATGCTTGATATAAATATAAATTATAGCGTATAGCACCCACGAATAATATAGCTTTCTGTCAGTGAAAGATTTTTTAGAATTGGATGATTAGTTCCGGAGGTTACCTCCTACATTTAAACTTTTACCTCTTAGTATAGATTAGTTATTAGTATAGATTACTTAAGGGCATTACATGGCTCAAATCCCAAAAACAGCGTATGTTCAAAGAAATTTGTTGATGAATTCCTTCGTGCGTTTTCCTTGTAAAAAAAGTATCTTATAGTTAAGTTCATCACAAATAAATTGTATTGTTTAAAATTTTAATAAACCTTCTCAATTTTTTTTGGTTAATCGTAGAAAATAGGTCCTTTTTCAACCTTAATTGTATCGTGTGTGTTGTGTTATCTCTGTAACGGCTGAATAGATCGGCATGAATTTTGTAACAACAAATACGTAATGATATACTTAACAATCTGTATTGTTATTTTTCTGTTATTTCTTTTAATATTTTTAAATAATAAATAAAAACCGAAATTTTGCGAAATGTGCGGGGCAAGTCAACAAAAACCAGTACAGGGATCAAATCATCAAGGTCATCGAGCAATGTAATGCCCTTAACTATTACTTTTTTACTTTCTGCAATGATAACGACGACGCAACTTGTAACCGGTAAAGGTATCATGGCAACATGGAATGTAAAATAATTAGCGAATAAGTTACTACAAATAGCAGGTTGTCTATCATTTGAGAAACACCGGTTACACGCCTAAATAACCTCAAATTGTCAGTCAGTGTCAGTCAGGCCCCCGGCCTATTTTCTAAGCTAATACGGTTTTCTTAGTAAAATCAATGAAAACTACGGTACACTGTTAGTTTATATAGTATTGAAAATGTGGAAGCTACCGCAGTATTAAATGTCCTCCATAATATGCAGCAAGTATAACGGAAATATTGAAAAATTAAAAGCTTGAAATGAAGTCAAAGTTCCATTATGCTGCCAGCGAGAAGTGTACAACCACGATGAAAAATTCTTAATGTCGTATTTATCGTACCGGCAACTTCAGTATGTTTACTTTCAATATAATGTAATACAAAGTGCTTTCAGCCAATTTGAATGCGACAATATTACTAAACAATATATCGTTACAAATTGGTTTCTGTTACAACTTTTCGCCAAGATTAAACGAGACCAATCGGTGTTGGTGTCACTACAGCCATGTTCAGCTATAACACACTGTGCTTAATGGTGGTAATAATAAACAAATTGGAAAAGCTTTCTAACCTATCGATAAAGTGCCCGCAATAGACTTTTACTAACGCACACAGATAATAACAGTTTCATTTTCATCCGCGGATGAGCGGAAAGCATTCAACCAATATTTAAAAACATATTAAGTTCAGTTGCACGTTCTCAATTTTAGATATTAGTTGAAACTATAAATGTGTTCTAAACAAAATTATTCTGCGAAACTATTACTGGCCAGTATATACATGCACAACGCATTCTGTGCGTCTGCTGCGAGCAATAATAGATCTATTATTGAGTGAGGTAGGATATGGAATTGCGTGGCGAAGCTCGGTGCATTGTTGCAGGAATAATGCACTGACGGCAGTAGTTTACGAGGTCTTTCACCGGCCACATTATATAGGTCAGTTAGATTAGCAACGCTCCCCGCGACTAGTACTCGTAGCTATCGCAGTGAAATTATGTATTTTTCTATGCGATTAAAAATTTACATAAACACTACCACCGAATCAGTACCTAAGCAGTCTAGAAGAGAGTAAATTATTCTTTAAAAGCAAACGAATGTCCCCGACCGGACGAGAAGCTGTAGACATGAGATAAGTACACAAACATTATAAAGTCGTCACACCTGTGCTTGTGCGAAGGGTTGGGCAGGGGTCCTATTGTGTGTGCTTGTACACGAGGGGTCGCTTGCAGCAGGAGGCGAGTCTATGACCATTAATTGAGAGCATGTCCGAACTGCGTCTTTTTTCTAATACTTTTTTTTCGAATTCCGTGCTTCTAACTTAAAATACTTTTAACAGTAAACTATCTTCTAAAAGCTTCTATATTTGGTAGCGGTATGCAGTGTTGTTTTACATTTCTTCGTATAAAAACTGATATTGTTTAAGATTTTCATCATTACGACCAGATCTAAAATCAGGGCGCTTCACGAAAGGACAACGTACACATAAACCAGAGACAATCCTTGTGAATAAACTACGTTTATTTTTTAAGCACACCTACTCGACTACGCCCACTTTTTCAAAATAACATATGTGTAATGAAACCATTTCCATTGAGCTTAATAACAATGATTTCAGTCATTTGTATAGAAAAACAGAAACAACATATCTTAGTAAACGAGATAACTACGATCCGTGAAAATACTTTTTATTAAAATAAAAGATATAAATAGTTTCTAATGTACTTCTTCGGCCTGCAGCCTTTTACAAGAAAGCGGTTTTCTTTTTATTTTAAGTAGTGCATCCTTACATATGCATTAATCACTTAACACATCATGTTAGTTTAAAATGTCAGCCGGTAATTTCTTAACAGGCGATTCCCAGAAGAAAACTAGTATTTACATATAAAAAGGCGTTTCAGAAATAGTAGGTTAACGATTTTCATCGACGCTCTGCTCTTAGGGTCTAACGCGCCCTCGATACGAACTGCATTGTTTCCACTCCTTATCGATTTATTATTGTAGCTCATATTATACTGCCATTAATTTACTGTTTCCATGTCCCACATCTTTGCAATCAATGTTACTTCACTGATACGCAAACTTTATTATGAGCTTTACTTTTCTATTAACTGGGCTAACGTAAGCCTCGGTCGTTAGAGCAAAGAGGAAGCGTGGACCAATCTGCCAAGCTACTTATGAAGCAGTAAATGAAATTTCTCGGAGTCGGGACTTAGCTAAATCGCTACCGCGCCCCGAAAATGTTAAGTTTGTCCCTTTTAATCAGAACATCCGTCCTCGAAATGAAATTCTCAGCTTAGCCCTTTGCGAAGTATTTTTTTGTTCAATTGCTACAAATTTTGTTAGAAAATTGCTCATATATTAATAAGCGGAAAAATATTACAAAGTTGCCGATTCTAATTGTCTAAACTTATCGATGCCGTTAATCCCTAAATTGGAAACTGACTGAAGCTTTCGAGAATTTCCCGAAGGTTCGTCGGAGACAGTACGGATTTATTGTGAAAACGATGGCGTTCCGCAAGCCTCCAGACTAGGCCCGTCCCACTTTCAGGAGGTCGCCGCCCGATCGTGAACTCTGCACTCCGTTCGATCGCTACCGCCCTCGTGTTTTTATTATTCTAACATTTTCAGGCCTATGCAGGCGGTTTTCCGTAAATATTTTTTGGTAACAAGCAAATAATTGTACAATCTATCAGTTTTGCAAATATAATTCGTAATAATATCGTCGTTGTAGAAACGCTATGGGAAAAACTTGGCTCCAAAGAAACGTCGCTAATGAGATTCGAATGAACTCTTTTGCGACAGTTATTTTTAGACGTCATTATACCTGCGTAGGTAGCTACGTATAAAGTTCATTTTAGTGGCTCATGTTCCCAGCTAAGAGAAAGATTTCGTCAGCCACCCCATTGCGATTCGGCCAACCGCACGAGTCTGTGCGATGGGGTCAATGTCCGCGAGTGGTATATAGGTCAACTGAAGGCGCCTCGTCGTCTGTGTTATGTCAGCCTTGCTGTGCCACGCTAATGGTACGCGATTTTGGCTTTAACAACTTTTAGAAAACTCTTTCAGAACCCGTTCCTAAAACAGGTACCTATTGTCAATTTTACTCCTTATTCTTTCGTGACTTTTACGATGAACACGACATTCATACATCAATTCCTAACCGGTTATTTAATCATGAATTATTTATAAAGTCGCCAGTTGTACGGAAGGGGTTAAATTATAACTGGATTATGGAACATTTCATGCAAAATATATCCTTATCAACCTGGATTAGAAAGCTAGACCGTTAACCTCTATTGTTATTTAAAAATGCAACATTTGATATTTTGTGGACTGACAATAGCTTCGCCGCCAGTGGTCAATGAACCCACTGGAAGTGGAGCTGGTTTAATTGACAATTTTCCACATGTCTGATCACATCCTTAGTTTCGATGAGATACCTTAATAATTCAAATGCTTAGCAGCTGCTACGCATCATGGAGCAGCGAACACTTAACCTCATTTGTTGGTTAACTGCATTATAAGTCGGCGGAGTTGAGGAGGGCTTGTGCGGTGGAGAGTAGCGGTGGAACATTGATGTCTCTCGGTTTAGTAGGGTTATAGTGATGCATAGAGTGGTCGGCTGCTGCGCACGGGCAAAAGGGAAAGTGTTCGGGGCTTCCTGCTCGCACGCGGAAGCGTTTAGTTTACTATACGTAACTGCAGTTCGCGTCGCTGCACCGACTAGTGTTGCAACATCTAGCGATGAGTCTAGCGAGAAAGGTATAGTCGCACTCTAGCTGAGACACTCATTTATCAGTCTGTGAGTCAAAATGCTATTTGTGTGAATGTCACCTAGAGGTGTTGCCAATAAATGGAATTTTACAATACAGAGCTTAGAGCTAGTAACGTTTTATTTGGTAAAATGAATTTTACCGTACCTAAAATTCATAAAAATACAATGTATAAAATGTGAAACACTAGTAAAATTTCACTAATCTGTCTGATTAAACTATACCAGAAAATATTCATGGTAGGTACCATATGGTAGGTATCAGAAAATATTCCTTAAAAGTTCATCCCAAATTCAACCAGAAGTCTAAATATCACTAAATTCACTAACGATCAAAATTGGGAACACTGAATACGAGCTTACGGCAAAAGTTTCTAGAATATCCGGTATTCAACTTGAAGGAAACTGTAAGCCGCTAACTAAACTCGCCGACACAAACTACTGCATTCTACTGCTCCAAAATCCACCTCAAACTTAAGAGATATTGGAATCAAGTGAATTAGGCTAATTACAGTGTCGGGGCTAGCCTCGTCTCGAAGCATTCGCTCATCATCAACGGTTTTACTTTCGTTAGACGGCATCGTCGCGTCATGCACTCTCGCCGAGGCGGAAACAAGGCATCATCGTGTACACTCAGCACGATATTATACCTTATTGTTTAGGGAAATTACTATCATGAAACATGATGAGAAAATTGCGTCGTAATTTCTCAATTAATTCGTAATATAACTACCTATCTGAGATGTTTGCGCAAATAAATTGCTATCCATAAATAGATGAAATGTTGAATTTAAAGTGTAAACAGAGAATAATAACTGGCTCAATAAAATAGGTAGCCGGTTCAATTAATCGTAATACTTTCACTTTAGAACCAAAGCTTTAACAAATGAACAGTCGTACCGTTGATCACATTTTAAGATAACACAGTTTCATTAATAAACAAGCTAATTATTCCGTTACACCGACAACAGACACGCATCCGAGATTGTTAATCGCCTGTATTCATTACCGTGGCACAACAAAGCGTCGGTGTGAACTGTGGCCAGCAGTGTCGCCGCTCCGTGCAGCCGTGCAACTCGACTCTTCCGCATTTGCTTGCACTTTCTCCACCTCCGCTGCGCTTTGAATGTTTACTGCAGAATTATTTTGCTGAAGGAAAATGCCGCGAGAAATCTAATGCTTGCATTATGTTCTTGATTGCATCTTTTAGAATCTTTATTCGGTATGTTTCTTTTTTTGTTTTGTTGGTTTAATACGTGAGAATGTAGGTTTTTTCTTAACAATCCAAGTGTTGTCCAAAATCAAACGTGCGCAGAGGCGTGGTCAGAAAAACCTCTATTGTAACGCCGCGAATTATGCGCACGCGGCTCTTGTAGTGCTTACCTTAAAAAAAAAATTATGAAGTGTTCAATTAAAACAAAATCTTGCATTTTACATTTTATTTCTGGTATGTTTACTATTGCTATAAATTCATTCAATAATAACATTAATTCATAGACAGCGCAACAACAGAACGATCGCAATACGGAAAAGCATTTAAATAACAATGAAGTCTTGAAAGTATTCGCCAATTTCTTGGCGTCTCAAATAGCAATACCTATTATTAATTTACTACTTCCCTATATGTATTCTCTTGCAGAGTCAGGAGTCTCGTCTATTGCACTTTCACTGGAAAATTTCTAATGTTCTTTATACAAACCGCGTAGACATTTAAATAGGAACTAAGTGAATGCGAGTGAAGTAATGAATGATATAACTAACTAGGCGCACCCATTAGTGGGTAATTAGATATGCGATTCTATGTGTTACTATGAGGCTGGCATAGGCTGGAATTGGAGTTTTTGAGGATCTATGGCTAAAGAAATAAAACTTTTGTCGTTTTTGGGTTCATATGTCAACGAAATTACATCATCATCTGCCTAGCCTTTTCCTAACTATATTGGGGTCAGCTTCCAGTCTAACTGGATGCAGCTGAATACCAGTATTTTACATGGAGCGACTGCCTATCTGACCTCCACAACCCAGTTAATACTGGGTAATACGATACCCCTTGGTAAGACTGGTTGTCAGACTTTTTGGGCCTCTGACTACCTAACAACTGTCAAAGATCTACAAATGACAGCCGGGACATTATCAACGAAATTACATAGTATTCAAATATTGACATACTAGTGACTTTAGTTTTTATGTTGACATTGAGGTCATAGCTATTACATTTTGAAAATTAGAACAAAAATTCTGAAACCAACTTTAGAAAGTCATTTTCACAAGATTTTCATCTGTTATTTCACTTGTGCTATAAACTAGTACACGCATGTAATGACGACATTGTAGCGACGCGGGCGCTCGTAAATATATTCAAGTTAAAGGCAATATATTAGGCTTCCGACTCAGCACAGATACGGATCACAGGATTTACAGATTAGACCGCCTCGATGCGATGTACTGAATGTTGCCGCTGCCGAGTGAAACTGGGTAGTTACGGTGCTAATAAGGTCTAGTTTATAAAAAAAAAACAGTTAAACCAAAGCAAGCCCAAAGGCTGTACCTACAAAAAATTTCAAAGCAATGTCAAGAGATGACAGGAGAATGGCAGAATCGGGATAGTATTTGGGAAAGCTTCAAAGATCAATATTTTCATTTCCATTACATACTCGCACTGCTTGAACTGGATTACTACAAGCCATTGACAAAAGGGCTGACATGTTTCTCTATGACACCTTGACGTTGACAACTTCGCACTATCTAGAGTCTAAATTTTATTTACTTGTCTAGATTATAGACAAATAAAAAAAAATTGTCTTTTTTCATAATCGAAATTAAAGCTTTTTACTGAATGCATATGAAACTATATACGGTACTTATAACAAAATATAATTTATAAAAATTTTTGTCTGTCTGTCAGTTTGTGCCGGCTAATCTCCGAAACGGCTGACCCAAATTTGACGGAACTTTTACTGACAGATAGCTGATATAAGGATTAAGGAGTAACTTAGGCTTCTTTTATTTTAGAAAAAGAAATAGGGTTCCGTGCAAAAAATTAAAAAGCTTGAAATTGTTTACAAAATCCAATTAAAATAGGAAAGTAATATTTTTATAATAATTTCACGCGGACGAAGGTCGCGGGCAACAGCTAGTCTTAAATCTAGTCTCCATAGTTTTAAGGCCATCACACATAAAACATCTTTACCAAACAGCACTTTACACCGCACACAAACAGTACACGTATTCCCTCCTAACTGGTCGCTCCGAATCCGTCCGGACACGTATGGAGCGACCTTAAGGCTGGGATCAGGCAGCAAGCTTAGCGTCATCCATTCGATGCTTGGAAATGCATTACATGTCGCCAGACAGCAGGACATGCATTACTGACGAAGTTTATTATGAAGAAAGTTGCTCCTTGGAAGAGAACGATATTATTTTGGTAGTCATGATATTGTAAATAAAAGCTTGTCATTTATAGATCTTTGATAGTCGTTGCAGGTACTGACAACTAGTCTTACCAAGAGGTATCGTATTACCTAGTACTAATTGGGTTGTGGAGGTCAGATAGGCAGTCGCTCCATGTAAAATACTGGTGTTCAGCTGCATCCTGTTAGACTGGAAACCGACTCCAACATAGTTGGGAAAAGGCAAGGCAGGTGATGATGATATTATAAATGCTAGAATAGCTCCAATTCTATGAAATCTATGGTTCACTTCCTAGACGTGATTATGATACGAGCTTACACATGAATGACATCTTTGGAAAAAGTATGGAAACCTCTATTGAAAGATACTGCACGGTAAAGACACAAAATACAGGGATCCATCAAAATACCGAAGTCATGAAAAAGTCGAGCTACTTTATATTTCACTAGCTTTTGCTCGCAGCTACGCTTGCGTCCAATTAAAAAAAAAACTCTTAACACACTACTAAAGTTTATATAAATTAATAATATAATTCAATCATGACTCTAAATACACGCGGGGCCATCTGTTATCATAAGAACGTTATTGTTGTTTTCCTCGGAAACAGTACTTTTTTTCGGGATGAAAGGTACTCTTTGTCCGTTTCTGTACACCTGATAACGTATATGCAACATTTCAGGATGATCGGTTCAGTGGTTTAGGCGTGAAAAGGTAACAAACAAATAAACTTACTTTCGCATTTGTAATATTACATTTCGATATTTCATATATTACAATGTTGTTATTATTATACGTTATTATATTCTACGCATAATATTATAATATGACGTATCAAGAGGTTTCTGAAGATCATAATGATAGCAAGCTTAAGTTCTACCTATTTATTCATCAGCTTTCTTTCGAATCCACATAATTTTCTTTACATATTTATCTCACAATGTATTCATATTAACAGTTGACAGGCTCATACATATTTGTCGTTCGTTATAATGCATACTAATCATAGAAATCTTAAATGTCACCTTTCTGTCCGACAATCTTATGTTAATTTTATTAATTATTATCTACCAATCCTGAATTGACTATTTTATTTGAATATTTATTTACTGCTCAAGCTCTGCGGTATATATACATAGTTTGCTCCCGGTCTACCGCTCCCCCGATTTATAACTTTTCGATAATGAACCGAATCCAATTAGAAATAGTGCTAAAAATCGAATGCATCATTGTAAAATCGTCCAACATTTGTCACAAAGTGACGAGCACATCAGGTACCGTTTATTTGTCTCTTTGACGAATAATCCTCGAAAGTAGCATCCCAGTCTTTGAATGGGGCTTACGCTGCTCAAGAGTGTAACACGCAAAGGGCCAGAGCCTTTAGAGAATTTAATCTAAAATGAAACGAGACACTGCCGGGAACTGTACGGCTGCACTATTGAAATACAGTCACGGAATGTCCCCAGGAGATGTGAGTCTATTGTAGGAGATAGATGTGAAAACCACTTGGTATATTTTAATGAGAATTTTATGGATTACAAACGGAAATAGATAAATAAAGGGGAAGTCGAAGGGAGTTATGGAGGTTATTGATTGTGATATCCTCGTAGGGAAGTTTCGAGCTGATACAATTTTGATTGCCAAGAAGAAAAATAAGGGGCGAGGATCGAGACCCTTTGAAAAATACGGTGGACGTGGCAGTTGATTTCAGGAACGTCTGAGGAAAACATTCATCTTCGATGGGTACCCGGAACAAGAACCAAAGCCCCTGAATGGTCATATAATAGTGGTTGCGTAGGTGCGATGACACGTCAGCGTAGACGGGTGCGAGACGCCGACGTCACAGGAGTCGGGAGCGCCGCCCGGCCGCCGCGGGTTCATCGTCTCCGCCAGGTGCGTTCACACGACAACCATTATTTCCCGTTTTCCGCGTTATTTATTATAATCTCATTATTTTATTCTGCACAACTGATTTGGCAATGTCCCTGTATATGTAACAGGTGACTCAATTTAGTATTTTGTTCGACTGAAAGCCTGCAGATGGCGTGGGAGGCAGTGATAGTTCCCGAAGTTCTGTCCGTGTCTATTTCTAAAACAATGATGCGTCGTTTGCGTCTTCAGAAAGCCTAGATCATTCGATAATTTTATGACTAACAAGGCAATTTATTTGTGTAATGATTCAAAACAGTTTGTTTGTATATCGTTATATTAAGTTGGTAATTAGAGGCTGTCACTAGCCGCACGAGAGCTCCCTGACCCAATGAATACCAAAGTAAAAGGTATTTTCAATGAATAGCAATGGTCAGTATTTGCATATTCAGTTATTTACATTATTATCATTGAATCTAAATAAAGTCATAGAACTTTTGACGAAGTTTTATTTCATAACACCGAGTTTATAAAGAAGCACAATAAAACGCAATTTTTCTTTCGTTTTCAGCGAAAATCTTAACTGAAACAGGATTTTCAATAAACTTCAGTTACAAATCAGTTTATAAAGTGACGCTACATTAATCGGTCGTTTCATAAATAAATCATTCAGTCAACACATTATAGATGCCGTATAAAAATTCGTTCACAGCCGAAGTGTTTAATTGATTTGAATAATATGGAAATCGGTACGGTAGCGCGCAATATCCGCGGGAAAGAGACAGACATACGTCTGTAAGGACCGCGCAGCTGTGCTAAGGACGGTCGTTGACCCCACGGACGGCCGCGAGTGAACTCCGAATATTATCGTGCGCGTTTATTTATTGTACTGGTCCACTCTCAGAGTCCCGCTCATTAATTCCGTCGTTGTTGCACTAGTGCCGATTGACGCACTGTTACGAGATCCCAGGTAATTATTTCTAATAGATTTGTGTTGCAATATCGGCTTTCAGTTTTGTCGCTTGTATGTTACTTTAGAACGTTTCTTAGAACGTTGTTAAGGTGCTAAACTGCTTAGTTATCAATAGAAACGTTTCAGTTATATCATGTTTTTAGATTGTTACGGTCGATTTACTCCAAGTATAAATTTGAACGGTCTCGTTAATTTATTCGATTATTTATTATGTTTTTTAAACATATATTTTCGTAATGTCATATTTTTTGGTCTATTAAAGTCACAGTCATCACAACATTAACAGCATAATTCTGGATAACTTTCAGATTCATATTATTAATATAATTATGTCCCTAATTCTAATTCAACCATGGCATTAACACTACAAGCTGACGTTGACATTGAAAATGACGTCATCATCGGTACATATCCTAAATTCTTTTCCTATAGTATAACGCGAGGTCATTGGCTCGGTGACGACTCCTGCGCCGGTATACAGCAGGGTTACTCATTAATACAAATAATAATTAAAACAATAGCAACAAAGACAATGATTTATAATTTCTGGTTGTTGTATTTATCGGGCGTGCCATAGACCCCAAGGTTTTGATTAAAAACGTTTAAACAGAGACAAAGATAAGTTTATTTATTTTCTAATTTTAATTGCGGAGATAGTAGCAGACTCGATAAATTGTAGCTAGTAGCTAACTTACAAAACTAAGTCTCATAGTTGGGGTCCATTTTCAGAAGGAAATTGATGAAGGTCGCGCTGTCATTTTCACACGGGTACAAATAATAGCCAATGTTTTCTGCTCTCTTTTCTAGCACGAACGCTTCGCATTCAAGTTACTACAGAATTTGGAAGCCGTTCTTAAAGTATTGAATGTGATACCCACATGGACTTATATCATCAAATAGATTAAGGTAAAGTAATAACCATACAATTCTCAGCATGTTTTATGTAAACAGTAACGTTGTATGTTTATTTATAACGATAAACATTGCGATGATCTTGAAACAAAGTCGTCAGGTTCATGGACATCTGCGTCACTTCCATGATGACATTGAGGATAATACTGCATACATAACACAACTGTATTTAAACAAGCTGCAGTTAAATCATTGGCATTTATGCAAAAATAAAAGGCTTGATGGCTCCGTGTGAAAGCCATTGACATTGTCCATCCATTTAATTTCAAGTAAGTTCAAATTATGAATATCAATAACGCCTAGCTTGTAGAAAAATATAAAATTTACCTACATAGTAAAAACTTGTTTTATCTACTAGCTCAACATGTATCTACACTACAGTAATGGCTTAATTCGATTACATTGTGAAACTCCTATTCAAATAGAATAGGTAGTCATAATAAAAATGTTGAAGTATGTATGCAAAACAATACAGTTCGTTGGACAGTCTTGATACTAGTGACACGTAACGTTATGTATCGGCGCACAGTGGTAATATTTTCACATTAGCGTGTAAACATCGGTGTAATTGGACGTTTATCTGAACATGTGTAACGGCTGATATCTGGAGACGAGCCCTGTGGAGTCATTGTCACGTACACTGTGCATACAGCGACCATTGTGGACTTACTGTTTACCAACCTTATCAATAACATGCTAGCCCCGGTGCTATACCTCCAGCTATACATAAGCTATGCTATCAAAAGACAGACTTCAGTTCTTTTACCTAACCGTCCACAGTTACAACTGGAAACTATGGAAAGTTTCAAATTCGGTGACGAATATCCGTTACTGCGAATTTGTGAGGGGTCAATGGTTTTCCCATTTTTGGTTCGGTGTCCTCATAAATGGATGTGTTCTGTGTTCAAAACTTTCTGTAGATAACGATGACGTTTTCCTTGTTTTATTATAAGTTTCAGATACTGTGATAAAATAATTTCGCAAGGTCGTCATCAGGCCCAAAATAACTTTCCTCATTCCTTCATATCACCATTTTCATTCATACCTTTTAACATAAAATCGTTTTCACAGCACGGCTATAAATAGTGTGTTGCTCGCTATATTACGGTATGTTGTATATCTTGTAGTGTGGTAATTGTCATGCCGTCAGCGGGTTCAAGTTCGGACGGACGACAATGAACTTGGCCGGCCATGACTCACGCATGCCAACCATCGGAGTTACGAAACCATAAACACTGAGCATCTGTGCGAATGCAATTGAGACGGCCATTGTCCACGCACGCCCTTGGCGATTGAGATTCATTGGCATTTATTACCTTCAGCCAATCAAAGAGGTCTCGAATTAAATGCTTAAAAATGTTTTCAGCCAGTAATTTCGAGGGGACGTAATGGTCGTTGATGGCATGTGTTGCTGTTCCAGGAATACTTGAGTGCGCGATGTGTTTTTGTTTTTCTTTATTCAAATATCTGCATTGTTTATGTGTCATTATAATTTCGCATTTGACTGCGTATGCGTTGCGTGTTTGTTGACTTGGCAATGTTATATGGCGTACAGTATTTTCTACATAACGATGACTAAAGTAAATAAAACTATGCTAACATTATTCTTTGAACAGTTAAATGTTTGATTATTTGTTATTAATCTTGTCGTTACAGACAGATGTAAACTTGCTTAGAAATTGAAGAAGATTAACTATGTTTAACTTGTTTAAGTTATTCATTACGTGAAAATATTTTTTAATACTAAGTCAAAAGTAAACTTTATCATGGTCATTGAACTAATGTAGTAAATTTTCTAAATTAAACTTTACATGAAAAGGAAAAAATTAAAGTTATTTAAATATCTTCTAGAAATAACTGTATGCTTCAACGTTTTAATTCTCAAAAAAAAAAATAGAGGAACCCAATATATATTTTATCAACATTGTGATCAACTTTATAAAATGACAATTCAACCCAATTATATCCCGCTAAAAAAGCGAAAACACAACTGCCAAATATTTAACCGTTACCGTGCGAACCTTCATTCGTAATGAGTTCAAAGATTCAAGGGCAGATCTACGTAATAAATGTCAAATAAACAGATACAGACACAATATAGTACCTATCTATAGTAAGATTGTGTAACCTTGGCAAAACGACATCGTATTTCAGAATAGCTAAACTAGAGGTCGATGATATTCTTAGTTTAACGGTTTTAAAGCACGAGTAGTTTTGTTTTAGAGTAACATTTAAAAAAACCAGCCAAGTGCGAGTTGGACTCGCGCTTGATAGGTTCCGTACTATCGTATTAGGGGAGCGCCCTTTAATTTTTAATATTTGTTGTTATAGCGGCAAAAGAATTACAGATTCTGTGAAAATTTTAACTGTCTACTTATTACGGATTATGAGATGCAGCCCGCTGACAGACAGACGGACGGACGGACGGATAGCAGAGGCTTAGTAATAGGGTCCCGTTGGTTACCCGGATACGGAAACCTAAAAATATGCTTCAGTGTAGAGACGATAGACTTTTTTAAGGCACAGACAAAGCACCGTCCTCATCAACGGCAACGATGACGTTTATTGCACTGACATGATATCAACTATTGGAATGTCTTACCAAGGGGTATAGAGTATTACCCAGCACTAACTGGGTTGTGGAGGTCAGATAGGCAGTTGCTCCTTGTTACATACTCGTATTCAGCTGCATCCGGTACGACTGGAAGCCGACCCTTGGGAAATAGGCTGGCAGATGATGAAGCTACTGAAATGCTTAAGTCAATCTTGTTGGAAGTCGCATTATTATCTCAATTCAGAGTAAAATTGAAGGGATCAATATTACTTTCGTAGTCGTATTCGGAATTACCTACAAGTTAAGTCATAAGTCATTTATTTTTGAACAATATACATTGTATAGAAATTTAGTAAAAATAAAATGTAAAATAAAAAAGTACCACCAGAACATTACTATCAAAAAACATGTCAAAGATGGAATAACAAATTCAAAACAGTAATAATCCACATTCAATTTAAAATAATTAATTATAGTTTAGTGGTAGTTAGTTAGTATAGTTTAGTACACAATAAATATTAAAACGCAATATCAAGGATGTACCAAGAGCCTTAACGAAGCCGAAAGACACTTTTACTCCCCGTTATTGCAATATTTTTTTTGTTTTACATACCTTTTTTTTTTTTTTTTTTTTAGGATGGGTAATCATCAAATGACCCCCCCCGCTCTGGGCGGAGCGGAAGGGAGTGTCAGACTTGTACTGACTAAAACCCATCCATGTTCCTTCTTTGCCCTTTGTGTTCCAGGGCCGCGGTATCTCTTTCGAACAGTCCCGCAGCCCTGGCAGGCTTGTTTTACATACCTGGGAACCTTCTAGACGGACGGAACGGAGATATTGGGGGTCAGAGTTCCAACTTTTTCACAATTTTTAAATACATATCTTTGATTTTTACTTTAATCTCCTCCACGACCCCCGTACTATTCAATCCATCCATCAGCTCAATGTTTTGAGTGCGTTACATTGTGTCCTCCGTAAAACGTGATTTTTCAACAAAAAAAAAGTCGTTTCCCAGCAATATTTTTTGCGTAAAGTTACTTAGTTTGATGTACGTACTTGGTTGACGGCTTCGTTAAGGGTCTTTTAACACCATGTAGGTATTTACTATGTTCACATTTTACAGTAACTAAAACATAGGATACTATCGAGGTACAGACCGATAATGATGATCTTATGAATTGTTTTTGCCAAGTTAGCTTAAGCAAAACGCTGAGCGCCTGCTTCATTAATAGAATACGAGGAAGAGCCCTTATTCTGAGAACTTTCATTCATTCATGATGCACATAATTTTACAGCTTTTGTTTGAGCATCCTTTAACTACTGCGACGGCGCCGCGTAGTAAATGAGCATTGAACAAGGAACAATATTCATTGTTATGCAAGATTTTAAAGACATGTAGATGAAAACATAATTCATGAAAATATAATTCAGGTTAGTTATACTGTTCTGTATGGTGTCCGGACGTAAAGAATAGCACCATCCCATATCTTCCCGTGGGTGTCGTAAGAGGCGACTAAGGGACTTACCAGAGAATGGGCAGCAGCGTTCTCTGTGATTTTTATAACAAACATACTGCGATCGCCAACCCGCCTGCCAAGCGTGGCGATTATGGCAAAACCCCCCTTGGGGAGGCCTATGTCCAGCAGTGGACGTCTTTCGGCTGAAATGATGATGATGATGATGAATGATGATAGTTATACCGATAGTATGGTAGCGTTAAGTAGTCAGTGGCTTGAAAGTCTGACAACCAGTCTTATCAAGGAGTATCGTATTACCTAGTACTAACTTGGTTGTGGATGTCAGATAGGCAGTCGCTCCATGTAAAGTACTGGTATTCAGTTTCATCCGGTTAGACTGGAAGCCGACCCCAACGTAGTTGGGAAAAGGCTAGGCAGATGATGATTTGGGAAGATTGTTTGCGCATTATTTATTTTCACTGTGTTTAATGCAAGTTATGATCTTTATATCAATAATATTGATTTATATTCTTAACACATAGTAACACAAAACGTTACGAGATACTAGGGACTACATCCCATATCACTAACTTAAACTACTAGAAATATTGTGTTCCTTAATCTGAGCCGATATTATCTACACTAATATTATAAGGAGGTAAAATTTGTTTGTAAGTTTGTATTTAGGGCGTAATCTTCGGTGTTCTGTATGGTGTCCGGACGTAAAGAATAGCACCATCCCATATCTTCCCGTGGGTGTCGTAAGAGGCGACTAAGGGACTTACCAGAGAATGGGCAGCAGCGTTCTCTGATTCTACAACAACCATACTGCGATCGCCAACCCGCCTGCCAAGTGTGGCGATTATGGCAAAACCCCCCTTCTTGGGGGAGGCCTATGTCCAGCAGTGGACTTCTTTCGGCTGAAATGATGATGATGAATCTTCGGAAATACTGATCCGATTCCGAAAATTCTTTTACTAACGGGAAGTTACATTATCCCCAAGTGTCATAGACTACATTTAAAACGCTTGCATATAAAGCTAGTCCACTATGTCCTTGTTTATTCTACTTCTTAAAGTTCAGCCTCATTTATTTTGAATACCAATCTCAACTCAAATATGACTCAAATACCTTCTAAAACAAGACCTTGGCATAATATAAGGTGTTAATGATGTCACAGCGTGTCCAATGTCAGCGGCCGGTGGTCCCAGACGCTGTTATATAAACACTCGGACATAAACTGATAATATTTTTGTTTTTGACCACTCTGTGTTTGAACTGCAAGGTGTCCACTGTGCAAAAGTGTTATACATTATTGCATATTATGGTGTGAAAGGTCGTTTCATGACTGATGGATGTTTAGGATTTTTTTTAAAGTAGGTGTGCTCGCATTTAGGCTGGACGTTAGCAATGAAATTTTTCTCCACGCAGTTTCCAAACTTTGTTTATAGGGTGACTGGTAATTAGTCACCGATACTTAAATACGTTATTGTAGTCATGATAACAAACAACTTTCTTAAAGAAACATTTTTTTTATACGCAGCGTTTTATCACAATAACACTATGAAATTCGCACGCGCGCGCCTTTGACCTATCAGCTGTTAGCCGTTAGCTGTTATCATAAGTACAATCACGTGTTTAAGTATCGGTCACTAATTACCAGTCACCCTATATGTTATTGATATCGTATTTATATTTGTAGAATAAGTACTCTTAGAACGTAGGACTGTTAAGTTTTAACAATTTTCCAGCGTGGGTATCATGAGAATCTCACAGTCTTCAGTATCTATATCTTCCAAGAAAACAATCTGTGGGATGCTGCACCGGCCAATACCACCGCGGTGCATAAACAAACTATTACACTGAAGCATTGTTATACACGTCTAAAAGCAAGTTGATGAGCTCACAAAATAGCAGGAGACTTAAAAAGAAACACTTTATATTTCGAGCGGCCATTATTCCCTCGTTTAAGAAACTAAGAAGTATAGAACGACACCCGAAGATTCCCGAAGCGTAGCGGAGGTTCCCGAAGGAATGACAAGCGAGCGCTTTCCGTGGAACGCGGAAAACGTCGGCACATGTTGAAAATACGGGTGGGCATTGACCCCGAACGGGCTTGCCTGAACACACAGCTGTTACAGAATCTAGCGCGGTGCATCTCGCGATGCGTTTATTTATGTTCGCCGCCACCTACTACATACATCTCATAGATCTTAGATAAATGCCGCATTAAGAGCCAGATATTAATATGAACTAAAGATACGTTACGCGTGGCCATTTTTTTGGTTACTTAACCTAACCACGTGGACGTTTGACACTTTATTTTTTTGTGTGAACAATCTTACTAACTGTACAGTAATTGTATAGAAGCTGGAAGTCACCTTAAAGAACCTCATGTCATGTTAACACAGTCATTAATTAAAAAGAAATACGATAATTTTCGAATCCCAATAAAAACTAATAAATCTCAGATATTGCCGATAAACATTAATAACACATCAATAATGTTACCGGCGTGTAATTTATTACGTAAACATGTAACATGTTGCCGTTTATGAAACTTCTGAGATTTTAAAGGAAGAGACCCGCCATTGATAGTCTGCCATCGACAGACGCAAAGGAAGTTCTATATTCGGCCTTGTTACTTAAAACCTGCATGTTTGAAACTGTTTAATTACACCCGTAGCAATATTTGCAATTCCTGACGTTTCCTGATGTTTCGCTTGTATAGATGTTCTTAAAAGGTTGAACGTCTGGTGTACATAGGCTTTCCCTATAGACAGCTACGGACGGTTTTGGGGAACGTTGCTTGTCTGCATTTTCACGGTTTGGCGGATATTGGCATACAAGTACATCAAGGTACAAATCCCATAGTCTGTCTTGCAGTAGCGAAGGGTCAATTTTTGTAAGAGGTAAGCTGGAGTGCATATCTTTAATGTGATTATATTATTTGTCTATAGAATACTGACTATGGCATTTTTCAAAGGGAAGCCGGTAGGAATCGAGTTCTATGGAACCTTCGCCGCTGCTGTCTTGCTTGAATTCGTCTTTTAGATATGTACAGTTTCAAGCAAAGAAATGTATACAGTTAACAATTTTCAAAAGCGATTTTCTCCTACTGTATTGGTTAACGTTTTACGTTTTCACGACACACTATTCCGAAATAGGTCTTGTCTTTTGAGATAAATAGATTCAATCGGTTTTTTGAGCGATTTTTAATTTTTCTAAGTGTATATATATTTTATTTCACGTGACTGTATGTAAAAAGTAGGTTTGGTTTAATTTATTCATTCGTTTCGACACTAGATGGCGTTACTATATCGAACTACCAAGTATTGAAATCACTGAATTTTTCTTTCCTTTTTGTGGCAATTTTTTAATAAATTGCTTACAAAACTAACCTCTTCTATACCCACGAGCAGTACTTAATAAAATCAGTAGCGTATGTGATTAATGAAAGTGCAATATAAAGACGACACTCCCTACGCCTGATGTAGCCACTAGCCACAGTAGCCACGAGCCACCCCCGCTGGACGAGCTTAAGATGAACATGATTGATCGAGGGAGGAGACACTTTCAGTTCCCTTGCTTGGCCTTTTGTGTTGTTGTAGTTGGGATATAAGGACTGATTTAAAAAGAAAAAGAAAACTTATTGGTACAGTCAGTCGGAACTAGCAACCTGGTGGCCTCCATGACGTCTTCAAGCAGGAGTAATTCCAGTGTCCGAAAGAGATGGCTCTAGATGACCTGTATAGCTCTGTCTCTTTCTCACATTTTATTTACTCCTGCCCCCGTAGCATGACCACCGAAGACAAGGATTTCTTTGACGGAAGAATCGACAAAATTACAGATTGTGTCGACACAATGACAGATTTCTTTGCACTATTCAAATCAATCCTTTCAAAGAAATCCTTGTCTACGGTGGTCCTGCTACGGGGGCTGCCTTAGTAGTAGTAGCATCCCAGCAGTCTACTAGAAACACGAGTAAATACAAATCAAACTAAGGTCATACATTAACGGTGTTAAAATGAATGAATCAATCAACATAGGCATCAGATTTTTATCAATGAGATTTTCATAATTTCCAGCTCTGTGAATAGTCGATAAATGTGTATAAATTTTCGAAATTAAGAGCTATCTTACAAAATTCTCATTATATTACTCGAACAATCATTGAAATAGAATCAAGCTTTTAATTGACATGACCTCTAATATTTCTGTGGCGTCGAGTTCTGACCTATGTATAAACTAGCTTATGCCCGCGTGGCGTTTAATAAATATCCCACGGGAACATACTACCGGGATGAAAAGTATCCTATGTGTTAATCCAGGTTATAAACTATCTGTGTGCTAAATTTAATTCAAATCCGTTCAGTAGTTTTTGCGTGAAAGAGTAACAAACATCCATCCATCGATCCTCACTAACTTTCGCATTTATAATATTAGTAAGATAGGGATAGTAGGATGTAGACAAATAATAATCATCCCGTTATACTTAAGTAAAATTTTAATCTCATTTCGCAAACCCAAACCTTACTAAGAAATCTACAATTTCAACATCAGCAGTTACATTTCACGCTAATCCCTGGTTAGTCAAGTCTGTAAGCTCCTAATTATCTCCAGTAACCAGTAGTAATAAATATTGGATAATACGGAAAACTGGATATTTTGCTGCATATTGATTATGGCTGGGACTGGGATCAGGCGGCCTACCATGACATTTTAAAGCTGGAGTAATTCCAGTGTGGGAACTCTGTCTCTTTCCCACACTGGAATTACTCCTGCTTTAAGACGTCATAGTAACGCCCCTGGCTTGTATCACTGTTACATTTCCTCTAACCGTTGTATTTTAAATTATTAAAAGAATAAATATAAACTTTCACTTACACTACATCTTCCGTGATTGTTCATTATTTTGAGCTCCCGATATTTCGACGCTGTTGCAAGCGCCATGATCGCTGGTGGCTGTTTTGCCGTGACCAAGTGTCGAGTTCCAATAGTGCGCGTAGCAAAAGACAAAGAAAGAGGGTAGATCATAGATTTGTCTGCTCTTAACAATTTATTTTCCATCCACCCGCATTCTCCAGTCAACCCACGATCATGGCGCTTACAACAGCTTCGAAATATCGGGAGCTCAAAATAATGAACAATCACGGGATATCTTCCATAAGTGACAGTATACGTTTAGTTGTAAACCGTGAAAGCTTAAAACAGTGTTTATTAAAAGAGTGCTTGAACATAGCAACACACCTGCAGAAATGCAGAAATGAAATAAAAATGAAATTGAAGTTTAATTAGAATACAAATTAGGAGACGTACTTTCGGCCTGATGTGTGAAGATAATTTAAAAAGCATTGTAAGTACATATACTGAATCCCGAATTTCCGTCTCGGCTGGTGGCAGGTGTGTCACTACACTGATGTCGACACCGGCGTCGCATTATATTTTTTAATGAAGAAAAAGAACTCTTTACTAACATTTTCATGAAGATGTAAGATTTTAAACTATCATGGTCACTAACATATCATTATCATTTGGTCAAAACAGTAAACATGGTAAATATCCCGTTTCTGGTGTAATTAATAATTTTCATGTAGATATTGAGTTCGGAACTTTTCCGATATTAAGCCCGTCACAGACGTACCTATAACATATATTAATATGAATTATAGCAAGGCATATTACGACATATTTTCTATTTAAATTTTCGAGCAGCTATAATATATTATTTTAGTATAATGCGAAACAATAAGTTCCCCAAATATATTTTAAAAAGTTAAAAGTTGAATACCGAGCGACTGAGTACCTATCGCAATAATTTAGGTACCTACTACCAATTATTATTATCAATGAGCTCAAGACGAAGCTGGAGGCGCGCGCTGCGTGGTGACCGCGTTTTTGTGCGGAAAACTAGTTAACAGAACAAGCTTATAACTTTGTGATTTTTCATGATACAGTTTTGAAATTTTATACATAGATTCTTTACATAAAAATACTAGACACGTGTATCAGGTGTCGCATATACTAAAACTAATGTTGTATATTATAGCTGCGTGTGCGGTCACTCGAAAATGTTAATAGAATATATGTCGTAATATGCCTTGCTATGATTCATATTAATATATATCATAGCTACGTCTGTGACAGGCTTTAGTGTCAATTTCCGTAAAAACCATTCAAAATCTAGTTGCAATCATATCACAGCAACGATCAATTTCAATAACATTTTTTGACAGGGACTAAGATCCGACCGTTACTATAAACACGGAAATCGTCACAAATATCGAAACTGTAAGCTTAGATTGTACTTCTGAATAAATTAATAATAAAATAACTGGTCACACCTGGAATAAAATTATACTAGGTAGCAAACCGATGCAGGTACGGCAAAACAGAACTACAAGTAAGAAGCAAGCTTCACGAGTGCTCGCCGTAAACAGTACATATATTAGGGATTATTACAGCACACACGTTTAACCGCCTCTTTCTCCGCAAGCCGACTCTCTGATCTAGATCGCGGAAGGGAATTATGCAATGGCTTGCACACTGACTCTGCTTAGGTGTTAATGGCGAATTTTGTACTAACTAGATAATAATACGATGTCGACCTGTCTGGCTTAGCGTTAAATTGTTAAGTGTGTGATGTAACCAGACATCTTTGTAAGCTCTAAGTCGTGTGTAAAACAACAAAAATACAATATCATTAACATTAGAAACGGGATATTTACCATGTTTACTGTTTTCTTTGAGTTCCCGAACATACCCACCCGCAATAACTTCAGTTTATCCGTGCTTGCAACAGCGCCGAAATATCGGGAACTCAAAGATAACAGTAAACATGGAAAATATCCCGTTTCTAGTGTTAATGATAATGTTAGTGACCATGATAGTTTAAAACAAAAATACTAGTTTATGTTTAAATCAGTCACTTTTATCTTTACGTAACGAGGAAAGAAAACAGGCTTTCTATATCTTTTCACTAATAAATAGTTTATTATTCTAACTAAAACTTTATTTTATAATGTCATAAAGCACTATTACATAAGATAAGGAAAAGGATTTATTACACAAAACTCGGTCTATGTTATGTCAGTTTATTGATTGGTTCTGTTAACTTACGCAACGAACCGACACAAGAGCAGGAAAACGTTAAAAGAAATGATCCCGGAAAATCTGATAAAAACTTCAATCCCGGGACATTCTAACCGTGTCCGGGAAGAGATTTATTGAAAAAATTTAAAGCCAATTAAAGCTGACGCCAGCTTAACGCGCTGCGCACGCGTCGAGTCTTTTGACAAATATATTTAGAAAGACGGTGCGTAAAAGTTTATCTTTCAATACCGCGAAATGATTCGTAAACAAAGCCAACAATGTAAATGCGGATATCTTCTTTTACTTTTTGCTTTTCATTATCCTTTTATACATAAACGTACCTACTGAAAAAAATTCAGGTTTTTATTGACAGGTTTATTGTTAAAACAAAATTTAATACAAAAGCACCCTGCTTCTTTTTATCTTCCTTCGCTTTTTTCTTTTCATTATCGTTCATACAATATCCATGGGAATATAACCATAAATTGGTACATTTTCAGGCTTCTTCGTCGGTTAAATTCAGTGGTAGGGGGGAATCAGTTGCTATTCTTTATTGCACGTAGTCATAGACTGACCAACTGTACAATGAAGTACTATCATTTAAACATAACATGTTTTTTCTACATTCATAATATAGTCTAGTGAATGTTCACTTCTCTCCGTCAATGAGGGGTGCAATATAAGTCCCTTGATTAAATTAACATGAAAATGGATTATAAAATGTGATACTGCGTCGTGGACCAGCCCTAATAATAGTTTAAAATGCAATCTCCATTGTAATCATAATGCTGCATACTACATCTGTCTGTCTGTCTGGTTAGCTATTGATGCAAAACTACCTTGGGAAAGGTGAATAGTATTACACAAGGTTTTCAGCGCATTCTCACTGGAATTATCTATATCTTATCAGCGTCAACAACATTGTCGTCTTTACAAAAAGTCAAAGCTTGTTTTAAAAAAATACTTTCAATTTTCCTCGTAACTTTGATAATAACTCAACAAAAAAATATCTCACGGTTTGAGAAATGCATTGTGGTTTTAATTTATGCGCTTCAAATTAACTTCACTTTTAATGCACTCGACGAAAGACCATATCCACGGCAAAAATCTTGCGTCTTGGTCCAAAATAATTCGTACTAAAAGGATGCGTAAGCGCTTCCCAAATGCTCACTTAGTCACTTCGTTAATTTGGGGAAGGTGCACTGGGATCCTTTTCTTTTTAATTTTTGCCTGGCTGAGCGGAGATGGCACATTTGTTTTAACTTTTTTTCTTCTTTTTGGTTTAGTGTCGGATTCCAGCGTGCCTTTGCGCCTAATTCGTTTTGAATATGGAATGATTTGTGGCTGGTTTCATTACATTAGCGTGAGTTTGCTCCGGTACCCACACGCATGAACGGTCATTCATTTTCATTCATTGAGTAACAGATTCTGTTTTATTTTTATTGGACTTAATTGGACGTGAGTCACTGAATCCATTATAAACATTAGGATTTCTACTTTTTCTATCTCGTACTCTTAGTAAGTTGCAAACAATATTGTATTAGAATACAAACAGTCAAATTCTATATTTAGTTTTATAACACATAGAAATACATTTCACCAAAGGTTCGAGACGTGGAGTCAATAACACATGTCACTCATGTGACGGGACATGAGTTACGTTTATTCCTCCGAGACTCGTATCAGGGCTCCCCAATATTCAGAGTCAGGTGGAAAACGATGACTCATGAAAGATTTTTAAAACTTAAAGATCTTTATTTTATTGTCTTATTTGTATAGCTGTCAAGTTTCTGCGTTAAGTGTGCTCATGAAATTTATATGGTGCAATAAAAATAAAATTCCGCTTTAGGAACATTATTAAGGATTTCGGTAGAGCACACCGGAAGGCGGAAGCGTTAGCGGAGGTCGATGAACCGTTCGTCGAGTCAATGTCAGCCGCGGCGAGGCGTGGGTCCAAGATTCGGCAAGAACAAGGGTGCGTACTTGTCGGTACGGGGTAGCAGGGTGCAACTGTCGCGGGGTAACGACCGGGCCGGGGTCGTCGGCCGGCGCCACGCGGCCGAGCGACCGAGCCATCCGATTGATTGGAGCGGGACGGCACTACCTCTTCATACCCTCACGATCTAACTACCCCCGCTCTTAATAGGGGAAATAACACTTTGTTTCGTAACAGATAAGGTATGATTCAGTTTGTGTACTAAATCGGCGATAGAGCTTTTGGAGTTTGTATACGGGGAGGTAACCGACGCACACAGCTGCGTTAAGGGAAGTAGTTTTGCTCAAAATATTGATTTTTCCGCGGGCTCGGCGGGCCGCGTGGCGTGCGCGCGTGTGCGTGTGGTGTGCGTGCACTGCGCGTGTGTGCGAGCGCGTCTATTTTGGGTTGAGCACGTGGTCCTAGTTGTTGCTTGTTGACATGCGTTTTTATTTTTATGGCGGCTTTACGGTTTGATCGGTTAATTGAATTGAATCATTGTTTGTAATTTCATTCGTTGTGTTTTATTCGCACTGTTGTAGTTGAGTAACGTATGCGGTTTTTCTAATTTTTTTAAAATGCTGTAGTATGTAAAATACATGGAATTGTTGGAATGTCATATATGCAATTATCGTTATATTTTGAGCACATGTCTTTCGTCCATTAGACTGATTGCAATCTTAAAACATTTTTACTGACGTCATCACATTTAAAGGAGCTCGTTATCAGCATTTTGCATTACTTCTCGGACTCCCTCGTATTTTTATATAATCAGCCTTATTATTGGGAGGTTGTAAATCGATTTCTCAAGTATCCAAACAGAGGGATAACCCAAATCAAACGTCAAAGTTTCACAAATAAAAAAAAAAACATTTGTTACTAAAGACAAGTGAATAATTGGGTATACGGGGTGGAAGGGACACCGACGCGAAAACGGCTACCACGTATTCAGTACATCATTTTGAGCCCATAAAAACTTTTCACCGGTTTAAAAAAAAAAATCTGCTTTTCCATACATTTTGACCATGTAGGTTTTGTAGGAAACAGCTGTGTTTTTTTTTTAATAACCGATGAGAAATTTCTATGTGGCCGGGTATACAACAATAAATAAATAAACAACTGAAACTCATATTAATTTTAAACTGATTAAGTTTAATTTTCTTGGTACTGCTATCATCTACAAACTTAACAGCAGTAGCTATTGGTGGAGAAGTGTCAAAGCACTAACATTCTAACACAAACTCATAACATTAAAAAAGTATATCAGTCTGAGTCAGCACTTTATATCCAGACAAGACTGCTTAACATTTTCTTATTCCCAAGGTTCAGTGGACAAGAGACGACTTGCAAATATATATACACATATAAGTAGTAAGTACTCACTTCTTTCTGTGTGTTTGCTGAATATATTATTAACTATACGCGCACGTGTGTATAGTTATCGATGCACCAACACAGAGCCGGCTCCGAGGACTCACGCACACCACCTCACCACCTTACCCTTGATTTTGCCAGCTCAAGGTCTCTACCCTCCCAGGATGTGCACTCGCACACTGCGCACCCTGCATAAGTCTATCCCTCTCTAAAGTGCGGACACCACCGAAATTTCCCGACCAGGAGCCCGGGTCGACGACCTGCAACGACATACGTATTGGTAAATAAACATTGATGCTGGGTTACATAACAATTATAATGTATAGTCGGTATTGATTCCCCTTTTTGATTGACTATCGGAACGGTGTACGGTGTATTTTTAGTGAAAAAATATTCAAAAACAAATTATGCATACACGAACGGAATCCCAAATTCGGATGCAGTTGAATTAATGTATACTGTATGGCTTGGTTATATCTTCCCTTGTACGTCGTGACTCATATTTATTTAGGTATACAAGTGATAATAACAATGAATAAAATTTCCCATCATAAAGTGTTTATTTAAATACAAAATTGTATTCATCATACAATCTATACTAAATTTGTTTGTAAGTTTGTATTAATCTCCGAAACTAATGATCCAATTCTAAAAATTCTTACACTGGCAGAAAGCTACATTATTCGTGGGTGATATAGGCTATAAATTATATTTATATCTTGCATTTTAGCCGAGTTATCACAATTTTTGCGGACGAAGTCGCGGGCGAAGTACTAGTGCACAATAATCTCATTCACTCACTCACTTGTTTCAAGTGGTATGATTACTGAAAACATTGCGCTCGCTGTAGAAATCCTTCTAAATTAAATATTCAAGGCTGATACAATCTCTAGAGGGGGTGAGAGAGATCTAAGCTGAGTTAATAATAGTTCAGACCTACCCTTAGTAACAAAATGCAATTGGATTCATGATTATAATTGTATACTAGCTGTTGCCTGTGACCTTCGACATTCGCATTTTTCTGAAATGAAATTAGCCTATGCCTCATCTTATAATATTAGCAATCTGCCCGTCTCGTCAAAATCGGTTCAGCCGTTCCGGAGGTTAGGCGGAACGGCGGAACGGTTAGACACAGACAAAAATTGAAGAAAAAATTATAAGTGCCGTTTAAATTTTCATATGCATTCAGTAAAAAGCTGTTATTTCGATATTACACACAAACACTTCAATTGTATTTATTTGTATGGATACCGTAGTACAGACATAATACGAGTACCTATTTATAGTACCCAGTTATAGTACCAGTACTAAGTATTGAGTTATTAGTACCTATTTTAAAGATTTTTCTTGCGTAGGACGATAAGGTAGGTGGGCGAAGCCGAGAGCTAGTAGATTCATGAAATAACAGCGAAAGGTAATCCGAGAAAATGATTCAATATGAAATGCTTGAACCTTGAATAGATAGCTACTATGTGTTCTATTCGATGCATATTAAAACACATTGCATAGAGGTTGTATCAGTAATGTACCTACACATATCAGCTACTACAATCTGTCAAATTTCTTTAATAGATTTCCAACTTTATCGCTAAAGCATTAGGTTCAAGGTTGATTGGTAAAATTTGACAGTTTCGGGTAGCTTGATGTTCTGACCTCTTTATTTAAGGTCTATTAAAGCTGTGATTAGTTGTAAGCTGTTACTAAAAACTTTCAAAAAGAAAGTGTCTTTCTTATTGATCAATGTCAGATCAAAAGCACAGTAACTGTATTTATTATTATATAGATTCTTCCAGTTATACTTGTATGATGAAGTAAATGTTTGAATAAAACTAAATTGCGTATGCAAATCGAAAGTGGAGAAAACCGTCACTCAGAGAAGTATTATAACAGACGGTTTTCCCAACTCATATTAGATATAACTTTCATGTTACTAATAGAACTTGCAATTTACCACAGCGTTTGAATCTCGACTGCGAAACAGACATTAAATCCAATCAGTTCGACCTAATTCAAAGAGCACCACAATTTTATCTGGACAATATTTCAGCAAACAAACTGCTATTTTAAATTAAATACGTTCCACGACGAGTGAACAACAAAAACTCATTATAGGGAAAAATAAACTGGAGTCCCATAGCAGGCGCATCCCACTCGGAGCGTTTGATTACGTGATGGTAGTTATTGCCAGTGCCCCCGCCCCCCGCACTGGCAGGGGTGTGAGCTACCCGACCTACCCCCAGGACCTACGCCAACACTGCACCGATGCACCCACATCTAGATGTCTATCTAGATAGACGTCTGGACAGTAGCGCACGCACACAGACGCGCGCTGTCTATGTCATGCAATGTTGACAATATCTATAGGTAGGTGGTAGGTCCCGCAGCACTTGTTTACCGCCAATACAATTTGTTTAATATGAGGACGCCGTGCACTTTATTAGCTCACCGCTCTTTTGTTTTTGGTGTATTTATGACAGTAAATAAGTTGTGAGGTAAAGATGTTTGGTGATGATGGATGTCAACAGGCGTCTGCTGATTGAAGGATCAAAGCAGGGACGGGGAGGGGCTTTAGTTAGGGACTAAAGCTGACAGATATTTCAGTAAGATGTCCAAAATCACATTCGCAATCAATCGCTAGGGAATGGACAACTACAGTACTTTCACTGTTCTTATGCCTTCTGACTGGGACTGTAGCTACATTTCATTGCTGGCTTGTTTCGGCAATTCAAAACTGCCGGTAACTAGCCTACTTGAAAAAAATACTTTGATTTTGATTGATTTTAAAATCCACAATTTGTAAGTATCAGTTTGTCTGATGCTTAAGTTAATGTCAAATATTCATGTAACGGTCAAGAACTTAGTGAGTTCTGATAGCTTCCTTTACAATACATAAGAGCAAGTTCAACATCGCTTGTCAACTACAATGGAAAAACAAAGCCTGAAAATTGCTAACACGGATATAAACACAGTTACCATTCTTGGAAAACTAGTCATTGATACTCTTGTTGACTTAATAAAAGATAGCAGTTGAACCGTTACTTACACAATTTTTCTCATAGCTCATGCTCGTGTAGTCAAGTAATCGAGTACAACACAATGAGCATTACTTAAAATATAAAAACATTTATAACCCACCTAACTTGCTTCGTTGGTTCAGTGGTTGCAAGCGCGATTGCTGAGCATGAGATCAGGTCGGGGAAACTGTTATTTGATTTGCCACGGAGTCAGGATGTGGCCGTTTGATGACAATACGCTCGCCCCCTATTACATGGGACTTAAACATAACTGGTGAAATGTGGGGGTACTATTAAGTACACCTCTGCCCAACCCTTCGGGGATTACAGGCGTGATGATATGTTAGTGTGATATAACTTAAAATAACTGCACCATCGCATCGTAACAGACACCAACTATGTCATTATACCAGCAAGGACTAAGCCAATCATTCGTCAAAATACGATCCTTGAGCAATCAAAACATAATAACAAATTCATCGCGTTTCAAATCTCGCTCGGGTAAAGTATTTCGCGTAGTACCCGACCTACCCTAACATAGCTCGGTGCACTCGCACTGAGACCTAAGTCTGTGTGCCTAGTACGTATTGTGTGCAGAACTCACACACGCACACGATATTTACGTGAAGTTCAATTATGCTATTGGAGAGGGAGGGGACCTGTACTTGGTATATACATATTTGTTTGAATCTGAACTTTTCAGCATTATATTGCACTCTACTTCAAGGACAAAAGACTTAGGTTTGTTTATTGTTTTGATGGCAATACTTTATTTTATATTTTACTTATTGGTATTTACAAAGTGCTTTATGATTTCTAGTACCATAAAACCAGCACAATCGTGATTGACTAAGTACGGGCAGGATGCAACCAAATGAGCATCAGCAGTACGCTTTTGATCAACGGTGATATCATCATCTACCTAGCCTATTCCTAACTATGTTAGGGTCGCCTTCCAGTCTAACCGGACGCAGCTAAATACCAGTATTTTACATGGAGCGACTGCCTATCTGCCCTCCACAACCCAGTTAGTACTAGGTAATACGATACCTTTTGGTAAGACTGATTGTCAGACTTTCGGGCCACTCACTAACTGTGACTACTGTTAAAGATCTAAAAATGACAGCCGGGACTAAATAATTAACGTGCTTTCCGAGGCACAGAGGAAACTCGGTATATATTCGGTGGTCGCCCATCTACAGACCAACCTAGACAAACGTGGCTTAACTTGAAGATTGATCTGAGTGGCTGTTATTTATTATATAGCTACGAGTTTCTTTATCAACGGTGACTAGGATTGATAATAGGATTACATTACCTCTATCTATAATTATTGAAAACTCAAACTTCTTCAATATTATTAATATTATTATTTTTCTCGAAAATGACGAAGAATATCAATCAATTAATTTTCATTGAATATGAAGCATAACACGAAGTTTACATTAGTCTAATCACACGTCAAACCGAAAATAACTTCATAATATTGAAAATACGGTATTCTAATCCTTATTTATGTAAACAAAATATCAAATAACCTTGAACGAGAACAAAACGTAAGCAAACCGGAAATATTTAACTGTTTGTAAATGTTATACGATACGGACCAAACACGTGCGTGAAACATAAATAAATCAATAGTTTTAAACATTAACTATTAACTAAAATACAAACTTTGGAAATATTCTATTGCTCGTAGCAATTCGTAGCCCTACAACTTTTAACGCAAGATGAAACTCTTCCAAGTGTCGCACTTGAATGCCTACGGCGTAGCAGTTGCTACGAAGTTTGCGTAAGAATGTTTTTACTATTTTCCCATTGCGTAGTTTCATCTATTATTTATTTGCTACAAATTGTAATTTATTAATCTGTTATTTTTTAATGAAAGTATTGTATTTTTTTATTCAACAACTGGTTAAATTTTAAAGTAGTAAAAAACATAATTAGGTGTTAAGTAGTAATTGTTTTAAATACTAAAGACTTAAATTACGGTTGGTTTACTATAATTACTTGTGATAGCCGGAAATTATAATCCAACGGTATGCTACAAAATGCTACAACAGTACCTATTCGTTTATTCGCGCCATCTAGTGGCGAGCGGACACAACGAAAGTTCGGCAATTCGACGCTAGAGGGCAGTTGTATAAAGCATTTTGTAAAGTGCTATTGAAAGTGAAAATGTTTGAAAATATGCAATTGTAATCTATATTATCGCTTGTGATAAAAATCTTATTATACTTACTTTTTCACTTAACAATTTCTGATAGGATTTCTTAAAATAGAGAGTGAAGGCACTAGGAATATCCACTTGCTTAGTAAATATTCCAAGTCACAAATAACAGTCAAAGGCAATATTAATTTATAATGTACTTTAGACTACAGTTTGCGCCACTAAATCTTAAAATACTACACGTTTAATAACCCACATAAATGTCCCATTTTCATATTTCGTTCGAAATGCAGTAGATGCTTTGTGGTCGCTGAAACCGTAACATGTTCTGAGAAGCGTCCTATCCTAGGATCGCGACTAAGGAATTGAGCGGTTGATGACTAATTATGTTTGGGCAATATGCCAGCGACAGGCCGAAATGTGAATATAGGGCGTCCGGCGTTGTTGCTCCATGCACAGCACTTCCCAAAGGTTACCGTGCATCGCTTTCAGACGACTCCAAGTGTCATAAAATATAATGATGTTGACACAATAAGCTCGCAGACGTATCTAACTATGTTTTTTATGGCTTCGATTACGAAAGAGGCGTATTGTGACACGGAGAATGAATGAACTGGATCAGAGTGTTTACGACATGCTTGAATAACGTTGTTGGAGTAACTAAATATTATCAACATTATTAGCATAACATTATCAGCCTTTAATGTTCCCACTGCTGGGACACAGGCCTCCCCTCTATAAGAGGGAATGGGCTGTAATCTACCACGCAGGCCCAGTACGGGTTGGTAAATGACACATGTCTTCGAATTTTTGGTTCTAAGACATGCCGGTTTCCTCACGATGTTTTCCTTCACCGTTTTTGAGAGCAGTGGTGATTAAATAAATTACACAAAGTAATGCGCCTGCCTGGGCTCGAAACCACGACTTACTGCTCGTAAGTCGGGGCCGCCACCACTGGGCCACCGTAGCGCTTCGCTCTCAACATCCATTAATTTCTTGAAATCACACGTTTCATTTCTTTGAAGAAAGAAGCTTTGGATCATAAAGTAAATCTTTCTAGCTTTGTTTCGAAACTATTCAAAGACACACACCATATTTCAAAGCTGAGATTTCAGCACCTGATACTTTCTTCAGCGAATGCTATCGTGTTTCGAAATCAAGAGGGCAATCTATCAAGATAACCCCATTTCTATGGGAACTGTGTGCGAGGAACACATAGATGGAAACTGTAAGTGATCAAATATTGCATAAAGTTTTGTTATACCAAACAACATGGTTTACAAGCTACTTAAGTTTATGTTTTGCTTAGAGAACGGTGCAACTGGCCTTCCTGTTTTTCAAGCGGAATTACCTACTTAAATAAGTTAATAAGTTAACAGAATGATCACAAGAAGTTAAAGCATCTCTGATAAAAAAAAGTTCAAAACTTCGACTCGTTGATCGTTTTAAATCCGTCGTAAATATTCCGTTTTTGGTATAATGTCAAGTTTAATTAGCCCATTCGGAGTTTAGATTGCATATACTTAATGAGATAGACATTCAACTTGAGGATCTGGGTGCCATCTGTTGAAGCTACTGTCTTTCACAACACCGAAATATCATTTCCGTATGACTAACATAAAAGTATGTTGGTTGAGAAATATTCTATTTAAAGTTACAATATCGTTCTACTACTAACTTACATTACGCAGATTAAGTTACTTCAAATGCCTTATTAAATAACTTAAAACTTGGCTTTTTAGCTACAAAGTCCTTATAAAGGCACACAAATAAATATTTTGAGACTGACTTTAGAGCTTGATACAAACATTCTTAATACTTTATATTAATACGACCCCCCCCCCTCACCCCTATTTTACACCAAATTAAAAATTAAAGATCTTATCTCCCTTTCTGATAATTGATCAGATGTTCAAACCGTTAACACAAGGTGTGCTAGCACCTGCTAAAGCACTACAATCACGTGACTACGATTGAGCAACTGACATCAAATTGACCCAGTCCACACCACCACCGATGGCACTGCCGCATCCGCGATCAACAAGTACTTACGTACAGACAATCACGCGCAATATGTTGATACGATAAATTATTATAAAAATTTGGGCTGAGCTATTGAGGGTACTTGAGTTCAAACCGGGTTCTAGGACAGTCTGTCGCAACTGGCAAGTTCGGAACGCTTATCGCTATCAAGATAGGTATTTTGTATATCAAGTGCGCATTATACACTCACTCACCCAATTCCTGAAGATAGTCGGTAACCTCCTTAACCGACCTAGATGGTGAAACACCTTTTTCCTGCTTTAATCAGTATTATTAGCAGTATTTCGATGCCCTCTCTGACTTTCTTATGAGTTATTTGTCAAAGATATATTGTTTTATGCCAAAAAGTTGCGCACTAACATGTTACTGTACAGTCTTTAGAATAGATCTTTGCATTAGGAATATAGGAAACCTTAGAAATAAACAGGAAGTTAATAGTTACTGAACTCAAAGCTAAATAATATGTGTTGCTTGAAGCCATTTTGGCTGAAACTACAAATTTTCAAGAAACCAAGAGTTTCCATATTTTTAATTAGCTGGATATTTAAAGACTGTAATCTCGTGGAGTGTATTTGCGCCCGTGACACACTTTCGCGCATTTGCTATCTCCAAGATTTTTAGTTCAGTATTAATACCAATAATTTAAATTGACGTAGTTAGTTTAACCGTTTTTATTAACACTAGTAGTCAACCCTAGACCATGTAATAGAAATAGAAAAGTTGTACGTGTGTGCGTGAATTGCACTTGTAGTGTTGTTATGTGTGCAATAAATACTTTATGTATCCATCTCTTTCCTTCTCGACATTTCACTGATAGCTATGGCCTTGTCTAGTCGCATCTAATGCTGGCATTAGTCCGTTTACATCGCGCTGCTACTTGCCCCAGTAACTGGCTTGAACATTCGCATTTTAGTTTAAAAGTGAAACATTATTTACTGAGTTAGATTGTTGCGTTAGTCACACACTGAAACACTCCAATTAATACTCATTTAGTAGGTTACGCACTTACACTGCGTATTTATGTCAAAAAATTAAATGTAAACAGATGTCAAGCTAAATTTTTTTTTACGGTCATTGGCATGGTTACTTATATAGTTTACGCGGAAAGACTTATTTGTTTTGAGCATTTCATTTACCAGTATTTTCATTTTGTTTCAGGTGAGTACGACTTATTTTCTGAGATCGAGCAGAAGAACACGTAAGTTTTTAGAACAAAAAACGTAGCAAACCACAAAGAAATTTCTAATATCATTAATTGAATAATTTAGGTTATTTGCTTCCAAAACCTGATGCTTTGTTTTGGAAATTTTCTATCGTTTGAAGAACAACACGAACTTGAACATATACACCATCTTTAGCATGGTGAACATTGGGTCTAGTCATTGGGTCGTTATACTTCCACTAAACTGTTCTACCCTACTGGCACTCGCCTAAGTTACTTGTACAAGTGCACTGGCTCATCAAACGCTCCAAATGTCCCTGTAGCGAGTGTTGACTGAGCCGGAGTGTTGACCGGTATGTAGGTTACACCGCGCGAACCGGCGAGCTCCCCCCTCGCCCCTTCGCCCCGCACACCACGCAACTACTTCTATGATCCGTGCACTTTTCAACAAGAAAATGTCAAATGCACACTCCTTGGAAAGAACTGATGCATACTGCGCAGGTACAGACAGAAATAGGTTAACAGGGACGCCTTTGAACATCCTGTTTATTTGTAACTGACATCCTTTCAGTAAACTCACAAACACATCGATTGCACAATTCAAAGAGTGGGTACATAGACATAATTGAAAGTGTTTTAGGACAGTAATCGATACTGCACAGATAACGAATCACTTGAAAATATCATTCCATTTTTGAAATGTTAAAGTGCATTGTAGCTGCATATCGACTAGCAACGGAGGAGTTGGTAACTATAGTTAGAAATTTGGGCTCAGGACCGTAGAGCGGCGGCAATGTGCCACCGAACAATTCTATTATTGGACGTGGGCCTATGTATTATATTTATATCAACCGCTACCCGTGGTCACTGGGGCAAGTTCGCTCGCTTCTTTAAACTCGCAATAAAAATCGGACAAGTTCGAGTCCGAGACCGTGGCCTGTGTAAACACTCCATATTTTTGCCAATTTTCGCATTGATCGTGAAATTAAAAGAGAAAAGTCTCGACAATAACATTTCAATTTAACTGTATTTCTTAGTAATTGCATTTGCAGACCTTGAAAAGCTGTTGGCAATAACGAATGTGTCAGTAGATATAGATTCCAAAGAAGGTTACAAAATCCTAATGTAGACATATTCAAATGTTGTGGTTATTATGTTATATTTAGACTAAATACTAACCGTTTTATCATCTCAAGGCAACGCGTATAAAGCAATGATAAACGAGTGACCATCAAATTAGGAGATCGACAACCGGCCATGACTCTATTTACAACGAACTATATCTTCTAGTCTAAAAAAACGAAGGATTTTAGCGATAAGATGACACAAAATTCACGCATATTCACTACTTTTTTCAATGCGGTAACACAGTTAAACTGATTAGGTACCTTTATTTTTGAAAAATACGTTTTCATGACTAACATTCTTATTAGTATTCAAGGCTATTTGTATATTATTGTGTGGCTGAAGAATACAGTGCGGCTCTGGTACTATCTCCGTTCGTTTGTGTGCGAGTGAGTCAATGTGTTCTGGCCTATATTCCGTATGGCCATTTGTTCCCGCACTCGAACGTATTTTAGTGAAAGTGCGTTTACAGCAACTGCCAAGGTTTTAACACCTGCATTGAATCGTTACAACTCATACATTCTTATAACACGCTGTTTGTAGGAAGTTGACGGTAAAACATGCTTTAAAAAAATCAGTTATAAGAAAGCAAAGGTACTTATAATGGGTGGTGTAAAAGTACCCTTAACGAAGCCGAAAGGCACTTGTTCTCCCCGTCATTGCGATATTTTTTTTTGTTCTAGACCATACCCGGGAACCTTCTAGACGGACGGAACGGGATATTTTTTTTTTAAGTACAAGTTTTGAATGTTATGACTTTATTTTAAATATCTCCACGATCCCTGCACTATTCAATGCATCCATTTGGGCAATGTTTTGAGTGCATTACATTAAGTCCTACCGTGAAACGTGATTTATCAACCCAGAGAAAAAGTAGATTCCCATATTTCCATTTGCGTATAGTTAGTTAGTTTGATGTACAGAATGCTTGGTTGACGGCTTCGTGAAGGGTCCGTTTACACCTTGTATGTATATCTTAAGAGATGCAGCTGCTAAATCTATATTTGTACCTTTTACCTAAGTAGCTATAAAACAAAAAGACAACAAGTCGAGTTTAACAAAAAACAATTGTATTCAGAATTAAAACTGCAGGCTAATGACGTAAAATCGACCACATTTTTGTCACCTCTCAAGCTTTATATTAAACGTCGAGTAATTAAAATCAAAACTTTACCATAAACCATTAAATCAAAAAGTAATGTGCGACATTTGGCCGACTGCCAAATACGGCGAGACTTCACTCAAGCGATTTACTAAAGTGCGTACAATGATCTCCCCTCATTACTATAAATTACCGCTACAAGTGAAAACAAAGACTTACTTTCGAAAGTGCAAGCGAAATGTGGTTCGGTTGCGTATCTTGTTCGCGCTCCATAGATCATCTGTGGAGAACATTAACGAATGCGGATGTTTCGCAACAGCGCCGGCGCTGGCGATCTAGTGAGTGCGCTAGTCGATACTCGCCACAGTCGCTGCACACTTGTACTCGATTCGGCCACGCCTTTGGTGGTACCTCTAATATGTTGTATCGATTCCTAATCGTCATGAGTTGAAACATGAACGTCTATCCCGAAACTTATTTAAAATTAGGAATAAATCTCGTAGTCGTTGTAGTTGGCAGCTACTTTCAATTTGAAATACAATATTTTGTTTTATGATTCATAAAAAACCGTTTAAGTCTACTAAACTGGACATATTTGAATGCTCGTATATCAAAGTCTGTCATAAATAATTTCCACGCCTCCTTCAGCTAAACAAGTATAACGTTTTCAAAAACCGAGCTTCGGGACCATCCCTATTCCAATGTACTTACTAATCGGCTATCTCTACATTTAGAATGCTTGTAGAGACTAGAGAGTAGAGATTAACAATAAAATTAGAAATGCATTTCACATTGCACATGTAGAGTGCTTTTATCTACCTTATCTAGGGATGTACCTAACTTTAAGTGAAGTTGTAAGCCAAGCTAACTTGACGCAGAGTTGTGTTTTAACGTGATTCTAAGTTGGAATAACTTTTGTACAGCTCATTGTATGTACGCCTGCTTTATTTCAAACAGACTGATTTTATCTAAGACTTCAGCAAAGATGCTTATCTAGGCAATATGATTTATCTCGCAGTAAATTAAAGGCCATGCACTGATTTCCTAACAATTTAATCGACAATTTTGTGACTAGAACATTAAATCAAATGATATCAGCACATTTAGAAAACGAATTGAAATTGAATCCCAGAACTAATTTCAATTTCTAGATACTTTAGGACAAAACCATTGCACTTCAATTGCAATAAAAACGTTTGTTAATTTTACGAATGATTCTCATTGGCTCGTAGCATCATAGCAGCGTCACCATTGGTCGTTTGAAATTAACTAGCGGGAGTATAATTGGCGGACTCCACTTGCGTTTGCACAGTTTTCATTACACTGTAAGGCCACGTTACGCGGATGAGGTCAGGTCACAGACCTTATGCATATTGCACTTGCAGAGTAATTGGAATGTTTTTATTAACGTAAGCAAATAATAAAAATGCTGTCATTAAATATTACTTGCTATTTTTTGTCGTAACTCGTAATACTGTTTAATTCCAACTTGTAGAATCATGATTGCAATCAAGGTCGCGTAAAGACTAGGTCGATAGTGGATACAGCATTGGGTCAGGATAATTGACCTTGCAATAAAAATATTACAAGACTTGTTGCATAGTGGAGTGGCACCATTACTTGGTACTTGGTAGCTGTACTTTCAGTTTTCTTTGCTCGACTCAAATGAAATATGTCAATTATGAGAAAAAATAACATGTAGCTCATGAATCGACAGAATTGTTAGCAAGTCAGAATCATGATCTGCCTAGCCTGCTCCCAACTATGCTGGGGTCGGCGGTCTTGAAGTCTAACCGGATACAGCTGAATACCAGTATTTTACATGGAGCGACTGCCTATCAGCCCCCGTAGCATGACCACTGTAGATAAGGATTTCTTTGACGAAAGAATCGACAAAATGACAGATTGTGTCGACACAATGACAGATTTCTTTGCACTATCTGTCATTTTGTCGATTCTTCCGTCAAAGAAATCCTTGTCTACGGTGGTCATGCTACGGGGGCTGACGTCTACAACCCAGTCAGTACTGGGTAATACGGTACCCCTTGATAAGACTGGTTGTCAGACTTTCGGGTCACTGACTACATGTAACGACTGTCAAAGATATACAAATGACAGCCGGGACCAAAGGCTTAACGAGCTTTGCGAGGCACGGAAAAACGCGGTATGTAATGGGTAGTCACCCATCCATGGACCAACCTTGGCAAGCGCGGCTTAACCTGACGAGCGACTCGAGTGGCTGTTATTATTTAGCCACGAGCTACTCTTGTTTGCAATCAGTATGAGGAACTAAGTAAAAGATTGTTGAGCGTTTTAAAAGAATGATAATGTTATCATGAGTGTGACAACCTTTTTAGCTTTCGCAGTGTTCTTTATCGTAGTCCTCTTAAAATTCAAAATTAAGCACGTTTGTTAGTTTTGACCTTATTCTTTTAAAGACGTCATTCAACACAAATAAATCAACGATTAATCATGTGTCAGATCTTTATACATATGTAACAAATGGCTGTAATTCGAGATCTGGTACATAAATAAATACTTCCAGCTCACGGAGCCAAACAGAAAAATATGTTTTTTTTTTGCGAAAACATGAACACGTGTTTGCTTACCTAAAATTCTAGTTTTTGTGTTGTGTAGGTGTATTTTAGTTAAAACTAGTTGTTGTATGAGGATTTGCTTGCCTTTTCGTTTTACTTAAATTCTACTATACTTCGGGCAGTGTTATTGGGTTTTTCCAACAGGAATTTCTCAGTAGCCGCCACGGAGTCTGGATTTGCGCCCGGTTGATGGCAATAGTCTCGCCCCCTATTACATGGGACTTAACATAACTGGCGAAATGTGGGTGTACTTTTAGGTACACCTCTGCCTAACCGTTCGGGGATTACAGACGTTATGTTATGTTATGTTAAATATTTCTACATCAGAATACCTCTGATCATTTAAGACAAAATGAGAACATACCCTAAGACTGTATAACTTTTACTGAAAATTTAAACTTATCAAGTTTAATTGTTATGAGTAATAGTATTAACATACGTACTAACATAAAGAGAATAATGTTGCTTGTTCAAATTATAAAATCTGTAACATTTCTCTCTTCCCTGAGATACACAAGCCACATGGCTAAAAAAAATGGCACAGATTAAAAAAGAAACAATCGGCCCGATGGTTCCTGGTAACCTTAAAAACACACAAACAAACACTTTGTTTCGATGTTTCGTTTTATTTTCGCTGACACAAATACGTTGAAGAGGATCTGATATTTAAGTCTTCTCAAACGACATAGATCTTGATTCTTGAACCTCTGTTCTGAGAAGCAATTTTTGTGTTGGCACTGCATGCGTCCGGAGTTTAAAACGTAGTGTGGCCCAAGTCACGGGCGGCTCGCGTAGTTCAAGTTGAAGGTACTTGTGTAAGGCCATTATGACGCTCTAAAAGTTATGAATGTGTCATAGATGATTCGTTAAAGTTTTAACAAAGAAATAGTAACTCCTTATTAAGGTTGAGTACACAATACACATTGTCAAGGTGCTGAATAACTTTCTTTGTCATATATCGGCCTACTTTTTATGCGTCTAGAACATTGAACTTAGTTTACGGATATTTAACTATGATTCATGTATAAAAGTGTGCCGATCAAGATAATATTGTTTTCAATTAATATTTTAAATACTACAATATCAAAAAAATGTTCAGAAGCGATGCATTAAATTTTTATTGTTTACAATTTGACCTAAATAAACACAGATTACCGATTTATAACTATGCACTTAGTCATCATCATTTGAACACACAGAAGTTAACAACTTCACATAAATAAATTGTTTAAAAAATACTTTTTTTTTCTATAATATTTATTTTATTCATGATTTTACTGGATGTACTATTAGGTACACCTCTCTGCCTAACCGTTCGGGGATTTCAGACGTGATGTTATGTTATGTTAAATATTTCTACACCAGAATACCTCTGATCATTTAAGACAAAATGAGAACATACCCTAAGACTGTATAACTTTTACTGAAAAGTTAAACAGTCAAGTTCGACTGCGCCGACCCCAAATGAATTGGGATAAGGGCAAGAGAATGATGATTCATGATTTTACTACCGAACTTTAAAGTAATTATATTATATCACGAAAGTTATTATAATAAATGCATGACATAAGCACGAAATGATATATCATCAGCTACGCAGTTATAGCTTAGAGCTCTATTCTTTGACTCATCTCAAGGACCTTGCGCACTACGCGGCTACAGCCACGGCTTTTGACCGTAGAAGCGACGACCAGGAAGAAAGTTTGGTCTCACGACCGGCCGTCCGACCAGTTTTGTTCGAGATAGCGGCCGGTCATGCGACAAGTCGTGGTGAGCGGTAACCCTCTCTAACCTTGCAGTTAATCCCGCTATCCTCTCTTCCCTTAGCCCATACACCAGCGGTCGGCGGCCGGCCTAGTTTCGCGCTAGGAATAGGCGCCGCCCCCGCTTCGCGCCCTACACCAGCCAAGTACTGGCTCGTTAAAGGACACATACAAGCTTTTCATGCTACATGCCGCGTTGCTTTCAAACACCCTTTTATACCTGCTGAAAGAAAACCTCTTTTGATTTACAACTTTTTAGGTCAGAAGAGTTTATCGTCTGTTTTACAAACTGTTTTGATCAGTGAGCTGTTTTGTTTCGTTGGTTTTATTAGTCGACGTCTATATTGTCTATGTGATTACTCAATGCCTTGTTATTTCATCTGGGTGAACAGTTTTGTTTTACTTCAACCGCGTTAGAAGGAAGTGACCCCACTTTGGTGTAATATTTCAATTACATTGCTCATTTCTATGTGTATTCATTTCATGTGTAACTTACAGAACTATATTTAAAACAGCCGCAACTACTAACTTTGATTAGAAAACAATACCCATTTTAAGATACTTCCGCTCAACATGGCCACTTTTAGCAATAACTTTTACCGAAAGCCATAAATAAAGTGTACAATATAAGCACCTTGCCGAAGCGAGCTCGGCGATCTATCGGTTCGTTAAAGCGAGCACGTGAGCACGTTCCATTAGGCACCCCACAGACGACACGCACAGTACGCACTTCACACGCGCAAACACTCGCGTGTTCAAGTGTTAGCGGACCAATGGGACAGAAAATGTGAGTTTCTCTAATGGTAAGAGTACCTGTTTAAACAGTGTGAAGTTCTCTTTCTTTTAAGTTCTTATTTTGAATGATCAGTCTAATCTACATTATATTAAAAAACAAATAATTCTTTAAAGATTTTAAACTGCATCTTAATCAAAAAGCTACTAAGCATGTCTCAAATAATTCCATAATCTTACAAATGTTTTATTTATACCATGATTAAAAGAAGAAGTGAGAATCTTTACAATAAATTAAACGATTAATCTTGATATGAGAAGCATATTAGACCCTTTCATAAATAAGTCTAGTATATAAAACTTAGGATACCTAGGACTAAAATCGATTAAACTTAATAAGTGGTAAATAACGTCGGTCGTCGTAAAACTGTGCGCAAGAGTGCATTGCATCACGAAATAGATGGAAGTACCAGCGAGTACCAACATTATGTGCGTGTATGAGTTACGGCTGTGCGACTCCGGCGCATCGCAGGGTTGAATCAGACATAAAATTTACTTCGAAATAGTTTTGTATTTAACAGACGGACAAATTAACGGAGGTTGGTTTTTTATAATATTATTGATAAATTGGACTTTATAATCTTAGACATAGACACTATACCATATAGAAAAGCTTTCCGCTTCAGGAGCGGAGCAATGGCTACACGGTGTAGACGTTTCTACGTGGCTTTGAGATCATTGTAACACTTTTCATAGTGTCGCGTTGGCGGTTGTTCAGGGCCTACGCAGCGTATACGTTACGCCTACGCAGGATCAACGCCCGATGTCAAGGCATTCTAAATACCTCTCTATCTTCATAGTAAGAAAGTTTATAAATCGTTTAAAAAAACAAAATAAATGACAGATGAATAAAACAACGCCCGGAATTCGAACACCCAGCTTATCGTATCTAATTTATTCACTCTTATATACAGTTTCAGTAATAATATCTTTTTTCTTTATATCAGGCGTAACTGCATATTAAATGCAGTTAGAAGCAGCCCTAGCTAGCTCTGCAAATGAATGCGACGCAGCGCAGTCCTTCGATTACACTGGCTTTGGTGTGCGTTGTCACTATTCTTTACGTGTAATTGCGTAGATCGCGTGCACATACACGCACACACACTAACACAACTTAGTCTAGGCGCAGTCGGTGTAATGAGCTAAAATTATTTGCAATTTCCTTTCTGTTCCATCTATAAGCAACATAACTAGGAATTCGCTAACATGTGTGCGACACATGTATTTTGTACGTGTTAAGTTTTAAATTAGATTATTTTTTATTAGCAGTAAGCGAACCAAGCAGGAAAATAATGTCTTGTACACCTAGATACTATTTGAAACTTTAAAGATAAAATTAATCATGTCTACATCAGATAAACGGTCTGCAAAAGAATAGCTTGTCTACAAAAGATTGCCTGAACTCTAGTCAACTATGCTCCAAAAAACAAGCTAATCAGGCCCAAATATTACAAAGATCGTTCAAATTCTTTCTCAGTAGAAACAAATGTAAAAGTACTGAAACTACCCACCGTCCAGGTTATTAGCCCCGCGCTAGGCTGACGACCTGACCTGAAGATGTAACAATAGTAACCTAAGAACACACTCGTGTGAAGAGGCGGTGCCTTCACGACCTACCTAAGTACCTACGTCCACTCCACGTTTGTAGTTTTACTGACAAAGGGCTGTATGTTTACACACGCAAACATGCTAACGATCTCCAACACGTCAACAACATTTTAAACACTAAGCTTCAATTTATAACTTAACAGAAACAATCAACAATGACAACAACTAATAAATGGACCCGCTTGTCCAATAAACAAGCGTGAAGCCAAAACAAGACGGAAAAAGATGCGTTTAATTTCGTACAACTTCCAAAAATATCATGTTCAAGTGTACAGAAGAATTTCCACAAGAAATCCACCATCTCTAACCTAGATTCAATCTTAAAATTTCTCGGATCAATACATGGTGTGACCCGTAAACCGTCCAGCGGGTACACGGATAGATCCCTTACCCGTGTAGCGCGCGTGAACTTCGACCTGGGGTTTGGAGGTCATTAACATTTGGGCGGGCGGGAACTGGGTCGGTGCGTCGTCGGGCTGCAGCGTTGTCATGGCAACGCGCCGCGCCGCCTTCGCCGCCCTAGACGAGGCCCAATCTAAAGCCTCCAATTTCCCGCTTTATTTAGACAAGACGGGTCGTATTACGTTATTGTTCGCAAGTTATTTATAGAATTTCCTCTTGACTTGTAATGCTATCTTTGAGTTGTTTAGTTATATCGAACAGTTTAAGTGTTTTAGGTAATTGATGCTACATTTTCTATGGCTTCAATTAACTTTAAAGTTAAATACAAATCTACTTCGTATGTACATAAAAAACTTAGAATAAGCTATTTTTCCTAACATTTAACGTACAGGAGAGTAGCAATATTTAGTTGATGTATTTGCAACTGACTTTCTGTCTCCAAGGGATCCCAACAAGCTACTCGCGAACCGCGAACCAAACGCCGGACGCATGACATGCAACCACGGTTACTATGGAGATGATGTGTGTTGCACTTATCTATTTTTTTTTATAAAGTAACTAGGCTGTTGCCCGCAACCTTCGTCCGCGGGAAATTAATATATAAAAATATAACTTCCCTATTTTATACTATTACCAGATTTTTCATAACGGCCAATCACCATGTTCTACCTCAGTTTTTTACAAACTAAGCATAATTACTGACGTGGTCCGTATGATGACGTTCATTTAATTTATGAAGGAATAACCAAAATTCTGACAATCATGTAAGAAGTTCTCAGCTTTCATAGCTGCGCTGTGCCGAGCCTGCTTGCGTCACCATCCCGCTGCTACAAGGGACTTGAAAATAGGTCAAAAGGGGGCCGAACCACAGTCACTGCCACAGCACACACCCGCAGACACACGCTGGTGTATACACCTACAAATCTACGAAAATCAATGGAGCCACGTGGAAGGACCTTTGACATTTGAAGAGGTCATCTTACCGGTACTTAGCCACCGGCTAACTTGGGATTTGTACGGTTTCCATGGTTACGCTTCATGTATTTTGTACGGTTATGTAAGAGGATTTTCACCGTCCTATTTATGGTGTGATTATTGGGTTATTTCAGTAGGATAATCTTGTTTGGTGATCCTTGTGGTATCGGAGTTAATTAAACATATGAATATTACCTCCGATTATATTAGTAAGAATGAGTCGTTAGAACTTGTCCCCATTTATTGCGATCACAATAGATGCATGAGTTCTTAAACAGATATCATTATTACAAAAAGTTTTTTTTACCCAGGGTTCGGAACTATTAAGATAAATATTTTCTTTGAAAATTATCGAATAATTATTATGATAATTATCATGATAATTATCACTTCGAACCCTTGAACTATACCAGCTTATATTTTTATAATCCCTAAATTCCATCTCTATTCTTCCGTTCATTTTAACAGGTCCTTGTGACGATAAAAATATTTTACAAAGATACCAAAATACGTGTGTACACAATGGAGTGAAAATAAAACGTTTATTTTTAAATAATGTCCGCTCAGCCGTCGAGGGATGTGACCTAATAACGATGGTGTTTTCTTCCTTTCATCATTTTTGCAGGAAACTTTTTTCACATAATTTAACATTATCAAGGCAAGCTTTTTTTAGTCGTTTTGTTAACCATTTTTCAAGTACACAGAGGGGAAATGTGATACAATTTTCCTCTATATTATGATATACTAGCTTACGCCCGCGGCGATCGTACAACCGGGATGAAAAGTATCCCATGTGTTAATCCAGGTTATAAACTATCTGTGTGCTAAATTTCATCCAAACCCGTTCGGCAGTTTTTGCGTGAAAGAGTAACAAACATCCAAACAAACATACATCCTCACAAACTTTCGCATTTATAATATTAGTAGGATTCATGCTTGCTTCCAAGCTGCATAAACCGATAGCATAGTAAAACCAGCCCATTACAATCCCACTGCTGGGTCCACCTCTCTGTAAGTGGGCCACACTCCACCGCGTGGGACAGGTTCAATTAAATACATGGAATAGAGGATCACATTGCTAAACCTGTTGGAAAAATTTGGACATCAGTCATATCCAGGCCCAACACATAACATGGCTTCATATTAATTTCTTTGGACCTGGACAAGTTGTAACTTGAAGACCAAGAAACTGAAGAATTTCCCCAAGTCTGTTGATTCACGCAAAGAGTATCTTCGACGGAATTTTCCGAGCGAGAAGGTGAGAATGGCTGTTAAAAGGGGTCGTGGGGCTTTTGGGACCACATTGACCGGTCAAATCAAATCAAATCAAATCGTAAATCATATTCTTCATACTTCTCTCTCATATAGGTATATTGTTATTTTATTTTATAGCCACAACTATCATTTTATATGTGCTAATTAATAATATTATCCATTATTTTGTACCGGTACTGATAATTCATGTAATTGTTGATCAAAATATCTATTATATCAGCTTTTTTGTTAACTGTACTTTAACTTCTTATTCCTTGTGGTCCCAAAATACTACTCAAAAATAATTATTGTATTTAAAGGTGGAATCCGGGACCGCGGTCCCGGTCCCAAAAGCCTCACGACTCGTTAAAAGATCTAAGTACAGCAAGGCATTTGTCTTTTTTCAAAAAAACAAAATAATTTCTGTGATAATGAAACGTCAACCAAAAACATAAGAACGTCCTCCTCTACTAACCCAAAGTAAGCCTTTGATTATTGTTGATTCATTGATTATTTTATTTATTAGAAATAATTATTCATTAAGTAAAGTAAACTAACTATATATATTATTAACTAAAAACTATTAAATAACTTAAAATAAATAAACTAACAACAAACTATAAAAGGGCATCAAAAAACGCCTTCTCAACGCTGTCAGCTGGTAATGTGACCAAGAGACTGGCGGCGTTACCACGGTGTATGGCAACACTTAGCCTCTGGCCAAGGTAAAAGCCAGCCCTTGGGTCACGGGAAGCGTCAACAAGGCGTTTCGAAATTTCTTTGATACTTTCATTCCATACAAATAACAAAATACCTTTCTAAACACCGCAAGTACAAATTAGGTCGCAGTTAAGTTTTATTGGTACCGGGAAACGTCAGTTATTGCCATATGAACACGGCAACGGCAGCATAGACACAGTTGACATTTCGAAACAGAAAATTGTTGCACTCTATTTATAAATTTTTCGCAGAATTAGAGGAATCGTGATAGTTATGTTGAACACTGTTAACCTTAATTGCATTCTGCTTAAGTATTTTTTTAAATAATTTCTAATGGGGCAGCCTGAATACCGGAATGTCAGTGCACTGTTGGGGAGGTGGACAGTGACAAAGTACACTACTTAGTATTAGAAATTCTCTTAAAACCAGTTTTTTTTTAATTTTTCAAAGGAAATAGCACAACACATGCTTGTAATCCCCGAAGGGTTAGGCAGAGGTGTACCTAATAGTACACCCATATTTCGCCAGTCATGTTTTTTAAGTCCCATGTAATAGTGGCGAGCCTATTGCCCTCAATCGGGCACCAATCCAGACTCTGTGGCTGCTAATGAGATATTCCTGTTGGAAAAAGCCAATAACACTTTGCCCGACTCGGGAATCGAACCCAGGACGTGCTTGCGAACACTCGGCCAACGAGGCAGTCTTAAATAAAATAGTTTATTAGTTAAACAGCCACTATAGTAAAAATGAAATGAGTATTATTGGGACTTGCATCCGAGAATAGATAGATACATTTGTAAAACATGAAAAACCACTTTTGTGACATACTTTTATTTTCAACTTAATGCTTTAAAATAAATCATAATAAGAAAACGCATACTCGTTATAAACATAATTTAATAACGACCAGATACTATGACCAGATACATTGCTCGTAGAACGGATGGCCGATGGGGCCGAAAAGTTCTGGAGTAGCGACCGCGAACCGGAAGACGCTGCGTTGGAAGGCCTCCCACTAGGTGGACCGATGACCTGGTGAAGGTTGCAGGGATCCGCTGGATGCGAGTCGCACGGGACCGGTCAATGTGGCGACACTTGGGGGAGGCCTATGTCCAGCAGTGGACGTCTTTCGGCTGAAATGATGATGATGATGATGATACTATGACTGCTGAAGCTTTCAGCACGTGAAACGCAATGCACGTCTATGTACTAATGTCCACAGAGCGAATGTACCAACTGCCTTGTATCACCTTCAGTTAAATTACAATGTAATGACGGTCATGGTTAACTTTTGAACTTCTGAATGTTCGTGTCAACCACCACGTAGTTCTTTGGCAACGCATGTCGATTAAAAAAAGCTCGTATTGCTCAATTAAATTATGTATTTTTATACTGTGGCTACAACTTTCATCGTACAGCTTATGCTGACGCGAGAAAAGTAGGTGGTCGGTATTAGCAACCCTCGGAATACATCCCAAAAAACATTGTCATGATAAGCGTGGCTATGCCTTTATTTTGAACGCAGCGGTAGTACTATACCGAGCCCTTAAAGACTATGTACATATATTAGACTGTCGTGTACTCTTTTCTTGATACATATTTATTTGTTCCATAATAATCGTCATCTGCCTAGCCTTTTCGGTCGGCTTCCAGTCTAACCGGATTCAGCTGAATACCAGTATTTTACATGGAGCGACTGCCTATTTGACCTTCACAACCCAGTTCGTTCTGGGTAATGCGATACCCCTTGGTAAGACTGGTTGTCAGACTTTCGGGCCACTGACTACCTATAACGACTGTCAAAGTTCTACAAATGATGATCGGGACCAACGGCTTAACGTGCTTTCCGAGGCACGGAGGTCGTAATGTAACTCGGTATGTAATGGGCGGTCTCCCATCCACGGACCAACCTAGGCAAGCGCGGCTTAACCTTAAATTCGACCCAAGGCTGCTATTTTTTCCATAATAATGTGTACCTAAATACAACTTTTTAAAGAAGTTATTGGGTATCTGCCGAAAAACTCGAAAACAGATTACTACGAACGCAATGAAAAGCAGTAAATTACTTTGAAGACGGCTGAAACTGTAACTCACTTTTACTTTTCGCACAAGTGTATAAACACATCTCGTCGAACTTCGCGACTCCTGAATGGAGCTGCTCATTAATCGGCTGAATGTATCGCATTAAAATACAACGGAGACAAAATTCTTAGGGCCCCTGACATTGGGCTTTGACCTCACTCCGCCTTTTGGCAGTCGCCTTGGCATTGCAGCAGGGCCGCATTCAAAGGCCCGCGCCTCAACATTTATACCAAGTATCGAACAACAACGGCTGTCCTTTACCTTCAACAGTAACGAAGTGCCTTCTGGTGCCTGCGTTTTTTTCGTCTATATTATTTTTGAAACGTTTAATACAGTCAATTGTTAATTATAGAAGTTGGCTCGGAGTGTTCGCTTTGTTCAGTGCACGTACTTCGTGTTATTGTAAAGGTCAGCGGAGTTAATATCGGGCACTATCTGGTTGGACCGAATCTCGCAGTGCGCGATGTTGCGCCATTAGATGTAGAAAAAAAAAGAAAACGCATTACGCCATTAAAATGCCTCGATGCAATTTGGCAATAACTCCTTGAAGATAATACTAAACCAAATATTTAAGTAGTACATAGTCTAGCTTTTGAAAATATTTTATTAGTTTAAGGGTTATCACTCGAGCAAAATACTTAACTATCAGTCATTTATTTTTTCATGAAAAGGCTTTCATTCAAACATAAATGACTGATAAAATGAACTAAGTGGATTCTACAAATAAAACAAATGAAGCTCTAAAGATAAATTAGGTACTAAGCCATCAATCTTACTAGCGCGAGCGCTTATACCTAAATGAAGCTAGAATATTTTAGCTTAAAAGCCATAAAAATCCAATAATTTGAAATGAAAACTTTCAACTGCAATTACTAGCTAATTGAAACAGCTTCTGCTATAAGAAGTCGTAGCTCATAACCTATTTTCAATGAGGTAGCAACTAGCAACCGCGCCTGCAGCTTTGAATAATATAACAGATACCCCTGCCATGATATTATTGATCTTTAAATGTCGAATGTCAAGAGTTCAACCAACATGGCGGCCGAGGTTGCCTTTTGTTTCTATGAAACTGCATAAAAACCGCGAAAAAAAAAGGATAGATCGAAGGGCTGGTCTCTATAGATATTTTAAGAGCCATTAAGAATGATGATCATCGAATTTTCGAGAGGAAAAATTAGGAATTCAAAATGGAGTGTTATGAGGATGCACCGGCCGGCGCGGCGACGGCTTCGACGACGGGCAGCGCTTGCGCGGCGCCCCAGTTCCCAGCTCGAGGTCAGGAGTTCGTTCCCCGATACGTATTGATCGCCCTGTCGAGGCCGGAAGTGGGCTTCGGTGCAGTGGACCTCCAATGAGTGGTTAGCACCACCTTCGAACGGCTGAAGAAACTTCTAGGCGATTAACAACAGTCGTCCGTCGTCGTGGCAACTGACCAATGCAAGTTCAACTCATTCGTGAGGCTTTTTATTTGCTTGTGTTTAGCACTTAATTCTAGGACATTACTACCTAACTTTACTAGGCAAAGTCACTAATTAAAACAAGTGTGACTTAATACTTTTTTTTTTTGTTTTTGCCCAGGTCTTTTCAGTTAGGGGTAAATTTATTAATATACAGAATGCCTTCTGGGCACTTTTCCTATTGATAACGATGTGGACGAATATTTTGACGCCCCGTAATTTTTTTCCCATTTTGATACCTAAAATATGTACACATATTTTTTAATTATGTTAGATCTGTTTGTAGTTTGTATATAATGTACATAAGTACGTAGTAACGTACCTATGTATAGAGAAATACGACTACGATTTCCAATACATACCTAGTGAATACAACGTATAGAACAAGAGAATAGTAGAACAGCTGGTTGTAGATCCGTATTGACAGTTCATTCACGGATTTCCCGGAATTGTCCTCACGTTACGCGTATCGAGCGGTATATTGTATATAGATATAGTACGCTAAAATAAACATAGTGTGTATGTATATGACACGTTGTTAATGTATAAACACTGTTGCGATATTTATTTAATAATAATAATAATATTCCACAACTATCACACAACGCCGTCTAGTCTCAAGCTAAGCAGAGCTTGTGTTATGAGTACTAGACAACTGATAAACATACTTATATATTTCTAAATACATACATATATAGATAAATTACACCCAGACACAGAACAAATGATCATGCTCATCACACAAACATTTGTCCTGGGTGGGAATCGAACCCACGACCTCCGGCATAGCAGTCAGAGTCACTGACCACTAGACCAACAGGCCAGTCAACCAAACCGGCCGGCCGGTCGTAGTATTTATTATTATTTATGTATTTTTTTTTTTTTAATTACATAGCGAAAAGGAAAAACTATTATTCTTACAGATAAACACGGGAAGAATGACCTTTCGAAGCAAATACAGTTATTCCAGTAATTTAATAAAATACAGCAACAACATAATTATTTATATTTATTTATTATAGAGTTTGCGGTCGCCACGGATTCGATAAATGAATGAATTAAATACATTTTATTATTTACTAGCTGTTGCCCGCGACCTTCGTTCGCGTTAAATTATTATAATAATATTGCTTTCCTATCTGAATCGATTTTGTAATTTCAATATTATTTTTTAATAATCCTTTTTTTTCTAAAATAAAATTAGCCTAAGTAAATCCTTATAACATCAGGAATCAAAAATTGGTGCAGCCGTTTCGGAGATTATGCGGAACAAACAGACAGAAAGACCGACAGATAAAAACAAAATGATATTTTGTTATAAGTACCGTATACCTTTTAAATGCATTAAATAAAAAGCTATTATTTTTAAATTACAAACAGACACTTCATTTTTATTTATTTGTATACAGTGAGTGTCACATACAGTGTGTGTGACATACAGTGAGTGTCATTTGAATATTCCAGTTGAACTTGACATTGGCACAACTTCATGAGACTAGAAAGAAAATTGTGGTACTTATGATACAATCAAGCTGGGAGTAAAATCATATTTAACAATAATAATTATATGAACCAAACTCATAAATTAAATTAAACTCTCACTCAACAGTTAGCTTCATATTTAAATGTCAATATTGCTTTCAATTTATTTGAAGGTTAAATAAATATTTTCAGTCTGCTAAAGAAAATGTTCATCTTCACATTGAAGTTTCCAGCGTCAAATCTCGCGGCGACCTTCTTACCAATTTACAATAATATTCATTATCAGGCACATTGACGAGGACATGTGCACCACATGAGCAATTGTTCAAAGTAAGCCGTCAATGTAGTATTGTTATTAGCATAAACACGACACACAGACGAATCAGTCGCCGTATCGGCGGGGGTGTTATCGGCGCGTTATAAGTAGGCCCCGGAGGTGGGTCAATGACGTTCGTTGACCCGCCTGCAACCCGCACGTGTCGACCTCGCATCCCCGCGCACACTGCACCCCCCTCGCACACACCCCCACTTCGCCCCGCCCTCCTCGAAATTTATGGTGATTGTGGGTGAACCTTTCCAAACGCCTCAATTAATGCATTATTCACGTGCTTGGCGCATCCATCATAGTATTACCTGTAACTTCAAATCCATACTTGTATTCCACGATGTTCCTTCAGTGTCGTAAATACGATCGATATTTGGTTCATATTCTGTACTTTGCTGTTGTAGATAATGAACTGAAATTGATACTTAAATGTCTTTGTTATCTAGCTACATGTGTTTGTTGTGTGTCAGTCTGACATATTTATTTGCTAAATTATTGGTAGATTTTATCGCTACAAATGCATTTAACGCCAAAAGAAAATATTTATTTTAATTTATACGATTACCTGTGTGGTACGATATTTTGATACATATGGAATACTAGTATGCCATGTATTTTTAAACTTTATATAATGTTCCATCAAAATAGATGGACAAATTTTAACACAGCGTTCAGTACGTCTAACCAAAGATATCCAAGCAAAAAAAACACTGATTAAAGTGATTTTATTTTGACCTAAAATCATTGGGTAACCAACAATTTTAGTGTATTTTCGCTACCTGTTTTTTTTCTTGTAAGTATCTAATGCGTTTTTCTCATTTTTTTTTACCATTGTCCTTATTTTGATGGTCTGAATGGTTTCTAAAAGTTTATCCATCTATTTTAATGGAACCTTATATAAAGTCTGAGGAAATCATTTTAATTTTCAAATTACATAACAAGCACGTGACTTGTGTTTAAATTCACAGACAACATGCGATCGTAATCACTACGCATAGCTACTGCCTACACAAACACATCATAAGCAAGGTTTACCTATTTCAATTAAAACCTCATCTTCAACTGTGTGAAGCGACTAGGCTCGTTGAGGCATAGGTCAGGCGGCCACTCCTCCCGATCCTCCGTATTGATTGAACAGTTGACGTATGCACATTTGGCGTACTAACCTACCTCTACCCATACTCTAGGTGAGCTATACACAACAGTTTCATTGCCATATTCCCGGAGATCGCTATATTTATCAGTCTGGTCGGGTGTGGAGTGCAGTGCGGGTTGCGGGGAAGGGGCGACAGCGCGCAGGTACTAGGTGGGTCAATGACGTTCCTTCACCCTGTGCTGTGCAGCCTGCGCACCCTGAAAGTAGGGCGGCTTTCCACCACCCTTGCAACACCCCTCGAGCTCTTAGCCCCCCTTTATATAACTTAACTGCACTTAGACTGTTGTACTTCACACTTGGATAGGTCAATCAATGCCATCGGTTACTAAGATAATAAAATTTCGCCCGCGTGGAGTTTGATAATTGTCGCCCGGGATCATATTACCGGGAAAAAAAAAGTATTCTATGTGTTAATCCAGTTTTCAAGCATCTGTATGCTAAATTTCATCCAAATCAGTTCAGTAGTTTTTGCGTGAAAGAGTAACAAACATCCATCCATCCTCACAAACTTTCGTATTTATAATATTGGTAGGACATAATCCGGACACACCCTTTATTTCCATTTAATGAGGGAGAAAATGAGGTAATACTGACGGAAACGTATCTGGATTGTTGGTTTGTTATGGCAACAACAAAAACAGGGAAGGGCCGCCCGGGGTCCGATTTGGGACCGCTGCTTACGTAATATACTCCTTCATTTGTTTATTTATAACATTTTCCTTCTTGTATTCCTTGAGACATTATTAAGCTCTGTGGGAAACACGATTTTGGTCAAGTAAATGTTGGGGGAAATATATTGCACTGATTGTCATACGGATGATAAGCGAATTAATCGGTGACGTCATTACATCATGTGGCAGTCAGGGCCCGCCCACATCCCCCTTGAACTAATTTGATAAAACAATGGTTTATTGGTCAAATTATAATTAAAAATACTATCGTACCATAGAGCTCCGTAACTCTACGTTCATATAACCGGTCTCACAATGAGTAATTACAACTATAGGTTAATAATTAATTATTAATATTAACTTGACCTTCAACGATCAGCTTTTCAATGTAAATTCTACAGATTACGTTTAATGTATTCAAGTTTATTTACTTTTGTAAACAAGTATAGACAATATTAGTTCGCAAGGTCATGCGCATGCGTTTGTTTTTTTCCTATATTATGCATTGCATGTTATAAAATGTATTATAAAATTAATTGTAATGTAGGCTCTTAATATGCATGTTTATAAACGACTAGAACATAACATCACACCTGTAATCCCCGAAGGGTTAGGCAGATATGTACCTAAAATTACACCCACATTTCGCCAGTTAGGTATTTAAGTCCAGTGTAACAGGGGCGAGCCTATTGCCATCAACCGGGCACAAATCCAGACTCCGTAGCTGCTACTGAGAAATTCCGGAAATCGAACACAGGAGCTCGTGCTCAGCAGTCGCGCTTGCTGCCACTAAACCAACGAGGACAGTTCAACAGTACACGGACAGAAATCAAGACACATTAGCTTATGTTCATCGATTATGCAATTAGTTTCACCTCAGAGGAGATTTGCGAAACTGACAACACCTTAGCAGCAACTTACCAATAACATACATACTCACCTTCATGCATATATGCGTTTAGAGTGACATAACTTATACCACCAACTAGTACAACAGGTAAATGTCGACGACGCTAATCCAATGAGAGAGTACCAAGAATTAGAACATTACATAAGGACACCCTGACGATAGCGACAAACTTATTGCATCCAAGTACTAGCTGCACTATAAGTACCAAACAGTACTGGAGCCTTCGCCCATGTACTCGTAAAAGTAGATAGAATGTCTAAGTCAGCCAGGCCAGTAGGAGCCAAGGCTAGGTTGAGCAACCGTCCCACTCAATATGAAACTTTATAGCTACGCATGGAGCACAGAAAATTGCTTGGCGGCTGTCGTCAATGACGTTCGTTGACTCGAGCGTTCGATGCCGGCGCAGTGCTGTTTTCCTTCTCCGTTTTCATGCATTGATATTAGAAACTATTGAAGCTGTTTCTGTTATAATGTTAGCTTTGTAATTCCCATTGATTTCTGAGTAAACAACGACGAAGTTTGTTGTAACTTACATAATTGTTTTGGACAGTTATTGCATTTAATTCGCAGCAATGACCTTAAAAATCTTGCGAAATTAAACGCGACTTTGCATTTAAATAATATAATTAACCTTGAATTTACAATGCATATTTAGAAATGGAATGGTAAAACTCTTGTAGAAACTATAGTGCAAATAATTCAATATTTATTTTCTTAATTAATCTACAAAATTCTAATTAGATCTAATAATGTTTTTCTAGGAATACCCATTTAAAAATTGATTGACAAAAAAAAAATACCTGAAATCATGATATACCAGAAAATTCTTTTTGAAAATTAGGAAAATCTCTGTATCTACTCTGTAGGTAGCACATAATAGCTATAACATTGAATTAATATTTTGATTCCACAGTAAGTTGTAAGTAACGAGCTCTAAGATCATAGAATTCAAGGTCTGCTGCTGGATGTACGGCGATTCCGCGTCCGATCTATCATGTTGAAACACGTAGTTATTTTAAACGGCAGAAGGTTTATTTCATTTGTCGTCTTGCAAGTACAGCACCAGTTACACAAGACCCCTGCAGCCTGTCGCTCACTAGCTTCATAATGCAAGGTGGAGGGAATCGTGCGCACGTCAGAGCTCTCTGTTAGCTGGTCGATGTGTACGTGAGGTGGCTCGGAGCTCGTGACCCAATTTCGCAGCTGCTGGTTTCAGCAGCGGTGAGGGGAGTCAGCGGGGGCCGTGCGGTGCGCGGGGGCAGCGGCAGCGGCGGGAGGCGGGCGCGTGTCAATGCCGTTCGTTGACTCGCAGCAGCGCAGCGGCATCGACGCGGCCTCCGCCTTACATAACCAACGACAATGAGCGCTCGGCGAATGCGTGTGATGTACCAGCCGACCCCACTGTTGCCGGTACACCGGCGGCACCCAAGCCACCTGATGCAACTGTTTTCTACTTCTCTAGCCCACAACCACTGGCTTGTTTGCATCCTAAACACTCATCTATCAATTGAATGAGGCCTGCAGGCATCATCTGGAATATTCTAGAAGTGTGCAGAGACAATTTCACGCTACTTATTTATATGTCACTATAGTTGTCAAGGTCAGTTTTCAAATATATTTTAGCAATGAGTGTCAGAACTGTATTATGAACCTGTAGCTAAACCACACAACGGCTCCATAATTCATGTTTATTAGAACTTGTAGAGCAAAATATATCATTCCTACAAGTTTTGCGCATAAAATATTGTGCAAATACCAAATAACTTTCAGATACTTGTAACGGATAAGAACTACAACTGAAAACTATTTGTGATATTGTAAGACATTCAACAATCTACCTATATATCTATAAGCCTGTTAAATAGTTAAAATCGTCTAGGTTCAATGCTCTGGTAAAATTATTTGGTATTTCCTGAGCAATCTAAGCAACAATTAGTTAACTTAAAATTCCTTTAATTAAACTGAATTAATTACGATGAATTGTAATAAGTCAATGAACCTGTTCAATATCAGTAAAATAGCAAGTATCGGCTAAGGAAAATTGACTAAAAACCTTCGTCAAACCAAACTGTAATTAGCTCGGAAGTTACTACAAAGTTGTCAATTGTTATATCTGTGAATGAGACAAGTTAACTGTCGGAAGCGGTTCCTGCTACATAGGGGCGCAACAATGGGCGCGTAGGGCGGGCGGACCGAGCCGGGCGAAGTCGGGCCGAAAGTGAAAGATGCGCGGGTGCGGGGGTGCGGCGGGGCGCGCGCGGGGCGGGGCAGCGAGCAGAGCCGCGCGCCCGCACTAGCGAGCGAGTGCAGCGAGTCGCAGCCTCACGCAAACAAAACTTTAGTTACTAACCTACTTCCGTGCGGGCGCCAACCGCGAGCGCGACTCCTGCTCCGCAGCACGCTCCCTGTGTGCGCTCCGCTGGCCCACACTGGCCCACGTTCCTTACCTATGACACGTTATAGTGATGAACTATTCTATGAAATTAAATAGGACTCTAAACCGGCTTGGCTGTTTATTTTGAATGGACACAAACACGATAAAGCTGACCGGACGACAAGGGCAATCGAACAAAATGTTTTATGGTGAGATGACGTTGTGTACGTCTTGTATAGCTTTTATGTTATTTTATTTTTCACGTTGTCATGCACTTTGCGGTCTCGTCGTTTCATTCATTCCTTGTTTATTAGTAGACGGCCACGCACACACCGCACGTAAAAAAACACGTGTTTTTCTATGATTCCGATGACTATATTAATTTAATCACAATTTCTATCGATAAGATCTACTTCTATATTATCTTCTCATCAAATATTCTACAAAGTACTATCGAATACTAATCATCATTATCGGTGTACTCTTGATTCTATTGCATTAAACTAATTTATCTATAATCCAATTGCCCACTGTCTGTACAGTATCTTAGGCACCGCTAGACAGAAAACAACTCTTTATTTCTTATCATAAGTATTATCATTTTGACCAACTAAGCAGTAATATTTGTATGTATTGAGTATGTATTCACATTTGGTTATCTTGCATTTCAATATTTCCAAAGAAAAATAATCAGCTTTTTGTTATGTTGCAGTACAAATTAATGTTTTGCTTTTGTGTCAATGTTTATAGTTAACTAGTTATTTTATGGACTAATTTTAACCCATGTCATATCAATACCATTGTCGTTAATTCAATAAATAATAACGTCTATTTATTTAAAAAATAAAGCTGAAAAATATATCTCTTGATTGGCGGCCATATTGGACGTACCTATGCTGCTGATGTCGCCCTCTAGCGACTAATGACGTTAATATTATTGAATGATAACACAGTTTTCTATTTGTGTATATCTTTACCTAAAAGATTGCAAATTATAAATACTGAAAATAAAATCACCTAAATGTAGGTTATCTTGTTGTTATCTTTGTGTTTTGAAGTCTTTATCTTACATAATAATCAACCATATACATGAATAATAACTAATAAGTCAGTACTCATATGTTAGTCGAAGGAATAACAAAGAAAATAATCAATTTAGGACATAACATCCAGACACTCACTAACTTACTGACAAAATTTCGACATCTCATCATTGACCTCCAATTTACAGTAACACCTAATCAAGATTTAAATCATCAGATAATTTCAATATACATATCTATAATAGCACCACATTTGAACTTTTTTAAATTAAAAAGAAACTCAACGCAATTCTTGAAACTCTTCCCCCAATATATATTATGACTAACAAAAATGTCAAAATTTTCAAGATACAAGAACTTCACATATGGTTGGATTATTTTTATCCATTATGCTCTTAATCCTTGTATAATGATCTCACGGTTATATTTGAACCCTCGCGCGGCTGCTACGCTAACCATTGTTGCAGAGTCCGGATCTACGTAGTCTATGTACAGTCAAGGACAAAAATATGTATACACTTAGGTGAAGTCATTACGGAGTTTTTCGTAGAGTATCGGTTCATTCATTCACAGTATATGTGCAAAGATTCTAACTTTTATCAATAATTTTAGGAGAATTTTTTTTTCACTAAGGGTAGTCATATTTTTGCTCTTGACTGTACAAAGTAGTTAGTACCTGCAGTTAGGCACTGCCAAACTCACTACTTTCTCGCTCAGATCTTATCCGATTGTGATAAACTCTAATTGAAGCAAGCCTTGTGGTTGAATAACAGAACAATTTCTCGAAACGAATTGTTTCATTTTCGTACAAGAGGTGGCTCGTAGCTAATGGCTACTTTCAATATCGATGAAAAGATTAGTTTCCCTATAGTATTTTATATTTTCTTGTAACAATGTTTTATTGTTTCTTAATTGAAGAGTCTTTACTTCGATGTCTAACTAAGGCTGCTTTTACTTCAATTGCTTCGTTGTTTTCAAGAAACTAATTGCAGCTTCTCATTCTTTTAAGAGTTTACTAACTATGCTTATTCGACGGAAATAGTCATCGCTGGTAAAACCTGCGTTCTTCAAATACTTATGGTTTTCGAACTGATATTTGTAGATAACCGTTTCAAATAATCAAAAAACTTGAGCAGGATATGTAATTGATGTAATACTGTCTGTCTGTCAATAGGCTTCTTTTGGGTTTGCTCGTTCCATCATCGACCTCATCTCTGTCCTCAGGACAAGATTGAGGTCAAGAGTAGGCACATTTAATATAAAAGAAATACTTTCAGCAATCCTATCATTCTCCTAAGAGTGTACAAGGACACTTAAAATCGGACTTAGGTAATTCTCACACGACACCGCACGTCCGCGCGGTCGGGCGGTGAAGCGGATCTTACGTCGCATTGGCTTGTATGAAATCCGTTGATGACTAACACACGTACACCGCCTGACCGCGCGGATGAGCGGCGCACCTCCAATTCATTTGTTGTGCCGCCTCCGCAAAATACAAAGAGCAGCTAACTTTACCTTTAGCTCCGTTTGTGAAAGGGTTGAAATTGAAACTCGTAAGGTAGACGTTGAGGTCTGTTGATATTTCAACAACATTGTTATCGTCATGGCCAAGGCCTACCGGAGACCATTGACCATGTAACTTTCGAAATTTGTACCAGTTATTTTAATGGACGTACAAAAATATTTTGGGGCTATTTATGTTGCCTGTAGGAAATTATGATGACCCTTACGGTGCCATTTTATTAACCGAACTTGCTTAATAACATTTAATATCAAAATATTCAATAATGTTCGTATAACTAAGGGCAGGTTATTTTTTTCAATGACTTGCCTACGAGGCTACGGAAACGCTACGCGGCTACGAATTTATTTTTGGCGCCAAGAAGAAAATAAATGCATTTTTTTGCCTTCAAAACAAAAACAATAGAACGTTTTTTTATTACTGTTGGTTTTATCATAATTTATTTCACTCGTCGAAAATTAATTATATCAAAATGCCACTATATTATTTTTATTAAGTTATTATACAATTTAGAGTTAAAATATAAACATTTTTTTAAATTATTATTGCTGTTTTAGTGTGATAATTACCTACACTTCTTACATAAGTGGGTATTACATAGCTGCAACACAGTTTCGAAATACCTTTAAACGGCTCCTCGTTTAAACAGTAAACACGAATTTATTCAACGAGCAATGACGCGTATTTAGTATTGGTCAATAATATTTAGAGCGAGAATTATGTGAGTTCATTGCGTGGTAGCGTAGTACTAATTCGTGGAGTGTTCACGAACATGCGTGTCGTACGCGAAAGCGTCCATGTGTGCGTTGATTGAGGAGTTGCGTCTGTGTTTGTGGATTTTTGAGTAAAACGCGCACACGGGCCCATCGTGTGGGCTCTCGAACGAAACTGGGTCGGTTCAGTGACCCATATGTTTATCTAACGATTGTGTGGCGGGCGCGAAAGGCCCGGAGCGCCTCGCGAGCCGCGCTCTTATCACTATCAATGCGTTCGCGTTTTCGTTTAGGTTATCTGTCGGGCAACCTGTCTCCTGCACTAAACTGATTAGTGTTCACGTTGAGTGACACAGTGCACATGTAGACATTATTTATACCTATTTTATAATGCATTAATTGAAGAAATGGTGATTTTATTAATCATCTCCTTAACATTACTGCTCACAGATGCCATTTCAAACTCGTAGTTTTCTTATTGTTATAGTGTTGGTATTGCCCCCGTAGCATGACCACCGTAGACAAGGATTTCTTCGACGGAAGAATCGACAAAATGACTAAATCTGTCATTGTGTCGACACAATCTGTCATTTTCTCGATTCTTCCGTCAAAGAAATCGTTGTCTACGGTGGTCATGCTACGGGGGTTGGACTCGGCACCGCGTCCATCGAAAGTGAGACCAATCAACCGTATTTTACTCTTTCGAATAATGGACGTAAAAGAACCCTTAACGAAGCAGAAAGGCGCTTGTTCTCCCCGTCATTGAGGTACTTTTTTTGTCTAGACCATACCGGGCAACCTTCTAGTTACGGAGATATTGGTGGTCAAAGTTCCAAATTTTTCACAGAATTTTTTAAATACAAGTTGTTAATGTTATAACTTTACTTCGATCCCCGTACTATTCAATGCATCCATCAGCACAATGTTTTGAGTGTGTTACATTGAGTCCTACCGTAAAACGTGATTTTTCACCCAAAAAAAAAGTCGTTTCCCAGCTTTAATTGTTTTGCGTAGTTACTTAGTTTGATGTACAGAATGCTTGGTTGAACGCTTCGTGAAGGGTCCGTTTACACCTTGTATATATTTTTATGTCTTAATTAGCGCTCCAATTTCCTAAGTTTAATATTAAACTGAATATTTTTTCAGCGATCCCCTGTTCACCGTATTATCTTCCTCTTTACTCCAGTCATGTAAAAATAACTTTCCTGATTCACATATTTTCCTTGTTTAAAAATGGAATTCCTCGTCTGAATCATAAAACGACTTAATTGGTCGTGAACACCACAATGTTATGAAGTTTTTATGTTACCTAGACCCAGAAATAATACTTGCAACAATGTATGTGTCAGATAGATCCTTAGCTAATGTTTTAATAACCTTGAACGACATCAATATTCATCAATCCATTCATTTTGTATAGAAATGATTTTTGTCCTCAATAAACCAAACTGATAGAAAATAGACTTACGAGTTTCAGTGTAATAAGGTGTGAGTGAGAGATAAGTATTTTATGATGTCTGTCTCTCTCTCTGACGTAAAATAAAATGATGGTGATTTTTCTCTTTTCTGTGATGGACGTGTTCTAGTAAAATATACGTTTATATTAAGATTAGAAGCATTATTTCTTTTATATTTCATCTGGATATGGGCCCAGAAAAAATAAATTAAAATATTAACATTTAAAATTGTTTGTAAAATTTAAATTTTTGATATTCCATAAACAATTTTAAGTTTTTCATCCAAGTCCATTTAATTTGAATTTCGTGAAACTCGTACACCCACGTGGAGAAATTCGCCGTACTTTCTCTAATACTAAAAACCATGCTCATTTAACTTTTATTATATCTTAACCGCTAAATTGCTTCGCTGATAAGATCCCACTGACAAACGCGTGCAATACCAATGAAGTGTTGCGACTTGGCATGTTACCTTCTAACAATCTTACAACTGCACTCCTGCAAATTGAGTGCAATCAACTGTGAACCTTGTAGTCGTAAAGTTAAGGACGCTATTGTGTTTCGCGTTGCACATAGAGCTTTGTAGGTACCTATTACCGTTTGCTTGCCAAGGACGGTGAAAGCGGAGAGAAAGGATGTGCAATAGTGACGTCATAACTTTTGAAGTTCACGTTTTTTCGTAAATCCTTTTACAAAAATGATGGAAAATGTTGAATTCAACTTTCATTGTTAAGGGAGCTCGTGGCTAAATAACAACAGCCGCTCGGGTGTCTTCAAGTTAAGCCGCACTTGCCTAGGTTGGTCCGTGGATGGGTGACCACCCATGACATACCGAGTTTCCTCCGTTCCTCGAAAAGCAAGTTAAACCGTTGGTCCCGGCTGTCATTTATAGATCTTTGACAGTCAGAAAGTCTGACAGCCAGTCTTGCCAAGGGTCGTATCGAATCGTATTACCCAGCAGCAAGCAGCAGCAGCGTGCAGCGTAGAGCAGTCGCTCCATGTAAAATACTGGTATTCAGCTTAATTCGGTAAGACTGGAAGCCGACCCCAACATAGTTGGGAAAAGGCTAGGCAGATGTTGTTAAGATATAGACAATTGTGCACAGGTTTTGAAATAAGTTTCAGAAAATCCTGAAAGATGTGTTAGACGTAAATTTTTGCCAAAATTAACATTACTCCGTTAATATTCTTATAGTTTTCAGGAGTAGGTACTACCACAACATAGTGTTTATTATACTTCAAAGAACTCACACATTTGATCGTCAATTTCAAGCGCAATGCTCTGAATGTGTTTCAGACTTTAACCTAACACTGACTAATCACTTCAAGTATAAAATGATAAAGATTTACAAAACAAAAATATGACATTAATGTTAAAATAATGTGGTCGCAGATGTGTCTTAATAGCCGCCATGTGTCGACCAATTGACGATCACTCCTATCGCGGCATCGTGATATTTACAAGCGTAAATTCTTAGCAATTAGTACTCAACAGAAACCCGTTACCTTCAAACACTTGAAACCAGTATCGCCCTTCATTTTCGTTAGCGCCGTCCATACTTTACCTTTACGAAGGTGAATGCTGGTGTTGTACCAATTCAAATCATCATTCGCATAGTTACGTCTCATTCTAGACTATGATAACGGCTATTGGTGCGAGCGGGATGCTACAAATTGCTTGTTGTTATTAGTAGTTAGACTTAGGCTTAAGGTCGCTTGGACAAAACGTAGATGCGTCAACGAACGCTAGCAAGGTGACGCATTGTCACCAGGAATGTATTAGTTATTGTAATACTGGTGATGTTACGTGCGTAAGAGATGCTCTTTGAAAAAATTATAAACGTAACGTATACATAAATGTAATAGGTCAGTGTAACATACAGGGTGCATCAAATAAATCATCTTCGTCTTTCGTCGATGGTACGACTTGATTAAATATGTTGGGTCCAATATGTGGACACGTAAATATCATCAATGTTTGTAAATTCTTGATTAAAAGAATATACAAAGGGGGACGTATTTGAGCACGAAAATATCTATTCACGGAATACCTATCTTTAAGAAGCTATAATTGGCAAAATGTGCAGCACTAACTGGGCTGTGTGCAGTACTAACTGGGTTGTGGAGGTCAGATAGGCAGTCGCTCCATGTAAAATACTGGTATTCAGCTGCATCCGGTTAGACTGGAAGCCGACCCCAACATAGTTAGGAAAAGGATAAGCAGATGATGAATTGGCAAAAATAGCGCTCAATTTCTCATAAACATCATCACTAAACTTGGTAAATCAGTAACAAATTACCAAGAACTTGCAAATCGTAAGAAACGACATTGAAATCACTGGCCACAATCAATTTGTTATTCTAGCATTCACACCTGCAGAAACAACCTGTGTTATGTCATGAAGTTTTTTTCTAGCGCACTATGTGCTAAAGCCTATTTCATAACTCCGAAGGTCAAGCAAAGCTGCGGGTAAATGATACTAAAATAAATTAAAATAATTCTGTAATAGGATCCAATATACAAAGATAAGGTTTTTCTCGGAAGCTTGAATGAATAACACATCCGTTTGTACTATAAACAAGCATTAGCATGCAGCCAGTCACTAATAACATTATGTTAATCAAACTGCAAGAACTTTGTCAACTTCATTGTATTCATTCAGGCTTTCATGTCATTTATCTCGTTGTTTACGCTCGGAACCGATAGATGGCGCTGGTCTTAAATCGATCCATAAAAAAAAAAACTAAATATTATTATTATAAGAAATAGCTATGAAGGCAGAGGTAAAGGGAGCTTAAAAAATAAAAGCAATAAAATTAAACCCAAATTTCAAGTTTACATAAAAAAATATAGTAATGCATTTATTTGCAGTGTATTCACCGTACAACTTATGTCTTGGCGATTCATGACATCACCAATTTTGAAATAGTATCTACTTATTTATACAATAATAAGTTGGTCAGAGTATGAATCAGAATTCAGAATCTATGGGGTTTGTAGTCAGTCCACAAAAACACTATTTTAAAATTCACATAGCAAAATAACAATAACATAGAGATCATAACGATACGTCAGTCAGTCGGGATGTCGGCCCATCTGTCCTAGTTTCCACTGGCGGTAGGCACGCTGCGCAGGCGTTCACTAATGTTGTATTATTATCCATAAACACTGATATATTATACAAAGACCGTCAATTTTAGTAAATGAAGAAGCTTCAGAATATTTTACGATGAAAACATGAAATAAACGACAATTTAATATGTGTGTCAGTCGTATTGTAGGTACCTATACACGCAGACATCAACAAAGTGTGTCTGGGTAATTTTTTTTGTAGGTGTTCTGTGTAGTAAATATTTTAAATCATATTTCCTGCAGCAATGATTCATAATATACGTATTCGGGTATTCGGGGAAATCCAAGCATATCATCAAAACAAGTACTTATGTATCTTATTATTGCTTCATTTAAGTTAAAAAATCCAAATGAGAAATGAATTAAGCGTTAATTGTCTTGATGACAGTTTAAATAAAACTCAAAATCATTGCAGTAACGAATAATAAACTCTTAATTCAAAAGACACGTGTGGCAAACTCAAACTGGCAACCCAAAAAGTATCCATATTAGAGACGAATAAAAAAAGAATAAAACATATTCACAGATGGTTAGAGACGCGAGCGGGAGGTATGCGCTGTCTAAAATTAGGGTCAATGATGATAAGACCGTAAAACCGTCATCTATGACTGTACCACGCCGGCTCAAGCAATTTGTACGCGGCTGTACCGTGTGTGTTTTCCGTAGATTTTTCGAAGGGTATTGGGGCAAGTTCACGATAAAAAATGATTAATGATCTGGCTTGGTTTTTTGGGAGTCTTAAACATTTCCTGCCAAGTTTCTCAATGTTTTACACAAAGAAAAAAACATAGACAGACAATCCTGAAAACAAATTTCAACTCAATTCAAAATAACACATCTGAAAGCATCTCAAGACGGTATAATGTACACATTCAATTATCCATATACGGACATTTACGATATATTTACAACAATGATAGAACATTTGATTTACATCAATCTCATAGCTGTCAGCGGATAAAGTAGGCGAATAACGCCCATCCGCCCACGACAGCTTGTAACTTAAGTCTGAATCAAAGTAACCTATCTCGAATGCACAGGCAAGCATAGGCTATAAAACAATAATAAACTTAGTGCTGGGACTTTTTAATAGGCTATGATTTAAGCTCATGAACGGCCACACCTGTCTAAGCAGTCAAATGGCAAAAGTTCAAGTTACATTTTCTGCCCGGTGTATTATATTGTATTGTGCTGTAAATAGTGATGATTTTTAAGGAAAGTATAGTAACAAAGGCATTATTTTATTCCATAAAAATAAATCTAAACTGACGATAAAGAGAGATAAACTCTCAACCAAAAATGTAGTTGGTAACCTTCTCATAATTCTATCTATAACTCAATTCGGCTTTGCGTAAAACGCGGAAGCAGTAAACCCACATTTTCCAATTAAACTACCAGCCAACAGAATAACATAACAGCGCAAAGTTGCGCAAACACCAACATCTAAGTTCAAACAACTGACAATCTAGCCGGTTGCCGGTGAGGCGGTGAGACGGTGACTGCAGTAGGGTTTCCCACGCAGCAGCCCTGCGCTGGCCTTGTCGCTAAACCTTTGTGCGAGTGGGAGCACAATGTTATCGAGGAGTCATGGACTCGCGCCTGCTGCCATTGTGTTAATCTCATTGACGCAAATTATTCAGTTTGAACTACCCCGCTTTGTTGCACACGCTTGAATTGCGATTAGTCCTGTTCGTCGAATGAAGCGAAAACAAAAACGATCATAAAAGTATGATCAGCATCTAAATTAATTACTTTGAGAGAATTTCAAGAGTGGATTAAAGAGGAAGAATCATTCCTTGTCCCAAAATCATAGACTATAAAATCGAAGTTCAAACCAAAACATAATAAACAAAGAACTCATTAATATTCGCTCCCGCATCCCGTGACCACCGCGTGACGCGTTTGACACAGGTCATTACTAATTAAATGACACGTCCATAACTAAGTACACGTGGAGCAATTAATCAACAGAGGTGAACGATCTTGAAATCTAATAGATCTCTTGGACATTCTTATGGAAAGTGAGTGTAAACACTATAAATAGATACTGACCTTTCGCTCCACTGATGCGTCAGCCAAAGTTACGTGATGTAACCGACAAAGCACACGCACACAAACACAAAACACGTAAAATCTCAGTATGTGTTTGTGTGTACAACTGTACATGCAAGCACGATCAGCGGCCATCGAAAGAGAAAGTGGTTAAAGTCTCAATGGTGGTTGACCGGTGCTCAAGTAGTGTTGTCGCGCTGCCGCCTGTGCTATCGATGAATTTCATCGCTAACCCAGTCCGGTGTTATTGACCTCTCGGCGAACGCACAATTCGGACTTGTCCTTGTAACAGTGTAACACATATTAAACACGAAAATACTAAAGAACGTAGTTATTTTAAAACTGTTTAGAATAACTTCACCCAATTTTTATTCTCATAAACCCAATACTCTACAGTCTACGCACTTTAAATCGTTTAATTTATGCCAATGCCAACATCGATATTTCAACTAATTTATAGCATATCACATGATGCTATAATGACTTTATCAAAATCTGCATTAGATAAGAGAAATTTTTATTGGATATAGAGATTCTCATAACATAATTGTCTCTTTCTCGAGTAGTATGAACATAGAAAGTAAAAGTCTAAAACTAATGACTTGCATATTCCACTCTTGCGCAAGATGAAATTAACTTAACACGGTATTTTATTATACTTACAATGTTTTTAACACTCATAAATACACTTATAATGTGTTAAAATGCTACATTAATAACACACTTTATATTATGCACTAATAATTACTAAATAAATGGTATTAAAACATATAAACAACAAAGTTGGGGAACCTTTCTCTAGATACTTAAAAAATAACCAATAAGATGAAGCTTAAGATAAAACAATGCAGTTACCTTGACTTTATAATCTAAGTGGAAAAGGGACAAGTAGGTGCGGTCTCAGACCATTTGATCTGTCGATATTAACGTTCGTCCACTGACGTAGCATCACTAGTGTTGCGGGATGCCGCGGACCCGTTCCTACGGGAAGTACCGTAACTTACACCCGGTACCGTTGCCCCGACCCGCCGAGTGCCGTGCCCGCTCGCTACGTGAGTGCGCCCGCGCCGCCTAGACCCCGCCAATTACTCTCGCTTTCGATTTAAATCCTATTTCCGAAGACAATGAACTTTCTTCGCTTTATTGATGCCTATTGTGCTGACGGCTTATGCAATTTTTATGTGAATTGTTTATAATCTTTCTAAAAGTGAATTCGTATATTCGTTTTATGCGCTAAACATGGCCTTCAACATTGTTATGAGATCGACTTAAGTGAAGATTACGTATCACATTAATGGTGATTGTTTATCGATATATTTAATTCTTCATTGAAATACATTAGGGGTCAGATTGCTCAATTAGTTTCATTCTAAATAAGGCATCAAAGCAGCGAAGTGCGGACGACGTCAATCACAGTCCGTAAGCGTGTACTAAAACAGAAGATAAAATCGCGTGAAGCAAGCATTCAAAAAACTTGGGCCTTGACCACGGGTGGCTGACATTAAAAACTCACGCGCCTTTCACGGCGAACTCAGGTGGACGTTGTATAACACACTTTCCATTTCTTTGGCAGAGTTTAAAGCCTCATCTCCATGGAGCTTGAAGTTGCAATGGACGTTCATATTTTATTGAAATTGATTTTTAATTTGAAATTATCATCAAAATATGCAATTAATATTTTTCAACATTTTCCATGACGTAACTCGCCATGTTTACTGCCCATGGAGTGATGTCACATAGATTTGTACAAGTTTGGTTTGATGCAAGATTGTGTGACTCACGAAATCCTCATAACTGTCACCAATTACTTCAAAAACCCTTTTATATGAGTATAATCAAAATTAATAGTAGTATCCACGTGGTAACTCACTTTGGCAGCGTATTCGGGGCTTTATTCGCGGTGTCGTCTTACGAAACTGGCGGACTCGCGCCGAGTTAAGGTCGCCGATATGTGGCAATTTTCCCATTTCGAAGAGAAGCCAAACCTTGACCTAGGATTTAAATTTCATTTCGTCACTCCCGCTTCACTCGCTACGTATTGCAATTTATTAGTCGCCGCGTTTGTGTTATAAATGCAAAGTGTGTAAGTAATATGTTGATTATAAGGTATTCAGGCACTTGACGTTGCAAATCTGACAAATGTTTACAAGAAAATGAGGAGTGGCAATAACGACTACATTTTATTTTCGGACGCAGCAATAAAGAAAGTTTTAAAATTGGCAACGAGTTGTAATCAAAACTGTGGAGCCCATCATTGTACAGTCATTTTTAAAATTTTGTCTTTTTGGCTTTTAAAATACAGACCAATTAATAATCTAGTACAAATCTTGCACAGCATTTCCATCCTGAAAGTGAAAACCGGAAACCAGCCTTAACTAACAATCACAGGCTACAACAGCTAAACACTCACGATTGTAGTACATATGTATATGTAGTACACATATGCATAATGACAATGAAAGCGTCCGTTAGATGGCGCTGCGCAAACGCAGCGTGCGCGTCACGGCTGTGGACCGCGGAGGGGGTCGGTTGCGCCACAGCGCGGGCGCTTTACGCAACGCGGCCGTTCACCCCGGAAGGCGTTTTCCTCGCAGTTTCTTTAGCAGTGTGTTACTGTGGCGCGCTCGCGTGACTCCATCGCGTGCTCAATCACCCCCACTAACCCCCCCGCCACATCCGAACCACTCAAAAGTGCAGACCTAATTATCTTGTCGCATGAGACAAATATGTAAGAGTTGCACTAACGTCTGCTTTTAGCTATCGACGGGAATAGCACCAGGATGCACCTATGTGTCCCATTTAAAAACTACAGCGTTTACCAGGCACTTAAAATTTTTGCTTAATAAAATTCTCGTATATGTGTTATCTTAACAAAATCATTTTAAAGGCAACATATTTTCGAAATTGTATTTTAACACATTTACACGCCGTTCTGTTGTTTCGAAAGAAAGCTGTTAAGCTTGTCAGCGCACTCATTTATCCTTCCATTTGGAGAGACATTAAACATATGACTGCCGCCTGTTTGTCATGATTTCTTCCAGGCAAAGATATATTTTCATTACCCTCATTTATAATGTTTTAGCAGCAAATCGTTTGTTGACTGAAAGACAAATTTAATCGTTGGAAAAATATAGCTTTCGGGCTGCATTTTGTATGCATATTGATGTCGCTGATGTCGCAACGCGTATCGTGTTTCAGAGCAGCAAAATAGATGTGAGCAGTAAATAGGGAAACTAAAATACCATGAAACATAACGGATGACGCCGCAACAAGTATTTCTCGAAGCTGGGTTAACGCCAGTTTATATGAGGAAATTCGTTTTAGTGTTTTGGTCTCGTGAAAATTTCGTAACTGCGTGCAACTGGCCGCGCCGCGGTGAGTCAAGTGTAAATTTATAAACAATAAGAACCCTATTACTTACGAAACAACAGTTTCACACAAGCTTTAAATTAATGTTGCTCTATGGGAAGACTGACAAATTGCTTCGCGATTGTATCTCGAACATTCGACTGGCAATTACATCTTTTCCAGACCAAGTCGGACGAACGGTTTATTGTTACAAAATACAAAGTTAAGAATTGAAAACAAAAGTAATGTTAGTTGCATCTTTGTCTAGAACACCGGTCATGCATAGAACAAGGAAAAAGTGCTGCTTGTGATTGTCAAAGTCCGATTTTACATAAGGTGTGACATTGCCATCGCCTGCGCAGGTTACGCAAGGATGCACTGCAAATCGGCGGCACTTGCGAAAGCATAAGCACACGTGCATTGTTAAGGGCAGCGCTACTGCTCGCAGTCACTGCCTGCATTAGACATGCAGGAATGTTTGGACAGCGTTAGTAATGCAAACGGTGGTTTTGTATTGCCAGAGCCAAAAAACTTTGCATTTCCTTCATTTCCGTGGTATTTCCGGATCACAAGCCCATAAAGAACGCACTAACGCTCATCATCTGCCTAGCTTTTTCCCAACTATGTTGGGGTCAGCTTCCAGTCTAACCGGATGCAACTGAATACCAGTACTTTGCATGTAGCGACTGCCTTACTGTCCTCCACAACCCAGTTCGTACTGGGTAAAGCGATACGCCTCGGTAAGACTGGTTGTCAGACTTACGGGCCACTGGCTACCTGTAACGACTGTCAAAGATCTACAAATGACAGCCGGGACCAACGGCTTATCGTGCTTTAACTCTAATGGTGAATAATACTTTAATAATACTACGAAGTCTACTAATATTCAGCATGGAATTTCAATTATTTTCTGCTACAAGCATATCCAGATGAAACCAAACAAAATATCACAAAGTTATTCAACTCATTGAAACTAATTTTAATTCGTTAAGTTTCTAAAATCCAATAACAACTTGTTATCATATTAGAAACTGTCTTCTCTTTAACTAGCTATTATACAATATGTTCTTTCAAGTTAGGATTTGCAGTCTAGACCATTTTTTTGCGAAATCGTGTAGCCGCAAGCGCAGTAGCTAATTGAACGAAGCATTTTTACTCTTTTTTACTTATTAAATTCATATTAAGGCTATTTAAGCAAGAATAATGACGGCAATTGACAAGTACAAGTTTGTAATTACCGTTATAAAATTAGGTTAAAATTATAAATAAATTATATCATCGCATGTTAAAAAAAAGTGGAACAGTTAAAATATTTAATATCATTAGAAAAACTACTACTAAATAACACTCCTACACATAACTAAACTGAGTTTTAAGATTAACGATTATGATTTCGACAACAGTAAAATTAATGAACACAATCTAATAATTTCTATTGAGACCAATCGATTCCGATTATTACTGACATCGATTAAAGCCATAGAGTTATAAATTATGATTTTTCCTATTAAAAGCCACACCCTACCGTCTGATCTTCGAAAGTGATCTTTCGCAAACACAAAGCAAACTGTGATTCGTCGACAAACTGCTAAAAGCTCAGACATATTACTCAAACACACATTGAAAAGTGATGTGCCATGATATGTAGTATTGTATGAAGTTACTCAATGAGACAAGTGCTAATACTCGTAAATTAAAACATCTCTATGATACAGCTGTCCCAAATAAACAAGGGGTAAAGACCTTTACGTAAGACGGTGTTACGTGGCCTGGTGAGAGGCAATGTCAGCCTTCACGATTGTTATGACAGCTACGCAGTCTTAGACCCCCACACAATACTGTGTTGACGATCAACTCGACTGCGCTTTCTTGTTGGTCTTCCAAACTAACATCAGTTAATAATAATGCATTTTTTGAATGTACAAATGAAAGGTGGAGGTCAAATTATCTGTACATTTAATTCGTAACAAGTTTCAAAATATGAAGAAACAAAACTGAGATGTTTTCACGGTATAAATACTTGTAACAACCTGATTTCGCCATGACACTATCAAAGTTAGTCTTTACCAATGTCATGTATGTAAACTAAAGAGGTCTACGAAAATTGTGCTACGAGCTACGCCGCTACGAACTAGGTGCTACGCCAGTCTTTCACATTTACATTGACTGTAAACTCATTCGTTGAAGACTTTTTCAATGACAGTGCCCCTCAATTCAAACAGTTTTACGAATTTATGGATGTAACTAATTTATTAACGATTTAAAAGACATCATAGGTATTAATAGATATCATCAGAAATGGTTTTCTTGTTTCACAACAAGGCAGTGTATTGCAGATCAAGGTTCCTCTTCATATCTAATAAAATTCGTCTTTTGTTTCGCTAGTGTTATGTGCCTAAAAAGGTCAATGAACAGCCTCGGTATTTCTACAACCGAACCTTGTATAACATAACAGCGTTTATAGTATTTCACGCTAGCTTATTTTGAATACTATGTCAAAGTAATAAGATTCAAATTACGTTTGTGCGTCCGCGAATAAAGACCTTACGTTTCGGTATTCAAGCCACGATGTGCACAGTGAACTCTATCGTAGGTTACGCGGTTATTTTAATGCAATTTGAACTCAGACCCGAAGCACTAGATGTCGAAATCATTTGGCATGAGCGGGGTAGTTTTGACATATTGCATTTAATTTATAGTTTGGCAGTGACGGCCAAAATGTTAGTTTGTTTATCGTTAGCGTTCGTTCTTGACAGCGAAAAAGTGAAAACGGCTGCGGTGGCTGAGCGTAGTGATTGTGAAACTAGGCTCCGCGGCGAGGCCTCGCGACGATGGTGCGCGGGCGCCGCGGTCCGCCCGACGTGATCTTATGTAATAGGAAGCATGCTAGTATTGATTCCTACTAACTGTCACAACACATGTGTCATAAAATCAGTCACGCATATCGTCATTAATCCTCCTTTTTATCAGGGAAACAATAACTAGGCCTCTCTTTACATTAGAAATCTCAACGCATAACACAGTTAGGTTAGGGTCATTTAAACAATTTCGCGTCTAATATTCATCATTCGCAAAATTTCATGCCATTGACATTCAACTCGAGCAATTTCTATGAGATGCTATATGTAAATACGTTGTGTGTGAAATCAGATGAATTTCGAAATAAAAGACCTCGTAAATTCAAATTGAGTTTTATAATAACATTAATGAAAGCATAGTTTGGTGCGCGGCACTTAACAAGACTTTCTTTCAACGCTGATAAGATCTGTATTTCAATGCATACATATATTTTTGGCAATGTATTTGCAGTCGCGGTTGGACCGACCAGCCAAAACTTATAACAATGGCGATGATTAGTGTCATTGACATAACTATTGTTCATTGTTAAATTGACGTAGTTTTACTTTTACACTTCCAAGCCGTTCTCGAACTTTTTGTCCGAACAACTTTGAATTGCTCATTACATTCTTTAAAGTTGAGTTATAATTGTTATGATCTTGTTCTCAAAAGATAATGTGGATGTTAAGTAAGTTTTAATGTTTTAAGTAACGTTTAAAATAATCTATACAGAAGAAAATATTGCTGATCTCAAGATTCAGCAGTAAAGTTTCGAAGGTAAATCTAGTTCTACCTTGATGAACTAACCATAACTACACCAACTAACTAACTAACCACACAAACTTAACCATACCAACTTAACCACACCACACTAACCACCACTTTAACTTTAACCATATAAAAACCAAAATGTATACAGAGTGTAAACAGACCCTTCACGAAGGCGTCAACCAAGCATTTTGTACATCAAACTAAGTAACCCTACGCAAAAATTATTGCTGGGAAACGACTTTTTTTTTGGGGTGAAAAATCACGTTTTACGGTTTACCGTAAAAACGTTACTTTACGTTACGTTGAGTTTTAACTCAATGTAACACACTGAAAACATTGTGCTGATGGATGCTTTGAACAGTAAACAGGTCCTAGGGTTAATTAAAATCAATTTATAACCATAAAACTAGTATTTAAAAAAAAAATTGGAACTTTGACCACAAATATCTCCGTAACTAGAAGGTTCCCAGGTATGGTCCAGGATAAAAAAAGATCATAAAGACAGGGAGAACAAGAGTCTTTCGGCTTCGTTACGGGTCTTTTTACACCCTTTATAAAATAATTGAGTACAAGAACCTACACGTTTTTACATATTATCCGAGCTCTGTCGCCGGGCACTCGTCTACAATTAACAAAATAAAATTAAGAACGAGGAACTGTTGAAGTAGACTCATTTAGGTTCGCTTTGTCGCGATGTTTACGAATGGGTGAGGTCATTCACACCTTTATCGTGCGACTCGGCAGAATTCGGATTGTCACCAAGCGAACGTTCCGTCAACTGATACATAAAGAGATCAAAACAACACGTCACATTACGCACTGTAATCGGTCAGGTAGTCTACGTGCTTGTAATGGGACAGGACCGGATTTACTGCTGTAATCCGACCCGGAATATTAGACTATTTTCAAAGCAACACTGTTTACAAATGACACATGAAAATAATTGACTGTCAACTCCAGAATCGTATTACTACAATATTTATTATTCACTTCACGTTTGTTTGTAGGTAAACAACATTGCTCGCAATACACATTTCTCGAATTCTGATTTTATAGATAAGAACAGGTGTCCCAGAAAATAAACATGCGATCACCATATTTCCATTTATGTTCGTTTCGTGTGCTGTCGTCATAACTATAAAAAACAATTTTATCAACCACCGGCGGCCTTATCAAACAATGACTCCTGATTTTGGTTGTTTCTGTACAGTTTGACGTATTATACAAGATTACTAGGTGCCGCTTAAGGTAGGTCGTTCAACTTCAACTAGATCACCTAGTCTCGACGAAGCGTGTGAAAAACATCGACACCACATCCAACGTATCGATACAATGAATACGTCGATATGCCTCGCTAACCAACTGATAAACATTTCAAACGATGGGAACGAAATTCTAAATTTTATGGTGCAGTTGCGAAACCGTATTGTTAACTCTTCAACACAAAATACAACAAATAATGTCAGTTTGTCAAAGATAACTTTAGCAGAATTCTTTCTCTAAAATCGAAGTCAAATATTTGTTCAATTGAGGAATTTAGGCAAGGCTCGATACACCTGCAATTCAGGTATCGATAACATACACTAAAAGTTGGTCACGTTGTCTGAAAATGTTATCTGTCGACTTGTTTGTCACCGATAGAGCTCAACGTCAACAATGAATAAATACCTATCTCCAGTCAGTCTTAGTGTCTGCTTTGTTTATTTATTGTGTGAAAGTTTATCTTTCAGTCGGTATATGACATTATTTCAGGAAAGTAGTCCGCAGACTGCAGACATTTTAATCAGTAGATAGTAGGATTATTATCCGCAAAATATTAGGGGACGAACTCGGGTGATTGTGCAATCACCCGAGTTCGTCAAAATCGGCTAATAAGTTAGTCTGCAGAGTCCATGTGAACCTCAACAAAAAGATATTTGTAGTACTTTGACGTTATGAACTTCACATGGTTTACTTACAACGTGTTAATAACCTCCTCGGACGTAGTTTTCCATAAAACACATCATTATAAATGCCTCCAACTAAATCGTGTGTGTCTAATGACATCTAAGTCAGACTCACTGACTCATAATGCAGAGTAACAGCCCATGAAAAATTCATTGTCACTAAATATAGTTCAAAAATTAAACAGACGCGCTTCCAAGAAAAATAACGTATGGTGTCGAATATTGCAGGACTTCCTGTTTTCGCAGCGCCGAGAATGGGGTTATTCGGTCCAGCTCGCTTTCACCAATTCTTCAGATAGGCCAACCATACATAGCGCGTTGCGTCAATATCTCGAGTGGCCGTGTTTTCTCGGGAGAATAGTTAACCCAGATTCGGTCGATCCTGGCTAAATATACCGCAGCTACCTGACTTCGGACGCATACCAGCAGCGCATGGTCGCAGCACACCGCATGACACGTTGTCAATCTTATTTAAAATATCTTTTATTTTTAATGTTACGAGCAGTTGGCAGGGTGTGTACTGACTGGCTGGCTGAGTGATTCATGTGTACGTAGAATCCTATCGGATATGGATCAGACGAATTGATACGTTTCAAAATGCCTGGAGTGGAATTGCCTACATGTATTTCTAGCATAAAAGGCTGAAATTAACTCAAAGAGTGGAAGCTTAAACTTTTGTAACTGAAACCTTAGTAACTTACCAGTTTTGAAGAACTTTCGAGTGTTGAAATTATTTTTCACTTATGAGGATATAATTTTTACGTGTAACTTTTATGGTTGCCGAGAAAGAAATAACTTTAGCAGTATATACTATAGTTGTTACTTTAATATTTTTGAGCGGTAGTTCAAAAGTATTTTTTTTGTATTTCAATATACATCTGGAATTTTTCAATAATTCCTCCAAGGGTTATATCATGGATATAACCCTAGATATTAGCGAATATAAATATAACATTAGTATCTCATCAAAAAAAATAGGCACTACTAGTAGAATCTAACAGTTTTAGTTGTTGCATACATCGTTAAACCACCTGAAGGTAACGGGCTACCCATCACTATTAAGTAACTCACTATTGCAATGTCGAACATGTTTTTGCAACACCCGGTAATAGTGTGATCATATCACCTTATGACGCTACCTTACATTCTGACTGCAGGGGTTTTTTGTCTTAATATTTCGATACGCGAAATTAATAGTTAGCTCTTTGCAAATTACGTCGTATCTAAAAGAACTGACATTTTCAATTTTTACATACTTTAGAATTTCTACTAAATAAATCGTGAATGTAGTATGTACATTAGTAGCACTCAGCACTTTGTTCCGACAATGAATCAAAAGCGTAATCTAGATACTGATGAATAGCGGCCGATGCGAATGAACTCAGTTTTAATGTAACCCAACACATAAGTGTGCCATCGGCCCGGCTAACCTTTCAGACAAAAAATAAGGCTAACTAGGCTAAGCATTGTCATGACTACAATTAAACCATTCTTGATAACTGAATAAATAACACATTATCAACAGTCAATGTCGGTAACCCCCAAACAGGTTTCTTTCGAAATAGTGAATACCAAGTCTCTTTTCAACAGTAGAAATTTTGCAGTTTGTATTAAGGAGGTAATTACAAGGTCACTGTTGCAAAATCTTGAAAAAGAACATTTTCGAACTTAAACGTTTTTGTGGCTGTAAGTTTGCGTGTCATTTGACATATTTATTGTTTTTAGGTAAATAAATCAAGTTATTAGTCGCATTCATAAAATTCTGAAGACAATACTGTCAGTGTGTGGAGCGGCCGTTGCGCGGTCATGAGGAACCGCGCGTGCGCGTGCGGCTGACCTACTTATGCGCTGGCGACCATTACAGTACTCGCCATCAGACCACACACGCTATACTTCCACGCCGCGCCTCGCTCCCGTCGACGTTACTGCGGCCCATCCTAGTCAGTACTGAAACATCACCACTAACCAAACCGAATCCCTTTTCGGCAGTTCAACGACCCCGCTATCGAAATCCGCACACTCACACGCGCGTCCATGGACGAAACGGCCAGATAAAAAAAATGAAACAAAAAACTTCTAGCGTAACGGTGAATGAGTACCAGACAGAGATAACTATATTTCGGCAGTGTACTCGTCGAGTGTAAGGTCGGCTACGAAAAACACTGACGCAATTTTTACAGCGTACGTAATTGAGCACTGACGGAATCAGCGGTGTGTGCGTGAGCGCCGAGAGCGACGCCCGCGTCCGCCGAAACGGAGGCGGAATATTTAGGTGAAAGTGTTTCGAATTTCGACATGACGACATTCGCGCGCAGTCGTTATCGTGATTTTGCCGAATCGAGAGGTTCGGAGAGTGCGCAGACAACTGCGACGCGCCTGTGACCCGCGCCCGCGCAACCCTAAAGTGTTTGCTCTGCAGGAAGTGCTCCGGACTCTGCATGCTGAACGTGTCTAGTGCTTGCGTTGAAAAACTATGCTGAGAGTTGGTGTGTCCAAAAATTTTCGGAGACGTAAATTAAAAAGGTGATCGGTGAATTCGGAACAAGGTGGTTCTTCGTGTGATGTGCGTGTTGATGCGCTAAGCAAGCTGTCGGCAGGCGACAGGCTGCGGCCTGACGAGGCGCTGGACGCCTCCACTCAAGCGCACCAACTGCAGACGATGACCTCCACCATGGGTAAATATTGTGATTATAAAGCAAAACATCACCCTGACCCCACATCACCAAAAAAACCTAAAAATGGCCACAAAGCATATGAAAAAAAAAATTAAAAATCATATTATTATAATACTAACATTATCATGTCGTGAATATTTTTTATATTATCATACATGTTACTAATACTGTAATACAATAATACTAATCAAACTAACCTACATTGGGATGTGCGTATACGAGTACTAGTAGGTGAAGGAATAACGGTCTCGTAGCACTTTGCTACGCGCTACGAGATACAATATAATATTATGGATTTCTTGAATTGATTCGTAATAATTACTGATTTGACATTTGTTAGTATATTTTTGTTGATACTGTCAATTTTAACAATGGTTTTTTTTTTACGTAGTTGTGACTTTTTTATTTTAAAGCACTGGATTTTTAGCGATTTAAAATGTAACAATAACGATAACGCTGTCATAGGCAACTCTTTAGTACTTGAAAATAATAAAACTATTTACCATAATATAAAACTTAAATTATAATAATACAAAGTTTACTTGGACATCAGCAAATCTCGTAGACCCGTTGCTACGAACTTGCTACGAAGCGATCTATCAGTGGAGTTCACAACTTATACAAAAAAAAATGATTTTCGTCGTAATGTTATAATTAGTTTTTTACAAAAAATAAGTTACTTTAGAATATTTCGTGATTAAAATGTATGTAAATAAACAAACTTTAAAATAAGGTTTGCAACTTCGTTAAACGGATAATATGAAGACCTATGGTTTGTTTTAAATAATCTTAGATTACTGTTACAAAGAGTACACTTTGGTTTGTATTTTTTAGATGCATTATGTATATGGATTGTGTATAAATAATTGAATTATGTAAAAATTAAACAAGCATTTAATGAACTTAATTAATTCAATTAACTCATTAAGTGTTTTTGTTAAAAACTCTCGTCTTTAGAGGTAGCACGTGTATACGTACAATGTATAAATAGACAGGAATAACAATAGACGGTCATTGTTACCGATTTTCATAAAAGTGTTTTTAAAAACCACTTCCTGTGTATTCAGTTCACACGCCAATATGAACTTTGTATCGAAACCAATAACACCTATAACCGCAAACACGAACATAACCGTGTTACTGCCTCAATGTCTTATTGAGCAAACACCAGATTCTGAAACAGTATAAAAAAATAAATCAGCATTGAGTTGCAAAACAAAAGAGGTGCCGTTTTACCATTGAACGGTAACCATGACATTCCCAAATCATCTCGTGGATCACAATCGTGACTTCATAGACTATGACCGGCTACTTTTACTTTCGTTACAATATGGCCGCCCTTTGTCTATGCTCTATGAGTCGGTGAGGTTGTTGATCTCCCGCCATTTTGCCGTTGCCGAAATACGTTTTTTACGCTCACTTTCCAAAGCGGTGAAAGCGAAAAGGTACGAATGTCACTGCTTCCTTTCAAAGCATTGTAGTGGGAGGACGCTGTCGAGTTTCGATAATAATAGGTGCGTTAGTTCGCCTGTCAAAAAACGCTATTGTTCACTAATTCGAATAGATGAAGAGTAGTATGTATTTATATTCGTTGCGGTCCATGTACGCGGTGATAACAAGTTTTCAAGACTAGCGTGTTTGGAAAAGTAAACATGCTTGAGGAGGCGTGCAAGGATATGAAAGCACGTGGTCCGATGAATAGAAATTAAGCTTTCAATGTCAACAGGACTACATAGTACAATGTTACGCATTTTGTGGGACAGGTTTAATATCTACGTTTTTATCGATGTCGGTCGGATTTGAAACCTTAACGCAGCGAAATATGCATATTATTTCATTAATCTGCCTGGTGTGTACCACTGCAGTACAAAGGCTTATTCCCTCTTTCCATTTTTCTCTGTCTTTGGCTATTTGGGCACAATTTTTTTGGTGAGAGTCCAGCTCGTCACGCCACCTCCTTCTGGGCCTCCCACGTCGCCGGGTTCTGTTGTTCGGAACCCAACCTGTAGCCACTTTAGCCCAATTTTTTATGCGACATGCGGCAGAAACGAAATATTGCTGACTTAAAAATATATTCGGCACAGGAAATCCAGTACTAAGCTTTCACGATAACATGCCATGATAAAGCGACAAATACAGCACAATAAAGCACTCTCAACTCTATATTAATACATTACCTCTCAACTTCCAACGTCGGTACTATGGTTGTAACAGATTCCTCAAATGCTACGCAGCGTGTATTTTGTGTATGTGACCTTACCAATGGCATCTCAAGTTTCCGATCTTGTAGTCGCATTTTTTTGTATACGGAAATACGGAACTACGGAACATACCAGAGCTAAATATATATATATAGTATTAAACTGAAATTAAAATTCAAGATTACAGAAAATTACCGATTTTGATAATTATTTTCCTGTATCCTTAAGGTCGTAAGGGTGCTTTAAGAGAGCCTCCACGCATACGGCTAACGTACCACTAGGAGTACATCTTTCATTATTTCGGGACACGACATAAGCTATTGCCTAGCACGATACGAAAGAAGCAGAAATAAAACAATAACAATAACTTTGATCTAAGGTATTAATTAGTACAGGATTATTGTGAATAGGAAGTCATCGTATCGGAAGTGTCTGTTTAAAAATGGAACGTTTTAGCTGTGAGGCGCACGCGCAACACAGCCTGAATGTCAAGGCGTCTGCGCCAGAGGCCATGAGAGAGGCCCTGCATTGGGGCCCCAAAATACATGTACTATTGTAATCTGTTTTGATACAATAGAAGTAAATATTGAATAGAAAAAAATCTTTGTATGAAATCGGAAGTATTTTTCTATAAGTATTACAATTTCTTAGTTCCTGAAAAACCGTAAAACTTGATATGAAAATTTGTAAATTCGTCAACAAAAGCCGTCGCAATTGGTGTGCGAATGAAAACGTGGACTTCAGCTAGATAAAATGTTGGTCTTCAATTCCATTTAAGTACATTATATTCTCTCCATTGCCCATTCAGAAGTTACTATTTTATATCGTTACATAACATCTTAACTTTTACTTAAATGCTGATACAAAAAACCATAATCAAAAAATCCGCATATACAAAAAAGAAAAAATATTTATTTGTCGCAGGGACAGGTGCATACAAAATGACAAAAAAATAAACAATAAACATAAACCATCAGTCAACCCGAAAACTTTCTTAACAGCAGGCTGTTTAAAGACGTCGAAAAAAACTCAGCTAAAGTAAAAACGGCGATACGGAAGTACGTTTAAGGTAATACCACTGACACCTTTAAATCTTTGATGTCATTGCCCTGTTCGTGTAGACATTTTACCTAACCTACATTATAAACGAATATCCCTAGAAAAGATATTCACTCAGGTATGCTAACGAAAGAGTTAAGACTGATAACACAATAATTCCGAAACAAGATCCAATAAAAGCTTCTTCAAGCTACCGGTGTTACCACACAGCCCTGAGGTGTCCAAGGAACATGCGTACACGCAGTCCGTTCACTCAGGCACTCGACGAGGTGCGTTCGGACGGTCGTTGGCGCCGAATCGGGCAGCCGACCTCGCCGGTGACACTGACATTGCGACCGGAACCACTCGACCACTTCCTGACACATAACACGGACAAGACAAGATGTACAATCTTACCTCTTCTATTATTACACCCGAACCGCCCACATTAATCGGTCGGATAACCACAATGTTTCGGAAATACTAAGGTCTTCACGCTTTTTGCGCAGGAATAGTGATATCATTTATTTTGCTAAATATACCTCGAGCTAACTTAGTTTTTCGTACAGCATCCGTCTTTTTGGCAGTCCATTTATTTTGGAGGTGTAGAAATATATCATAGTGTATAAACATGCCAATCAGTGGATCATACGAGTAGGTCACCGATATTCGTATTTAGTGATCTACTGAAATAAAAAAGTTTGTACTTATTTATTCAAGAGTATTTCCTTCCATTATTCTTTAAACTAGTTACGTAAATAGAATAATTTTGAACACCAATTTACTTAGAACGTTCTATTAAATCTGCCAGGCTAGATCATTAGAATTGTGACTAACATTTTCCGAATACACCAAGCCTCGCTAAGCCTGGCATGATGCAAGAAGAACTACCAGTTAGTACAAGCAACCTTGACAACTTACAACATTCACACGAGACTGGCTCGATACATTCTACGTCCGTTTGGCTAAACAATCTTCGGAACTTGTGACGTCAAATAAACTTAGCGAAACACGGTTAGCAAATGTCTGGATCTCTGGATGTATCTTCAAATGAAATTAGGTTGAGTGCAATGAGAGAAGAGATCATATTTGAGTGTCTGCAAAACATTTTTTCTTTTGAATCTAAAATTATACTCCTTCAACAGAGTTGCTTCAAAGAAAACTTATGAGAGTCTTTCCATAGTCTCATCGTCAGAAGCCGTCGTACATGAATTTATAGTGCTGCACTTTCTCATCAAGAGTAAACAGACGAACACTAACAAGAAGTGCATTGCACCGATGTACTGTAAACTGAAAAAAACGATACTGTTTATGGTTTAGTAAACATTTTGGTCAATCACGTGGCGTGTTGCCAAAGCGCTCATTGAGCTTTCAAGAAGAATTTTTATGATTAAATCGATGTTCGTAAGAACATCTTTAGGTACATTTAACTGGTCTTGTCTTAAATGTTTTATCTCCTTTTGGCTCGACAGTAACGTCTTCAGGACTTCTTTCAAAGATTCTATAACGTTTGCTTTCCGAAATGGTTTCCAATCCACCATTTTGAATGTTGTGCAATAAACTTCTAAACACATACGTTCATAGATTATTTAGTTCAGCTAACCATAATATTTACGATTTGCGGACGTGGAACATATAGTTCCAATGAACCTGCCTCACTGCGGGTTCATGAATAGCATGGACTAGTACAATATGTGGGTCAGCTATACCAAAATATATTCCTAAACTAAACAAATATAACAGGAACAATAGGACCAAAAATTATTCGCTGTATCAATCATCATCTTCCTGCCCTTATCCCATTCTATATTTGGTCGGTGCAACACGTTTTCTTCTTCCATTCTCCCCTGTCAGACGTCACGGCATCATTTACTCCTTTCTCTTTCACATTAGTCTTCACACAGTCCATCCATCTTTTCTTTGGCCTTCCTCTCCCTCTCCATCCATCAACATCCATGTCCATCACTCTTTTAGTCACATGCGTTTCATCCCTCCTCATTACATGTCCATACCAAGACAAACGACTTCCTTTCAATTTTTCTGTAAAAGGCGCCACTTTCAAACTTCCTCTAATATACTCATTACTTACTTTATCCATTCTTGTCACTCCACACGTCCATATATTTCTTTGTTAGTTAGATACTTTTTCAACGAACCCATGGTTGTGGGTGTAATAGCCTAAAAAGACGGAACCGTAGGCGATAAGCGGGCGACCGCGGCAGAGGTCACAGCACTTCCGGCCGACAAGTACATGCTTTCGGCCAGCACACGTGTTTTATCAGGCCCTTAATTTGCACCAGCCTTGGCTAGTAGGAAATACTGTCCTTAAATATGATTTCCACGACCTCAGCTCATTATGCATGCTTAGTTTTGTAATCTGAAGCGAGTTGAATGTCAAGTCGTTTCCATTTCAAAGGTTTTCTTCAAGAGATCGCTTCGGTAATAAGACGTGCTATTGAAACTCTCGTGTAACTTCTAAAGTTTGTAACTTTATATGGTGTAGAAGAAGGATTCGTTCGGTAGCTGAAAACCCTTCTTTTTTATGTTAGTAAAATTATTAATCCAGCAGGGGGGGTTAAAGCCTCATTTTTTTCTGACTTTATACAATAAATAATTAGTAATGCTATCTTTATCTTTTTAAGAAATTTTGTCTAACTTTGATCGGTTATATCTCCGTTAATATTGGTCTAGAAAATCTCGTCTACCAACGAACTTTTAGAAAATTTTATCTTCTTTACAACAAGATTTGCTTAGTTTAAGAAATATAATCTGAAAACTGAAAAAAGTCAGAAAACATTGAAAATATTGAAAATATTGCCCCCCCTCCCTAGTTAGCACATGGAGGTCAAAAATTAAGATAGTCTTCCTATTGTACCCCCAAACAACCTGTTTAAGTGTCATTAACTTCGAAATACTTTCCAGCTACCACCTTTTTTCGACACGTCGAATGTCGACTGTATTATATTGGCTCTATATTCATTTAAATCTAGCTAAATTAAAACAATTGTATAAACATACCTCTCAAATTCCAACACAGTTACCACGTCCCGAGGACACAACTGAGAACGTACCTCCGTACTATTTAATGAGCAACAATAATGAATGCAATTAAACAAAGCCCGAACAGAGGAGCGGTCAAGTGACCGACCCTGTGCGGGGACGCACGCGCACTTCCGTGTGATCTTGCTTTAGGTTGCGTTCAAGATCAACCAATTCTATTATCCCTTTATCTATACACATACATGAATATTGATTGTATTGGACGGACGTAGACAAACAAGTCGGTATTCAAATTATTATGATTTATTGGTTTATTTCGCTTTGTAATTTATTCTTGTCCATTCAATGTTTGAAGGGTGGTTTTAAGCTAAATAGAATTGTGCAGATTTATTTAGGAGTAAGTTATGATTAATTTGGAAAATTGGGAAATACTGACTGAGAAAAGTTTACTAAGAGTTGATATTGGTTGGTTAATTGCTCAAAAAGGAAGGGAGGCCTTTTCCCTGCAGTGGGGCATACATCACAAGCTTATAATAATAATAAATATTTTGTTTCGGTTTTTTCACATTGATTTTTTACTTACCATTTCTAAAGCATATAATTAGAAATGAGAATCTTGGGGTGGCCTAAATATGTTCCTCTTGATACTTCTATTCCAATCCATATACTTTAATGTTTACTCACCATTTCATCTACATATGTATAGCGAAAGAAAAACATACAAAAGCATACTAAAAAACTTCCGCTTCCCAACAAACGGTATAAATCAATATATAAACAAGGATTGATTTAGGTAGAATTCGCGTATTAAATTCAATTCAGACAACTCAATTTGCAAAATTGTATTTCCAATCTCGGTTAATATCGAAGACCCGAAAGAAGGTTATTTAAAGTCAATTTATCATCATTTTATAACATCATATATTTGTATAAAGGTAATAAAGTGGTAAGTATATTATATTTCCTATATGTCCGCGGAAGTCAAAGCTCGCGGCCACGCAAAAAGCTCGCAAACGACTCGTCGCTTGCGTCGAATCCGCGGATAATTTTATTGACTCATTTGCACGTCACTATCAAGGTCATTGACTCATTTCAGTTTATTTGAGAGTCTAGAGTTCGTCTAATGTTGACAAAATAGTTCCGAAGAACATTGCACCCGACTGTTATTCTAAATTAATTTGCTAGATTCGTTCCGATAAACAGTACGTGGTGACTAACTTATTTATCTCTTTGACGTAATGGGTATTAGAATTTCAGAGAGTGTCAAGTGTCTTTACTTGATGAATCTTCTTTCCTGTGTGTTTTTCACATAGGTAGGTGTGTGTGTAAGTTCGTACCTGTCTAGGTAGACAGGTACGAACTTTGAAAATACATATACATATGTAGGTTTGACCGTCAAGTTCGATCGTTCTTATTGCACAAGCACTTACGTCATCTCAAACTACGTATGCAACATTTGATTAAATAGATTTTGTAAAAGAGTACTCTGGATAACAGTTGCTATGTCACGGTGCATTGTTCCAATCTCTATCATTACACCGTGAAGTGACGTTTGAATGAGTCAATCTCTTATCTTGCGCCCGCGCCGGTGTGCGCCATAAATATTTTTACGAATATTTTTTCTCGTACTCTCGTCAATGTTACAGCACTAGTTTACAAATACGCACCACAGTTTAATGTCCAATGTAGTCACGCAATGATATTGTTGTGAAAAATGTATTAAGGTTTAATAAGCGTGATTTCGTTGACACAATAACATTACTAGACGTTTACGATTCTATCGGGTAAAGTTTCCGGGTATAAATACTACAAATAAATATTTAAATCGCTATTATCATGGTCAAATAAATCGGAATATTCAAAAATGAAATCGTACACAAGTTCAGTCCGTATCATGATGACGTAATCAGATCATTACAACCCACACCATTGTATTCATGAACAAAATTTATCAACAACGCTGAGATACATGAACTCATGTATTTTAAAACCGAGGTTAAAGAACCTATTTTGATAAAATTATTGTCGAATTTCTCTAGCCATGTGACACGCACGATGAGTAGGTACTGTCCATTGACCTGTCACGTGTACACGTACATACATTAGTACATAGTATTTATGTGTAATACTATAATACTCGTGTATGCAATGATACGCAATGGTTTCGCGAATTCCTGTATCAATTGACATCGATTGTCTACGATAAACATTAATCGGTCATGATTTTCGTGACGAAAATTTCGTCACAATGAATAAATTAGTATGTTCAAATGCGTTATACATGTCATTTTGTACAAATTCTTTTAAGAAAGAAGGCGTCATTTTACAGTTTGTCAGGCGAATATGTCTGTTTACATATTTTTCAATTGTTATGCTTACAAAGAACAAGACATGCTGCACCCCAAATAAATTGGGAAAAGGGCAGGGAAATGATGTCATGTCATGCTTAAAAATCGTAGCAGATTCTGCTATTAATATGAATTATTATGTGATAATAAAAATGGATGCATGTAGCGGCGTTTTGAATGTTGATATGGATGTGTGGAGTGACCAGAATGTATAAAGTAAGGAATGAGTATATAAAAGGAAGTTTGAAAGTGGCGCCTGCTACAAAAAAAATTAAAGGAATTTGTTCGTTTGTCCTGGTATGGACGTGTAATGAGGAGGGAAGGGCTGAAACTCATGTGACTAAAAGAGTGATGGACATGAATGTAGATGGATGGAGATGGAGAGGAAGGCCAACGAAAAGATGAATAGATTGTGTGAAGACTGATATGAAAGAGAAAGGAGTAAATGATGCCGTGACGTCTGACAGGGGAGAATGGAAGAAGGAAACGTGTTGCGCCGACCCCAAATAGAATGGGACAGGGGCAGGAACATGATGAATAAGAATGTATCATCATCATCATCATCATTGAGAGTAGTGAAAAGAATAGGCATTTGCCCAGTAGTGGGACAATACGGGCTAACTAAAAAAAACTAACAATGAATAGTATTCAATTATTTAATGGTTTGAATAATAATAGTGGCACGTCACTAAACTATTTGCAATCCATCGAATATTAAAGAACAAACACGTTACGCAAACCATGACGTGTGAAAGAACGACGCACTTAATTTTTACTTGCTGAAATGCCTCACACTTTCATGTATGACCTCACAACATACGCGGGTACCCGATATCTACAACAAATTCTATTACCTGCGTTATCAAAGCTATAAAATGTACTCTACGTAAGATGAATGGAAATCACAAAGACTTCTAAATAAAACCTAGTGTTACGAGCTCTCCGCCCGTAGTCAACTTCAGCCATGAACCGGGGTTGACATTGAAAACTGATCATATTTTTAATTTAATCGCGAAAAAATAAATAAAGGTCATAAGTGATGCACGACCGACAACCGATCGTATCTGGGCCGTACTACGTGAATAAGCCAGATATGTCACCGGATTGCCGTAAGTTACCTTTGCCTAAACTAAAAAAAAATATTTACTTTTTTTATTTTAAATAACCGCGAATATAAAATTTGTTTTAAAATAGACATAAAAATACAGAATAACATTTATAAAAAAAAAAACAAAATTGTTTCTTGCAAATAAACGTTCACTAATCCACTAATCGCATTACCGTTAATTTTTGTCTGTAAAACAAAAGTTGGCAGACATCTCACGTTTAAAATTAGAATACGTTTGTTTTAAAAGATATTCAATTTAAACACTGAACTTTATATGTATTTTTATAAATGGATCTTTCGGCACGTGGAACTAACCGCCGCCATTTTTTTTGCATTACAATATCAAAGACAAAAATTAAAAAAAAAAACAAATGTTTGTCAGCAGCGTCCTGCCTGTGACAATGATATTTCAATCAAGAGCCATGCCGCACTGTGTCCGACCTTTATGAATTAAAAGAGGATTAATTATAATATTTTAATGTTTGTTTTTGTTTTGTTCACAGGAATAATGACACTCAGCCGCGGCCCGTGTGACCTCGACAACATGAGTCTGTTCCAAGACCTCAAACTCAAGAGGCGGAAAGTTGACTCCCGATGTAGTAGCGATGGTAAGCATGCAAATTAATCATTCTTTTTATTTTATCCTTCCGATTGACAATAAAAAGCTGTAATGAGACATAATTATCGTTAAATCGTTATTAATTTGCCAAAAGGCATTGATGTCGTCGTAAAGTATTGATTCGTATTATTACACCTTCAGTTTTTTTATTACCAATGTTTTTTTTTTATTGTTCTCGCTGTCGTAAGTTTAAAAAAGAATACCATGGATTTTTTATGACATTTATTTGTATGTATTCATCTTCTCGCCGTCGCACTTTTAAAAAGAAAACACCATAGACTGATTCAAGCTCATTTCCCGTGTCATTGGAATACAAAGGGCTGTCCGGCGGTCAGACCGGCCGGTAGCAGACATTACGGATTGTTATTGTAAATAAATAGGTAGATAAAGTGCGAGACGTAAGGTCGCAGTACGGCAGCACTTGTTATTCGTGCCGAGATGTCTTCCATAGTTGTGACGCGGATCACGGACCGCTATCACTTTCTGTCGCTGTGAAGTCTTTTGTTACTAGTAATTTCATTTTCATTTAAACGTGACCCTCGTGTTTCCACTAATAGCGGGTACGCGGTCTGTTTTTCAGTAGAATTTTAGTTATTTTTGTATAATTTTAACTAATTATTTGTTTTACCCTTGAATTTTGGAAAAATAACACAACTTCGTAAGGTTTTCACTACATTACATTAAAAATAATTTTCATAAAGCTACAGCCATTGAATGATACAGCCCATGCCTTAGTATATTTGACCAAACTCATACAAATATTTAATCAATAATCAAGTTCCCACTTACCCAACAATTTCCATAAAACTACATTCGAAAAACTAAAAAATACCAACTTTGAATTTAATCGAATTACACAACTCGATATTCGTAAACAAATTACTGTTTGATAACGATCGTCACTGAAAGTTAAATAACAGATCAACATAACAAGCCGTGAGAGAGTCGAGACTGGTTCCGAGAAATGCGAACTTTCACTTACAAAATAATAATAAAAAAACTTCCAAAAACGAGATCCGGTTCAACAAGTTACAGTCGCCGTCGTACGGATTATGAATAGCGGGTATAATCTCTGTAATCTTATTTTCCGTTAATATAACAGACGAGACAGAACTATTATTTTTTAAGTAGTGTTGTTTTATTGAAATCGAGACGGCATTGTTCAAGCGCAACACTACTGCGCTTTGCTACGATTGATTAAAAATTAAAATCGTAAATTTAGTGGCAATTGAATTTCTCCTGGCCTTCATTTAATACATACGCGGTGTTAAAGGGAAGGCCCAGGGTAGCGCGAAATTTAAATTTTCATAAGTTTTTTGCAATTAGCTGGTCAGTGTCGTTCGTTTGTAATTACAGAATTAAAATCATTAATAGAACCCTTTAAGTTCATTTAATCCCATGAAAAAGACTATTTCATGAAAAGTCATTTAATGGGGTTAAATATACTTAGAGGGTTGTGATGATTTTAATTATTATAACGCTGTCAAGCCATATTTGTAATCAACATACAACTCAACACTGACCTGCAAATTGCAGAAAACATAAGAAAATTAGAACGGGCTACCCTGGCGCTTTCACCTAAACATTCCTGTTAATAACGAAATATGGATGCTCACCACACCCCGGAAAACTTCAACAACATATCTTAGGTATAGCTTTCTTTCTTTTTTCATAAACTCACACGCAACGCTTTTTCCCACACTAAACAGTGAACTTGCAAAAATTGCAATTAACATGTTAATATTTTTTTGCATTTACCGGTTCATAAAGATTACGTAAGAACTGACGTAGCGAGTGAAGTCACTGGGTGATGAAGAAAGTTTACGTAAACCAACGAAAGGTGAAAGCAATAAATAGCGGTGCCGTAATTATTGCTATTGTGGGCTCATGAATAAATCATGAGAGAAAGATGTATTCACTGTCATATAACGTAACATAACACGCCCCGGGCCAATGCCGAACAAGATTTAAGAGCACAATCTTTTATTTTTTGCTTTTTTCTTTTGCTATTCAATTTCTAATGGGAATGAATTGCTTTTTGTCTAAACTGTAATTTTGTTTGCGAGAAATATCACACAATGAGCGTTATTACAAGTCATTTCGTTCATCCGTTGAAATTTCAGAGTATTTTCCTGATGTGGAAAATCATTTTATTTTTGCGTTATTTAAATTGATGTAGTAAAGAATCATAAACGAGCTGCAAAATATCACAACATTCGATACATAGGCGAAGATCAGTTACCTATTCTGCCTAATCAAAACAGTAGAGTCAACATCACGCAGCAAACTCGATTTAAAATTGTAATAATCCTATTCAGGAATAGAATTATTCTATTTTCGGTTATCACTTATTCGCAATTTAAATCTGAATAACGGTGTAGCTAAGTTGGGAGCAGCGGAGCGAGGCAGTGAAGCAGCGAGGAAAGCGCTTCACGTGGGGTGTGACGCGATGGCAGCGTGACGCGTGGGGAGCGTCATCGTGACGCGCCCCTCACACGCACATTTGTGACACACCACTTTGTACGTACCAACGAGATAACGACCCAACCAATTGTTTTTGGCCTGTCTTAATTGTGCATGGCTAATGAGTTTCGGGCCATTTAATTTGTTGTTGAAAGGGATTAGGGTGTGAATTCCTGAAGCGGTACGTGTCGATTGTACCAAATTCATACGGGTTGGTTTTTTTAAACCCGTACACCTGATTTAAATTTTACATGACAGCAGAGTACGGATATAATCGTTTCGGAGATTATTATGAAATATAGCTTCTTTAGATGTGTGAGATCTTTTAGTTTAGAATTGCTATTACGAACTCAAGGCTTTATGGGAAAATACCCATACCTAACAGCAGTGGCTATGTAAAAAGGATACATATCATAAAAGGGTGCATTCAACCCACAACACTATAAATAAATCAATTGCTTCACTTTCCTGTAACATTATTAATACTTTTGTATAATTAAAACAACGCTTGTTCGCTACGGCGCATAACTATATGATTCGTTTCGATTCTATAGATTCATAGCCTTCGAGAAACTGCGGAGTAGGTATGTAGGAAATCCGATAAATATGCGAGTTAAATGCATGAACATTTCAGTAGTGAAAATACATACCCACAACTCCTAATCTCAGAGTCGTTGTACTGGCCGCCGAAGGTCCCTTGATAACGCTGAGCGTAAATAAATTACTACCAGATTCAACTGAAATAGTAAAACAGTTTGTATCGTCACGCTATTTTCGCTCGCGAGGTCAGCCACACTTGAGGTACCAGAGAGAGCTACTTTGATATCGGAGGCTGGAGGCCAATCGTATGTGATAAGATTAGCGATCATTGTTGTGCATAAACATGGGGTTGAGTGATTTCTGCCAAGAATAGATTTCTCGTACAACGGAGTTATACTGTCAACATTACCTGATGTGTTGGTTCATTTTGGTGATTAGAATCATACGGGACTCTGTCCCCATAAACTTTACAGCTCACTTTTGTGTCGTAACTGGAATAACCTGGCTAAAACACAACGCGGTATACCTATCAGTTTTCCATTTGATTGTTCCTAACAAACCACCCCCCAAACTCCCCTGAGTATCACGAACGTTGATACTACGACGATCAATTCATCATACTGTCAATTGTGTCAATAGAGATTCCATTAACCCTTCAGGATCGTTAGAAGACGGAAGCTTCTTCAGATTGTTAAACAGCATTTGCAGATGTCGATTTTCGATGTAGGGCCATTATTTTTTTGGAAATTTTACGGCGGGTTGGTCGGATAGGTCATTTTATGAAAATCGGGATACATTTGGAATCAAGAAAGTGTCGGGGAAAAAGGGGAAACTGAAAAACAGTCTTAACCCTCTTGTAGTAAAGTCGTAAACATAATTAATTTTATTGCCGCTTCCGTAAACTTCGCGTATCCCAGTTATGACTTTCGCGAAAGAAATGATTAATAGGTGCACGTCGTCGGGATGCAGGCGGGCCGGCGCAGCACGGCCCTGCGCGGCGCCGTCACGTGGCCACGTGGAACCTCGGGGAGGCGGACAGGGGGGCAGGGTGGAGGGACGCCGGGGTAGGGGGTGTGACCCACTTTCCCATGTGTCAGTGACCGCGGTCGACCTTCGAGCCTGCACCGACCGTTCATCCGCCCCGAAATAAAAGACTTGCTGGTTGCGTAACCGTCTTTATTGTTGTCCGTCTACCACAAGTCTTTTAACATCCACAACTTCGCTAGGTGAGATTGAACTAGCAGCAATATGCGAGCTTTGTTACATAAAATAATGAACTCTAACGCTCACGCACAAGCAACCAGATACAGGAAAACTAGCTATGTGCAACATTACCACTACCATAAACAAGTAATCAGAACGGGACGTTTATCTAGGCGCTTGTGTGAGTCTACCTAGAACCTCTAGAGCTATTGCATCACGCGGCTAGAAAGATCGGTCCCCACCAATGATGTGGCAAAGGACGCGGAGTGAAATAGAGATCGTCCTCGAAGCGAGAGCGGTGCACGCGTTGCACTAGTCATTGTGCGGTTGCAGTTCGCACGCACGGCCGTCTGAGTGACCTAATAGCGGCTGGAGGGAGGGACCGGGAAGCGCTGCGGGGAGCGGGGCGGGCTGCCGCTCGTGCGGTAGGTCGGGCTCACTGCGCGCGCCCGCCGCCCGACGTCGCGCCGCCGACAGTGGAAAACTTTCTTCGCGACTTTTCCTCGTGTAAACAAAACCGCGCAAAATTTTGCGCCCGCGCGTCCCTGTCTCCAGTCTCCAGGCTAAACCACCGCGTGCCTTTGCTCAAATGAAGTTAATTATTTCATCACAATACTTTTGTTTTCTCCTAAAATTATCAAATATTATAATCTTGAAATTTGCAATAAGAACCTTGTGGACAATAATGTGATTAAAAATTAGATCATTTACTAAATTCATCGGACTTTTGACCGTGTTTGCGATGTAAAGCCAGGTCACGTGAGAGGGTAAAGACTACGCCTATGGATTTAGTAATAAAAAGTCGGTAAAGTTTAGTGTTTAGAATTTATGGTAATGATTTAATTTTGTTTGAGATTTTCTTCTAAGCACATTGTAGGATTCATGGTTCTACGACATGGAGTTGTCTTTTCTTAAATCTTATACCTGTTGTATCATTAGTATTGCTGCTTCAGCGTCGGATCTATGACATTTGTGTTCTTGTTCTTGAGATAGAATAGAAATGAAATATTTTGCAATTACTTTTCTAATAAATAATACTATTTCAAATATGAAATAAACCTACCACATTGAATATTCTTTTACCGAACTTAGTACAGGTATCTCGCATAAGAAGTTTTACTTAGGTAAGCAGTGCAAAATATTTACTTTTGAATCATTTGAAAGTTCTACATGCTGTGTATCAATCTATTCATATTATAATGCTATAACATAAAAGGCATTATTGTTGTGTGACGTAGAGCCCTTTGTGGTGTGTGCGCGGGGCGCAGGCGCAACGCTTCCGGGCGCCGCATCTGCGCTCGCGCCGCTTTCACTTTCTCCTCGCGCGCGCCGCCGCATCTCGTGCTCGCGCCGCGACCCGCATCCACGCTTCCTACATTTTCCACATCTATTCCGGATAGTTACATAAATTAATGCTTTCTGCACCCAAACTTCATACGATCTATTAATTAGTTACAATCGCATTAATCATAAGTTGGCGAGATACCTCATTATAATTAAACGTGTTCCAAAACTTCATCCATAAATATAATAGATTAGTTTTGAATGTGGCCGGGACGGTAGCGGCGGCGCTCACATCGTGACGCAACCGGCTAGCTAATCTAGTCGGCGGCGTCGGGAAGTGCAGTGTCGCGTCCCCGCACCGCGCCCCGCGCGCTCTAACTGCGAGCGCGCCGCACGGTCGTTGACATTTCACCTAGTTTCTATTTGTCGCTTCTCAAAAGTCCATGGTGTTCTTTTTGTGTCGCGGCGAGACGAGAGGTCGCCAGTCGCTATTGTTGACCCAAGCGCGTGTGCCCACAGGCGAGTCGGCTGCCGATACCAGCACGTCGTCGCCGGACCCCGGCCCGCCGTCGCCGCGCATGGCCGAGGCGGGCTGCAGCACACCGCCGCATCCGCCGCCCGTGTTCGACGGCGGCGGCTCTCCGACGCCCTCGCCAGCTTGCCACCCCACCGTCATCCGCTCTGCGCCACCCTACTCCGTCATCAAGTTCGAGAGCTCGCCGGCCTCTGTCAAGGCAGAGTGCTCGCCAGCCAGCAACAAATCTGATGCGACGCCACCTCAGCTATCCTCTGTAAAGCTTGAGGGCACCCCGGAACCACCTCAACACTACAGGCCACGTAGTCTCGGTCCACCGACGCCGGGCTCCCACACCTCGCTATCGCCAGGACCGTGGCCACCAACTGCCTGCATTAACGGTGTAAAGCCGGAATTGATTGGCGGTCACTTCCCACCGCAACAACTTGAAACCAAACAAGGCGCGCGAGGCTCCACGCAATGGCGCGGCACTCCTGCCGTGATCATGGGCGAGTCAGGTGGAGTCCGGACGATGTTCTGGACGCTGCCGGCACCTACATCTAGTGGGGAGCCGTCGCCGAGTGCGTCGCATACACCGACGCCACCCACCCCCGACCCGTCTACATGTAGCGAAGAGTCAGCCGCGCGTCTATTGCTCAATCTGGGTGGTGAGCTAAGGCGGCCACGAGGGCCTCCTCTGAATATGGAATTACTTTGGGCAGGAGACGTATCTCAACTGCCCGCGCACCAGCAGCTCACCGCACTGAACCTGAGCGCTGCAGCCGGCAGTGTCGCGGGAGCGTCACAGGTCGCGGGAGCGAGCGCGCTAGCGCTGGCTCCCAGACCGGACCTCCGCGCTTACGCACCTGAAGCGGAACGTGACGAAGATGAACAACCTATGATCTGCATGATTTGTGAAGACAAAGCCACAGGTCTTCATTATGGCATTATTACTTGTGAGGGGTGTAAAGGTTTCTTCAAACGAACTGTACAGAACCGACGAGTATACACGTGCGTTGCTGATGGTGGCTGTGAGATCACGAAAGCGCAAAGGAATAGATGCCAATATTGCCGATTTAAGAAATGTATCGAACAAGGAATGGTACTACAAGGTGTGTATTGACTTCAAATTCGTAAAAAATTAGAAACTTTTACTAATTTCCTTTTCCTAACAAAATTTATTTTACAGCGGTAAGAGAGGATCGGATGCCAGGTGGAAGAAATAGTGGGGCCGTTTACAACTTATACAAAGTCAAATACAAAAAACACAAGAAAGCGAACAAGGCAGCGACGACGACGAGTCGAGCATCACCGCCTGAAAAGCCCAAAGACCCCTTACCGCCTATCCCATCACACCTGGTCAATGGCACCATTCTTAAGACTGCACTAACCAACCCCAGCGAGGTAAGCCACAATACAAAAAGAGCATTTTTTTTTCAGCAGTATTCGTTTATTACTTGCATTGTAACATTTGCCCTTTTCTTTCAGGTTGTCCATTTAAGAGCACGACTAGAAAGTGCCGTGTCATCATCGCGAGATCGTGCTGTACCCCTAGAGAGGGCGCTACACATGATCCGAGCGCTGATCGACTGCGATGCCATGGAAGACATCGCCACGGTGCGGCATCTACCAGACTTGCTCCATGACACCTCAGAGATCGGGGACAAACTATGTAAGATCGGGGACTCGATCGTACACAAAATGGTCGCTTGGACGAAGAAACTACCATTCATTATGGAAATACCAATGGAAATACATTCCAAGCTGTTGATGGAAAAATGGCACGAGATCTCAGTACTGACGACGGCGGCGTACCAGGCGATGCACGGGAAGCACGCGCACGCGCCGCCCTCGTCGGACCATGAACAAGACTTTATGCAAGAGGTGAGTGCAAAATTAAATGTTACAGCGTTAGTGGAAATGTTACGAAAGTCTCATAAAGGTGTTTTTTCCACACAATTTGACTAACGAGCCCTAGATATGGCTCAAGCACGCTCCGGGTCACATTCGCTCCAGAGACTTCCGCACATGCGCCGGAGTGCAGTTACGTGATCTGCATCGCTTGCGCAACCGCGGTAGAAAGTCGCCGGCTGCGGCTGCCAGACAACTAGTTGCACTCGGACGTTTGCACACTCGGTACTGGCCGCATAACCAGCTATGTTACACTAGGCAGTTACGAGTAATGCGCCGTGCTGAACGATTCTAATATCTTGTACGTTGGAGATTTATAACTGTTAGAACATTATTTAGTCACCGTTCAATAAGACGTTTAGATTCAACGTTTCGTTACTATTAAATTGGCTGTAAATATTTACGTTACGTTTCTGTCTAGCTAGGAATAGACATTCAATACTTATATTGCTCGCTCGAACAATATGCAACAAGCAGGAGCACGACCCGAGAATTGCATGTGTTACATAAACCGAGCACGCGGCGCCGTAACGTAATATAATAACGGTAGTTAGTTATACAGAAAGTATTTTTCATTGTCTAGAGCATTTCCTCTTTATTTATGCATACGATATTACGTAAATATCGCGTCTTATGTTCGGTGCTCCATCCATATATGCTTTTTTTAGCAATTTGCAATGATTTCAAATGCAAATGGACTAGTATTTCTACAATTTCTAGTTATAAAACGATGTTGGTTTTATAATATGTTAATAAGGTTTATGACTAATAAGAAAAGCCCTTGGCAAACGACATGCCTCATTTACATTTACTTATCGTCAAATGAAATGTATAATAGCAATTGTTTTATAGTAAACGACGTTTCAACGCATGTGACAGACGATGCACAAAGCTAGACTTAAAAAAAACTATAGCGCGTATTTCTGGATTAGATCTGATATAAAATAGCAACTAGTTTAAAAGATGAAGATTGTGACGATATGTCTTGGAGTGCTGCATTTAAAATAAAAGGAATTAAAATAGAGGATGTTTCTTGAGGGATTATATGAATAAATATGTGTTGGGAATTATTGATCCATTCATAAATTATAAATCTTAAGCAAAACTTCAATGTCGTACAGTATCTTAGGCCGTAGCCTGGAAGCCGACCCCAACATAGTTGGTAAAAGACAAGGCAGGCGCTAAACATGTTTCAAACATCATGCTGACTCTGTCACATTCAAACGATAGACAGAAACAGAACGACGTTTGAAATAAGTTTAACACTAAAAAAGATTTGTAAAAGTTTTTTATTTTATACTACCAATTACTAACAAATGATCTTTTTCTCGCAGGTAAACGCGAACCTCCGGACGCTACAGAACTGCCTGACCTCGCTGATGGGCCGGCCCATCACGCTGGAACAGTTGCGGCTGGACGTCGGGCTGGTGGTGGAGAAGATGACGCAGATCACCTGCGTCTTCCGCCGCATCCAGCTCCGCATGGAGGAGTACGTCTGCCTCAAGGTCTACATACTCTTGAACCAAGGTAAACACACAATAAATTTTGTTACAAAGATTTTTCTTTTCAACAGAAAGAATGATGCTTTTAATTATTTTAACACCTTTATTTGTTACCCACCTGCAACAACGATACTTATGTCAGATCTATATTGTACTCTAACGTATTTCAAAACAGTTGGTTTTCATTCGGCAACGGTTATTTCTGTTTAGTAGAGCTTCAAAGTTTATTTTGCTTCTTCGTATATTTCTTTTTCAACTTTACAATAAAAAATTGATGAATAAAATAAAGGATATGATCGGACCTCCAATACACATGTGAGATACAATTCAGGAACGTCGAAACTTCGTCTTAAAGCTATTAACAGATTAGAAGACGCAAATAAACATTTGACTAATTTTGACTTCCATATACAGGGTGTAAACGGACCCTTCACGAAGCCGTCAACCAAGCATTCTGTACATCAAACTAACTAACTTTACGCAAAAATTATTGCTGGGAAACGACTTTTTTTTTGGTGTGAAAAATCACGTTTTACGGCAGGACTCGATGGAACGCACTCAAAGCATTGTGCTGATTGATGGATTGAATAGTACAGGTGTCGTGGAAGTGTTTAAAGTAAACATCTTACATTAAAAACATGTATTTAAAAAAAAATTGTGAAAAAGTTGGAAGTTTGACCCCCAATATCTCCGTAACTAGAAGGTTCCCAGGTATGGTCCACAACAAAAAAATTATCTCAAAGACGGGGAGAACAAGTGCCTTTCAGCTTCGTTAAGGGTCTATTTACACCCTTTATGTACCTAAAGCTAGTAAACTGGATGCTTTTAAACTAAACGCCGCGCTGGTTAATTATAATCATTTCCTACTAACTTAGCTGCATATTAAAAATACATTTTAATCCCTCGATAAAAACTTGAACTGTAAATAATAGATTGACGTCATAATTTTATAGTTCAGAAGAATCTCTTCCTTTTTTAATTGTGTTAATTGGCATCTGGATAACCTTTCACCGCATGGCAGGCCAAAGAGGCCGGATTTATTTGGGCTATGTAAATAGAATGAATGGAACGTTTCCTTGTTTACGAAACCGAACACACTTTATTTTTTTTAATATTCAATTAGCGATAGCGATTACAGTATTTGGGATATTCCAATTAAGATTGATCGGACAATAAACTTTTGAAAAAAAGGTCAGTGTTTAAAATCTTGTGGTTTCAAAGGTATCGTAATGCATGTTGATTGTTGACACATTAATAAGATCAGCGCTTGAAGACTTCCTCATTCCAATTACTTTAAGTTGACATAAAGCCATGTGTACACAACCCGCCGGGCTCATTACTTGAGTAAGTCAACGCACCGCATTGTAATCCAGTTACAGAGTGGCCGAGGGGTGCATCGGCCCACGATGCATGTAGGTCAGTTACTGTTACGCAAGCTAGGCATCCTACGCTCTGACGTCGACCTGACTCATTATGTTACTTGCTTTATATCTACTTAGAGCAGCCTTTACACGCGGACACGTGAAGCGGCAAACTATCTTTATGATATGACGTGATCTTTGTTTGGTATCCTACTCGCTACCTTGAAAAGAATGTCGAAGAATACATTGTTTAGATTAATTTATTAACCTATTAACTTTCTATAAAGATAAACGGTTTCACTTTCAATAGTTCAAACGCTACATAGTCGCGATAATAAGACCAGCAATTTGTCATTTCGAAGAAAAGTAAAGAGAGCTCAAAAATTCACTTTCTAATATGATACGAAAGCTTTATAAATGTAACTGTTGATTTTATCTTATGATTAATGGACACAATACGAAATGCGACACGACAATAAAAATCTCGGCGCATAGTGAGTGCGATACGCAGTGCAAAGTGTTCGTATGTTATTATTATGATTTATGTTACAAGTAACCCAGATGTGGCCAGTCGAGAGTCGCTCGCGACACCGATTAGGAACCACTTCTCAACGTTGATAACCATTTCACTCCATGAACTCTGCTGACATACGAAAGTCTTTAGATATCTTCCCTGATAATTTGCTTTATTTGTTTCGAAAAATTTTGCGATAACATGTAAGTAGGTCCTACTACTACAGGGACTAGCTTCTACCCACTGCCTTGAGTATCCGTCCATATTTGGAATGATTGACTAAATAAAGTACTAAAATACTAGAAAATTCCATAACCTTGAGAAAAATAAACATGGAAACTGAAAACGTAATTTCATTAGCTACACTATAAGTCAAGTTTCAATAACTAAGTTTGAGACGCAATAGAATGTATCAATGTACCTGCGCGGCGCGAGACGTCGCAGTCACATCTAACCTTCGACGATAATGGTTTTACATGGTTAATCACAGTAGGTTCACTCGTCCTAGTACTGTGGACTGTGGCAGGGAAACTGTGACATCCTGTGTTATCGCTAGCAACTAGGTCGCAACACGCTCTAGCGCCATGTTTGAAAATTATTTTCACCGCGCTTGCACATATATACGTCAAATAGGTGCGCTGTTTATCAAACTATGAAAGTACTCAGAGGGTGTTTAGCCGCGCTCGGAAATACCGCGTATTATGTTGCACGATGCTTATGTAAATTAAACTTTGAAGTTTCAACATAATAATACTACACTATGTGTACCAACTGCAACGGTTTTCAAAGTAAAACAGATTATAGCGTCATCACGCTGGCCAAACTGAATAATTAAGCATTTGACTCCATAAAGGCAATAGCGTTAGAACATGACACCCAAGAAATTTCATTTGTTTGAGTCCGTTATGAGCCTGTTAAATTCTCCTCAATTGGCGCTGACATCATCAAAATTTACGAAAGTAGTCCACTCTCCTCAAGATTCTTTTAAAAACTTTACTGTAGGTCGCAAGAATGACTAATTTACATCTGTATATGAATTGAGTAAACAGAAGGACTTTTCCTTATGTATGTATCCGTAAATCTAACATAATAAAGTCATGGCTGCCTGTCGTTATCAAATCTTAGATCTCACAAACAGTGCAATGTACACAAGGAATACGCCACTTGTGTACCAGTAAGTAGTCAATGAAGCGAACTATCGAACGGAATTGGCTTCAAATTGATATTGTTGATAACCTACTTACGAACTGATTGAATCACTGCACTGTTGTTTCGAAGAAAAGCTTAATGAAAGAGCATGGTAACTAGACTTCAACTCTGGGAGCAATGTAAAATATTAATCCAATTCAAGTCAATTTCCTAAAGATCTCTGAGCCTGAAATTTCACTTCCGAAAGACCCCAAAAATTGAAACGATGGTTTTCGAAAGGAGGAAAACTATCCCTATATATAGCAAGTAGCATAATAGGTAGGTACTTGTCTTTGTCACAGCAATTTTATTTTCACTTTATACACACGTATGTAAGTGTGAGTCGGGTACCATAGCTATACTAGTGACTAGTGCGGACTACGGTGAAATGGAAAGCGCTTGCGCAACTGCGCCCGCGCCGACTACCGCTGTGTGTGTGTTTGTTAGATACTTGTAACAAAATGTTTGCGTGTGAGCCTTGTTGAGTAATGCATTAGAATTTTAGGTACGTATCGCCATATTTGTCATTGTGAATGTGTTGCTAATTCGCCGTTGTCGCTTATATTAGACACAAATAGCAAATGGTTAAACATTCCCTTTAAAGCACCAAATATAAATACAGAAAAAAAACACGTTACACTCTAATTACTGTGTAATTAAATCAAACAGCAATAGGTTGTTAACCCGTATAGAATTAAAACTGTCGCATTGCATTCAAAAGCGCATTGCGTATAATAATTTAAAGTTAGTTACGTCAGCTAAAACGGGACAGCATTTCACTCTCGGAGCGGAAAGCGCGACGCGGAAGGCGAACTTTCTCTTTTGCAGCGCACTGCGCGCATTGAAAAAAGCGCAAGCGCAGATTATAGAATGAACGAGTACCGCTACGTCTCGCGCGCCATCATTTACGTAACCAGTACTACATGCGCGCGCTGCTCAAATGAACACTGATACTACACGATAAAAAAACATACTTGGAATTTATTTGCTGCTCCGTAAAGTCAGAACTTTATATAGCCACAATACAACATATCTCATCAAAATAGTTGTCATCAGTAATATATTCTACAATTTATTCTATATTGCTCAGCAAAAATAAACAAACATCAATTAAATGTAGTCGCAATAACAGCACACACGAAACAGTCGCGCGTACAATATCGTGGAAAAATGCGCGCGCGAGAGCGAGACGGCAATAACGGTGAGGACGCGAGCGAGCTCGAGCGGAGGTCAACGGCTAGCCGCGGTCGTTGCCCTGCTATCGGAGTGACCTACTGAGCGCGTGACGTCACCGCCGCACCGCGCGCGCCGTGGCATTGGTTCACCGCCACCGCTCAGCGCCATCTACAAGCGAGTAGGCGCACTACACCCGATCGTCATTGCATGATTGTAGGAAATATATTAATCAATACAAGCCAATGCCATTCGCGACTACTACGGCTGCGACTGTTGAATAATTTCGCGTTGGACGTTAGATTGCACCTTTGCATATTGATTTTGCTTGGTAGATTTTAACTCTTATTTTCATTTGTTTCAGAAGTTGAGTTGGAGGGTATTCAGGATCGGTACGTGCAGGTGTTGCGCAGTTACCTGGAGCACGCTGCTCCGCATCATCCTGGAAGGCTACAGGAACTCTTCGCCAGGATACCTGAGGTAATTTTCAACATTCCATTTTGCTTTCTCTAAAGTACCCCCCACCAGTCGAGCAAGCATGGCCATACATTATGCTTTCTCTTAATTTTCAGCACGGATGAATAAATCGTTTTTTCGGTGGAGAGAGTTGTTATACATCACTCAGCATGCTATATCTTTGTCAGTCAATAACGTTGCATAAATACGCAATTTATACAGCCGGCTTCGTTACCAAGGGATAAGATAGCAGATTTATCGTCTATCCCACAAAGTAAAATTTACAAGGTACATTCACAATAGAAAGTGGAAGGAAAGCTTTTGATTTCACGATACTAAGTTGTCGTTTTCACTTACAGATCCAAGCGGCGGCGAACCTGTTGCTCGAGAGCAAAATGTTCTACGTGCCGTTCGTGCTGAACTCGGCGGAGATCAGATAGTACATGGCGCAGCAGGGCGTCTAGTTCTCGATGTACGAGCGGCTGACTCCCCGCCCGCGCCCTCTGTCCCGCCGCACCCCCGTCTTATGATCGCACTCGCCACCATGTGTTCACGCCGCAGCACCGCGCTGCCGCGCCGCCGCGCGACCCGCGAACGGTGCCACCCGCGCCACGCCGCGACCCGCGCACCCGCGCGACCGCGCCTGCACAAGAGTTCGTACAAATGTTCCTACTCGAGCACCGACAATAAGTGCGCCCGCCCAGTGCGACAAACAGTGACAGTCAACACGAGTGCGGTACATTTATACCTTTGTTGAGTCGATGAGTGTATTGGTTTATTGTTTAGTAGAGGAATTAAAACGTCCCAATTGACAGACTGATTTATTATTAAAATAGCTATTACGTAAGGTACCAGGGACTTGAATGCGTGTTTTATACGTGGTAGTGTATACTACATAGTGTTAAATAGAATAAAATATATATTATGTTACTATTTAAATTTGTCAGTCGGAGAATCGCATAATATATTATTTGTGTAAATATAGAGTAAACTTTACAATATAATTAAGACGTTGTTTTAGACAGAATTGTTTCTTGTAAATGAAATACTGCTGTTTTAGTTTGCATTTTATATCGTCTAGGATTAACCAGTAGACTAATTACTGGGTGTGTAATATTGAGAATTTCAATTTAATTTTATATGACTTGTTCGTACATAATGTAAGTAGCACTAAGTACCTACTCTCAGTGTTTACCAAGACTGCTTGTATACAACTGTACTGTTTATACACTAACATAGCGGCGCGGTGGCTCGCGCGGATCTTATAGTCACAACTTATGCATTTTTATTGCCAATATTTCGCATAACACTATACTTGTGCATGTTTCGTTCTGAATGTTTCACTTCTTTATTCTGGTCTAACTAGCTGTAAGGGTCGGCGCGCGCCTGTGACGCCCGCGCCGGCTACTCGATGCATTTCTAAGCTGACGACGTTATCTTTTTGTGCGTAGGTGCTTTGGACTTATTGATCTTATACTTTGCTTCCTTTGATGTGTTCAAATGTAATTGTGCTCAATGTACCGTGATTTTGTTCGGATATTCAAATTTATAGTAATCGTTTGTGTCATTTCATATCGTACCATTGACATACTTTCACGCATCGTTCCTCTAGTATTGTAGATACATGATACATTTTGTACATACATAAAATATTTTGTACATATTGCGTTAAATCTCGATTACATAAACTATTTGATTGATTTGCAACTATTAATAAATAAGTGATTTAATTGTGAAGTTCTAATTTTATTACAAAACAGGTACATGTACGCATCATTCATCATCGTAACGAGACAGTGAAAGACACTTAACAGAAACTATGAATTTATGCCATCACTTGTCATCATCACAGCATTAGCCCTCTAGCATTCCTCTTCATGTACAAAGTCATCAGTAGAGCTCCATCTCATCTGTTCACGCAACTAACTGCCCTGAACTCCAATACATTTAGTGCGATCAGTAACATCACTAACACCGATCTTCATCTACACATAAAATAGGCGTATCTAACAATAATATAAAACGTATCATTACATGATCACAAAAAAAAAAATATAAACTTACGAAAAGACTTTCAAACTACTACTGTCAGTAATCACTGCCTTTCATTTTCTTACAATTTATTCGCCGTTATCGTTAAATAACACTTTGTATTAATCGTTAATGTTAAAATTTGTAATAAACGTTCCATCAACGGTGAACAGTTACCACTAGCTATAGGGGGCAATGAAAGCCTTGTTTAAAATTAAGTAATTACAACCAAAAAGTTCGTTCTAAGGACTTAGGTTCTAGTTAATTAGATTTTTTTATGCCTTAGCTTTCTCACGGTCGACGTCGGCGTATACAGAGCAAATAGTAGCCAGATCCTATCTCACTCATATAATATAAATAGACTTCACAACCCGTCAGTACCGAGGAAATAAATCAAAAGAATCGAAGGTCTCATTCGCTTAGGACGTGCACATGTCAAGTTGACACCGGGAGGTACTTGCACACACTACATCGCGTTAAGTAGCTGAACAGTCGACTTAACAAACAACTTGTAATATTAGATAATCCTGTTACCTGAATGAGCGATACACGTCCGTTCCTCATCGTGTTACCATTAGTTAAGTATTAGCGGTTATTAAATGTGTTTTGTACATTATAATTAGTTTGAATACAACCAGTTACGATACTGCCATCAAATGCCTAAATAGTTTTCAATTAATTTTGTTATAATTTACGTACGGTTAATTAAGTTAATGACGTTGGTGAAATTATTAGTTAATTGTGATAGTAAACAGTGATATAATATCGGAGTGGGCGACACGTCGCGTCCCGCCCGCGCGGTTGCTCGCGCGGTAGATAGCGCGTGCGGCACGGGTCGCGCGACTTGCACCGCCCGGCGAGAGCGCGCCTTCACTAATATTCGGTCTCACTACGTGAACCCTTCACGACAATTGGGTAACTATATTTATTTATTCATTTTTTTATCTAACTTAATTATAATTAATTAGTTCATAGCAACACCATCAGAACGACGGTGTTAAATCTAAAGTCTGAGGTAAAGATGCCTTTATAGATTTTTAAACGTGTAATGAATGACGGAATCGTAAATATAACTATAATCGCGAATCGTGCATCGTTCTACTAATATGTATGTAAAGGATAATGTCTGTAAGTAATATTGACACTTATTTTGTTAGTATCATAGCGTATTTTAAGGCGAAACTAACGGCATTGTATCAAATGGGAATTAGATTTGTAAGAATGTTATTGGCGTTGTACAAAGGATAGTATTGTTAGTAATTAAACAATGAAATTGGCGCATTACTGGCGAGTACCTAATTAGAATAGTACACGACAGCCCACTGAGGCTATACATTCATGTAATATGTAAATACAAATTATGCTTCGACGTAAGGTGCCGTTCGCTTTCGTTGCAGTTCTAAATTATTTGCTGTTTGCTGAATAGGGCTTGTTCGCCTTTTCGTCTAATTTAATGGAACTCGTATTAAACTTTTGAACATCAAAATTGACTGACCGATTCATATGAAACATTATAAATGATTTGCTTCTGCTTGCTATTTTAATTTTAAATGAGTTTGCATAACGTTAGTACCGCCTGTCTCGGTGATAGACTTCACACCCGAGGCTCGGACGGTGACAACCGGCTTCCAACAGCCCGTGTGTATGATACCACCATGTGTTTATAAATATACTGCCATGCGCTGCTCAGTCACTCTGAGCTGCATGAACTAGTAGCAACACCACTTAACTACGATCGTCAATTAGCACTGTAACATTACTAACGGAACACTGTAGGATATTTAAAATCAAGGATATCATCATCATCATCACAACACACACAGGCAGGTCCGAAGCCGGTTCGTAGATAAAACTTCGAAAATATTTTGACTGATATAGTTATGTAATAAACATAATAATGTTAATATATTTATAAGGGTGTAACAAAAACTTAATGCATTTCACATTTCTTTACAGTCCATATGAGAATAATGAATACCGTGTAAGATTACATGTAACATATTGTGACGAAATATTTTCACATTCGTAGTGTAAGGTTTGTTGTGTATAAAAATAGCGTTTCAAGTATTTCGGGTAAAAGAAGGGTTAAATTTTGTGTACATTAGACATTGTATTAAAATAGTTATGAAATCGAGTGTAACGCTGTAAGAGAATATATATTTGGAAACGTTGACGAGTGTTTGTTGTATGTAATTACATGTCACAGATGGATATTTGAACTCTAAGTACATATAGATATATATTCTACGCGTTATACTTCATGTTTTAATCAAATAATAACAGTAATCAATTCTGTTACAGTTTACATGAGCAAACACGTTTCGCTTGTCTTACTAATTTCAATGTTTAAATACATTTTGTGTCCAGTTTTACAATTTTTAAAAATAGAATATGGTCGAAGTCACAGATTGTATTAGTTGACACGCTGTACCACTGCGAGTGCCTCACTGCCAATCTCAGTAGACACCTCGTCGGATAGCGGCTAAATTTTATTTATAAGAGTTCAATGTGATTGAGTGTGCTGTATTTCACGTATTTAGTTGGGCTCGCTCAATACCAAGACTTGTCGCCTTCAGACCTAGCATACATTAAGTATTATCGATACATTAGGGTTCTATGTTTATACGTAGCAAATCACATTAGTTGCTGATTGCTGTACTGTTCTCGATGGAATAAGGCTGTTGTTATAATTCGACCAAGTTAAGATATACAGTGACTGTTAGTAGGCAGTGCTCAGGAGTTTGTCTCGTGTGCGTCTCGTTGAGTGGTGCGCCCGCGCCGGCGTAGTCAAGCGAATGTGTGCTGGTTTGCCAAGAGAAGTTACCTACAGTTGTGTTTAGTTAGCGATGCATAACGTGTTTGTACTTTAATTTGTTTTTTAGTTGTACTCTTGGAAATCAATGGTTAATAATTTAAGAAAATAAATTGTATGTGAAATATATTGATTGATTTTATTTGATCCCAAATCCCACAAGTAAAAATTTATTGATTAAAATACATCTGGAATGTTTCAATGCTAACAAGTTGAACTAGGGACACTGAATTAACAAACTATGTATACTTAGTAACACTTGAAACTTCGTCTCACCGAGGCGAGTTTTTTCTCTTAAGAAACAACTACATTTATGCTGGCAAGAACGTTTTTGCTGCCCTTCGAGATAAATATTCAGTCAACAATACGGACAGGTTGATGACCGACTGCTAACCCTGGACCCTGACGGATACTTCAGTACATTATTTGTCAGACTCCGGTTATTGGTTTTATTTTGAAATGTTGCCCCATTCTTGGAATTTCTCCTGTATCGTGGGCGCGTTTACAAATATTTAAACTCACATACACAAACAGCCAGACCCGGAATAACTATCTGTGGGCCATACAAATATTAGTTCCTTGCAGGAATCGAACCCGCAACACGCATCGCAGCCAGTTTGATCTACAGAGTGTAAAAGGACCCGTAACGAAGCCGTCAACCAAGCATTATGTACATCAAACTAAGTACTACGCAAAAAATATTGCTGGGAAACGTTTTTTTTTTCTTTGGGACAAAAATCACGTTTTACGAAAAAGCTCAATGTAACGCATTCTAAACATTGTGCTGATGGATGTATTGAAGAGTAAACGGGCCATGGAGATATGAAAAATAAAAATTTAACCATAAAAACTAGTATTTAAAAAAAAAGTTGTAAATTTGACCTTCAATATCTCCGTAACAAAAAGGTACCGAGGTATAGTCGAGAACAAAAATATTAACGCAATGACGAGGAGAACAAGTGCCTTTCGGCTTCGTTAAGGGTTTTTTTTACACCCTTTAAAAATTTAACAAATGAATCCGACAAAAAGGAATCTAGGTCTCCGGCCTACAGCACCCAAGTGTAGACCGTCGACTCTCTAGATCGTACAACCGCTTATCTTTAGCTTATCAGCCAACACAAACAAATCGTAACCATTAATTGAAGAAAACAGGTTACTACGATAACTTACAGCCTACCAACCTTATATTGTAGCTTTGAGAGGCTCATTTATCTTGTAAGAAGTGTAATTCTATCTCGAACCAGCAAGTTTAACGTGATTCGTGGGTAAAATTAATATAAAGTGGTTAAAAGCACGTTATAATTACTTTATTGTATAAAGAAAATAATCCTCTACACACGGAATATTATTTTCTATAACAATAATTCGTTTACTGATTCAAATATCGCACATGAATAATCGAAGTTTAAAAAAAAAACTCGCGCTGTGTTTTTCGTGAGCGAGTCTTCGTAGCACTTGCTACGACGCCTACGTGGTACTACGTCACTGCTACGCCAGGGTCTACGAAATTTTCATACAAGAAATTGCCTTTACAAATAAGCTTAACAATAAGCTTACCTACCTATATTTTAATTTTATAAATACAATACTTAATTAATTTAACTTCGGTATTTATACATGCTCTGTTATTTCTTTTAGGTTAATTTAATATTATAGCGTTGCTGAGAAATGTTTCAAAAGTTAATCGTAAAAGGCAGTCGAATAATTTTTTAAGTAAACGACGACTTTGTATTATGACGAAAAACATCGGGACAAAAATTAATTTAGGATGCTTTGTATATTTGTACCACTGAACATCAACCTACCTCTAGTACCGCTAATACTTTTATCTCCTATTCCAAGCAATTTGAGTTTTAAAAATGGAGTCCTACTGAAAGCGTCTACCGAAAAAGGTAATATACTTTTCAACACACTTGTCAAGCAGGATCATACCACAAACCCGGACTTCTGGCAGAAACCAGAAGTGTTCGCCCTGGTTGGCTCGGGTCTTCTTAGTTTATGTTTGCAGTCTACCTACAACAACTTGAGAGAATTCTAGAATCGAACAAACTTGACATCTGCCAACCCGCACTACCGCGTGGTCCATTACAGCCCACTCCCTCTCATAGAGAGGAGGCTTGTGTCAGCAGTTGGAACATTTATCATCTTCATCACCTAGACTTTTCCAAAATATGTTGGGCTCGGCTTCCAGACTAACCGGATGCAGCTGAATACCAGTATTTTACATGAAGCGACTGCATATCTGACCTCCACAACCCAGTTAGTAATGGGTAATACGATACCCCTTGGTAAAACTGGTTGTTAGACTTTTCGGCCACTGACTTTTGGAACAGAATAGGCTGATTATGCTTATGCGCTGATAAATTCAAGCTTACTGTGACAACAAAATGTAACGGGTATTAAATTCAAATACTTTTATAAGAAAAAACAGAATCAGCAAATAATGGTAACTTTTCTATGACTATCTCTCGTAAAATAAAAGTCTAACTACTTCCCTCTAGCGTCGAGTAGTGAAACTACTTCCCCAGTAAATTACTCATTTTAACTACAGATGGCATTCTGAGCGAAGATGAAGCTTTTATACTGCGTTTTGATTATCCAATATAGATTTATACATAAAATATTAGCACTATATTTTTCAACAAATTACAACTAATAACTAATTTAAAAATTTCACATAAAAAATAATAAATTTTATCTGTGATCATAATTCTTACCTCTCTAGGAATGCTTCATGTCCTTCTGTCAAAATTGTCTGCCGCTTGCCACATGTCAGGCAACAATTATTGAGGTTTTACCAGATTTTACTAAAATTATACTGTAAAACAACCACTCAAAATGGTATGTAGACCTTTTATATCCATAGTTTTTCATTACAACTTCTTATCATGCAAGTATAGATGTTTTGCAACTAGGTGTAAAAGAAACAACTTAGCATGGTGTCATGATTAATTCCATTTCAGAAACCCCTTATGCTCCAAGGGCACGAGCGTGCCATCACGCAGATTAGGTATAACCGTGAAGGTGACTTGCTGTTCTCCGCCGCTAAAGATTCCAAGCCAAACGTGTGGTGGTCTTTGAACGGTGAACGCCTCGGTACTTTCAATGGACACGGTGGTGTCGTCTGGTGCCTGGATGTGGACTGGCAGACCAGAAACCTCATAACCGGTGGAGGTGACAGTTCATGCAGGTTTGTATACATTTTATCAGACTTTTTAGAAATAAGTTTGGTTATACCAGCTACAAAAAGAATGATACAATAGTACCAATGATGATGCATTAATTGTTTGGTTATTAATTTCCTTATTGTAAGCCAAGATTCAGTAGTAGGAAAATTTTATTGTTATTATTCTCATGAATAATGTAGTAAATAAATGAAAAGTTATGATATTTATAATTTGGATATTGAATCTTTTCTTCAATGCTAGTCTATTTATTTATCAATAAGTAAATAATATCAACCTGACAACTGTCAGACACTGGGCTGCAATCAGTTGCACTACAAATGTTTTCTTTTGTGCAACATAATGTAATTAATAAAATGCTTTTGAATGACTTGAAAAGTTAATTCATTATCAAAAAGTACATGGGTTGTTTATTCAGCCAACAACAATCAAGAAGGCAAATTAGATCTTTTGTTAACAACAAAACCATCCCAGCCAATCTAAATGCCAAACTTATTATTCTGAATTCTATATGATTGACTGCTTAGTTCTTCCCAAACTTAGAGAATTTATTCTGGAAGATTACCGTGTATTCAACTGCATCTGGTAAGACTGGATGCCGACTGACTCCATCATAATTGGCATCAGGTTAGGCAGATTATCATAATGACATTACTAGAAGTCTTGATGTTTTGAAATGTTGCCGCATTAGTATATTGCACCCATGTAAAGCAACAGGAAGCACTACATATACTAGTACTACATAATAATAATATTTTCCAGATTGTGGGATTTGGAGACTGGCAAGAACATAGCTACAATTAAGTCGAACTCTTCTGTGAGGACATGTAACTTCAGTTACAGTGCCTACCAGGCTGCCTACACCACTGACAAGGCTATGGGACACCCTTGTGAGGTAAGGAGTCTTCTCTTCTTACAATATTGGGTACAGACTTATAGATTATGTATAAACAAGTAATATTAAAGCTGTGCTTCTGTAAATTATTTCGCCATTACTGCTCTCAAAATGTTGAATGTTAGCATGTCCTAAAACCAAAACTTAGAAGTCATCTTCCAGCACAGAATGTGACACTCACACAGAGAGGGCTTGAGTCCTAGCAGTGGGAAAATTACAGGTTGATTTAACTGTTAGTCTGCATTGCAGCTGATAGGACATTATTTAATCTGTTTGTACAGTAATAAATAAATATTAACATTTTCATGAAATACTGATACTGCAATCTCATATTTGGTGACTCACTCGCTCATTAATCTCTTCTTTACTATTTGCATATTCAAGAATCTATTTAAACAATAAAAACAGAAGTCAGACACACACTCATACCACCATACAATATTGAACACTACATAAGATTAGTAAAAAACAAGAGAATGGCTACAGCAACGCAAACTCAAGAAATACCAAAAATAACATATGTATGGGCACACCCTTTAATTTTATTTTTATTAGTCATTGTTAATGTACAGTTGTTCTTGTCGGTGATGATGGACCTGAGATCCAGAGCACATTGGAGAAATGGCAACAGAAGTGAAGAATGTTGGCTTGAAAATCAGCAGAATTAAAACTAAATACATGGTCTGCGATTTCGGCAGTCTTTCCAATTCTGGAACCATAGCGCTAGATGGCGCGCTTCTACCAGCCTGCTCCGACTTTCGATATCTCCGTTCACTAGTGCGACCCCAAATAAATTGGGATAAGAGCAGGAGAATGATGATGAGTTGTTGTTACATTGGCCATAGCAATAAACACCCAATACAGTCCTGTTACAGACGGACTATAGAGCCTTAGTAAAAAGGCCTTTGGCACCCTTAGGTTACAGGTCCGTAGGGCTATTGCCATCATTGTCAGCATACATCCACTGCCCATCCAGCTTAGGCAAGCTATTAGCTAAGTAGTTGACAAAAAAGAAATCTATGCTTACTACTACTCCTAACTGTCCTATGTGATTAATATTGTTAATTCCAAATCTTACTTCCAGGTATTTGTTATTGACACAAGGACGGTTGATGAATCAATGTCAGGCCAGGCTCCAATCCTGAAGTGGGAGATCACAGACACCAAGGTGACCTCCATGGTATGGGGTATCCTCGACGAGACAATAATCACTGGTCACGAGGGTGGTGACCTGATTCAATGGGACCTCAGGGTAAGCGGTTATTTACATTTACTGAAATAACTAATAATATATTTCAATTCACCCTGTATGTACTGACATAAAGTGAGACAGCATCATGATGAAGTGCTTAGCAGCCTAAGAACCTTTTAACCTAACACTAAATGTATAGGAAGGGGAATAGACATAATTTGCTAAAAATTCTAACCGCAATGCAAAATACTATTTTGTAATGCACTACTCTACTCCCTAAAGATGTGAATGACACTGCTAGCATGCAGTCAAAGGGTTGATAACTTTTGGAAAGATGTATGTATGTCTTCAACAAAATAAAGTCGAATTTATTATGTTTTTTAATTAATACATATTTACCATTTCATTTTCCAGACTGGCAAGAAAATCCAGTCAATAAAGGAGCACACACACCAGATCCACGACATGCAATTGTCGCGCGACGGCACCATGTTCATCACAGCCTCCAAGGATCAGACTGCTAAGCTGTTCGACACCAGCTCCTTAGAACTCCTCAAAGAGTACAAGACCGAGCGACCGGTCAACTCCGCCGCTCTCAGCCCCATCCTAGACCACGTCGTACTTGGAGGAGGTCAGGACGCTATGGAAGTAACCACCACCTCTACTCGCCAGGGCAAGTTCGACGCCCGATTCTTCCATTTAGTATTTGAAGAAGAATTCGGCCGCATCAAGGGACATTTCGGTCCCATCAACAGTTTAGAGTTCCACCCTGATGGTAAGAGCTACGCGTCTGGCGGAGAAGACGGTTACGTACGTGTGCAGAGCTTTGATCAATCCTACTTCGACTATACCTTTGATTACAACAGGGATTAAATAAAAAGATAAGAGAGGTATTAAAAAAAGTAAAGTTAAGTCCATATTATATATGTCAATAAAACTGATTTCTAACAAATGGTCAAATATTTGTTTTATTTCCCACCCAACAACTGGTCCTGTGAATTTCCAGGGTGTCCACATTCTGGAAAGTCAAGGAAGCTCAAGGTGGTCAGGGGAAGTCGGTGAAATCGAGGGCCCACCTGGAAAGGACAAAGGACATTGTGAGCCTCTCTGTTGAATGCATCATTGAAATAGCCTGTATAGAATTGGAGCAGTTTATTATATTAAGTGTGGACAGGCCACCCTCGGGATTGTATGACTGCTTTAAGAAGGTAATGGATGAAGTTTTACATAAGATTTGTAACACAAACAAGTGAATTATCACTTGTGGTGATTTTAATGTAAATTTATCAGAAAACTCTGGTTCATGTAGTAAAATTATAAGTCTGTTTCAGTCCTACAATCTCGTTAACCTATTTTCGGAGCCCACAAGAATAACGCCTACTAGTGCCACATGTCTAGACAATATTTATACTGATTCCAAATCATAAAGAAATCATAAATGTTTTAGACTGATCATTGCGGACAAATGATTACCATCGAAATCCGAAAGATCAAGGTGGCAAAAAATGATATCACTGTTAACCCTAAAACTGCAAGGCGCTTGGAATCATTTAAAAGTAAACTCGTGAATTACTTACCATTTTTTCTAGTGACAATTCTCATCGTCTATATGATGATGTTTTTATTATGTATTGTAAGCTAATTAATTCCATCTTTATTCCCAAGACTATCTCAGTAAATTGTAACGCATCTTTCAGTGACTGGGCTACCATTGGTATTCACAAAAGTAGAACACGGCTTTATGAGCTGTACAACGAAAGAAGGCTTGTAAATACTGCCGAATTTAATTTATATGTGAGAAATTACTCAAAACTATTTAAAAAAGTGTGTTGTATGGCTAAGTCACAGTATTTGAGCTCGAAAATTAAGAATAGCAATAATGTAATTAAAACGACGTGGAATATTATTAATAATGAAACGGGAAGGTCTAGTAACCGAACCAGTGACTATAGCTTATCCATTAATGATAGAGTAATCAAATCAGAAAGTTAGGGAAAAATTGAGACTACACTGTTTGCATCTATTACATATTTGAAACAACTCGCATTCTATTCTTTATTTTCTGATGTGAATGGTAAAGTCCTTTGCCCAGCAGTGGGACAGAATATGCAAATTTAAAAAAAACGGTAAAATGCAGATGTGTGAGATAGAAACAGGATCGATTGGCCTCAATAAAATGTTTTATGTAAAATGGTAATTTTCTCGCTAACTGTACTTTTTTTTAAATTCTGTAAATAAGGATCAAAATTTCACAAAAAATTATGGATATTTTTCTAGGTCTATTTTCGTGTAGCTGCAACGGTTATTTCCCCTCACTGAAAGTTTCCATCCTGTATAGTTAAGGAAATTTGAAAAAGTAGTCAAGGATTTATTTAGACTATTCCTTTTATTCATCTATAAACATAGGATTTACATTTTTAAATATTCCTGTATAAAATAATATTAAAAAAAAAACATTTAAACATATAAAAAAATTAGCCCACCGGAATTGGGAACAGGGTCCAAGCTACTGGTGGTCAGGGCTCCAGAGAGAGGAACCTCCTAACAATACGAGCCGTATCCAGGAGTACCGCTTTCTGAATCAAGCCCTTGATCCAGCTGCCTAACGAGAGCCTCCTCAGTTATTGATCGAGACTCTTGGCAATTAAGCCACGTGCTGATAAGACTATCGGCACAATGATCGCCGAGTTCACATCTCACATGTCGACAACCTCGTGAGCCAAGTCAAGATACTTGATTTGCTTATCTTTCTCGAGAAAGGCAAGTCTTAGACTATTATTATTAGCAGTCTACACTGAATTTACATGATATCTGTAAGGTACAAAATGTAAATATTAACATGATAGGATGGCTCATCATCTGCTTTGTGAGGCCGAGAACCAAACCATTAAGTTCAAAAGGTGCTGGAGGTTTCTTCCTTGACAAGGACTCCGAACAAAGGGAAAATAAAAGAATAGGAGGAGAAAAGTGCAATGATTCGAAAATGACATTGTATGCAACAATTTATTATATAAAACATTATTTTATTACACTTGGGGAATACTTTTCACTTATACTTAAATTACATTTCACAGGAAATAAGGCGTAGTATGCTGTGGGGGGACTTCTCTTTCGCTGTCGGGTACCGCTTGGAATAGTTTGGCGGTTCTATCATTAACTGTGTTAAACTCTAATATGGACGCGACGTTGCCGCAACGATAACAGTAGTTAGGCGCCGACCACACCGTCACCAGACGTTTGTCAAACATGTATTTGTAACCTGAGAACAAATAAATAAATTCATTTATTTCACGTAAATAACACCCATAGCCATACATAACTTAATAGAAATTCGAAGACATGGACAAATAATATCCGATAAAATAACATAGAATCAAAATAAAACCAAATACAATACAATCACACTAAGTCAAATTGAATAAATTAAAACCAAATAAAACAAATCAAATTAAATCAAATCAAATAAAGCTAAAACAAATCAATACCTTCTCTCTGACACAAAGAACAAAGAGATTATTTTAGTAATTGGAGAAGTAGAGTTCTGCTGTATGTTCTAGATTTAGGCTAATGTGAATACTGACCATCATTTACTAGCTGATGCGCTCGGCAGATTAAATTCAGATTGTTGTAGTTCATAAAGAGTTCTGTGACGTAGCCGCCGAACAACCATCCTGCGCCTCGCGGGCTCACAGACCTGCAAAGAAAAGACAAGCTTTGTTAATAACTAACTAGATGAACTGTGCCCTAGATTTGGAATCTAGACTGATTATGAGGACTATTTAGCATTTACCAGACGGTAAACTGTTGTCACAAGTAAGAATTAGGAGTAAAATAAAATATAACTTCTTACCACATCTTTACATCAGCTGGATCAGACCACAAGAGATCACAGAATGCTCCTTTGTGTGGTATTTGTTGATTTCTATCAATACATCGAATTTGATCTAACATTGAGATCTCTGGGGACAGCCCACCATGGACGCAAAGGACTGTCTCATCTATTAGCTGAAATAAAAAAATAAATAAGCTGAATTGATTTTAATATTTTGGCCTTTCAGGCATTTTGTTTTTTCGAATTTGCAGTAACACTTATTACATGTTTAGACCAATACAAACAAGTACTATAAGATTTTATATGAAAGTCCAGAGATTTCTTTGAGATAATTGCTTAACCATGTTAGGAAATCAGGGGCCCTGCTGATCCATCCATCTTGTCACACTAGGATCTCTTAATTCTGAGTAGCCTTTTTAGCCTAAATTATTAACATTAGGTCAGCGGCCCTTCCTTTTAAGTTACTTGCCTAGCCTTTTCCCAACTTCTGTTGGGGTTGGCTTCCAGTCTAACCTGATGCAGCTAAATAGCAGTATTTTACATGGAGCGACTGCCTATCTGACCTCCACAACCCACTTATTACTGCGTACTACGATACCCCTTGGTAAGACTGGTTGCCAGACTTTCGGGCCACTGACTACCTGCAACAACTGTCAAAGATCTATAAATGACAGCCGGGACCAACGGCTTAACGTGCTTTCAGAGGCACGGAGGAAACTGCTATGTAATCGGCGGTCACCCATCCACGGACCAACCTAGGCAAGCGCAGCTTACCCTTAAGATCGACCCGAGCGGTTGTTATTATTTAGCCACATGCTAAAGTTTTAAGAAACCTCATTCAAAAAATATTATTGTGAAATGCTCACCGCTGCAACTGTGAGCAAATCAAAAACTCGACAGCAATCTTTCCATGCATTGGCATTTCCATATTTGTTGAGGCACTCATCATAGAAGCCATACACTTTTGTTATTTGACATGTCTCATGGTTCCCTCTCAGTAGGATAATTCTGAAAAATTCACAAAATGTTACAGAAAAACTATTAGATTGAACAGAAGTTGAGTATTTGAAATGTTTAGTATAAGGTGAGTATAATTCAACGTAAGGGTCAACAAGTTTCGTTTGGATGACCTGCTGGGTAACCCCAATTCTAAGGGCTGTGAGGTATCCAAAAACAATAATTACGCACAGGTTTCAGTTCGCAGTAAGGGTCTTAATGTGTTAAACTACACTATGTCTATGATTACCAGTAATCGAAGTAGGTAGACCTATTTTTTTTTCTTGCGATACGTTGTCTTAATATGGACACTCTCGGAATCCCGGGATTAGAAATATATATTATTAAATAAGTTAGAAATATCTTGTAAAAAGCTATTCACGTCTTAAGGAATTATGAACGAACACATAGCCCTCCACCACTCCGATGGGTAAGTATAAGATGGACACATTTCAGGTTAACGAAGTTAAAAACATATATTTTAGTTTTTTCAGTAATAATTTTGCAATTTTGTAACAAGTTTACTGATACTTGTCTAAAGTGTAAAGTAAGAATAAGTCTGTCAAACTTATTCTTACTTTCTACAAGATCATGTTATCTTATAAATGTCCATATTAACATCAACATTTGCGGTCATTGAACCAAAATAGCTCTACCTGCTCAGATCACTAATGATTATGTATCAAGCTGAAATCAACTTGTTTCAATAAAACAAAACATACCACTAGGATTTATAGTATTAGTTCAAAAATAATACAAATACCAGAATATGAACATACCTGTCAGGATACCTCGCTTTTAGTGCCATAAGAAGTGTGAGTGTTTCTAAGCTGTAGTAGCCCCGGTCAACATAGTCCCCCATGAAAATATACTTTGTGTGGGGCACCTGACCCCCTATGTGGAATAACTCCTCTAAGTCGTAGAACTGAAACAAGACAATAAGCTTTCATATGTTATGTGGAATTGCAGATGTCTTTAATGTCTTTCTTCCTATTTTTGGGTCGTCTTCCAGTCTAACTGGATGCAGCTGAAAACCAGTATTTTAGCAATTATGACAAATCATACAATAAACTACCTTCTAAATAACTTCTTTGTTTCCCTTTGTTCTTTTAAAAAAAATAACTTAACAGAATAAGTTCCACTTTTCCTTTTGTAAACTTGTTATGAGTGCCCTGTTCAAATAATACCTAAAACATGTTCTCTTGTAAAAATTATTGTCAAAGTAGAGATGGGAAAGAGAGAAAAGTGGGAATCATTGGCATGTAAACAAGGAAATGAGATCAGATAAGAAGCAGACAAAGATCTCCCTATTCATATAATTGAGGCGTGATCTCACGATAGGTGACTGATCTGTCTTCTATCTACATCCGCAGTAAAGTTGATAATGTCAGGGACATGACTTCTTTCTTCTATTGGTTATACTCTATCAGAATCTTTACTTCAGTACGGAGATGTTGAAGAACAGCATAAAAGTGAGTTGCGCAACTAATAAATAACAGTTTCCTTATTACTATTGAACTTTACCTGGCCATGTATATCACCGCAGACAGTCACAGGTGTCTGCACCGGTTGTACATTGGGCTCCTCCAACAACAAGTCACATACAATATTGCACAGCTCCCGCAAGTCATCTTCAGGTAAATATTTACACCTCTTCGCGATCTCTATCCACTTATCCACGTCACTCATTTTGTGCAGTAATTCACGAAAAAAAGGGGTCGTTTATTTTCCTGACTAAATACAGCCAACGATTTTTGAGATTAGGTTAGGGGTGTGACTTACGAGCCACAATGTTGAGATTAGAATCGATGCTGGTTTAAATAATTATTAGGTTAGTTTTAGAGTGATCAATTATACTTTTGGCGCTTTAATATTTACTATAATTCAGATTACTCATCAAGCTGTTAAGGTAATTAAATCATTTCAGATGGGACCTTATTTTCACTGAAAATTTAGATGCCTGAAAATGATAAATCGATTTGACAAATTCTTTTGATAGTACATCTCTACGAAAGAATAGCTGTCATTTTTGACAATCGGGTCGCGTTTACGAATACTGCTATCAAACTCTTTTTAAGGGATTTGTCTTTAGCGAAATTAGAAAACAAACCCCTCTAAATTAACTTTTGTAAAAGTCCCTCCTCTGACAATAAAATTCATCTTATCCACCCTCTCTCTGCTGTATAGGAAACTGCTCAAGACTTGTTGTTGCGACAATCCTTATGGGAAATTTATGGACATCTTTGTCTTTGGACGACGATCTATGAACGACTTGGTCTTTGAAGAGGCTTGACCATGGCTTGACCACTTTATATCGCATGGCACAGAGCAGTAATAGTCTAGCGAGAGGCATGGACTCCACTAAAGCGGAAATGTGCGAAGCGGTGAGGATAGAAAATGCATAACAGCTAGGGTGTATCCACCAAAGCTGTGCGGACTTGTGCAAAGCGCCGAGGAGAGCTGTACACCGCTCACCGCACGGTGTGCGCTTGGTAGTCTAGTGCGGAGGTGGGCTTTAACAATTAAGAGACATCTCCTTTCCTGTCTGCTCAAACGTTTCCACTAAAGCTAATCGGAGAAGAGAAGTTTAAATAACGAAATTCTATTGGTAGTTTACAACACATCACCTCTCCTGTCGGCTCGCCTTCGCTTCAATGGTGACCGTGAAATTAACTAACCGGATAAGAAACACCACACTGCGGAACTCAAATTGCCAACGTGGCTATTAAAGCTGCGAGACTAAAGTGAGATTGGGTAGACCATGTCTGCTGGATGCAGGACTAGCAGCTGTTGACCCGAATATCGCTACACTGGAGCTCTGAGACAGTAAACAGGGTCGCAGCAGACTGAGGAGAAGATGGCGAGAATTGACGAGAAGAAGGACGCATTTACTTAATTCGAAAAAAAAGTCGTGTTCTGCTATAAATATAGGTAGCAATATTTTGTAAACAAGCCAATCTAACTCTTTGAGTTTATGACTAGAGTTACCATTTCTAAATTTGGAAGTCCGGACAAATCACAAGGCCGGAACCAGATACAATCCAGCCATGTTCTGCCAAAGCCGGACGAATGGTAACCTAGTATTTATGAAAGACAGTTCAAATGGACCCAATACACGCACCTCTATTTTTTCGGATTCATTTGTTTATATATCACTTGCTTCGGTGAAGGAAAACATCGTGAAGAAACCAAAGACATTTCTCGACGGTATGTAAAGCCAAACCAGAGGCCCATGGGCGGAATAAAAACTTTGGCCCCAGTTTAGGCACTACCCCAAGAAAAAGAAAGAACAAGTTCAAATGGATTTATGGAGCCTAGAAGGCCTAGGCCACCCCTGACCAGACATCCGTGGATAAAACCTCTCATAAGGATTGAAAAATTTAAACATTTTAGAACTAAAAATATAATAAGAACCCAAGGTTCTGGGTCAGATACCCAGATCATGCCAAGTGTAATTAGGTTTTTTTTAAAATTAAGAATTTCTGAGGATATCTGAGGACCGTTTTCTACCAAAATGAAAATGTGCAGAGGCGAGCGGCGCCGACGTAGCGGGCAGGGTGTTTCCACCAATGCCGAGAGATGCGGGTTGGTTAGAGAGGGACAGTGCGAGCTCCGAGTAGAAAACTGTTGAGGGTCAGGCAGAACGGAAAAAGCGTAGGCCCGAGCCTCCTCATCCTCTGGCCGCAATTTAAACCACGAGCAGAAACGTGATTGAGCAGCTGCGACATCAAGAAAAGGCTGGAGACTGCATTAGGACGCGACCCCACGCGAAAAACTATGATAAATCATGGTAGTAGGAGCACGTCAGAATTTGCTCCAGCGGTTTCTGTTAACCTCGAGGAATCCCGGGCATGCGCGCCACCGAGTCGCGAGCATGCGCGCGACGCGACGCTTGACGGCCGTCGATGTTCATACAATGTTCTACTTATTTTAACGCGAACGCCGCCGCTCATATCTGAGGTCGCCTCATATACATTCCCGTTGCATTTGCGCCAAGAAAAATGAGACGCCTGTCCGCTTTGTTTCCACCGCAGTTAAACGGAGAGATGTGATGAGATATTTGATTAAAGCACATCTCCTGTCCTCTTTGCTTTGGTAGAAACCGGTCCTGAGTCTGGATGGTTTTATTCCCAAATAGGCTCCGTTCTCCGTGAAATGAGCGAGGTTGCGTAGCGAGGGATGTGTGTAGAACTAACCAATCACATAGCTAAAATAGCTCAAGTTGTGAAAAAGAAGCGACATCATTGGTTAGTTTCAAACACAATGAAATGAAAATGTAGCCTTACTGGCAAATGACAAAACTAGGTGGGTGTTATAAACCTCACCTCGGGGATAAATAGCCCCCGTAACATGACCACCGTAGACAAGGATTTCTTTGACGGAAGAATCGACAAAATGACAGATAGTGCAAAGAAAACTGTCATTGTGTCGACACAATCTGTCATTTTGTCGATTCTTCCGTCAAAAAAATCCTTGTGGGTGTAAGTGTTGTTACAATAAAAAACAAAAATATAGTTAAGAATTTATTAACGTGAATACAAACATGCAAGTACATTTTTCGAATGTTATACATTTTGTTATTCATTAGGTTTAAGGTGCTTTTTTGATATGCTGCTGTGAATGAGTTAACATAACATGATTATAAATGTACTACTTTAACTTAATGCTAAAAGCACATTAGGTATTGGAATACAACAGACAATTTGCAGTTGGGACGGAGCTATATTATTTTTGTGTAAAAATGCACTAGCAAGCTCATAATAAATGTACGTTATTAAAAAAATACGACACAAAAGTACTAGTGTACTTGTTTTCGGTTAACAACAGAGTTATGGTTTGTGTTGCCATAATACTAATAAGCTATTATTTAAACCTAAAACCGGCTGTTTCCTTTAAATTTTACAACAATATTTTAGATTTAAAAGAAAAACAGTCCGATTAATAATATCACCAAAGTGCAGAGTTGCCAAGGCATTATAAATCACAGAATGCTATTTTGAGATACGAACCAAACACTGGAAACAGATGCGTCGAATCACAAAACAATAAATAAGTACCTGAGATGGTCCACAACAATCACTTTATGAAGTCTTCTACGTAATATGTCAGCCTGATATAACCAGCATAAAGCTAATGATTCTTGTGCCGACCACCGTAATACTACACAGTTTTAAACTTAATTACTCAACAAAAAAGTGATAAACATAAAATAAAAAAGCATGTCTAGCAATTTCGAGTTCCTTCACCTAAGTTTTGAATTTATAAACTTTTATAGGTATAAAAATTACTTAATCCCGAGAGAGTACCATGTGATCACAGATTTTGAAAAGTCCGCTCAGCTATCAGTACCAAAGTAACCAACGTCCTGAAACGGTTTCACCTATTATCTACGCAACATGAAAGCTGATGCATGCCCATCTATGTGTTTATATCTTATCTCTCTCTAGCTTATAGTGCAATGTGACTCATTCATTATATGTATTGTCACAATTACTGCTCCCCTAGTAACTAATATATTTCACTATAACGCTTAACAAATCATGAGCATGTACCTGTTTTCATCAATTTCTATATTATCAAGATATGCTATCATAATTAGTTTCTAATTGCTAATTTACGTTTGCGAGCCAGTACTCTGTGAATAAAATTACAAATGCATAATTACTTTGGCAAATACAAAGACCTTATCACACACAACCTCACTAATGACCATTGTCTATGGTCAAACAGTAATAAATAAAATTTGAAACTCAACAGCTACTACAAAAGTACTGGCGTTCAAACATATATACCGGAGGTGCAATTACGACAGCCGTGTGAAATACATTCTTTTATAGGTTCTAAATAAAAGACATTTCCCCCCCTATTGTCAACATTCGACCCCCATTACAATTATTGTATTGTTGAACACATAACTGAATAGTGAGCGTCAGGTGCCAATTTGTGATTAACCAAAAAGACCCTGTTACGAATGTTTAGGCTACACATATTAAGCTTAACTATATCTAAGTTACACACATCATAACAAAAAAGCAGTAAAGAATTTGTTCTGCTACCAAACAAGTTAAATGACGATTTCTCAAAAATATTTTATTATGCAAACTAATGACCTGGTCTAGAAAATATAGCCAGTAAGCAAAGAAAACTCCCTCACAAGAAGGCATAAAGCTAAGTCACATTTAGCAAACAATAATAAAATATTACTTAACATCTACCCAAGAAGCAACACAGGTGTCATATAAACTTAACAACTAAATCGTAAAAGCAATAATGTTGGAACCAGTACCAACGGTGGTTTACATAATTTTACTGTTCCCTGGTGATAGGATGTTTCACCTGGAAAATGTCCCAAAAACGAGTATAATCTAATTACTAAGTGTAAAGTCACAAACACTCGCGATTTTAGCTTATAATATAAACCATGTGATCCTACAAATAATTCATTAGCGGAGATCCAAAATCAGAGTTAAAAGGAACAGTTCTTTTTTATGAAACTGTTCCGTAACTACCTCGTAAGCGATTACAAACAAAGTTAACACTAAACAAAAACATGCAAAATATAGTTTAAAGATCTCTTGATAATCAGAATTACATTCAGATTTTTCAGTTCCGTATCATCCCTTCGTATCAGCTTCGGAACACAAGGTGGTGATAATTTATCAGAGGCGATTTTATTGTAAATACTGAGGTAAAAGGTCGTTTTCGATCGAGATTATGACCATGTGGTCGTTATACAATTGACAGACTTTTGCGAAGCATTTGTAGAGAGGGGTCGTGATAGTTTCACTTGAACTGGCCGAGCACGAACGCGTCCATGACCTTGGGCACGTGCTCGTCGATGCCGACGATGTCGAGCACGCCCTCGTGCGAGCCGTCCGTCGTCGACACCCTGTGGGACGCTAGGCTCATCACTATCAACCTGTAAGGAAAAGTAGACAATAAGAATATGAACATACTTCTTGGGACGAAATCTGTTGCAATCTGTTGCCAAATCCTACATCAATGATTGTTGTTTTTTGAGAGATTCAGCACAACAAACACATGAGAAAAATGAGATTGACAATATTTCGCTGCCCATTCTTAAATTGCGATTATTTATTTTCACCATTTCTTTCATGATCATGTTTGCGGGGCTAACGTGGCCAGATATCGTACAGGATAGAGGTATGGAAGGAGAAAGGGGAGGAGGCCTTTTCCCAGCAGTGGGACGCGATGTAGGCTAGTAAAAAATAAAATAAAAAAATCTTTCTTAACAATCAATGTGACTGTTACAATTCTCAAGTAACTCACTCAAGGCAATTACAATAAGGACGTTGTACGTACTTAGCGTCAGGAACCCCAACAGCTGTCCGGTACCGCTCGAGCGCTCGCACGGGGCAGTGGTCGGGGATCTCCTTGATAGGCGCCGGCGGAGGCCCGTAGCGTCCGGCGGGCCCGCGGCCCCCGCGACTGTTCTGATCCAACTCCATGTAGCGAGTAGTACGGTCCAACATGTTGATGAACACGTCGAACTTCTTGTTGTTCTTGATGGCCCAGTCGATTGGTGCGTCTTGCTGTACGCGGCCTAAGTTCGCTTTCTGTAAGGGAAAATGGTATAAGTTGTGATAATTGATGAACAGGAGTTTTATGTCAGTTTGGTAGAGGGTAGAAATGTTTAATTGATTTCAAGTGGACGACTGCACAACGGTGATGCTTGATGACTGACGTCACTCTTACAAAATGAATCATCATCAAATATTGATAATGGACATTATTTACATTGGTCTACATTCTACAAGTGCGTCCTCAAAATGAGGGATTTGCCATAACATCAAACAACACTTTGTATTGTATTGTATAACGGGCTGGTGTCCGCAACTCCACGTCAAAGCGCGTATTTTGCGTGCGGGTGTTAAATTTAAACAAACAACACTGTATAAACAGATTGATGTTTGTCATTAGGAGTCCCTCAAAAATCTTTTCGACAAGAAGAAAGGAGGTGGTTTATGTCTTCAAACTTACTCTGAACAAGAACTCAGCCTCTTCGATGCTGCTAAAGTTGCGCTCGATGGTCAGCACCTCGACGCCTTCTTCAGAGAACACCGCTAGCTGAACTTCACTCTCACGCTTCAGGATTTGCAGAGCCAGGATTAGTGCTAAAAATAAAAGATATATGACTATACTAACAGAGAAAACGTCTACAATTTCGCGCCGCATACTATTACGTTACTAATAATCTACTGATGAAGTAATGCTAAGAATAGTTTGTGGATATTAGGAATAAATTAAACTTAAAAAAAAAAGAAATAAGATTTTGTTGAAATGAAAAGAAGAAAATTAGGTTTATCTATTGAACACGTAGATTCGTGTCAGTGAAATTAGTCGTTGAGGAGTTCTTTTGTGGGAAGGCGATCCTGGCTTCAGGATCAAGTCATGTCTATCATAAAGTGTATTGTCATCAGAACCAAGATGTGGAACCAAGGTGTGTGCAAAATGTTAGCTCAATCGGTCGGGGGCAAGTTCAGTTCAAGATTTGAACAATACATACTATTAATACAAGGCAAGTTATGTAAAAGTTTGTAATATAAAATAGGATTGAAACAATAAACTTTTCTCAAATAGACCCTAATTTTTCTTCACTTTATTTTACCTAGCAAATCTGAGATTAGCACTCAGGTTTCTGAAAAAATCTACATACCTGCATGTCCGGGGGTTATGTGCTTGTTATAGAAGCACTCTGCCAGGAGACGCTTCTTGCTCTCCTTCTTCGTATCGGCATCGCCACCGCCGCCCGGCGTAGTCTTCGTCTCTGTCTTCTTGTTCTTCTTAGACACCGTGTATTTCTTGCAGAAGTGTTTACCTGTCGAAAATAAAAGAATTTTAGAGTAACTGCGAAAAATCGATGCGGAAAATCCTGGCACTGTGTTGTGAAAGGAGTATTAGTAGTTTTTCAGCATATTTGTTGTGCTTTGATAGACTATGTTTTCTTTACGAGTATGTGCAATTTTTTTGAGCTGCTTGAACTTGGCTTTGGTTTTAAGTTCAAAGTAAAAATATAAAACATTTTACAATACACAGTAAAAACATAAATCTGTAAAGTCGCGTCGGGTAAACGAATACGACTATTTGGCTTAACGTATCAATGGCAAAAAGTATAGCCCAAAACTCAGCCACGCGAACCCTGCTCACTGATGCAGTAAATAAATCATCAAGAGCGGTGTAAGATGGAAGGTGGGCCATTGTTTGTGGGGGGACGCCGCATACGCACTTGAACCCCCATCTGCAGAGATTGTCTTTGCTCCGGCCGACTTGGGTTCGAAGAATTTGGCAGTTACAATATTATTATTATAATAAGGTTACCTTTGAACATGTGGTGTCTCATGTCCATAGTGATCATGTAGCGCGCGTTGGTGGGCGGGGTCAGGGTCCAAGTGAGGTCCACAAGTTTGTTCAGTGCGGTCAACACGGCTGGGTTTGGCGGCAAATCGATACCTAACGAAAAAAAACACAATTGAGTCTCTTGATTTTTAAATCTTTGAATACAGGGTGATGGGCGATACTTTAAGAGAGTAAAGTATGTCCTCATCAATATAAACAACTTTTATTTCGAGATTCAAATGAAAAAAAAAATAACTGTTCTGTTCCCTACATTTTTTCGAGTATGCCTTTACCTACGAATATAAATGTATGGAGCAGCTGTAGTAAAAGTTATACATTTTTATGAGTTTTCCACGCCCTTAAAGTGTTGCCCAGTAACACCAAATCACCCAGTAGGACGGTGAAGGATGGTCTTTGTAAAGAAACCAGTCTGTTTGATTTGATGATTGGGAAACTGGTTGCTGATTGGCATATCTAAGAGTCAATTCATATAAATTTTATTACGGTTGGGCAGAAGTCAATTAGTGTTCATACTCGTCGTCGATGTTCGCGATTTACTTAGGATAAGTTGGTTCGCGTTCGGGAAAACCGCCTTTATAGCATAAATATGATGACATCTACAGAAAAATAATATATTGGAAGTAAACAGACCCCTCACGAAGCCGAAAGACCATACCTGGGAATCGTCTACTTACGGAGATATTGGAGGTCAAAGTTCCAACTTCATCACAAGTTCTTTTTTAATACACGATACTATTCATCAATCAGCACAATGTTTTTGCGTTACATTTAGACCTACCGTAAACCGTGATTTTTACCCCAAAAAACAGATTCCCAGCAAACATTTTCGTATATTATGTAGTTACTTAATTTGCTGTACAGAATACTTGGTTGACGGCTTCGTGAAGGGTCTGTTTACACCTTGTATTGTACCAACCCCAGTGTTTGAGCTCCCTGGGGTGTCGCTTGGTGGTGGTCCACTGCCATAGTCCCGTCTTGCTGTCGAACATCTGACGCGTGCGCCGGCGCACTTCCCTCTCCATCGCTACTTTAGCCTTCGGGAACTTCAATGGCCTGGTAATGGAGAAAATAATGAGAGTAAAATCTATAGTTGTATACTCGTTTGTCCTGACTGGATTATAGCTAGCTATTATGACGTAGGCATCCGCTAAGAAAGGCTTTTGGAAAATTCCTTTCCTAAGCGGGTGAAATAGAGATTGATAGTTTGTATCAAAATCCGTTACCGAGCGAACCTAGTGCAGGTCAGTTAGTGTATTATGGGCACGGCTCTAATCATCTTCATTGTAAAATAATGTTAAGTACCAATTCCATGACGTGAGGGTTTGATAGATACATATTGTACACTAACATTTTAACAAAGCTCATTTACAAAACCATCACATGCAGGGTATCAGTCGTCAAAGGTTGTCCGACCACATTTGAATGGCCTGCCTGGGAGACAATAAATTAAATAGAAGAGTCGATAGTGTCTATGGTTACACATTCATAGGCTCGCATAATATGAGCCTATGAATGTGTAACGAACGCAAAAAATATGAGTCGTATTAAAGATACGTCTCAAAGCTCTCGTATACTTTCAAACAGCTTTCTGAAAACGATTTTAATCACAGACAACATAAACTATTCAACTACATCGCAGAGCAATCCTGCAAGATCACTTACTTGGAATTCTTGTTATAATTAGACATAGCGATGTAGGCAGCCAGCGGCGTGACATTGGACTTCTTGATGATCTCGTTGCTAGTGAGCAGCGACACCAAGATGGCGGTGGTGGTGGAGTCACTTGTCAGGAAACCCATGTTGTGGATGCGTTGAATGTACTGCAGCGTGTCCTCTAAATTTATTTGAGGCAGCACTGCGTCCCATACCTGCCACAGTAATTATAAGCTTTAGTGCATAAGGAATAAAAGTTATACTATGAAAGCAGCATGATTCGTACTTTAGAATACTATGGAGCCTCTAAGAATGTTCATATCTACTATTGTCAGACTATCTAAGCAATCGACAGCAATCTGTAAAAATTGGCCCGCATACAAGTTCTGACCTTTCTAATACTTGTTTTGGAATTCCACAAGGCAGTATTCTAGGCCCTACATTATTTTTAATCTATATTAATGACCTATGCTGCCTGCCACTCCAAAATGGTATTATTATGTCTTATGCGGATGATACTGTTTTATTGTTTGCAGCTAAATCAAGAGCTGAGGCCTATGAACATGCTCAGAATGGCTTCAACATTGTGTCTAATTGGCTCCAGAGTAATCTTCTTACATTAAATGCTGAAAAATCAAAATACATTTTATTTACAATGAGGAATACTAACACACCGCTTACTAACCTAAACATTTACGCGCATAACTGTAGCACGTACGCTGACACTGCATGTTCTTGCCCTACTTTAGATAAAGCTGACCACTTGAAATATCTAGGTGTCACTATTGACTCCAATCTAAATTTCCGTAAACATATCGAGTTACTGTGTACTAGAGTGCGCAAACTAATATACGTTTTTAAGAATTTACGTAATGTAGCTAACTATAATTTGATAAAACAGATTTATTTAGCGTTGTGTCAGTCTATCCTAACATATTGTATTACATCCTGGGGTGGTGCGGGAAATTCAATTCTTCTCCCTCTAGAACGTGCTCAAAGAGCAATTCTAAAAGTTGCTACCTTCCGTCCTTTTAGATTCCCTACACACCAGCTCTACAAAGCATGTAATGTACTTACAGTACGGCAATTATTTATTCTGCACATAATACTACTCCAACACTCTACACTTCCCTATCACCCAGTTCCTTCCGATAGGAGAAGGAAGGACCTAGTTTGCACAAAACCTCAAACTAGACATGCGTTTGCGAATCGATTTTATGTGTTTTTAGGACCTTTCCTCTATAATAGACTTAACAAGATACTAAACTTCTATAGTTTAAGTTATAAAAAATGTTGTTTTGTAATGTCGGATTATTTAGCGATACTTAATTACACAGACACAGAAAAACTTCTAGAAGTTGTGGTTTGATTATGTTTTTGTACATATTTACTTAAGCTAGTTTTAGTGGTTTTTTTTTGTACCTATTTGATTTTAGTTATAGTTGTTTATAGATTAATTTAATCTCGTAATTTTTACTGTCCTAATTAAATTGCGCTAGGTAAAGTGATGGCCTGAAACACAGGTTTAAATAAACCTAGATCGGGCAGGTCGCTGACATCTGAATTGGACTATTATAACTTGCAACTGTTAAATATATTTTAGTTATAGTTTACTTATAAGTACTAATTATTGTTGTATGAGAAATAATACTACTGCGCCTAAATGTACACTTTTTGTAATACTTTTTAAATAAATTATTCTTATTATTCTTATATGCAGAAAATAAGTATGCAAAATTTTGAAGTCTACTCAAATAATGGTTAAAATCCATGATATAACTAAGGGCGTACGGTAAAACTAGAGCGGGTGCCTCGCCCGCTGCAGCCGTCCTGGCAAATTTCCCTAAGAAAACCCGACGCACCCGCCCGTGCCATTCAGCGCGGGTGCTCATACTTTTTCTTAATTCAAATAAAGAACGAGAGCGTGCGGACACCTAAAGCCTTAACTAGATTAAATCATAAAAAAATGTTTTTAATTTTATCAATCCCTAAAGATACTGGTCCCTAGACCTTTAGAATAACATTCTTCTGATTCTGATGAGCTAAATAAATACCTCCTGAGCAGTGAGCAAATGACCAGGCACATGGTCAAGAGTGAATTGGTTCTGAGTTGCTATCGCTGCCGCGGCTATCGGGTCTTCGCAATGTCGCATATCCTCCACTTTCTGAATGTAGTCAAATATTGGTTTTGTCGCTGGCTTGTCGCCAACCAACTGTTTGGCGCGCTTAAAGCCAAAGATCGCATACTTCACCACTGCGTCGCGAGCTAAAATCAAAGAAATGTGTGAGAGTAATGACTAGTTTCCATTTATTACACACAATACGTGTAGCATACGTATAGCGTTTAGTTATCTTACCAACCATAGTTTTTTAAAGGTTTGGGCTGTCTATCCTGGACTATAAGGCCGCATGTAAAATCAAATGGAAATATATACAAATTACAATTTAATACAATACATACTAGTTGTACGGTTTCTAATAATAATCTACATTAGAATGATGGTGTTCATGTTTCAAATATCTAAAAGGGGTGAATTCAAAGCGCGTTTATAAACCACATTTACGCAAACGTGCTTTTCAAGGCTATCGGAAAATAAAAGAACAAGTTCCAAAAAAATATAAGACTTGAATTAAAGACTAGAACAATATAAATCTAGCAATGGAAATTAAAAATGAACTGTTCACATAGAATCTAATTTTACAAACTGTTTGAATTCTAATGTGGTCTGAACACTCTGAGCCAACTAACACTGTAGAAGTAGGTGCCTTCACCTTGGAACATGTTCGTATGGGTTAAATTTAGCAAATGAATTTTCAAACAGTAATCCCCAATAGTCCAGTAACTTTATATATCAGAGCTTGCGTCAAATCCGGTAATTCTGATTTTTTGCAGACTTGTTTATGATGTTGGCTCAATGAATAATCCAAGTTTGTGCCCTCGAGCGCCGAACACAACTTTGTCAAAAATCGAAAAACCCGCGAAAATTTCGGTTTTTTTTTCAGATTTTAGCGATTATATCCCTAAAGGACTAGTTTTTGATAGTACCTTTTCAGAACGACAGAATATTGCAAGAATATTGCGAAGTTCGAAAAAATGATAAACTTTGAAAAGCTTTATCTCGGAAACTATTGGGTCTACAGAGACAATTCTAGTCTCATATTTTTTAATTAGCTAAATTTTATTAAAAACCTCTTGAAAAGGTACTATCAAAAACTAGTCCTTTAGGGATATAATCGCCAAAAACTGAAAAAAATCCAAATTTTTTCGTGGTTTTTTCGATTTTTGACAAGTCTGCAAAAAATCTGAACTACCGGATTTGACGCAAAGTACCCCGTACTTTCAGGCGACAAGGTTACTGGACTACAACTGATTGAGCTGAAATTTTGCCTATACATTCAGTTTGGATGACAATGCATGGTAAGCTAAGTGACGTTATACTAAATTCATGGTGGACACCCAAAGATGGCTGACTAGTTATTTTTCATCCACCCCATGATTCGGGTATCAATCAATTAGAAAAAGTATGCTGAGAAAACGAAAACAAAAATGATGTTGCACCTAAGTATACAGGGAGTAACAGAAAGGGTATTGTCATATGAAAGGATCTGCTGCAGACCATCAAACTGAACAACTTTCTCATTGGGTCCAATTTTTTTTCGCATTTACTATATTGGACCCATGGAGAAAGTTGTTCAGTAAGATAATCTGCAGCATATCCTTTCATAAGACTATACCTTTTCTGTTACACCCAGTATATTTAAAAGCTTGTTTTAAAAATGTTTTTTTTTTACTATAAGCTTGTTACATTTAACCAGTCTTTAAAATAAACTCAACAGTCCTGCGGGACTAGCATGAGTACAGGCTATCAAAATTACAAATATTCAATCAAAAAGTGAAATAATTGACTCATCAAGTCCGCAGTTATAATACCAGCCTGTTAAAATCTTACTGCAGAGCCACCTCTTCTCATACAAAGGAGGCTTTAATCACCACTTGGTAAAAGAGTCAGATGTTAATGCAAGCGAAAGCTAGTCAGTCTAGTGCATAAAACCAACCATGATCATTTTCATTTATTTTCACATGAGATTTTCTTAGAAGAGTCTTATGCGACCGCCCATGACGAGTGCGCACTCTTGTAATCTCCTTCGTCAGTTCCATTGGATCTTTCTTGGTGTACCACTCCTTGATGCTGTTGCACCAACCTCGGCCATTACCTGGAGATAAGAGAAGAGAGTAGTGGACTACTATAAATTTATTTATTTTATACAATAACTAACTTCGACCCGTGGTCAATGCGTTATTCTAGCATATAAGCTATGCATATTGCTGTGTACTACTGTATAGTTTCATCAAAATTCGATCTAACATAGAACCTAAATCCTCAGAAACCTTCCCGTTTATAATGGTTTTAAGTTAAAGAAATGCAGATATTGAAATCTAAACTCAAGTTATTGATATTGAATGATAAAATGTTCAAATTGTATTATTTTGCTGATCTTGACAATTTTTAACAAATAATTTATTAAATAATGCTTTTAATTTATTTTTAACAGCTTTTATCAAATGTTTTATTAAAATTCATGTCTACCAAAAATATATTCTAGTTAATGCTTATTTTACTTCAAAAGTAGTTCTCACCAGTTTTCAAAAGCCGTGTGTACTTATTGAACATCATCATCTTTTCAGGAGTGTCACATATTTGTTTTGATGCTTTGTATGCAGCTTCCTTAACAGCGCAATTCCCGTGCAGCACACATTTTACCAAAGCAAATGCAATAGTTTCAAACCGTGTGCACCACCCCTCCTTGCATGCCTAAAAGTAATAAATCCTTTAGCCTTCTTTTAAAAAGTGTGGCATGAGGTGTAATAGAAACACTCATAAATAATGCATCAAATGCAGTCAAGCTCAACATACCAAACAAAAACGATTTTGGATTACTCCTAATTAAGAAAGTATGTTTTAGTCTAACATGCTTTCATGATAATCAGTTATCATAGTTTTGGGGGTAGATGTATATGAAATATTTTTATTTAGTCAGATTTATAAAAATTGTGTTTGTCGTATGATTACTCATACAACAAACACAATTTTTATAAATCTAGCTCTTTTTGACTATGGGATATAATAAATATTATATTTAATTGTGAATAGCAAGCTTTACTGGATAAGTCTTCCTGGTTTTTCCCAGCACAGCATTGGTAAATAACCTTATTATACCAATATAAAAATCAATGTAAGTATATAATAATTAATTAACCAGAGACATTCTAAAAAACATAAACACAGGTTTGAAAACAATAACATAACAGTAACCATTGGAACATGCCATAATTACCTTCAAAATAATATCGATCACTTCAACATTACCCGGATGCAATTCCATAATCTGACTTATGACAGGAAGCTTGCCTTGTTCAAAATACTTATGAGTAGTCCAACAACCTGGGTAGTATCTAGGTACCTCATTACCCGTGTGGAGATAGCGGGTGAGTCTGTTACACAGCTCTGGCTCAAGTACTGCTGGTTCAAGTACTGCCGGTTCTGCCATGGTTATTTGTAACAACTACCTCTTTACGATATAATTTTTGCGCTTGAAAATACAAAATATTGCATGTAAGATGCAAATCGAAGAGTCGTATTTGGCATCCAGATATCGACCGGAATGTACCGTCGTAGACTCGCTCACCTAACCTGAGAAGAATACGGTGACTAAAGGTAAATGCACTGAATGTTGAAACTATTAATTTTTTGTCGGTATTCGAGCGAAACATGTGCCACAATAAATTGAGGATGTGGCTAGAAAAAATGGACAATGGAGGTTGAAATTTTAATAAAGCGCAATAAAGAACGACCGACTAAGAAGGTAATTGTCAAATATGCCAACAGGAAGATACAATCGCGTAAACATTTTAAAGGGAAAGAAGCAAGATATTAGTAAATCATTGAAATTAAATCATAAATACCTCGTCCGTTCCCGTTTTTCTGTCGAAATTGACAAATCAAATCAAGTCAATGACTATGACATGTTTGTTTATTTTTAAGATTTTAACATAAAACCATGTCTTTTAGGAAAATGAACAGCAGATACTAAACTTCCGTATGGCAAAACGAAATTGTTTAGAACCCAAAAAATATTAATGTGATAGTTGTAGTGCTTTATGGAGTCTACAATATTACTAAGTACAAACTATTCCCTTGTCCCTTTTTATTTCCAACATAATAATTAATGTCAGTGCAGAGTTTTGCGCAGATCCAAGAACCCAGAATAATGAAAAAAGATACTGTCAAGTCACAAGTCATGGGTGTCAATGTCATTACAGAATAGTGAATCGTAGTGAATCCTGCTGAAAATAAACAAACAAAATATTCTACTATAGTATATTATTCCCAATTTTATTTGGCGAAGAGAGACTAAGTATTGTATTTCAACACTGCACTGTTTCTAGTGGTACATAAGCCTACATGAGCTTACGTTTGGAAGAAGTTAACGAGACACAACAACTTATGCAGAATGAGGGAGAAGAAGATGAACAAAAAGTTACTCATGCCCCGACATCTCCGGTTACAAGCAATAAGTTATCGAGTGGCGCTGCCAGCTTAACATCGAAGAATGTGGGCCAAACCACCTCGGGTGTAGGCAACAGCAGTGTAAATGAATCGACGAAAATTTCATATGTTAGTGAGAAACGGATAAATAGAGATAACAATAATATGATGCGATCTAATAACAAACCGAAAACCATACCCAAAGAAACACCAGATGTGAAAAACATGGAAAAGGCTCTATTAGAATTGCTAGATGATTTCCACACTGGAAAGTTAAGTGCATTTGGTACTGGATGTAGTATGGAACAAATGATAAATATTAGAGATCAACAGGAGCATTTGGCACGCTTACATTTCCGCCTATGTGCAGATGTTGAGAAGCCTACTGAAGATAGTTTTGAAAACTCTTCCTCTCGGGACAAAATGGCACAGCTTGTACAAAGTCTAGAACAACTTTCTGCCTCTATTGAGCACTTGCATTCTGATGATAATATTGTAAATAGCAATGGCACTGAAAAACAATAGTGAAAACAAGTTTATGTTTAGTTTAATATTTTTGCTAGATTACTTCATACCAAAAAGGACTGGTCTAGTAGTTGTAGACTTAGACTGCTGAGCATGAGGTATCATATTATTCAGTTTTTCCATCAGATATTTCACAGTAGCAGACCAGTCTGGATTCGTACCCATTGTAAAAATCTGGGGATATAGGTACATCTCTGCCTTACCCTTTACAGATTCCAGACGTAATGTATTTTATCATAAGCATTGTTAGCCTTGTTCCATCCACTGCTATACTAAGTATAGGCTTCCTCATGTTATGTAAATAAGTAAAACAACATAATACATACTATTTCTGTAAAGTGATTGTGTTGAGTATGACTCAGTAGAATATCATAATTTTGTTGAAAATTAGCTAAGAGTGTATGTACAGATTTGTGTTTATAGGTATTATTTTATCTGATACTCTAAACCTTTCATTCTGATGTGTTAATTGTATTCCAGCCAGCATAGGAAACAAAAATAAATAAGATGACAATGAAATATTAAAATAAAGGTGACATTGATTAAAATATGGAATGAATTAATGCATTTGTTTTATTTATTCATATATCTACTTTTGATTAAGATTGCAGTTACAAATGAAACCATATGCCCGATAACCTATTTTTTATCATCACTGGAGAGGTGTAGTCTGCACAATCTGCTACGCTACTTTGGAACCTGTGACACTGGCTGCAGCCAAGTTTAATTTAGTTTTGTGAGTTCAACACATTCAGCTATAATGTGCATTCAAAGTCATCAAAAACATTCATGCCTGTTTTTGCGAACACTAAGTTTCACACACTTCAATAGTCCTGTTAGTACGATAGGTCAATCCCATTACACCATGATATTACCATCAATGAGAACGGGGTTGGGCGAATACTTATACATAGTATGGCACTTCTGAACATTGAGAATCCGATATTGGTCTTTTATTTAGGCATTCATTTAAGTATCGTCTAGTGTTCATAAAAACGGGCACAATTTTACTTACGTATTATAATGCCTTAATATTATTTTTAATCTAAGTAGATTACATATACAGGGTGGAATATGCAGTACATCATTTCGAACCCCCACACAGAAATTTTACATTGTTTATTTAAAAACAAACAGGCAAAATGTATGGAATAGCTGCTGATATAGGGGGTTCAGAATGATGTACTGAATACGTGGTAACCGTTTGTGCGACGGTATCCCTTCCACCCTGTTGAATGATTTTATCATAATTAAATCCTTATAGTCTTAAGCTATGCTGTATCTGTACACTGAGCTTGTTTAAAAATAGATTAGAATCAAAAACTCTGTATTCAAGTTTATAATATTCACACATTAAAGTGGCTAACTTTGCCATACATTTTAGGGAATAGACATTATTACAATATTCATAGATAAAAATAAAAATCGATAATAATCACAAGGTCAAATTTTGTAAGCACTACAGCGACACAGTCTCTCGTCTCATTTTTTACAAGCTTTTTATTTAACTTGCACTGTTCATATGTATGTAATTTGAGTTTCAAAATTTGCATTCTTTTTTGTCTGTTGAGTTCCGCTAGCTAATTCAATTTGACGCTGCATAGAGAAACCAGTACATTACTTGAGAGGTACAGATAGAGATACAGCCTGTTGAATTAGTCACTTAAATCTTTTAATAATGACGATATTAGCAGTTTGATTAGGTAAGGCATCTGCCCCACCGCCAGCGATAAGTGAGAAGAGATGCGAGTAAGATTAACAAAAGTATCGACTTTTGTTAGTAAGTCGTTCTTCGCAGTCGGTACGAAAGTTATGATAACGTGTACGTTTAGGTATAACATAAAAAAATAAATTAAAAAAAACAATTGAGAAGAAATCAAGTTTCACTTGTGTTTCACAAGCATATCACATTTCATATCAAATAAGTACAATACTATCATAATAATTACAAAATACACCTAAATATTTTCATTTATAAGATACTTTCAATATGCTAAATCACAAAATCATAAAATAATATTTTCAGGTAAGTGGCAATCAATTATAATGTATTAGATTTTTCTGTGCAGGTTCCATATACTAACTCTATTAGAATTAGGTATGGTATCCATCATACATCAGATCAACCCAAAATATCTACAGAACAGTCAGCGACTATGTAATTAAATATCCCTGCATTTTACATTTATAATTGATGAGATTTTAAATTAAACCTAGAATTATTACAGATAATTACTCATGTTACTTATGCATATGTGACGAAATTAAACTAAAGTACACACTTCCAGATTACACTTTCAAGAATTAAGTAAATGCTGTCTTTAAAGAATCATCAGTTTCCAATGTCATTGATAACAATAAATTATAAAGGAATGGGTACATTAATTATTCTGTGCTAGGATCCATACTTATAGGGTCGACTATTATCTGGTAGCCAGTTGCTAAAGCAGGAACTAAAAACACTTACACTTGTGTAGGAAGCATTCGCATGACCTACCAATAATCAAGTTGATATTTTTCTTCTACAATATAAATCACGTTATTCAGAAATGGCACAGTTTTATGACTAGTAACAACAAAAATAAATTTTGTTGTGAATAACTTACATCATAACATAATATCATGCCTATAGGAAGGCTCAGTAAGGTTAGGCAGAGACCCACATATTATTTTAATATTGAAAAAAAAATAAACCATATCAATCAATAAAAAAAATATTTTACAAGTACAACTGGTGATATCCAGACCCTTTTAGTGCTTTCCTACATGTCGGACATTTCTTGCCATTAGTTTTAACTGATGCTTGGATACATTTTAAACAGAAGACATGACCACATATGGTTGAAGCAATCCCATTAGAAGAACTAAGAGGATCTAAACAGATAGGACAATCCCCTATATTTCTTTGAGGTACTGGTGAGGCTGGTGGCACATCTGTAATGGTTGTGCTAGAATTATTTGAAGGTTTGTTTAATGTAACATTTTTCCTGTTACCAGCATTTTGATAGGGTTCAGCTGTTGCTTTAATAATGTATGCCGTTTCATTTCCATAATTGCGAGTACTACTCTCTATGTGTATGTTATTCCATTGATCAGTAAAGAATTCATCTAGTATTCTTTGGAATTTCGGAATCAGGTGGGCGCCACTGCTTTGCCTTGAGGTACTTGGAACAGCCGTGTTTGGTGCTACATTGGCCTGCAGTGACATGCCAGGTGTAAGGTTGGCCTGCAGTGTAGTGCTTGGTGATACACTAGCCTGCAGTGTAGTGCTTGGTGATACACTAGCCTGCAGTGTAGTGCTTGGTGATACACTAGCCTGCAGTGTCGTGCCAGATGTTAGGCTGGCCTGCAGTGTAGTGCTTGGTGATACACTAGCCTGCAGTGTCGTGCCAGATGTTAGGCTGGCCTGCAGTGTAGTGCTTGGTGATACACTGGCCTGCAGTGTTGTGTCAGGTGTTAGGCTGGCCTGCAGTGTAGTCCTATGTGTCGAAGTTGTGTTTGGTGTAGAAGTTCTCTGTTCTGTTGTCCTTGGTGTAACAGCAGTATACACTTTAGTCACATTCCTGTATGTAGTTTTCTTGTTCAATTCCTGACTATTTTTCCATTTATCAAGTATAGTATTATTCTCAGCTATAATGTCATCTACATCAATAATTTCAATTGGTTCATTATTAAAAGAATCAAATTCCATGTTTATGGTACTATACTCATCATCAATAACTATGGGTTCATTGAGATTGTAATTGTTATGATTATTGTTTGTTCCTGAATTTGGAACTATCATGCAGTCTTCATCATCGGGTATTTCAGTTTCGTTTTTTGGTATGGCATCTTCTAATCCTGCAGGCTCAATTATTTCAATAACACTCATCCTCTCCTTTGCATCATCGGATATTTCAGTTTTGTTTTTTGGTATGGCATCCTCTAATCCTGCAGGCTCAATTATTTCAATAACACTATTATCTATAACGCTACTAATATTTATTTTTCTTACTGTTCTTTCACAGATATCATCAATGACTATGGTGTCATATGGTATATCTATAATTTGTACATCATCATCACCTGTTTTTGGTGATGACTTCTTACTAATGCTAACACCATCTTCTTCTTTTTTCAGTGTTGATGCATTACTCATTTGTTCATCTTTTTCTTTAGTTGTTATTTCTTTGGTTATGTTGATTTCCTTTAAATCTTTATCAATCAGCTCATCATTTTTCTTAGATGTGTCTTCGGTTCTTTTTAAACTTTCATTAAACAGTTCGTCATTTTTCTTAAAAGTTTCACTATCTCTTGATGTACTCGGGAGTGGGGAGAATGTTTGTGGTCTCTGATTTTGGATAAGAGTTGGTTCATACTCTATGGTCTTATTACTGTCTGAACTAGCATCACTAAAATTTGCAGCATCATCTTTAGCCAGTCTCTCCGCAATTTCATCACTATGAGCATTAAAAATTGATTTGGAATAATTTGGTATCTGTGACTTTTTACCTCGTTTCGCTGCCTTTGGTTCTTCAGGATCTTCACTTGAAGCTTCTACTCCATAGTCATCATTTCCTTTGCAGAAATTTGTATTAGGTTTGCGTATTACTGTTGGGCGATCTTTGCAGCCAACAATGTATGGAATTTCTGTCTTCTTCCTTTTCTTAAGTGGAATTATAGGAGGAGGAGGTGGTGACTTTTCACGAAGCAGTGAAGTTGCTTCTAATACTTCACTAGGATCAGGTAAATTTTGCTTTTGTATTGATCCTAACAATCTTTCAGTTATTTTATTAATTGTTGTAGGAGAGAGCAGATTGTTTTGACTGACACTTGTAGGTGTAGCCTTCTCGGGTGTTGATGATGCGTTTGGTGGCTTTTTAGAAGGAGTTCCTGGAGTTTGGTCATCGTCATCAGAATCTTCAAACATCTTTTCTAGTTCTGATAAAGAAGGTATAGGCTTACCATTAGGACACATTCTTGCAGGTTTATATGATAATCGTCTTTGCACTCGGACTTTGTTTGTTTTCTTCTTCAATAACAATTGTCTAGACATTGCAATGCCATCATCAGGGTCGGGTTTGATATTTCGTGTCTTCTGAGTTTTTGGCACATTCTCTTTTTGATCCGTTGAAGTGTTGCACTTAGACATATTCGAATCTTTTCGTTTCTTAGGCACTTTTTTATTTTTGCAGTTACCCATTTGTTCTTCAATAAGCTAATCAGTCTAGTTTGTTATCAAATTGTTTTCAATGTGTGTGTATAATTTTTGCGAACTACCTGACCGTGTCACTGATTCAAAGTATCCGCTAGGGAGACTTTACCTACACTATAACTGAAAATATTGAATTATTAACACAATGCAGAATTAATTAACAAAAAAAGAACTAAAATACGTTTGCTATTAGTGAAATATTATTCCTCACAAAGAACAACTGCCAAATATTCAACAATAATAGTTGGGAATACCGATAAGCCACAGACTACAGAGTCCACAGAAAGGTAAAGGCAATAATGTTGCCAGGTAAGTTGAGTCCCAGAAGCTACAGGAAAAGATTTTATTTTATTCTAGATTTTATTATTCGACCGAAACATTCAGTAATGACTGTAAATAGTGAATATTTAAGCAAGAACAAATGAATGTTCTGTATGGTGTCCGGACGTAAAGAATAGCACCATCCCATATCTTCCCGTGGGTGACGTAAGAGGCGACTAAGGGACTTACTAGAGAATGGGCAGCAGCGTTCTCTGTGATTTTATAACAACCATACTGCGATCGCCAACCCGCCTGCCAAGCGTGGCGATTATGGCAAAACCCCCCCAATGATGAGCGCAACAAAAAAATGGCCCCTAGTACCCGGCAGCCCGTCTACCCTCGATTGTAGCGGTCGAGGTTACGGCGTGGCAAGGGGTGCGAAGAATCTCCGGAAGGGATCAGGCTGCCTATACCGACGACTTGACCTGGCAACATACAACACGCGTACACTCCGGACCGATGAGAAGGTAACGGAACTCGAAGAGGAATTGAGCAGGCTGCGATGCAGTATTGTGGGATTATCTGAAGTCCGAAGAGAGGGTGAGGACACGATAATCCTGAAATCCGGCAACCTGCTCTATTTCCGAGAGGGTGACCGGCAGTCCCAGGGTGGTGTTGGGTTTATCGTCCACAAGTCCCTCGTGAATAACGTGGTGAAGATCGAGAGTGTGTCGACCAGGGTGGCGTACCTTATACTCAGAATATCCTCAAGATATTTACTGAAGGTCATAAAGGTCTACGACCCGACCTTGGCACACCCCAACGACGAAGTGGAGACCATGTATGAGGATATTTCTAAAGCCCTGCATGGTTCAATACTCACTTCACCGTTGTCATGGGGGACTTCAACGCGAAACTGGGCAAACGAGATGGGGATGAGCTGCAGGTGGGGCAATTTGGGTTTGGACGTCGGAGCGATCACCGCATGGTAAGAGGCACATTGAACATCAATATAAAGCTTGAAAGGTCTCGACTGATGAAGTCTACGCTCCGTCCAGCACAGATCCAGATCCAAAACCCCGAGAGCTTTCAGCTTGAACTCCAGAATTGTTTCGAGTGCCTAGGAAGCTCAGTGGACGAATACAACGATGGGTTCGTGGAAACTGTCCATACGACTGAGAGAGGGCTATGCTCGGAGTTTCCTTGCGTGATCAAATCAGAAATGAGGATATCCGCAAGAGAACCAAGGTAACCGACGTAGCCCGAAGAATAGCCAAACTTAAGTGGCAGTGGGCAGGGCACATAGCTCGCATAACGGATGGCCGATAGGGCCGACAAGTTCTGGAGTGGCGACCGCTAACCGGAAGACGCTGCTTTGGAAGGCCTCCCACTAGGTGGACCGATGACCTGGTGAAGGTTGCAGGGATCCGCTGGATGCGAGTCGCACGGGACCGGTCAATGTGGCGACACTTGGGGGAGGCCTATGTCCAGCAGTGGACGTCTTTCAGCTGAAATGATGCAAGAACAACATGATATTGTTTTACAATACTATAAAATTGAGTCAATACGATGGAAAGATAGTCTTACAATCTTTTGCAGCTTACACAATAATTTCACATACTAATCAACTAGTTTAACCCTATGGTTGTGGAGCAGGACCAGCATTTGAGTCAAGCATCATCAATTTAATCCCGCAACTTAACTCATGATATGCTTGCTTACATGGTGTGCGTTTAATAGAAGATTTAAATTTCATCTCATTCAGTTGTAGTATGTGGGGAGGTGTTTTATTGTAACATTTTTGAATAGTACCCTATGAAAGATGAGTCTTTATCTAGGCTGAAACTAAAACCTGGCACTAATTGGTCCTTATTTCTAGTATTATATTTGTGCCCGTCACCTCTATTACTTAATATGTGAAGATTTTTTCTAACATAGGTATGATGTTTTCATAGATATATTGACAAGATAAAGTACTGTCATGATGTATTTTTATCCTTAAACTGTTCCTTTAAAGAAGCCTAATACTCAATGTTATTATCTGGAGAGTGTAATACCTAGCATCCGAGATTTAAAAGTTCTCGCATGTAAAGTTGGGAGGATTTTGTCACAAATTGTCTACACTGTCTGCGTTGTGTGATTTTTAGATTGAGGGGAAATTTTGTGGTAATGAAATCTTTGCGTGGCCGCTGGCAACTTATGTCTCAGAAACGTGACATTTTAGACGATTTATTCCCATATGATACCCGTTTGTATTGATGCCAGCGAATTATTTTGAAAAAAAGAAATATACATATATGTAAGTATGGGGAAAATTATAAAACTTGATCTGGCAACCCAGGGCCGATGACGTCATGTTTGAGTTATACTAAGTATGGACTTAGTATACAAACAGGACTGAGTTCTGCGAAATTCGTAACACACAAAAATGAACCTTATATGTCATAGACTCTATTATGGAAATTAGGCAATAATGTCGATTCCCGAACTACAAACCAAAACCAAAAGTTCTGTTGTGTGCAGCCTTCATTTCAAGCCAGAGGATTTTCATACTACAAAATCACGACGAGCGTTATGCTTATGCAGTACCATCATTTTTTCCAGTGGTAAGGATATTGGTTTTATCATCAGTACAACTGATGAACCCGTAAAGAAGGCAGGTTGAGTGTGCTTAAAAGATGTTCTCCTGCGCGAAACTCTTTTCAGTCGGCACTGGCGGGCGCCCTGCAACTACAGGCTCTAGCTGCTCCTGGTATCTTGCAAAGAACGACGTGGAGGAAGAGGGCTTCGTTTGACAGAGATAACAACGCCGAAGTTAACTTTTCATAAGGTTTTAGGAAGTAACTCTTCAGGACGGTGTTGAACAATTTTTACATTTACAAGTTCCGGATTGATGACTACGATTTGTTCAAATTTTGTGCGCACTTACGTACCTACTTCTGAGGTTTGCCGTATCGAGAAATTTTTTCAAAAGTCTGAAGCTATTAATCAGATATTTTATACAAGACATTGAGTCTTGTATAAAATATCATCCAATATTAGTCTACCACATTATTTCCAATGTATAACGGATGAAGAACCACACGGATTAAAACAAGTAAAAGCATTGGCTAATTCGTATTTAAATTTAAGAATATTCCATCATGTGAAATGTAATGCATTGAGAAACTTAGGCAGTAAGATTGGCTTACGGCAGAAACTCCACAAAACAATACTGTTTAATCATGTTTAATTTTAATAAATGTTTGTCACACACTTTCAATTTTATTCACTACATTTGTATACCCAAACACCAATTCTGCAGAGCAAACGGAAAAGAACATGGAAAGGAAACGAAATTCTTTATTTTTCCAACGAAATTCTTATTTTTTTTTCTCATTAATTATTATTTCACAATTTTATGTAACCGATGATGTCTTATCCGGAAACAAATTATCTCTGTCAAAACGAAGTTACTTATTTGTTATAAAAATGTCTGGTCACCCTATTAGAAAGAGACAAAGGGCTCTGTTATAAATATCTCTCTCGTCACGTTTTTCTGGTAGAGTGCTCAGTCCAGTTTATTCTACTAAGTCCATGGTACTAAGACAATAATCGTGGAGAAAAAGAAAGTATAATCTGATCTATCGACGTCGATTTTGATGTCTCTGCAAGGGATTCCCCTTGCAGAGACATCAAAATCGACCTGTCGATGACAAAAAAGTTTCTAGAAATATTTTATTTCAAAGGTAACCGAAGTAACGATGCACGATGTAACAAGTTTCGTGTCCCGGTTCGGAAAACGCAGATCCGGGGCTGTTGGATGACAAACAAGCCGACTCGCTAACCGTCCGCCTGATAATTATTGATATCTATGATACCGGAGGCAACGTCAAGATAAATGTGTCTGAACCGGGAAGGGGCCTCCCCTTCCCGGATCGTCTATCGTCAACGCGAGCATGGTCGCAAACCTTGTTTTTTTCATCCAGAGAGAGCGGCGATTTTCTTTCAATTCCCCCGTCTCACACCGCCCCGATCCTGCATGACTCGTCTCCTGCGCACCTCATAGGGCCTAACACGATAACATTGAACGAAAAATAGAGTCCGAAATTTCATAAAACTTGTTCCAGGAAATAGGTACGTGATTTCGAATAAGCCTTACAAAAAAGTTCAGGCAAAATTTGTGCAAAACAGCAGATTTTTGGACACTTATACTGAATTTGTTTCCCCAATTTTTTTTTTTTTTCTTTAATAGAAACCTAGAAACGGTATCTTGTGCACTATACAGTGCACAAGATACCGTTAAAAAATTGAAAGATTCGTGATTATGACTTACAACGCCATAATCACGTACGAGCGTTTGTATGAAAAGTATGACGACTTGGCCGCTCTTAATTGACATTTTTTAAACCGGTTTATTATCAAGCTATTCGTCGGCACAATTCGGCAGAAATAGGTGCTGTGGATAATACAGTAAGTAACTACAGTAACTTATTATAACCATTAAGTAATACCCCGGACGAGCTTCTTACAAAGATCTATTCTACTATTATACAACATTAGTTTTAGTACCTATATGCGAAACCTGAAACACGTGTATAGTATTTTTATGTCAAAAATCTATGTGCAAAATTTCAAAACTGTATCATGAAAAATCACAAAGTTTAAGTTTTTAAAAGCTTGTTTTGTTACCTGATTGTCCGCACAAAGTCGTGGTCACCACGCAGCGCGCGCCTCCAGCGTCGTCTTGTAATTTTTCTAATAATTTGGCAGTAGGTACCTAAATTATTGCGATAGGTACTCAAACTAGCTCGGTGTCCAACTTTTAACTTTTTGAAATATTTTTGGGAAAAAATATAACATGGTTTAAAAATTATTGGAATCGATTCAGTTACTTATTCTGAACAAACTATGTTCAGGTTTCGCATATACTAAAAATAATGTTGTATAACGAGTAGGTAGTTCACAGTCTATATTTGTTTCCAATTGATGTTACAGGTTACTTACACATAAACAACTATCCACTAAATGAAATTGATTTTGAAAACACTGACGGCTTAAAACTAAACATATACTGTCACTTACGGGATATCTTCCGTGATTATTAATTATATTCCCGATATTTTATTTTTTATCCAGCCGTATTCTCAAGTCATCCCGCGATCATGGCGCTTGCAACAGCGTCGAAATATCGGGAGCTTAAAATAATTAATAATCACGGAAGATATCCTGAAAGTGACAGTACAAGTTTTTGATATTGAAAGTTGAATGACTAGAAAGGAAAATCACAAAAGTTAAAGTTGCAGCGCAACTGAAAAAGTAGCTACGTATATTCTAAACTATATTGCTGATGCAAAATACGCATGGGTACGCGACTATTAGGCAAGTTGATCTTGCTGATCCTTGACAATCATGAGATCTGTAAGCGTAAATATGATTCAGTTTCCCAGATCCAGAGGCGCTTGCTCCGCACTGCAGAAACAAATTGCAACCATAGCGGGATTAAATCAACGATTGTTGAACGATTGAATGAACATTGTTGTATCACATTGTTGATCATATATATGATCAACAATGTGATGAACAACTGGATGCTGTCAAATCAATGTAAAACCGTAACAATTTAAAACATTCCTGGCTTTATAAAACCTATGATGTCACAACCTGTCAGTCTAACATCCTAAGTTCATCTATCCATTTAATCCAGATATATTGGAGAAGAAGACTTCATGTGTTCTGCAGTCACAGACAGAAATTTGTCGAACGATTTTAAGTTACTTCCTACAGATTTCACTTCTTAAAACCGTCAAGCTCAACTAATCCTCTACGCTGATATAGGTGGTCCATCATCTTTACAGCACGATTTGGATGACATTCTTCCTTTTGATCTAGACTTTTCCGGTTACTCTGAATCCTCTTTTAGCATACAGCAAACCGAAGCAAATTATCAACAGAGCTCTGTCATTGTTCAGCGTTTATTTTTAAGGGAGGAATTTTCCTCCCTTAAACGTAAATGCCGCTTTTTACGCCGATAAGCATTATCATCAAATGATGATAATGCTTGTCGGCGTAATAAGCAGCTCATTGACGTAAGTTCAATTACAATTTAACATACTTACTTTAAAGTTGGCTGGCGGGGGTTTTCCACCACACAAAGTGTCTGGCAGTGGAGGTGGTGCACCATCAGGGTAAGTAATATAATATATAATTACAAAATCTCTAATATTTACAAGATATAATAACTGAATTCATAATGTTATTTGGTATAATGATCAGTTAATATAATAAACGATTGATATAATTTAAAAAATAACTAATTTTTATAAGCTTAGCATACATTGAATATAAAATCGTTTGATATAAAATCGTTTGATTTAAAAAACATAAAACCTATTTAGTCTTAAATGATAAAAAGGGGTCTACTCTTTACGGCAGATTTTTTTTATCATAATATTATTTTGCATAACAGAGGATAGCATAAATTTCATTTGGCAGAAAATCGTTTAGCAAACACTCATTTATCATACATTCAAAGTCATAGTTTTGTAATTTGGCATACATTTCATATCGATAGTCGTTAAAAGGCAGAAAATCAATCAATTAATATAAAACAGTTGAATGTGAACATAATTATGTGGTTTTTATTTCCCTTTAAGAAGCATGCATTTAAAAGTAACTGTAGTGAGTCGGTGACAAAATCACACAAGAATAAACTATACACCACGGGAAAACAAGTGGACGTGAGTAGGTTTGTAGTTAAAGGACCTGGCTTCATTTTTCTAATGTATTGCGTGACTATGCGGCTAATCGGCTATGCCTATTACGGTTTTGTGAAGTACCACATTGCTAATTTACTATTATAAAGTGTATTATTACCTGCTGACCGCGTCGTTAGTGAGCGGAGTTCGCGTAACAGAATTTGGAGCAAACACATTTGAAATGCTTGCCGTCAATATGCTTACGCTACGTACTGAGATCAGAAGACGGCAAATGATCTCTCTGAACAAAACTGATTGGAAAGGCCCAAAGAGAAGAAGAGGCATCCCAGCAGAACATTGACAAGACTGGTTGAAGAATCATGGCTGATAGAGATAATTTCAAAATAACAGCTTTTTACTGGATAAAATGAAAGTATATACGGTACTTAAAACAAAAAGAAACTATTTTTTAACATTTTTGTCTATGTTTGTTCCGGCTAATCTCCAAAACGGCTGGACTGATTTTGACGAGACTGGCAGATACTTGATGTTATAAGGTAACTTAGGCTACTTTTATTACCGAAAAAAGGTTAGGGTTCTGTCAAAAAATATAACTTTTCTTTTTGAATCGGATTTTGCTAACAGTTTCAAGGGTTTTAGTTTTTTTACGCGGCGCCCTAGTTCTTTTTCTACTATGCCATACTTAATCTGGCAATTATTTACATCAACCTTTTATTTGTATTTTATTATATACACGTTAATTAAATATCTCTCAATGAAATGTTAATCAGGAAAACTTGTGACTGATGAAAGTTGGCCGACAGCGGTATACAAGGAGCTTACATAAGCGAAGTTAGGGACCAGTGCGGCAATGTGATCAGGCGTACATAGAGCATAGCGAGTAGTACGGGACTACGGGCACAGTCGCGTCAGTCGCGATCTGCGTTGCCGGCGGTTCGCGCGTCTCGCTCCCAACGTATTAACCCGCCCCGCACACAACACGATAAATTAAACAACATAAATATAAATTAAAAATAATAAGTACAAAATTTGTGGTAACTATAAATAGAACGCCGTATTTTTTTTTAAAGTTTTTTGACCAGACACGATGTATCGTTTAATTCGTTTGGAAAAGTTTTGAATATTGCATGAGGCGCGAAATGCGGTCGTGGGAAATTTTCTACATATAGTTTGTTGTTTTTTTTTTTGCTGAAAAGACAACTAATTGTTTTTCTTAGTACACGAGTTTTATCACTTTTAATTTTTTTTTTAAATTTTACTATTAGTTGTAGTCAATACAGTGAGGTACATACACAAATGATGGTAAATTCATGTTTTTCATTTACTCGTAGTAGTTTTTAAACATACACATTTTCATACGTGTTTTTCTATATGTACGTCTTATATATTTATGTGCCCAAGGTCAAAGCCACCGAAACCCATCGGTGGTTCAGGTAGGAAGGATATCATAAAACCTTTTTTTAAAAGATTTATTGATATATTTGTGGTGTTGACGGTTCCATACATATATTTTTCTATTCCTATCTACTAACTTATGAAATAACGTTGTTATGTATTTACCTATGAATTCTGAAACAGACTTCATTGATGATTATATTACACAATTATGTAATGAAATAGTTGCTGAAAACTGCCTTATTTCCTACTCTGTCGTATATTTAGCTACCTATAGCATTAATAGAAAAGTATGACAATATATTAAATAGGTTAGTGTATATATCTATAGTTTTACTAGCCCTCATTTGATTGCGTATCGTGTGGATAGTGGTCAGTAGGTCCTAGTGAAACTATTGATAGTGACTGATAAAATGTTTGATAAAAGTCAAGTATGAGACAAATTCTGGATCGACCCTTTTATTAATATCGTATTAAAATAATCATATTTGTATTAAAAATATTGTTCAAATATAATTTATTTATGTGTTATATACTCTAAAACATAAACAACACACACACACACACACACACACAGATTTATGTGTCATATGTTAATAGTACTAGCACCATGTCTAGTAGTAACATAGATCAATATAAATACTCTAGCTTGTTTCATAGACAATTGACCTCTGAATTATAAATGAACCGTATCTATCACTTATTCAATTTAAAATTCTTCGTAGCACCCGCTACGGCGTAGCGACGTCGTAGCGAAGGCGTAACAAAAGATCAATGGGCATAATGTTACCAAATTGAATAACTGGCCTATTGAAATGATTGACTTATTGTTATTTATCCGCGGAGACAATAAGTGTTGTCAACAAGATAATTTTCTTCTTTTAAATGTGATGTAAATAAGCGACAAGCGTTTCATTATCATTATTAAATCCGTTGAAATGAACGCATTCTTAAATAGTATTTCAATTAAATAAATGATAAAATGAACACAAACGTACTTTCATATTAAAAGTAACAAAATAATTCAGTTACGAAACAATTTCAAGTATTCCGTAGCGGGCTACGCCGCGTAGCCGCTCGTAGCAATAAACTCCTACAACATGCTTGGAACATAAAAATAATTTGGACGTAGACTGCTTTTAGTGGGCTTTCTATCTGTTTTTATGGGCTCTTTCAGACTGAGATGTGGCATACGTATCGCGAGTGAGTACGTGAGGTGCCAACTAAGAGCCTCCGATAAAGGCCCTAAAACAAATTACACCTGTCACTTTAATGAAGTCGATATGTCTGCTTTTGTTTTGAAATTACATAAGAAACAAAGTTAACTGGGTGGGTGACACCAGTTAGAAATATTGAAGTCATCTTTATGTAATGACGGATGGCCGATTGGGCCGAAAAATTCTAGACGTTGCGTTGGAAGGCCTCCCACTAAGTGGACCGATGACCTGTGAAGGTTGCGCTGGATGCGAATCGCACGGGACCGGTCAATGTGGCGACACTTGGGGGAGGCCTATGTCCAGCAGTGGACGGTTGAAATGATGATGATGAACTTTATGTAATTACAAACGTAGCTACATGTTTTATAACTGTCTGCTACATAAAAGGAGATTTGTACAAAGCAAAGGTTAAAATCTCCTTTTCTTAATTGTCTCTGAATAAAAAACAAGACAACACTCTACTTTGGATTACATAAGTATAAACCGCCCAAAAAGCCAGACAGATTATTTTAATTACGAAAGTTTGATGTAATGTTAATAAATTCGAGAATTTATGAGCGTATATTTATTTAGATGTTAGATATTTTGTATCAGCAATATCAGCATGTCAAAGGTTTGTGACCTTGGGATCTTTCACTTGCTCAAGAATATAATGTACGTGATTACAAGCATGCCTTTAAGTTGGCAGCATCGTATCAATTTTCTCAGTCTTGTATATGCGAAATCATCCTTTTATGAATATTCTACGGCGGTAAATTAAAACATACTTACCTACCTCCTTGAGACGTGATAGTGATATGACCATTTCATTTATCGAAATGAGCATATAAGCTGAGGTTTTATATTTTTGGAAATTTGGTAGCTAATTTTATCTATACATACAAATCAATAAAATTGAAGAATCTATTTGTAACATAAAAATAACAGCTTTTTACTGAATGCCTTTGAAAATAAATACGGGACTTATAACAAAAACATTCTGTTTTTAATTTTTTGTCTGTCGGTCCGTGTGTTTGTTCCGGCTTATCTCCCAAATGGCTAGACCGATTTTGACGGGACTTTTACTGACAGATAGCTGATGTTATAAGGAGTAACTTAGGCTACTCTTATTTTAGAAAAATAATTAGGGTTCCGTGCAAAAAAAATAAAACCCTTGAAGTTGGTAACATAATCAGATTAAAAAAGTGAAGTAATATTTTTATAATCATTTCACGCGAACTAAAGTCACGGGCAACAGCAGCAGTAGGTACTGTTGGGTACAACTGGTTACACGGTTTCACCGACATTTTTAAAGCACAGTTAATGTTGCTTTTCATTTTTTATTTAAATTAAATAAAAACCGAAAATTCCAGACATTTAATGATATTGTCAAATAAAACGAAAAACCATCGAAGACATTTAGTAGCCGGCAACCAGAAACGAAAATCGGATGTTGATTTACGTTTCTCCTTCGATTCGTTTCCCTTTTCCTTATTGAGATAAAACATTTTTTCTTTCTGCGCAGTAAGAAACCTAATTAAAAGACCAACACCGACAAGACAGCGAAATGGCACTGACGCCAGCACATCAAGGTACCCGAAACTGTCAAGTTTTCCCAATCAACCTTGAACCTATTGCTTTAGAGATAAAATTGAAAATCTATTAAATAAATTTGACAGATTGTAGTAGCTTCATGTGCTGGCGTCTGTACCTACCTATCTACCTAAAATAAGTAGGAACCAGTCCCTTTTGTTTCAGTCCTTGACACCTTTGGCCGCTGGCTTGTTTAAAATGTAATATTCAAGACGAACTTCCAAAATTTTAATTAATTTAACTGGCGAAGTTACCACTAATTTGTTTGAATGTATAAAAGTTTCAGTTGAAGTGTTGTTTGGTACGGTATACTGATACGATGTAATGTGGCAGTGCTATTGATTGTTGAGATGGAGAGGCGATCGGATGAAGGTCGACTTCGAGCAGCCGCATCTCAAGACCAAGGTATGTGGCTATGTGTTGTAGTATGTTGACATGTTAGTTATATGTCGAGTATCTGTGTTGTATGCGTCGGTTATTATGGGTTGCTTTGTTACTTGATTCGATTTGGCGGTATTACTTGAACAACCAAAGCAATTACTGCACATGTACACACGGCGGCACATGAAGCTGTACGTTTCCAGTATAAGTTGGCCTCGCTTTGTATAGATTTCCTATACAATGAGAGATCCGCAGATAAACTGATTTTGTATAGCTTGATTGGCCGTCGTGCGTACACAAATAAATAAATAAATGTTCGGTTTTTATTTGGTTAAAACCGTTCGGCATTTTTTATTCATTTGAGGATTTTCAATCTACTATCACTGGAACATGTTCAGGTCAGCTCGACATGATTCGAGTTAAGACAAGCAGCTTTTTCGGATTTTTTATCTACATTGATATTCGTTTTTGTCGTCCGGTTGTGCCGACCCGAACAAGACATGCGTGTAGCACCCCTGACGTTCCAATCTCAAAAAAATTTTAACCGCCAAGATTTTTTTTTTATTCTATCGCAAAAGGTGAGTCTTGAAACAGCGTTGATTGAAAATGAGCCAGTAATGAGGTGATTGTGAATGTGACACTGGAATAGAAATAAAAGATAGCTCAATGGCGATACATAACTAACGAATCTCCCGCAGACTGTATTGTAAAAACGCCTTTGCGTCAGTCTTTTTTGAAGCTACCACATTTTCTAAGATTTGGCCAATACGATGAGTTCGTTCACTAACACAAATCTAGAATACCGAAACACTCTGAATAACTACCTGTAGGTCATAAAAATATTTGTCTAATGCGGGAATCGATCCTACGACCAGTAACTGCGCCAACAATGCCTACAAAATGAGCCTAGTTAGTAAACTGTGCAGTTGCAGTGCAAATTATAACCTTGACTGATATTACATAGTCTACTCCCAATCTAGGCTAAGGTCAAAAGCAGCCAGAACCGAATAAACAATCACTATGTTCCAGCTAAAGCGCAGGCCTCACCGCTAGCTAGCGAGCGAGCGAGCGACCCGGGCGGGCATCGTTCCACCTCTTTTCGAACTACCGGATTAGCTACAAACGATACGAACGAAATATTCGACGATGCCAGCGATGCTATACGTTCACCTCACCCGCCCGCCCCCTCGCTCGCCCGTCCGTCCTTAGTTTTCGGTGCTACCACATAGTTTAGCTCGCCACATCTTTGCGTAGTTTATATAGTTTCCATCGCCTCGCCTTCGCCCTCTAGCTCGCTCGCTCGCTAGCTGGCGGTGTGGCCAGCGCTTTACTCGTGTTCAAATACACAAATTAAAAAGTATAGGTAACGTCTAATGCGAACATTGAGTTCCAGTTTTCATTTAAACTTTTTCCGTTCGCTTCGCTCCTGAGTAATGCTGTTCCATGCCAATGGCGTAGAAATCGGTGAGAAGAAAAGAAAATGAATCAATATAATGTGAAAGAAAATCTGTGTTTAGCGATTTTTATAGACGTACGGTTGTTTCATCAACTTGTGTACTCAAGTGAATTGAACGGAGATGTGTTTTATTTATTTTTCATATTATCTATTCATTGAGCAGGTATATAAGGTTTCTCTTGGATACAATTTACTCAAGTAGCGTTTAAATGGCAGGCTGGTCAACTTAGGTAACTCTGGTATTAGAAGACAAGTGTTGTCAAAGGAATAAGTTGTATTTATGGAAAGTATCATATTCTATTAAAAAAACTTTCGTAAAATGCAACGGTAAGAACCTAAGATTCTTATTGGAGAATATTTTTAATGACTTCGGATATTTGGTAGTGTGGTTCCTCATTAATGTCGCGTTGTTCTAGTGGTCGCAAGCGCGCCTGCTGAGCAAGATGTCCTGGGTTCGATTCCCGGGTCGGGCAAAGTGTTATTCGGTTTTTCCATCAGGAATTTCTCAGTAGCAGCCACGGAGTCTGGATTTGTGCCCGGTGGATAGCAAATAGGCTCGCCCCCTTTTACATGGGACTTTAACATAACTAGCGAAATGTGGGTGTACTATTAGGTACACCTCTGCCTAACCCTTCGGATATTTCAGGCTTGATGTTATGTTATGTATGGTTCCTGCAGATGTTGTTCAGATAAATGCCACATCGAGATGTTATAATACTTGAAAGTTTATTATTCATGGGTGGTATATACAGTAGGTTTTTATATTATTTAATATTTTACCCAACACAGAATACGGTTTGTTCTCAAACCCGAGTTTAATTTTATCCGTATGTGAATTGTAACTTCGTTTCAAATAGCTGTTGACAATGCGTACTTCGGTAGAACGAGAACTGTTCTGCACAATATGTCATTTGAAGAACATATTCTCGATATATTTACGTTATTTTTCTCTTCGATCTTTATTAGAAAACTAGCTGTTGCTGCTGCTGTTTTTTACCTTCGGTCGCGTGAAATTATTATAAAAATATTACTTTCCTTTTTGAATCGGATTCTGTTACCAATTTCAAGGGTTTTTTTTTTTTACCCGAATCCTAATTTTTATCCTAAAATAAAAGTAGCCTAAGTTAGACCTCATAACATTTGCTATCTGCTAGTAAAAGTCCCGTCGGTCGAAATCTGTCCAGCCGTTTCGGAGATTAGATGGAACAAACAGTCAGATAGACAAAGATTGAAAAAAATGTGTTTTTGTTATAAGTGAGTAGGTTATTTTGATAGTCCAAACAGACACTTCAATTTTATTTATTTGTATATAGGGTGACTGATAATTAGTCACCGATACTTAAACACGGTATTGTACTCGTGATAACAAACAACTTTCCCAAAGAAACATTTTTTAACGGCTATCATCTAATAGGTCACACGCGCGCGCGCGTGCGAATTTCATAAGGCTGTTGTGTTATTGTGAAAAAATTGTATATAAAAAAAATGTTTCAAATCAAAAATCAAATCAAATCATTATTTATTTGTAAGAACATGGAACATGGATGTGTTTCTTTAAGAAAGTTGTTTATTATCATGAGTTCTGTATGGTGTCCGGACGTAAAGAATAGCACCATCCCATATCTTCCCATGGATGTCGTAAGAGGCGACTAAGGGACTTACCAGAGAATGGGCAGCAGCGTTCTCTGTGTTTTATAACAACCATACTGCGATCGCCAACCCGCCTGCCAAGCGTGGCGATTATGGCAAAACCCCCCTTCTTGGGGGAGGCCTATGTCCAGCAGTGGACGTCTTTCGGCTGAAATGATGAATGATGAATGATGATTATGAGTAAAATCACGTGTTTAAGTATCGGTCACTAATTACCAGTCACCCTATAGATAAGAACAAGTTCCATGAGTATTTAGTAAGAAGAGAATACACAAATTTCCAAAGCTAAAATGTATTTCAGCTTGCTAACCCAGCAATTTCTTTACATGAAAGTACTCGGCACAACAGAGCACAAAGCTAAGCCCAGGTTGTATCACAGAGTGACACTTACGAGGACTATTTCAAGGTAGTCCTTTCTGTTAACACTGATTAATGAGGGCCATGATGCAGCAAGCCGTTTTCGACTGAATGGAGAATTTCTGAATTGGTCAGATGAGAGAAAACTAGTATGTATAGGTTTATAGTAATCGTGATGAAGATGGAAACAGTTAAGAAATTTGGTTCAGAGAAGGCAATTGAAAGGAATGGGGGTGGCCGTCGCCCAGCTGTGAGACAGTCTTTACACAATTTTATAAAAATAGTTCTACATTTTAGAAGAATAGCCAAACTTAAGTGGCAGCGGGCAGGGCACATTGCTCGCAGAACGGATGGCCGATGGGGCCGAAAAGTTCGTTGGAAGGCCTCCCACTAGGTGGACCGATGACCTGGTGAAGGTTGCAGGGATCCGCTGGTTGCGAGTCGCACGGGACCGGTCAATGTGGCGACAATTGGGGGAGGTCGATGTCCAGCAGTGGACGTCTGTCGGCTGAAATGATGATGATGATGATGAGTTCTACATTACTATAATCGTTAAAGTTTTGTATTCAAATTGAGCTCGATGAATAACGATAGACAGAGAGTTGATAACATCGGATCTTGGACCGCAATCTAAGTTTCAAACTTTGATGTCCATTCCGGTAATCGAAGCTTCTATTGTAATATTTTAATTTTGCTCGACACTGTACTTTCCCTACTTACACTGTAAAGTGTATGTGTAACCTTTACATGAAAGGTACACTTCAACAAAAAATACAGACACACTCTTACAAACGTAAGTAAGACCCGAGGGCCGGTCCAGACAGTTTTAACTGTATTATGTTTTACGAAAACAAAAGGTTCCATTAGGGAATATCCATTTACACATAACGGTTACTATGCCCTATACAAACCCCGACAGATTGTGTCCTCAGACTAGAATCTCGTGAATAAATAATTAATAATGTAGAAACTATAGATTAATTTAACAGATTATGTTAGAAACTTTTGGGTGAGCATGTTATATTTCTACTAAATTGAATCATCCCAAATTATTCGTCAGAGTCCTATTTTAAGAGGATATCATTATTTTCTACTAGCTTACATATGCCCGCGGCTTCGCCCGCCCCGAGTTTGATAATTATCCCACGAAATCGTAGTACCAGGACAAAAAGTATCCTATATGTTAATCCCGGTTATAAAGTATCTGTGTGCCAAATTTCACCCAAATCCGTGCAACCGTTTTTGCGTGAAAGAGGAACAAAATCCATACATCCTCTTAAACTTTCGCATTTGTAATAGCAACAAGATAAAGCAAGTATAACAACAATATGTTGTACTGTATGGTGTCGGACGTAAAGAATAGTACCATCGCATATCTTCCCGTCGGTGTCGTAACTAAGGAAATTACCAGAGAATGGGTAGCAGCATTCACTGTGCGTTTGTAGCAACCGTACTACGATCGCCAACCCGCCTGCCAAACGTGGCGATTATGGCAAAACCCCCCCGTTGGGCGCAGCCTATGTCCAGCAGTGGACGTCTTTCGGCTGAAATGAAGATGAAAGCGATACATATCGTTAAAAATATGTTGAAAAGGTAATAAAAAAAACTTTTCACCCATATTGGGCAAGCAACAACTAACAGATTATTCTCACTCGATTGCCAACACGAAAGCTATTGCGATGGCTTTACTCAGTTCCTGCAAAACGCTTCTACTATCGCCACACCAATAGTCGATCAAATGACTTTTCGATTACCACAGCTGTCAATCGCGTTATTTCTTTCTAGCTACGTTAGTACTTCGTGTTTTATTGGCTGAACCGATCACTACACGACGATGGTAGTAAACTACTTCCTACGAGTGGTGTGTGCCAAAGAATCATTCATTTAAAAGGCTATTGTATACGGAACATAAAACTTTCACAACAACTACTGCCCCTTAATTGAATTTACCCTCTTTTATTCGCCAAGGCATCATAAAAAAGTCAAGACCTTTCTCCTCTTAAGTGCTATTTTCAACGTTAAATTTTAAAAGAAGCTTAATGTAACTAAGAAAGCTAGTGCAGTAATAAAAGTAACGTTTAAGAATCCTCTTAGTTGCTAGTTGCTAGAATAATTCTTATTAATTGTCACTGTTATGTAACAGTATTCTGGACTCGCAAACTGTTTATTTGTGAACATTTTGTAAACTTTTAAGTATCAAACAAACTGCGCAGCGTTCATGTTCATTGTTTGTAACTACCAGTGGCGAAGGTTCCAAACAACTCGATTCCTTCTGACTTACCTTTGAAAAATGGCACAGTCAGTATTCCATAGATAAATAATATAATAACATTAAAGATATGTACTCCGGCTTCCCTCTTACAAAAATTGACCCTTCGCTACTGGTATCTACGTACCTAGAAAATCTAGCCGATCGATGATTCAATGTTGATTAAAGTAAGTATACAGTGTAGGGAATCTGTAGGCCTTAACCAAGGCAAATATTACGTCCAATGAAAAATGCTGTTTATACATCGAACGGCATTACTTATGCTAGACATTTGGTAAACAAGGGTTTAAAAGAGGTCAAAGTATAAATACCATTGTGTACTGTCTCCCACTAACACTAAGGCAAGTTTTAAATATCATAATTCTACTGCCTTTATGCTGGATATGCCCCACCTCCTTTCTTGCCCATCTTGCACAACCACCTGCACCTTAATGGATTTAAACGAAGCCAACGACAGAGCTGTGCAGGTGACAATATACTGGTCGGGTATTATTTGAGACTATCGACACGCAAAGAAGAAGACTGCCTTTATCATAGTTTATGTGCTGTCAGCGCATGTCTTCTACTTCTTCTACGTATACTTCTCTATTATTCGTCATCACAACAGTGACCTTCATTCTAGCCATATCATCCTTCACACAGTTCATCCATCGTTTCTTTGATCTTCCTCTTCTCTTATAGCAAAGTTCCAAATAAAAGAGGTTTAATTTTAAATCCCTATGTCATCTCATCTCAAGTGCAAGAGGTCAAAGTTGACCGCTTCCCGTTGGACGCTGGCCAACAGCGCCGAAACAAAATGTTGTAACTTTCTACAAGAATCTGCTTTATGTAAGACCTTCTTTCTTTTGTGTAGATGAATAAATGGTGCACCTGTTATAAAATAATAAAAAATATTCTTCCGTCTCGTCCATGTAATAGTTTTACGAGTTTATGACTTCGTATAAAATGGTCTTTGGAAAGAACTACCATTTTTGTATTTTCGAACGTAGACCAACGAGTGGGTTCACGGGAGAGCTACGAACTTTAGTTAGTCGTTTATAGTGTCCGAGCGAAGGTTTATTTATGGTCAAAGGCGAAGCAATGGCCACTATCTTTGACCGAAGCTGCAGGTTTAATAACCGTAAAAAAATCTGTTCAAGATTGGCTGGAAGAAGCCGAAGGTTTAATAACCGTAAGAAATTCTGTTCAAGATTGGCTGGAAGAAACCGAAAGTTTAATAACCGTTAGAAATTCTGTTCAAGATTGGTTGGAAGAAGTCGAAGGTTTAATAACCGTAAGAAATTCTGTTCAAGATTGGCTGGAAGAAACCGAAGGTTTAATAACCGTTAGAAATTCTGTTCAAGGTTGGCTGGAAGAAGTCGAAGGTTTTATAACAGTAAGAAATTCTGTTCAAGATTGGCTGGAAGAAGTCGAAGGTTTAATAACCGTAAGAAATTCCGTTCAAGATTGGCTGGAAGAAGTCGAAGGTTTAATAACCGTTAGAAATTCTGTTCAAGGTTGGCTGGAAGAAGTCGAAGGTTTTATAACAGTAAGAAATTCTGTTCAAGATTGGCTGGAAGAAACCGAAGGTTTAATAACCGTTAGAAATTCTGTTCAAGGTTGGCTGGAAGAAGTCGAGGGTTTTATAACAGTAAGAAATTCTGTTCAAGATTGGCTGGAAGAAGTCGAAGGTTTAATAACCGAAAGAAATTCCGTTCAAGATTGGCTGGAAGAAACCGAAGGTTTAATAACCGTTAGCAATTCTGTTCAAGATTGGTTGGAAGAAGCCGAAGGTTTAATAACCGTTAGAAATTCTGTTCAAGATTGGCTGAAAGTGAATAATATGATGTTTTTTTTTTATCTTTCAAATTAAAAGTTAACGGACAACTTAATTGACACTTAAGGCTTCGAAATGTGTAACCCCCGCCCCCCGCGTTTGGCCTCTTCCACTGCGCTCTCGGGCATTCGTAACAGTTCGTTCATTTTTAGCGCTTGCTAGAGAAACCTTCAGCTTCGACTTCGGCCCATTTTGGTCAAAGCCGAACGTTTGGCCGAAGGTGGTTTTTTTGGCCAAAGGTAGCCGAACCGAAGGCAAAACGTCGGTCGGACACTAGTCATTGATCATCATCATCATCATTTCAGCCGAAAGACGTCCACTGCTGGACATAAGCCTCCCCCAAGAAGGGGGGTTTTGCCATAATCGCCACGCTTGGCAGGCGGGTTGGCGATCGCAGTATGGTTGTTATAAAACACAGAGAACGCTGCTGCCCATTCTCTGGTAAGTCCCTTAGTCGCCTCTTACGACACCCACGGGAAGATATGGGATAGTCATTGATGACTGCGCTAAACTTAATACAGGTAAAAATGGGAGACAATTATATACTTATCTCATATTCTTTAACCTACTCAGATTTAGTTGAAAGCCCATAACTCTTCTATACGAACTAGTTTCATCATACTTTGCGAATAGTTTGGTGGTTGTGAATTTGTAATGAGTAATAATAGATCAACAAGAAGATGAAAGTTCACTCCACATACCCTTGATCATTATTTAAGACATCCGAAACTCAAGAGGGGTCTATTTTTAACCCCAGCTAAAACTTGGTCCCAAGGCACACGTTACCATGATGAATATCTTAGCATCACTCCAAAATTCACATCGGAAGGCAACATAACCGACCCTATAATAGAGGTGTCCAATCGATAGCCACATATCCGTTGACTTTATGAAGATTAAACTTTGGCTTCTCGGGTCATACTCGATCGTGGTCCGTTTAAATTAAACTGTTCGGTAATATTTGATAACTTGATACCTGTATCTTAATTTTGGGTGAAGTTGTAGTTTTGTGTTGTTATCGTTTCGGTTTCACCGTGGTTTCAATTTTAAAGTTACTGGCATGAAATTCTATATTTAATCGCTATCCCAGTGGGATTTATATACATATTTCCGGCCCATTGTTTGGTGTTGCTTATAAGCAGGTTTTCCGATGCGTTGTCGCTAAGTAATTGTGTTTGATAAGTTTCATTTTTTTCCATAGGTTATGATACATCATCATCATCAGCCTACAACAGTCCACTGCTGTACACGGCCTCTTCAATCGCACGCCACTTAACTCGATTCTCGACAACTCTCATCCAGTTGCTACCAGCCACCCTGCCAAGATCGTGGATTACTCATTTCGCGTTCGGATTCGTGGGCTCCACTCAAGAACACGTCTACCCCAACGGTTATAAGATCTACGTCTAATATGGCCGGCCCATTGCCACTTCAGCTTACTTATTCTGTGAGCTATGTCGACAACTCTGGTTCCCTGTCGGATCACCTCGTTCCGAAAGCGATTCCTTAGAGAGACTCCAAGCATAGCCTGTTTCATAGATCCCATCATGATACATGATATATGGCAGCAGCAATTTTTTGGTAGGATTCGTTCTCTGACGGATCTTTCACAAGTCGCTCTAAATATGAATGAAGATACTAAATGAGTGATGGCGTTCAAATATTCTTTTTGAACGTCAGCTTCCTGCTCACAAGTCAAAAAGAATAACTGAAAAGTGATTAAACTTCAATTCAAAAGATTAACAGCGTCGTTTATCCACGCCCCGTCATTTTTCACTAGACTTAAAATAATATTGTGAAAGCGAGCTGACGTTTTAACAATTATTCCGCCTTTCGGTGATCCCCGGGTATCATTCATCACTTTATTTATTCATGTTTCGTTATTGTTTATTTTCCAAATACGTTGTTTCATTTCCCTTCTGTTATTTTGTACTTACTTTAAGAGATCGTTGTTTATGTTAATGTTGCGGCTAAAAGCCGATTGCGGCTACAACTAGTTCTAGCCGGCTAAACCTAGGTGCCGCCGGTAACAGTTGTGTATCCTTTTTATTGCTAGGACACACCGACCAAATGGATTAGGTTAGGTTACAGCTGTGACCAAACGCTACATCCAAATTAGGTCTAACCGAAGATAAGTAGGATACATCTAAGTTTAACCGGCCGCACCCTAGGTTTAGCCGGCTAAAACTAGGTGTAGCCGCACTTCGGCTATTAGCCGTAACATTAATACTATCTATATTGAATGGCTCATGATCTATGTCCTAAAACTTTAATAAATCGGGCTGCGGAGCACTAAACACGAACTTCGCTTCATTTGTAAGCTACTGATAAAGAGATAGTGTCATGACTGTAAAGTTACTCCTCATTAAAAAGTAAAGATAAAATATAGCTTAAACCTCGTTTAATTTCCTACGATTTGTCCGTCGAATGCGAGTCTGCGACACTAGCCCCGTGGGTGCCATTACGTGCAGAGCGGAGCCTTGAATTAATTTGTTTAACTACTGTAAATATGGACGGAATACGGGATTAAACTATCCTTCCATTAGGGAGAATGGCAAGAAGTCAGTTGTTTGAGAACTTGCGAACTAATAGGACCCGCTGAGTTATGGGATACAGCTTGGGTTTCAAACGTATTATCAGATACTTTGTTAATAGGATGCTTCTTCAACTATTGCAGTAATTCTGGATGGTGAAATAGTAGTGTTTACATTAAACTTTCAAAGACAATGCAGTGAATGGCAACATTGGGTAACTGAAAACCCAAATTACCAAAACGATTTCATCTATGTGCACCTCGAAGCGCGTACGTTAACACTAGACATGCGTCAAACATGGCGACTTTTTATGCTCATAAAACAAAGCGAGAAAAGACGACCATACATACATACCGACAGTAAAATACTATTAAAACAAAGTTCAGTTAAGACTCCATTTTGCCTGTGCAAAGCTGTGGCGGGCAGCCATTGTGAAATATCCTCATTGTCTTGAACAGTTTAATACTGCGCTAGATAGGTACATTACCCTCTCAGAAAGTAACGTTTTTATGTAGACCGTTGGAAATAAAATAGTTTTAAAAGCAAGATTATATTCTGAGTGTTGAAATAGCGAAGACTAGCGCAGTTGTTCGGAAATTCTAAAGAGTTTTAAAAAAAACCTTCTTAGATCGGATTTCACCAATAGAACTGAATCTTGAACGGCGTTCAACAGCTGTTAGTGTCATAATTGCTGCGGAATATTGACACTGACAGCTCTTGAACGTCGTTTAGTCATACTGATCGCGTTAAGTTTCAATTGTGAAATCTGCCGTTAGACTTGCATTGGTTGAGCTTTAACTTCGTTTGGTGAGCAGCACGTTGCTTTATACAGTATTGCTTTTCCTAAATCTTCTTCAACTGTACGGCCAGCGTGTATGTTCCCAACGAACTGGCTGTCGGCCATAATGAATAGGCATCTTTTGGGCGCTCTCGTTCGTAGGCTCATCCATCGCCTTACATCAGGCGAGATCGAGGTCAAGATCGCACTTATTCATTAATAAAAATAAAACACCCTTGCAGATTTTTTTCCAAGTTCCTGGTATAAATGCGTAGGTATAATTTATATGTAGCTAAACATTTTTTTATTCCAAACACAGCTTATTTATTACAGCGTATAATTATTGCGGAATAATTATAAAAATATTTTTTGAGATAGGTTTAGGGTTTTTGCAAAAGACCGGATTGTTGGCCATTGGCCACGACGTAATCACATGAACTGATATTATTTGTGTAAAAGAAATCCTAGGATTTTCGCAAGAAAGACGATTATTCCAATTATCCTGCGACATTACTAAGATTCATAGCTGTCCTCAAATCGCTCGAATACCTACAAAACTAAGGCGGAAACAGCCATCCTGGACGAATCTAGTTTCCCATTGAGGTAGGTATTTAATTAATTACACGGCTGCCAACAAAGCCGCTTGTGGGACTGACACCCTTCTCAGAGCGGGTATAAATTACTTACTCAATTTATTAATTAAGTAGATCAGGATTAGCGCAATATTATATGGTGATATATTTGTTGGTTTGTTGTTGTCTCTATTAGAAAGAGGTGGTTTGTAGATTTCGATGAATGGAAGTAATTGCCGAGTCTAAGCTTCCAAATTCAAAAATTCTCTCACTGTTGCCAAGAAACAATATTACCAAGTGCTATAGGACAGCTCTCGGCGCGGGCGAAGTCGCGGGCAGAAAGTGGAATACCTGATAAAACTGATCGTTTACTAGCACGATAAAACGAGCAAATTTTGTATAGTGTGATCAACATTTTATCAAGAAAACGTACCAGTTTTCACAACCCATTTATTCACTTGTCATTTCTTCATAATAATATTCTTATTATTGTAACATGATGTGTAGCGAAGAAAGGTAGACATCACAAACCTACGATATTTTAAGGCAAAAAAAACAATTTGTCCCTGAGAAGTGATGGCAGCAGAAGTCAAGAGGATAGAAGATATTATTCGTATTCATTCAGTTGTACACTTGAGTTCACAAGAATACAGAATTGAGTAAAATGGCTGATTTTCGGCGGGAAATCTTTTAGAAATTGTTTGATAAATTCATGAAAGATTATTTTTTTTGCTTTTCTATCTTTTCGTTACGTCGATATTCTTATGTTTTTCCTAAACTTTCTGGCATTTCTTGCACCGTTTTTCTCAAGTCCCTGATGTGCACGTAAAGTCAGTTACCACTTCAGATGTTCTCGGAAACTCGGTCAAGGTTATTGAGATGCTCGATTAGAGTTTCCGTCCTTTCTTTTTCATTTTTAAACTAGATGTATAATCGGCACGGCATTTTAAATTTGTCGTTTCAATTATAAATTGCCTTAACATGAAAATTTTGAAACATTATTTCGGCTTTGCAAAGATTGTTTCTATTGGGATTATTTCAGCTTTCAAAATTTTTACTATTGGGATTATTTCGGCTTTCAAAGATTGTTTCTATTGGGATTATTTCGGCTTTCAAAGATTGTTTCTATTGGGATTATTTCGGCTTTCAAAGATTTTTTCTATTGGGATTTTTTCGGCTTTCAAAGATTGTTTCTATTGGGATTATTTCGGCTTTCAAAGATTGTTTCTATTGGGATTATTTCGGCTTTCAAAGATTGTTTCTATTGAAATTATTTAGGCTTTCAAAGATTTTTCTATTGGGATTATTTCGGCTTTCAAAGATTGTTTCTATTGGGATTATTTCAGCTTTCAAAGATTGTTTCGTTTGGAATTATTTCGGCTTTCAAAGATTCTTTCATATTTAATTCTGATTTCTTTATTTCTCTCAAACATACACGTGTGTCTCATATCGTCCGTCGTTCTATATGTAAATAAAAACGTTATTATAAGGGACCGTTGCTTCAAAGGCCGCTGGGTGTAATAATCCAGGTCCAGTAGGTATTATAATGTTCGAATTTGTATTTGCATTTTTATGAAGGGGACATGGCAAGTATTTTAAGTAAGTACTTATTGAAGATTCTTGGGCCAGAGTTTCATACAATTTGAGGCATGAGATATTTCGGTTATGCGTCATTCACCTTCTGTATTCGCTGGTATGAGGTGCGTATATTTAATAAGTCGAATGGCTTCTATCTTCACATTTTGTTTGTTGTAAGTAGATACTTTTCTCCCGAAAATATTTTCGTTTTCATTTCTGTAATATAAGAAAAACAATGGTTATTTTCGCAAGGAAACTATGTGATTATTGGTGATAATCACTTTGAACTAGTAAATAAGATTGTTAATTTTGATGAGATTATTGATTATTATAAATGGCAGTTTAAATTAGACAAGTATGAGATAAATGTTGGTTCTTTACATTAACTGTTTGTTTACTTCAAGAAAGATTCCGTGACCGGAGCTACTAAACTGTAGCAACAAGAACAATCAATTCTAAGTATCAATTTGCCTACGCATGGTTCGAATAAATTGGAAATTGATAAAGTTTCGTTGGCAACTGACAAACATCTGTGTGTATATGGATAGCGCACGAATGTTACAGCAAGTACCAAATAGTTTCACAGTTCACAGCCTCTGTCATGTTTTGCAAGTTGATAATAACGCAATTATAATGTGCTGCCAAAATCACCGTCTTATTTTTATTTTCGTACCATTAAAACATATTTTAATACCCATACAACACGACACTGACCTGCAAATTGCAAAAAACGGAAGAAAATTTGAATTTCGCGGGACGATAATAAAGACCATTGTGGTTGCAATTATGTTACAGTGTCTAAAAGTCACAGTGGTTTTTATTTTCAAAACAAGAAGGTTGCTGTTGGATTACAGCTGTCAGAGGTAAAATAAACGTGAAATAACTGTATCTATATAAAGTTTCGTTAGAATCACTACATACTACATGACGGTAACACAGCGTACACGCAGCGTTAACGCGACGTCAAGCAATAACGTTCGGCCGATGGGACCCAAAATTTTTTTGGTGCTGCAAAACGTGATTAACTGCCTACATCATTATTCTGAAGCTATACAAGTTCGATCGTTGTCAATTTTATGAAACAAATACGAATACGAAAAGCGTTAAAATAAATTACTTTCCGTGTGCGAAGAGAGCTATGAAACTGATAGTTTATGTTCAATTTGAAGATAGATTTACACCGAAAGCTACTGGTGATATTACCTTTCTCCTCTAAATAACAGTATTACCAAGTTTATAGAACATATAAATATTGACTTAAGTTGCGAGTTAGCTTTTGACACTCAGGTATTCAGTAATATTCCACCTTAGGTATATCGACTTAGCATAGTTATGAAATTTACTCAAAATGTTAATCAAATATTATTCAAAGTCTTTGATTTCAATATTAGATATCTTTAGCAGTACAATCGTGTAGAGTCGCGTTGTTTAGAACGAGACAACTTTCTCACTTTTGTACAACCAGTACATGACATGAGGTTTTGTAAATGTCGCTCATCTTTTTACAGGTTTTTCGTGTTTTCTAGCGTGTACGAGGACTTAAACATTAACGTATGCCTGATGAAGCTACAACTACATATCACCGAAACCAAAATCATCGATTTCTTTCTACCATTCCAATTTTTCGACTTGAATTTGCCCAAACTTTTTTAATAATGATATCACTGTTAAACTAAGTTTTAATGCCTTTATTTTCCAAACAGATTCTCAGTATCTCCGTATTAAAATCATCAGTGACCGTATAATCATTGTTCCAGTGCGGGAGAGGGATGGAGGTATACAGGATGAATAGCGCAATCCTCTTTTCACCACAAAACAATGATAGCTGTACACTTCACTACATTGCCCAGCACTAAAGTACAGATTGCCAATTTCATCGTTCGGTGTATATCATCACTTGTGCGGCTTTGTATGTACTTATCTATTGTTTAGTTATTCGAAGGCTGCCTCCAAACTTTCCGACACTAACATAATAAACTTGACATATGAGTTTCGGTATGTCGTTCTACTACGTTAAAGTAATTCAGTTATAACTTTCGAAGGCTCTAAATACGTCAATTTTGGTTGATTTAGGACGATTGAGGTTATGTTTAGATAGCGTTTGACAGTTTCTGTCAATAAACGGAAGTGACGAGGACATGTTAGTGTTTAATTTGTTTCAAAAACAGGTCACGCTTTTTAGTGTACATTAAAAGCATCCGAATACGTTGGAACACAATCTGACAAAACTTCCCGTGCATGTCGTGGCACAACAAAAATAAAGTAAAAACGAAATCCGAGTGCTTCCCGCGAGAGCCATGCAAAAGTAAAATTTACCCACTACTTTTTATTCGTGTAAAAATGTCCTAGGAAATATTTGTTATGGCAGCAGATAATATATCTCTGACGCCGACAGTACCTGTGACGTCACGGGACAATAAATCGTTTTATACCTGCCATCAACAATAGAGTGGGGTAGGTAGGTAGGTACGTCTTCTCAGAAATTCTTCACTTCCATTAGTCCGTCATACGGCGGGATTCGCTCTGGGGAACTCAAATGATCCATTATAATAATAAAAATACGATGAATAAACATTTTTTCATTTGAAAGGCTTCATCGACGCGGAAAATATGTATTGTAATTTTCAAATTCACTTGGAATCATATTGATTTTATGGCTGCTTATCACACTTAGTTTGAATAATATTATTAAATGTTTTTGTGTAAATATTTTCCGAGTAACAAAGACGAAGTATATTTCTATGTAATATTATTTACGACTGCCTTGTTAAACTATTTAATTAAAACCAGTTGAAGGCGGTTTATGGAGACGCTACAATAATCAATCGTTACGGTTATTCATTTATATTTTAAGATAGAAGAAGAAGTATATTTCAAGCTGGTTTGGTACGAATAAAGTTGTGATAATGTTACTCTAAAATCCAGACTCTTTATTAAAACGTAATGAACAATGCTTGGCACGGTGTGCAAAGCTCTTTATGAAGATAACAACGAGCTATGAGGACATATGTACCATTCTCTGCTCGTTGTTCTCGCTGTTATCTCATAATCTCGCCTCTATTAACAGATGGTTTAAAATGCAGGACTTTTTTAAACGTTCGTATGCGTTTTTTTTTACATTTAATCGCAGCCTTATTAGTAGAAAGTTCCAAATGCAAAAAATAAACTTTTAAAAATACCCGGTTATTTTTATAAAAGGAATGTCCCGGTTTTATTTTATTTTTCTGAGAACGGGTCATAGATCGAACATTAATCTTTTATATTGCTTGTTTTTATCGTTTTTGAAACAATCGGGATACGGGATTCCCTGGTACTGTTAACATTGTAAATATTTAAGATTGTTTTAAGGCATATTTAATGCGGCGACAAACTAATCTGATTTAGGGCTTATAAAATAAATAAAAATGGGTAGAAAAAATAATATGTTGCCAGCTACAGTAAAGTAGTGTGTAGTGTGATAATTCAAGGACTCCAGAAAAAAACTTAAAACAAGGTTATTAACCACTAGATTGTAGATAAGGCGTAGTCGACGTAGCCCCGCTGCGCGGGGCTCCTATTTCAGTTTGCAGGGTTTAAAGTAACCTAACACGAAGGGGATTCCGGGGTCTTAGTTCGATCACTTCACTCGCTCACTAGACCCCGCCCTCCCCTTCGAACCTAACCTGTCCGAGTCTCTCTCAGCCTTCGGTCGCTCTCGCTTCCTATATTCTCCTTGCCGCAATGACCGGATAAATAGTTACTTACTTGGTACAATAGTCTCCCATTCAGTATATTGGTCGCCAATTAAATTTTTATTCGCCCGATTAATAATTTTCCTTGTTTTAATAGGTTATCTGTATTAAGCACTCTATATTAACACTCCATAATGAATAGCAAACAGTTTTTCAGTTACCGAGACTGTATGTAAATTTTAAAATAAATTCATTTCGTGACGAACGGTTTCTTATTATTTCTGAATCGTTAATTTGTCGAACCGTTTTTATTTAGAGAGTCGGCAGGTAGGCACTAACCGAGGCCTAATATTCCGAGTTGGCGTGGTATTATGTTATATTAAAACTAGGTTTTGCCCGAGGCTTCGCTCGCGTTAAAATAGAATTTAACAATCAATTCGGATTGTACTCTACTTGTAATAATATTATTCGATCATGATTCGAAAGACACATGGCGCCATCTATTATCATAAGAAAGTTATTGTTGTTTTCCACGGGAACAGTACTTTTTTTTGGGATGAAATGTTATGTCTGTTTCTGTACGAACAGCGTATGTGCAAAATTTCAGGATGATCGGTTCAGTGGTTTAGGCGTGAAAGGGTAACAAACAAACTTACTTTCGCATTTATAACATTAGTAAGAAAAAAAGGATATTTTTATGCTATGCGACTTCCACAACGTATTGAAAAACATTTTCGATTTCGGGGAAGTAGATAAGAGAGGAGCTTGTTGCTAAATAATAACAGCCTCCCGGATCGATCTTTAGGTTAAGCCGAGCTTGCCTAGGTTGGTCTATGGATGGGTGACCACCCATTACATACCGAGTTTCCTCCATGCCTCGGAAAGCACGTTAAGCCTTTGGTCCCGGCTGTCATTTGTAGATCTTTGTCAGTCGTTACAGGTGGTAGTGGCCCAAAAAGTCTGACAACCAGTCTTACCAAGGGTTATCGTATTACCTAGTACTAACTGGGTTGTGGAGGTCAGATAGGCAGTCGCTCCATGTAAAATACTGGTATTCAGCTACATCCGGTTAGACTGGAAGCCGACCCTAACATAGTTGGGAAAAGGCTAGGCAGATGATGGGGAAGTAGATAAGGCAAGCCAATGCACGTGTGGCATATTGTGTTAATGTTGATACTTTGAACCGAAATATCTTATAGGTAAATATATACCTTATACAACCGAATTCACTGGCCGTCGACCACTTTTCACCCTTATGCCCTGAGTAATAATGTTTAAAAGTGGTCCACCTGCACCGTGAGCGCGGTAGTACATAATGTATAAGTATATGTGGGACCTACTTGCAATATAATGTTTCGTCAAGTTTATCTAGCGCAACAGATGCGAATCACGACTTAATCAAAAGTTATGATGCACTTAATTTGGTTTACAAATATAACCATTTATTCATCTTTAAGGTTCAATATCGCAGTCAACATCTCCTTCTGAAAAAGATTTGAAATATTGTAACAGATTTAATATAAGACACATAACCATAATCCCGTCTAAATAAGACACCTTGGTACATTCAAAGCCGTTTTATTTATCTCACTTCTATTAATATTGCGTCTACTTTTATGACCCGACGTGTAATCCAGGTCGTAAACTTGTCTGTACTGTTGCTCACGTATTCTATGGAGCCTTTGTTTGTGTATAATGGTGGAATAAAAACAGGATCAATCTGAGTAGTAAGTGATGGAACTAAGACACCAGTTCAAATGTTTGTTATTTAATATGTCACCCAAAAATACAAATAACATAACATCATGTTTGTAATGATGTTATGTTATTTGCTTTTTTTTTTTACGGATTGCCGATGGGGCCAAAAAGTTCTGGAGTGGCGACCGCGAACCGGAAGACGCTGCGTTAGAAGGCCTCCCACTAGGTGGACCGATGACCTGGTATAGGTTGCAGGGATCCGCTGGATGCAAGTCGCACGGGACCGGTCAATGTGGCGACACTTGGGGGAGGCCTATGTCCAGCAGTGGACGTCTTTCGGCCGAAATGATGATGATGATGATGATGTTTGTAATCCCCGAAATGTTAGGTAGAGTAGAGCCAAAGTTCAACAGAGTAGAACAGTATAGCCAAAGTTCGTCAGTTTTGTTAAAGTCCCAATAAACTTAAACCCAATAACATTATGCCCGACCCCGGAATCGAACCCAGGACCACTAGCTCAGCAGTCACGCTTATGACCACTAGAACAAAGAGTCAGTCACCAAAAATATAATTACTGATTATAACGTACACAAATGCAATAATGTTTAAAAAGAACAGAAATGTCGGGCAAGATCCTTCAAATTCGTGCAAACGGCTATCACACGACGACACAAGTCTTGGGACTGCGGAGCAACAAATGAAATAAGTTTTTGACTTTAGCAGACCACGAGTCAGTCAGCGCCGGTACTCACGTGAAACAAGTGATGCGCGCCCACTCAAGTCACTAAAAAACCGCCAGTTCGCACTGTTATGTAACACAGCGTAACCAGCCTACAATCATGCACTGCTGGGACATAGGCTCTCCATCTTTGAGAGTGAGTGGGTCATAACTGGCCCACAACGCGGGCCCCGGTTGGGGAATGACACAATGCCTTCGAATTTTTGCCCGACTAGAAAGAAAGAAAGAAAATATATTTATTTGCCGCAGGGACATGACGTACAAAATTCCAAAAAAAAATAACAACAAAACACAAATAAAACAATAAACTATAAATTCAACAGGACGGAACAAAAAAGAAAAAAATTCACAGCAGCGGTCTATGTTTAGCAGTCCATGTATGTTTGTATATATATATGTATGTATTTACGTATGTTCCTCCGTAGCGCCTAAACTATTCATCCGATTTTGATGAATAAGGTGTCAATCGATTCGTTATTATGGCCCCAGGTAACATAGGCTACATTTTAACCGACTTCAACAATAGTTGGAGTCGATTTTACTTTGTAAACCCCAATTTTCATTACAGCGTGATTTTTTCAGTAGTCGGGTTTTTTAGTTGTAGTATACCACACAAATTCTTGTTGGTTGTAATAAAGGGTGTAAATAGACCCTTAACATAGCCGAAAGGCACTTGTTCTCCACGTCTTTGCGATTTTTTTTTGTTTTAAATACATGTTTTTAATGTAAGATTTTTACTTTACACACCTCCACGACCCCCGTACTATTCCATCGACCCATCAGTACAAAGCTTTGAGTGCTTTCCATTGATTCCTACCGTAAAACGTGATTTTTCACCCCAAAAAAAAAGTCGATTCCCAGCAATAATTTTTGCGTGAAGCGTACTTAGTTTGATGTACAGAATGCTTGGTTGATGGCTATGTGAAGGGTCTGTTTACACCCTGTATATGTCGACTTCTCACGGTGTATTTTTTGACCATCTTGGCAACGCTTTTACTACAGTATAAAGATAACACAAACGGTATTGTAAAACAACGGAATACGGATATACGTGTATTATGCAAGGCCCTTAAAACCCTCGTTTAAATTCCCGATTTTACATCCCGATACAAGAGAGGAAGCGAGATTCTCCGGAGATTTGCGTCGAGATAAATGGCGGATAATATTGTAATGTTATAAGTCCGACCTATATACCTGTTTGTTTATTGTTTGGCGCTTAGAATATTCTACTGCCTTTTAAGGTTGTGGCTGATGTCTGTTGTGAGTGAGAAATGTTTATAAGTACCGATGAAACCGGTAATGAAGTATAGGGTGCACCATTGCACATTCGTTTGCGGTCCTAAAATTCAAAACTTAATTTAATTTATGAGTGGGTACTACGATAAATCAATGTGTACTGTTTCGGCCAAGAACTCAGTTTGGCGACTATAATAAAGGTTATTACGTAATTACTTGCTTCATCATCATCATTTCAGCCGAAAGACTCCACTGCTGGACATTGGCCTGACCTAAGTGTCGCCACATTGACCGGTCCCGTGCGTCTTGCATCCAGCGGATCCCCGTAACCTTCACCAGGTTATCGGTCCACCTAGTGGGAGGCCTTCCAACGCAACGTCTTCCGGTTCGCGGTCGCCACTCTAGAACTTTTCGGCCCCATTGGCCATCCGTACTTGCTTAATTAAGACCTATATCTTTTCAAATCAAATCAAATCAAATCATTTATTTCTTTGCAAACATGGGTAATAGGTACATAGATATTACCTCCCCCCTGTTGTTGTTGTGTTGTGTTGTTGTGGTAAGATGTTGTTGTTTCCATTTCAGTAAATAAATTGTATAACCATAGAATTACTTATCACACTTGCAAACCACTTTAAAACAGCAGGTATAAAGTTGTAACGATAAAAACTATCTAACCAAGCGGGTTCTCTTGAAAATCGTTTTTGAGTCGTTCCATCTTCGTTCATAATCCGTAGATAAGTAAGTTTTTTTCTGACTGAGAGCTAGTTTACCGGACAGGACTACATTGTGAGCAAGTAACGCCTTTTTTATTACCGAACCATACAGTCATCAATTTCGAGAGGACCGAGCTCAACACTTGGCATTGACGAAGCTGAAGCGAAGGTTTTTATTCGATCAAGTTTTTCGAATGAGCAGTTTTAGTTTTGATGATGATGAATATGACGCCCACAGTTAATTTTATTGCTCTTATTTTGTACCCGTAGCCTTGGTGTTAATGACGGTGGCTACCTCTGTGTTACGTTTTTCTTTTTGTGGGCTCTTTACAATTGAGCATTTTATCCTATACTAGCTGACCCGCGCAACTTCGTCTGCGTTCGGATTTTCCCCGTTTTTGCAATCTTTTTCATAAATGCTCCGCTCGTTTTGGTCGTAGCGAGATGTTGTGTAGCCTATAACCTTCCTCGATAAATGGGCTATCAAACACTAAAAGAATTTTTCAATTCGGACCAGTAGTTCCTGAGATTAGCGCGTTCAAGCAAACAAACAAACAAACAAACTCTTCAGCTTTATAATATTAGTATAGATTATTAAATGAACAATATTTGTAATCACGTTCTCGAAAACGGCTCCAACGATTTCGATGAAAGTTGTAATTTCGGGTTTACGGGGGCGAAAAAATCTATCTAGGTAGGTCTCATATCTGGGAAAATTCGTTTTCTCTATTTTCACCAGAGCAGAGCTCGGTCGTCCAGGTACTTAATTACAAAACAGCACTTCAAAACGGCAGGACGGGATAAATATAAACCTTTAAACGTACCTAACCATGCGGGTTCTCTTGGAAATCGTTTTTGAGTCGTTACATCTTCGTTCATAATGCGTAGTAAGGTAAGTTCTTTTTTGCCTGCAACCTAGTTTACCAGGCAGGACTACATTGTGAGTAACACGCGGCCACGTTTTTATTACCGGACTGTACGGTCATCAATTTGGAGTGGAACGAGCTCAACACGAATTTCTTTTGGCACTGACGAAGCTGAAGCTAGGATTTTTGTTCGATCAGCTTTTTCAGATGAGCAGTTTTAGTTTTTAGATGTAGCTCGCTTTACCTATAATTAATTTGGAGGCAGGAGCTCGTGGCTTAATAATAACAGCCGCTCGGATCGATCTTCAGGTTAAGCCGCGCTTGCCTATGTTGGTCCGAGTTTCCTTCGTGCTTCGGAAAGCACGTTAAGCCGTTGATTCCGGCTGTCAATTGTAGATCTTTGACAGTTGTTACAGGTAGTCAATGGTCAGAAAGTTGACAACAAGTCTTATCAAGGGGTATCGTATAACCCAGTACTAACTGGGTTGTGGCGGTCAGATAGGCAGTCGCTCCATGTAAAATTCTGGTATTTAGCTGAATCCGGTTAGACTGGAAGTCGATCCCGACATAGTTAGGAAAAGGCTAGGCAGATTATGATGACTTATAATTAATTTGTTTGCACTTTGCTACGCGTAGCCTTGGTGTTTAATCATTACGATGTGTTAAGTTTATAGCTCAGTTACGGGTTTTTGTAGCCTATAACCATTAACCGTCTTAAGTGGCTATGTGTTATGGAATGGTACTTGCCCTCACTACCGAATACCTACCATTAAACTATCACCCTGGGAAGCAGTAGGAAGATCCATTTTATTTGACAAATAATAGTAATATTTTTTTTTTTTTTTTTTACGCTATGTATTTCTCAGTAGCATCCTTGGAGTCTAGATATGTGCCCGGTTGATGTCAATAGGTTCGCCCCCTATTACAAGGGACTCAAACATAACTGGCGAAATGTTGGTGAACCATCAGGTACACCTCTGTATAACCCTTCGAATATAACAGGCGTGATGTTATGTATGAAATCGTAATATTTAAAGTACCTTTACCTGAGCAGATGTCTATGATCTTGGTCGAAACAAAAGGAGTATGTTAGGGTGTAGCTGTCGACATTCTGCAGTTTTTGCATAACTCATATGAGACACACCCATTTTCATAACAGTACCCATTTTCTGTTACGTAAATTCGGAACGCAAATGCAACAGTGGAACCATGCACCAGTATTGCGCAAGGCGTTCCCGAGGCTTTATGAGATAACACCCCAGTAATGCCCTGTAATGACATGTCAACAGTTCCTAACAACCTAAGTATTACAATTTGTACGGAGATCGTAACGAAACGTGTTAGCTTGGAATGGTTCTTGTATCTACTAGTAGCACTACGACTACATGGCGCATATGTTTCCGGAAATGTATGAAACCCAGGAATGGTACACAATCCCTAGGAAATATATACATGTCCGAGCCTTCTTAGGAAATGTGTAAAATAATGTTTCAAAGATTCTTTAATACACACAGTTCCTGCGAAATGTATGTATTTCCTAGGAATTGTATGCAATTCCGAGATGATACTAGGAAATATTTAATAACGAATGCTTTCTATAAAATAAATAAAACACGTATAAAATCAACGTAAAGGTAAATATCAAAATGTTGTAAGGAGTAGTCGACGCGGGGCTCCCGTTTCTGTCTGCAGGGTTCAAAGTAACCTAACACGAACGAACCCCTTCGAACCTAACATGTCCGGAGTCGGGCTGCCCCAAGTCCCGATCTCCCTTCGCTCGCTCTTGCATCCTAAGTTTACCTTGCCACAATGCCTTGTACGTTGGTGTGGTGTGTAGGGTACTAGGGTAATATAAAAAATAGGAGTACGATAGACGCTCTCTACTGTCTGCAGTCGTCCCTCGCACCGCTATCCCCACTTCAAGAATGTAATACATTTCTGATGGCTTTTTAGGAAATGTATAGATTTCCTAGGAAAAGTTCATGTTACAAAATATATCATATTGATTTCCTATCTATTTTAGGAATTGTAAACGATTCCTAGGAATAATATACAATGACAGATTACAAACTTTTCCGTTAACACATACAAAAACAAGACTATTCAATTTAGCATTCGGAATACTGAATTTAAGTATAGATTAGTGTAAAATCGCAATTGCGACTGCTGAGCATGAGGTCTTGGGTTGAATTCCCCCGGGTAGGGCTAATTGTTATTGGGTTTTTTCATCAGGAATTTCTCAGTAGCAACCATGGAGGCTGGATTTTTGACCGGTTGAAGGAAATAGGCTTGCCCCCTATTATTCTTCTTCTTCAACCTTTGGCCACCCAATGCTTCCAAATTTCTCCACTTTTGGCGGTTTTGTGTCATGGCTATCCAGTTTCTTCCAGCCACTTTAAACAGATCGTCGGTCCACCTAGTCGGTTGCCCCCTATTACATGGGACTAAAACATAACTGTCAAAATGTGGGTGTACTTTTAGGTACACCTCTGCCTAACCCTTCGGGGATTACAGGCGTGATGTTATGTATCTTAGTATTAAATCTGTCAGTTTTATTCGAGATTTCTTTAATACGGGCCGGACGGGTCTTGATATAAATCTTAAATTCATTCATACACTGTGTGTTGTCTGCTGCTTTACTGGGTCTAGATAAACCATGAATTTTGCGCAGGAGTCCCTTATATAACGATTTTTGGCGATAAAGTTGAAATTCTTTTAAAGAAATGTGACAGATTGTAGTAGCGTGATGTGCTGGGGTCTGTACCCAAACACTGTTGAAATATTTTGATCAAAATAATCTTATTAAGCCTGATACGTGTAGCTAACTCAACTTTACTAAAATCAAGTTATAAACGAAATAAAGTGGGTAGACAGTCTAAACTTCTACAGCGTCTTGAGAAAAGCAAAAGGTGGTACTTTGAGCCCAATTAGGAGAAGGTTATGAGCTCAATATTTACTTGTTAATAGCAGTTTCAAGATAATTCCAGCGTAAGAGAAAGTTTGATGTAAACTTAATACTGCTATACATGTACGAAACCCTCGTAATAATGTTATTTTTTTCAGTCCCAGATTCGAAAATGTTTGGCAACATTTCAAAGGTATTTTCGAGGCAGGCAACATTTTTCGCAACGGTTTTGTTTCATTCATATTCACGTTTCGTGTCTAAATGCAGTAAAGTTGGCTGATATCTGTATTTAGATTATGTTTATGAAACTCTTCACAAAATTACAGGTTTGCATCCATTGCTTACAAACAAAACACGAACGTGAAAATTACCTATAATTACAGGACACTTTGAATAATTCGTGCAATATGGGTGGTTAAACAACACTGCAACACTTTTCTATGCCTGTATTTTTGCATTTTAAGGGCATTAGTGACAATTAATTTTCACGAAAAAGTTTATTTGCTAAAGACAAAATTCACAAAACTCTGGACACTTTTTTCGAAAAAATATTGGAATGCCATTACTTGACAAAGGAAAAAAGAAATAAAAAAATAAAAAATTAAGGCATTTTATAATTTTTTACCTAAAATAGCCAGGAACTAAAATGATTGTTGATTGCCATGGCACAAAAGAGGTTTCTTGCAACTTTCTTCTTTTATATTTGTCAGAGCCTGGATAAAAATCTCGTCTAAATTTTTACTAAATATTCACAGGTACACAATTTATTTACACCAAAACTGATGCTGCAAAAAAAGGATTAAGATTTGATTAAATTTTCGGCAATGCTTTGGTACTTTTTGATAGTGTACATTTTCATCATTCAGGTATAAAACTAAACTAACATTCTAAATGAGATACTTTACGTAGTTAGAACACACATGATAGTTTAAATAGACACGTAATATTTTTTCAATTTTTTTTTTGCTAGCCTGCCTGTTGTCCCACTGCTGGGCAAAGGCCTCCCCTTTCTCCTTCCATACCTCTCTATACTGTGCGGTCTTCGGCCATGTTAGCCACGCAAACATGAACAGATCGTCACGCCACCTTCGCCGCGGTCGACCTCGACGACGCTGTCCTTCCTCAAGTGTCCAGTGTGTGACGATCTTTGTCCATCTCTCCGGGTGAATCCGTGCCACGTGGCCTGCCCACTTTAGCCTGGCTGTTTTGCTCCAACATCAGCTACTTGAGTTATGGAGCGCAGGTTGGTGTTTCTAACGCGATCTGCCCCCGTATTCACAAACGCTTTGATTCGATTTCGATTCGGAAAGTCGTATGTCTATCTCGCTCGCTTTGGTAATGCAAATAAAGATAGACATACGACTTGTCGTATCGAAATCGAATCGAAGCGTTTGTGAATACGGGGGCTGTGCGCAACAGCGAGCAATGGAGCGCAGCATAATAGGTGTTTTAGTACGTGTTTTACGTAATAAAATCGTTAAATTAATTCAATAAACATGTACCTTCTTCTCTACATTATAATAACGTATCTTTATCATGCGTAAAAAGCGGAAAATGCTACGGGATGAAATTGCCTATTCTATTATCAAATCACGTATCAAAACAAAGAAGGCTTATGGCTTGTGTACAAGTATGTGTGTCAGACAATGTTACCGAGATAAAGAGGCGGATGTGGCCCGGAACCGACCCCGGGGCGCACTTATCTGAAAAACTCTTAAGGTTTGAGCAGTCGAGGGATTTTTGTCATCAGAGGACAAACATCCCCGAAATATAACAGACGAAATATGAGCGTATTTTTAGGTATATCTCTATCTTACCCTTTCATGATTCCTACATTGGTGGTTTTGTGATGTAACATAACATCACGTCTATAATATCCGAACGGTAAGGTAGAGGTATATCGTATAGAGTATGTACATCAAGTTCTGAGTAAACAAATCCAGACTGCGTGGCTGCTACTGGGAAATTCCTGATGGACTGCTCACTTTTAGACTAACAAAACTCCCTCGTCTATGCAGTGCACAATCGCTGGTCCAGACTCCGGACCCTTGGCGATGACATCGGTATTAATGTATTGTAGAATTTACAGGATCATGGTCATACTGTTTATGTCGTCATCATTACTATGTACCATGGGCTAGTGATCGCTATTCAGAAAGGTTAGAGACAATTGTAGATTAACTTGCTACGGAAGAAAAGATAGGAGTACTCCTTATGCTTTTGCTCGTATTATACATGTCTCATCCTCACGACCAGCACAGATAAAGGATAAATGCTCATGGTATTACAATAAGATCCAAATATAAATTTTAAATGGAATTTTAAAAAATGGTTACAATTCAAGTAGGCATATTTTTCCTTCACATACATGTTCATACTGTTCATTGTTCCCTGACATGCTATATACCCACTTTTTCATACCACTCGTAAAGGCAGCGATATGAGCTTCTGTCATGCATGTTTCTACGCATTTTGTTTACCTAAACATGCCGCATTTCCCCTCAAATTGGTCCTTATTTCCTCATACTAGTCGCTTCGTAAGGAACAAAGAAATTGTTCCAGATGCGGAGCGTTCAAGTGTATGCTGATAACACCACAACTAGTACCTACGAAGAGTTGATTTATGGGGTTCATTAGGGTTGGATGGCACTTCGTTTCGCGGTAAACTTAAAGATTCGACAGAGCTAAATATCTTGCTTCCAATGTAGTGTAAAGATTGGTTGAAATCAACATGAAATGTACCTACAGGGATATGAAGACCAGGGTGTAAAGTCTTCATCCCCCATAGAAAAGGAAGGATCCTCCGACCAGACGGGTGTTGTGTCTGGTGGGCTACTGCCCGACAGTTGTAGCCGGGTTTTTCTGGATAACTTTAACGGCGCGATTTTGAATTTTGATGTTGGTTTTTCATTTGTGTCATAGATGGCGCTGTAGTACTTTTCGTACTATGTTGCTCTAGTACTTTTCGTACTGTTGCTGTAGTACTTTTTTGCCACTACATACCTAACAAATGTTGAAACAAATTAGTTACACCGCACCTGGCACCTAGTTGTTGTGGTTTTAGGCCACAATAGTTCGGTGAATTTGTTGATTTGATGTCTCATGTTGCATTGCATATAGGACGACCCAATTATTGAGTTACATTTTATGTTACGTTTCACCAATCTACACCACGCGCAAAGAATCACTAGCTTGGTTTTGGTATTTCGAAGAACGAACGAATTTCTTTGACAATCTCGTAAAACACATTTCCTTATTAGCTCAAAGTAGGTTCGATCGTTCAAACGAATTTTTCTTTATAGAATTAAAGGTCTCGGTTCACAAATTTTTATCACACTTTTTCTTGTAGCGAAATTAACCAGCACCTTTCCTTCTCCCCGCCAGGTGGCGCTACATTACTTTCGTTTCAGCACGCTCATTACCGCCCACAAAATACATTGATAAGCAAAATAAAAATAAATACGTTGGAATTAAACGCCCTTCTGTGAAACGGTGGTTGTGTGAATGATTTGCATTTAAAGTGGAGTAATTTAGGTCAGTGAGTACAAAGCACAGTGTAATGTTTGCCTCGTTCATCCGGCCCTCTAACCGCTTTGCTTCTTTATTCTTTTTTTTTTTCAACAGATACGTAAGATGTGCGAGCTTGGCGAGGGAAGCGCTGTTTTCTTTGTTATGTTGTACTTGCTCGCTTGAGATATTGGCTTTGAATTTGTAAGTTAGTATGTGAATATTATATTTTGGCACGCCTGGTTTACATAACCTGATATTTTCGGAAAAAGGCACCGTTTTTAATATGATTTTTCCGGTGTTGTGCCTATGACACACGACAAGGGCATAGTTTTTCCGGCCGATAGCCACCACTGCGCGACAATAGTCCATTTATCAATTTATTGGAAAAAAGTTGCAGCTTTTTTTATTTTCAGCCTCTACTCATAAAAGCGGCAAAGCCACTGTTAGCCCTTAGATAAAACCAAAAAAAGAAACTCAATAACATGACTTTATCAGAACTCACTTCAGACAGTTTTCACGCGATTAACTGTGATGTGGGGTATAAAAATTCCCATTTTAGCTCTGCATCACGGTACATAAAACTCGTTTCTAATCCCGTTGTTTGAAACACATGGCTGGTGTGACCATAAAACAGTTTTTCAAGAGCTAATTGTCCTAACTCGGGGCAGCGTGGCTAACTGATTTACATGCAAATTGAAACAGGTCAATATTAGCCGAGTCGATTTAATTCGTGGCTTCAGTACACGGGACCACTGATATTGCTGAGTTCAGCTGTTTTTCTGATATTATCACTGAACTGAAATTGGATTATTGCGATATTGGTTTCTATATTTAGCTTAGTGTGATTGTTTATTCATAGGACATTGGATTTGGGTAATCAACTCAACGTACATTCGTGTTTACAGGGTGGGTAAAAAATCGTGGATCAAACGAAACAGAGCGATAGTTGCGGTTATCAGGGACATTTTTTGGTAGTATTTTTTTACAGTAAGGTTCTGAAGTTACAAATAATCTCTCGTGAGACTTAAAAGATATTAAAAAAAGTGCCAACACTCATAAATCATGGTACATATTGTCATAAAAGCACTTTTATAGTGATGATACATTTCCTCTAATTGCCTATTTAGTAAAAATGTTGGTATTTTCTTAAAATACACTAGTAGTCATAACTTTTAAGGAGATCAAGATAGGACTCTGCCACACCGATATTTTTTACTGCAAATAACCCCAACTATCGCCCTGTTTCGTTTGATCCACGATTTTTACCCATCCTGTATATGTGTGACTAGCTTTTGTCCGTCATTTTTACTTGATTTGCGTGTTTTTTTTAATAAAATATGCAAGGAGAAAAGTAGTTTTAATATGTCTTTTACCAAATCCCAAGCAAATTATCAATAAACTGCATATCAAATGGTTCAGTAGTTTCGGCGTGAGAAAGTAACAGACTTAAAAAGACATGAATTGGCGAGTTACTTCTACATTTATATCATTATCTGCCTAGCCATTTTCCCAACTATGTTGGGGTCGGCTTCCAGTCTAACCGGATGCAGCTGAATACCAGTATTTTACATGGAGCGACTGTATATCTGGCCTCCACAACACAATTAGTACTGGGTTATATGTTGTCCCTTGGTAAGACTAGTTGTCAGACTTTCGGGCCACTGACTACCAGAACGACTGTCAAAGATATATAAACGACAACCGGGATCAACGGCTTAGTGTGCTTTCCGGTACACGGAGGAAACTCGGTATGTCATGGTTGGTCACCCATCCACGGGCCAACCTAGGCAGGTGTTGCTTAGATCATCACAAGCGGCTGTTATTATTAAGCCACGAGCTCCTCCTCCTTAGCTCCTTTCGAATTCATAATATTAACTTAGTATGGTTTGATATGACGTAGGTTTTAGCTTAGCATTAGCATTCCTTAAGTACAAGTTAGTTATTCAAGAAGCTTGCGAGAACTTAATAACGTGAGCAAATAGTTACTCGAAATACTTCGTACTTAAATAGCTACACTTTTAATTTCCGTACCCGTCATCACGAGGATATAATAGCAAATAGTCTATTGTCTATACAACATTATTTATAGTATATGCGAAATCTGAATGTAGTTTGTTCAGAATAAGTAACTGAATCGATTCGAATCATTTTTAAACCATGTTATATTTTATCCCAAAAATATTTAAAAAACTTAAAACTTGGATACCGAGCGAATTTGAGTACCTATCGCAATAATTTAGGTACCTACTGCCAAATTATTATTATCAATGAGCTCAAGACGGCGCTGGAGGCGCAGGCTGCGTGGTGAGCGCGTTTTTGTGCGGACAACTAGGTACCAGAATAAGCTTATAACTTTGTGATTTTTCATGATACAGTTTTGAAATTTTGAACATAGATTCTTTACATAAAAATACTAGACCCGTGTATCGGGTTTCGCATATACTAAAACTAATGTTGTATTGTTTAATGGTCTATATTGTTTGTCACTGGTTTGCAAACGGATTTTATACGTAGCACTTCGAATTCCAATCTGCGACCATTCTGCGTCCACCTTGAAAAGCGCCATGCTGGCTACGAACGAAAGGTTGATAAGTTAATTAAAAGGCAAAGGTTTTCTTTCCATATTCAATTGCATCTGTGTACTGCCCATCTAAGGCCCATTCTTAGATAAGATAGTGTTCATCACGTCATCTCCTTGACCGGCCACGAAGTTGTTTCCTGCTCTTTGGGACTTCATGCGTTTTGATCATTTTTTCCTTTTGTTCATTGCTATTATGACCTGCTCACGTTCTATTTGAGCTTGGCAGCTCAATGGGTTGCATCCAACGATATTTTAAAGAAAGATATTTTTGATACGCTACGTTCATACTGAGCAGCGTTCAAATATCAGATAATACGGAGCGTGTAATACAGAAAGAGATAGCTATTGCGCTTGAAGTACTTATTAAGACAATTGTCTGAATTTGTCTGCAACAACGCGCTAGTGGGATATCTACCTCTTTTTATTTATAATATCATTGGTTGCATCAGCGTGCATACTTACTATTGGAGTATTAAGTATTAAATGCGGTATTAAGTTACTAATACAGGTGTTACTTACTTCTCAAAACCTGCATTTAGGTCCTCAATTTATTAAGAAAAGGCATTGTATGTCTTCTTCAATATATCTAGCCGTCATCTCCTGTAGTCTCTCTAGCCATATCGTCTTGCTAGGTAGACACGCACAGGTAAATATTTTACCACTCATATACAAGTGCACATAAACACGATCCGCTTGCTCCGAGCTACTGAGTCTGAGTACACGTTACAGTGCTTTGCCAATTGAACTCAAGGTCGCTCCCTAGCACTGAGAGCCTGCGGTGCCTGTGTGCACGGGGACTTAGCCATGTTAGTGCAGATATATAGCTATACAAACACGCTTCAGCATTGAAATCAGATTGTGTTTTGTTACTTACTTACTACTCGTGCGGGGATATGCAGTTTGGATGGAATATAAATTAGAATTTTGATGCAATGCAGGATCGAAAATTAGATTGCCTATTTGACTCGGGATTAAAGCTAATAGAACAATATTAAACATACCATATCTAATAACTAAACAATGTGTTTTTCAAATCCTACAAAGATAAATCAACTCAACTGTTGAATAAGCTTGCTTCGAACAGATTTTACTGCAAAAATATCAGCTAAAATAAAAATTTCGTGCTCACAGCGAGTCGCGCTTCGCGTCTGGTACAGCTGAGATGAAGAAGAAAATCAATAGCACTGTTCACTTCAAGCATGTGTCTGGGTCTAGATATACAGGCTGTTCACGAAATAGGTAATTATCAGTTCGTGTTTAGGTTAACAAAAACTGTTTTTTTTTCGGATTCACAATTTTTCCCGTCGTATGATAACCAACAAAACACGAAATATATGAGACTCGTATATAATAGAAATTCCCATCTTCGAGGCAAGTTTATAAAAGATTTAAACTATCAATGATGATATGATGTCTATCTATGTTTATCCGTGATCATGGTGCTTGCAACAGCGCCGAAATATCGGGAACTCAATGAAAACAGTAAACATGGTAAATATCCCGTTTTTAGTGTAAATAATAAGTTTATAAAAATTCAGGAATGGCAAATCAGCCACTAGTCAGTAATCAAAAAGGATCCTACATATACATAGGTTTACATTAAATCTGTAGTAGCTCAATCAATTAGGTATACAAATTCTAAATCATCCTGTACACTTCGTTGTAATGTTAGCGACGGTGGCGGCGACTCCATTACATTCTTGTCCTTTTTATTTACCCGATATCCCATCACGTTGAAGGACTCACTGATTGCATGTTTCCCAAGAAAAAATCCCGTTAACTTCTGTTGGTGAGACTTCACAAGTTAGGAGCCCAAGTGGATTTTGCTCTTTAAGTTATCAACGTATGGAAGTTTGTAGCAGCTTGTCAGTTTATACGGGTCATATCTACGGAGATACGGATTCTGACGAAGATATTACGAAATAAACCCTCTCCTGCCTTTTGTTTAAAGTAGGTCGATAGTTCAACAGGTTTCGGTTGGAGTTACGAGCCTCTAAAGTTTAAGAGCCGAGACTCGACTGCCCCGTTCGAAAATTGAAAACGTGAAATATAAATTGTAAATTATTTTTCTGGGGCCCCGTAGCAATGCCAGGGTTAGGTTAATGCTACAGCAAATTTCTTTATTTTATTCAGGTGAGTAGAAATCGTAGGCACTTTTTCCCTGAGGCTTCTCATTAACGGACTTCAGATACAGACTTATTTTACAATTCAAGCGAAAATGTTCTTGTTTATATTCATAAAAGTCTATTGGGAGGAGTTTCATAACACTATAAAACCAGTATATCATCAACAAAATTCTCATTAGAATATTCTAATCCCCGATCTATCTATCTATGGGATTAGAGCAGTACCCTTTATAAGTCTCTCTCTATAAATGTAGTCATTAGTAAAATCGTAGAATATAGTTTCCACATTCTACTTAACCTACATAACGAAAAGAGGATGAAAAGACCGGGTATTTAATAAAAAAAAATCCCTTCTGAAAGTCTGTCAGTATCAAATGAATGCAAGCGATAAAAAAGTTGGTACAATAAGTTTGTGATCGACGGGAGCGCGCACATTGGCTCCGTGATAAATGACTTTCTGATCTCACCGAGATAAAGAGTAATGGTGAAAATAATTATGTGCCCTGAATAGGACCAACGACATTTTCGGTAACATTGGAATGTATAATTTAACTTCATTATTCGTAGCTATAATAGATTTTCAGCCACCTTTTTATATAATTTTTGTGACACCTCTGGAAAAAATATTACCCAACTCATTATGAGAAATCGACACCGGACGGTCAATTTGTCTTGTGCTGTCAGTTTCAGTTTTCCTTTCGAAAGGACTATAATTTTATGGATTGAACTTGTACGAAGGGTGCTTAGGACTCACATTAATCGACGCGGTTGGATAAGTCGTTTAGAAACAAACGTAATGGCATGGGAAAAGGGTACGATGGCCGTGTTTTTAAGCCTTTTTGCGACGGCCAGTGTTGGGTCACGATAAGGACCATAAGCACACACCAATATATTTTTCTTTCAGCAGGTCTTAGGAAAATTATCAGTCAGCTAAGGGATACGGATTTTCGTTTAACTGCTGCTGCGTTGGCAAGCTATAAAAATATTGAAATCGTACCTACTCTTGCTTACATATGGCTAAACCGTAAACCATTTTCTCCCGGAATGGTTTCAATTGGATTTTGATATACTTTGAAAGGGAACGTTGAAGTTTCTGTTTAATAATGGCACGTAAAATAAGGTTCCGGGTTCATTTTGAAAGGCGGATGGAAAGTGTGATTGGGCTCAGCTGTAAGCTGTTATAATATAATTGAGACTGGGCAAAAACAGAGATATAGTCGCCTGTTGTAGAATGTTTTTTCACATTTTTTTTTAAACAGTAGGCAGAACCTGATATCTGACGTTAAATAAATTAAAAGGTCTTTGTATTTTGTTATTAATATCAAAAGAAAGGTGGTCGCTTTAACAACAATTTAAAAATATAATACTTTTTGAAAACACCCCGAGGGCAAAAGGTCCGAATGTTTTTTACGAAGCATCCGAATTTTTATTTTCATGCAAACTTTTTTACACAAAGCCCCAATCAAAATGTCCGGTATCGGCAGACAGCCATCCTTTTCCACAGCGGACCTTAAATTACAACATTAAAAAAGTAATAACTTATTGTTTAAAAATGAAACCAAGGCTTTTACGCGGTTTGTTTTTATTATGTCTTTTTGTTTATATTAACATGTTTTTAGGTTGAAAAAAGTAGGACAATTTTAAACGAGAAGGGGAGTTTGGGTTACTTTATGCGGTACTGTAGTTGGTTGTATCTTTTTAATATTTTACGACCGCAACATCGCAGTCAGGCGCCATCTTGAAATCATTTTGCCTAAAGGGTTTGCTGTTATTTCTTTTCAAGCGTTTGGGTGAAGTTTAAAGTGTTTCGGAATGGGTTATGAAAACAACAAATAAAATTGTTTTATTGAAATTTGAAGTAATTTGATATTTGCAATAAGAAGCTTCATGTTGTCGCGTGATAGGCCTGGTGCTGCGTCTAAAACTAGGTTAGCTGGATTAACTGATAAAATTTTTTAGCTCTCCGCATTGTTGTCTTTTAGAGAGTATCTACAGGCAATTTGGAAACACGTATTTATTTTATAGAAAAGTATCGCGGAAAGTGTACATAGCGTCACGTAAACCTGGTAGCTTTAGCAATATACTGTATATAATGATCGAATTCGCAATATTCAACGTCACGTCGTCACATTCGTTACCAATGTTGCCAGTGCAAATATTTTCTTTTATGAATATGAAAACTGAACGCCAACATTGATACGTGTCCAACGCCCGCTCAATAGGTTTATTTATGAACTAGCTATTGCCTGTGGCGCCGTCCGCACGGAAATAGATATTATTTATTTATGACTCAACACAATCGAACTGTAGCGTACGGCTTCGATAATAAATAAGACTTTTTACGTGAAAAATGAGCATTGTTGAAAGGTTTGGTATTGTTTGTTTCCGATTGGAAATATTTTGGGGAAAAAAGTTTTAACGATCTTCGAATCGCTGTACTTAAAAGTTTCTTATTGTTGACCTCTTCAAATTGGATCACTCAATGGCAAGCGGTTATTTGTGCGAAAGGACTGGGGTATATATCCTTTTATTGTTGGAAGTTAATGGCCTTTTGCGAATTCGATACTCTGGAGTTTCTTTTTTAATAATTCAAGTATCCAGATACCCAATACCGTATACATACAGGGTGCAAACGGAACCTTCACGAAGCCGTCAACCAAGCATTCTATACATCAAACTAAGTTACCCTACGCAAAAATTATTGCTGGGCGGCGACTTTTTTTTGGGGTGAAAAATCACGTTTTACGGTAGGCCTCAATGTAACGCACTCAAAACATTGTGCTGATGGATGCTTTGAATAGTAAACAGTTCATTGAAGTAATTAAAGTCAATTTATAACCTTAAATCTAGTATTAAAAAAATACTTGAGAAAAAATTGGAACTTTGACCACAAATAAAAAAGGTTCCCAGGTATGGCCCAGAACAAAAAAAAAATCGCAATGACGAGGAGAACAATTGCTTTTCGGCTTCGTTAAGGGTATTAATACACCCTTTACAAAAATGTACATAAGTCTGATTCTTGAAACTATGCTCCACAGAACCGTTTTCACGGCTTGTCTGTACTTACAAGTAATTGAACTCCAAGAAGAGACGATGTTTCTAACATTATTCCTACCTACAAATTGCCTTTAGTCAGTATCCGGCCAAATTGCACGAATAAATAACTCCGAACAAAATATTGAACCATTTGCACGTCTATTAAGGTGGCCGGAGAGGCAACATTTTTGTATTTTATTAGATCAAAGGGTCCCGTAGGGCCTATTTGTTTTTTTAAATGTTCCATCGGCATGTAATATACTTGCCAAAGGTATTTAAATGACGATATGTTTGTCTGCCAACGTTCTTTATGCATATTATATTATCAGAGAAAGGTTTTGTAATACAAGATCTTATTTTCTTAGGAGTCGGCATGAATTGTTGACTTGGGAATATTCTGGCTCAGTTATTTGCACTACTTCAAACTAAGTTCAATTGGTAGGTACATGTCTGAAGTTTTGAGACAGAACTATAATAACAGTACTAACACTTTAGGGGGCAATTGTGAACTACGAAGCTAATGGTTGTTTTGCGACATTCAAAGGAATGCCTAAATGTTAGTGCGCTGTTGGAATTACAACGCTCGACTACGAGCCGAGCTATGAAAATTCAGCAGAGCGCTTTTATTTAGCTATCGCCTAGTGTCAGTGAACACGGACATAACAATGCCTTATTTTATCTCGTCATACTAAGCTGTATTATTTGATAACTGGTTTGGTACTAAAAAAGTGATGAATAATATAAATGTTGATGGATGGAGAAAGAGAGAAGACCAAAGAAAAGTTGATGGATTGTGTGAGGAATGATATGAAAGAAAAACGAGTAAATGATAGTGTGGCGATTGACAGGGGAGAATGGAATGGGCAAAAAAAGTGTTACCCCGACCCCAAGTAACATGGGACAAGGGCAGGAAGATGATGAGGACCTTCATAGACTCCAGAGATCATTTACTGCCCACAGCTCACTAATATAATTAAGTTACCACATTCAACATTCATTTTATTAAAACAACACTGAAACCATTTGGAATCTTTGAAGATTTCTAGAGCTCCATTAAAAGGGCAAAGTTAATATTATATTATTACCATATTACAGGTTTTCCGAACCAAGTTTTCCGCAAACATAAGAAATAAGTAAAAAATAACAGGAAAAAAGCCAATAGCTCAAAGGAAATTAATTCCATACGTTTCTACTTTATGTAGGAAGTTAATTTCCTGCCTCTTTTGTGAATTTTTAAATCATCTTAGAGTTAATGTGAATTACCATTGATGTAAATGAGTCTGATTGCTTAAACTTTAGTTTATTTTATATTTTATAATAATAGTAGTCATTTCTATAAAACAATATTAGACATGTTGTGAAATTTTTGTTTTTTTAATGTTATATTTTATGTTTTTAATATGACTTTCCTTAAGTTTTAAATGCAGAAACTAATGGATTATTAATGTAAAAGTCCTTGATAATTATTAATCTAAATAATGAGTCTGATTATTTAAATGGTTTAATATTTAGTTTATTTTAAGTTAAATAACAATAACAATAAAAAAATAGTAATTAAATATGATGATGGTGGTTCAAAAGGTGATGGACAATATGCAGAATGCCCGGTCAATTTGATTATTTGAATAATTCTTATCAAATTGCACTCTTATTCTCATATTGGGCATTTTTCATAATGACCGGGCATTATATATAATGCCCAATTTATCACTTTGTCCATAACATATACACGGTGTAAACGGACCCCATACGAAGCCGTTAACCAAGCATTCTGCACGTCAAACTAAGTAACTACGCAAAAATTATTGCTAGGAAACGACTTTTTGTTTTGGGGTGAAAAATCACGTTTTACGGTAGAACCCAAAACATTGTGCTGATGAATGCTTTAAATAGTAAGGGGGTCGTGGAAGGGCTGCGGGACTGTTCGAAAGAGATACCGCGGCCCTGGAACACAAAGGGCAAAGAAGGAACATGAATGGGTTTTTGTCAGTACAAGTCTGACACTCCCTTCCGCTCCGCCCAGAGCGGGAGGGGGGGGTCATTTGATGATTTCCCATCCAAAAAAAGGGGGTCGTGTAACAAAATTGAAAACTTGTGAAAAAGTTGGACCTTTTACCCCCAATATCACCGTAACTAGAAGGGTCCAGCCTTCGTAGCATGACCACCGTAGACAAGGATTTTTTTGACGGAAGAATCGACAAAATGACTGATTGTGTCGACACAATGATAGATTTCTTTGCACTATCTATCATTTTGTCGTTTCCTCCGTCAAAGAAATCCTTGTCTACGGTGGTCATGCTACGGGGGCAGGTATGGTCTAGATTCAGAACAGCAAAATGATCGCAGTGACTTGGTGAACAAGCACTTTTCGGCTTCGTTAAGGGTATTTTTACACCCATCGTAAAACTCAACTCAACTCAAAGCATTTATTTCAATTAGACGAAAACGTTCTGTATGGTGTCCGGACGTAGTTCTGTATGGTGTCCGGACGTAAAGAATAGCACCATCCCATATCTTCCCGTGGGTGTCGTAAGAGGCGACTAAGGGACTGACCAGAGAATGGGCAGCAGCGTTCTCTGAGTTTTATAACAACCATACTGCGATCGCCAACCCGCCTGCCAAGCGTGGCGATTATGGCAAAACCCCCCTTCTTGGGGGAGGCCTATGTCCAGCAGTGGACGTCTTTCGGCTGAAATGATGATGATGATGAGACGAAAACGCGAAGCTACAGTCAAAGTCACAAGGCATAATAACTTGAGAAAGTACTGTAGTTGCACATTCCAAAGTGTAGATCTCTATGGAGAAGAATGGGCAAGAAACTCCATGGAAACTCTTTTAAATCAAAATATATACTTACGAGGCTGAGTTTGTCGAACAGGGGTACAGCTTTGATTCTTCAAAGCTTTGCATGCTTGCTTTTTTGACAGTGGAACTACCATCGTCTAATCTGCTTGCTTCTTACTGTTCAGGTTTCGTATCTTCATTGTGTGTTCATTTATTAGCACTATGAAAACCTCGCTCTAGTGCGATTTACCCTACTTTGTATTTAAGTCAGCTATTTAATCCATTTTTCATTATTTCTTCTATTAAAATAATGGTGAGGGCACTCAATGGCATGTTTTAAGGCCACACTTGTTTTACAAACCCATTCCTCCAAACAGTGAATTTCATTGCACATTATACACCATCCGCTCTCTCAATTCCAAGACCGCTTCTAAATTGAGATTTATACAGTTAATTATAAACGTATCAAAGAAACACGGAGTAATTACATTCTGGGACACCTTCATTTATTACTGAGCACCTTTTCCAGGCCGCTTCGTAAAGCGTAGCGCTTTAAGCTCATGTTAATTCCGCTTAAGCCGCTGTAAAAACAATCTATTACGCGTGTTGGGGAATAATCAAGGTAACGAGGTTCCCTGTTGTCTGCACGCAAATCTTAAGGGCTCAATCGTATCGTTAAGGATAATTAAGTATCGTTAAGAGTGGAGCTTAAATTAACGTTGTGATTATAAGATGGCCTTCGTGAGGTATTGGCCCGTTATCGTTAACTAGATGAGGATAGCCTGGCTGCAGCGCTCTGATCGCATTAGGGAATTCTAGCCTAGTGCTAAGATAGGAGTTATCTTGATAATGCTATTAAAATGATTTGTAGTCGACTCTGCTGGGTAACTTTAACTCTGAATAACACTTAACTTTTTGGTCAATATTGTGACTTCTACAGTGTCTTGCATGAATCTGTTATCTCCAAGCGCAAGCACATACTTATGGTGCCGTAAAGCTTATGTCAATCCTGTTGAGAATCGCTGCAGAATACGCTACGCTTCCATCCACATTTATTATGCGAACAACCAGTCTTTGAAATTCACTGCCGGTTTCTGGTTCCCGATATTATACTCTCGATCTCTTCAAAGTTCGAGTGAATCGGTTTCTTCTAAGCAAGCGTGCTCCACCTTAGGCTGCATCACCGCTTCACATCAGGCGACTTGTGTCCACACAAGCCTTTATAGTGTAAAAACTCTGAAAGCTATTGTCATTTGTCTAGGTCCTATGGCCACGCTTTTATTGGCGTACATGTATTATAAACCGAAGCTTACAATATAATTCAGTACAATAACATAACAAACCTCGAACATGATTGCAATATTGCATGTCGTATGCAACGAGATATCGTTAACCGATAGGCAGTTGTACCGTTAATGTGGCTTGTATTTATTTTATACCGCTATCAACACTTGCATGTATGTTTATAACCTCATAGGTACCGCAGGCTATGGAATGTGGGGGTTGAATATACACTGATTTACTCAATACAATTTAATTTAGAAGTGTTGGCAGACAAAAAACCAGATTGGTTCATAGAAGATTGTGGGTTAGACCTGGTTGAGACACGCCCTGAGCTTTTTTTTTTTCACGCCTCAGTGATGGAAGCAAGTGCACGCGCCAGTGCTGGAAGCAAGTAGACGCACCAGTCTTGGAAGCAGGCGCACGCGCCAGCGCTTGCGCCATTGCTGGTAGCAAGTGCTGTCGCTTTTTTGTTTGTACCAACGTACTCGTGCATGTGAAAATCCATATGCCCAAACAAAACTTCTTAATTTGTACCCAAAACTACTGTATCTGTACATTAATTTATTGTACAGATACGGATGAAAAGAGTCGTCTTATCGAAATCAGCAATTCTTTAGCCAAGCTTAGTGATAACCTTCTTATATGAAAACTTGTACTTGTAGCCTCGCTATAGGCAGACAACAACAGCATCTGAAACATAAAAATCCTCCTAATTATAAATTCTAATTATGACTAAAGATAAAAGCCTCGGAAACGCTCGACGAGTACGAATAGTAATTTATTCAGTGAGTGTAAATCATATCTATCACTTTCTCACATAAATCATGTGCGCACAGTGAAAATTAAACAGTTTCTGTGTTTGTGTATCGTAACTTCCAGCATATGTTTCCTACTTACACACAAAAGAAGCTGTTCTGTGACTGATTGTTCCAGCTTTTGCAGCCAAATCAATAAAAATGTATCCTATTCTCAATTCGGAAAAGGCACATTTCCCGTTGGCAGATATGTGGATGATTTTGGCGACTTTTACTTAGTTTCACCTGTCAAGTTGTCTGTCTGCAAAAAAATCTTGCAAGTTAAATTTGATCCACTTTCTGGTTTTCGATTGAGTTGAAATTCTGCACGAACCTTTGGTTCTGTTGACAATACATTTTATGACAGACATGACTTAATCCTGTAGCCAGGATCGTCTCATCATGAGGCAACTCCTCAACGGTTTATTTATAGCAAGTACACGAAACTTGCGATGCGCTTTCAAGTTTGTTGATATAATAAACTTGATTTCTATCATGATCTGATGCTGCAACCGCGATCGTCTCCTCTTGTGCGGTAGTTTATTGGCACGGAAATAAAACTTTGTATGCGCGTTCGACTTTTAATTGAAAAACTGGATTGTTCAAAACTAACTTGCAACAACGACGCGTTACCTATTTCCAACTCAGAAAACTAAAAAGGATTAAATAATATGAACAAAACAAAAACTTTTTAAATTCTTTTTGATAAGTTCTTTTATCCGTTTCGCTTTTATGAAATGCACCAAAAAAAAAACAGAAAATAAACCTTAGAGTAAATGAAAACAAAAAGTCACGTGTGTGTGTGTGCTTGTCATGTAGTGTTTCAGACAAACTACACGACAAGGTTTTACAAAACTATAATTTTCCAAAAGCTTGTTTTTAATTTTTTTTCCGTTTATTTCATTTAAATCCTTGTTACCAATAAGTTCTTAGAATTTTTTGTTTAAAAAAATGGTATTTATTTTAAACCGTATACATGTTGTGCCGGTTGCTAAGAAGTTTAAAAGTCGGTATCTGATGAACCATGTACAAAGGTTTAGGCATAACCTAATTATGTAAATGGAGATATGGAGAGGTTCACAGGTGTAGGTACTTGTGGCTAATGATGTACCAAAGAGATTCCGTTGGGTCTACTACCTCCTAATTTAGCCCGAGGTATGTTCTTATCTGACCAGAAGCGAAATTCTATGGAAAAGGAAAAGGGGACGTAAAGGGATGTGACAGCTATACACGTGTTTAAAGTTCCTGCATCTGTTTAATGTGTAGAATAGTTCTGTACTGACACTATCCTGACATTAATGACCAGCACTTCGCCCGCGGCTTCGTCCGCTAAAATTGTGATAGCTCGGCTAATATGCATGATATTAATATAATTTATAGCCTTTAGCACTCACGAATAATTTAGCTTCTTGACGGTGAAAGAGTTTTTAGTATAGGATCTTTGGTTCTGGAGATTATCGCCTACATACAAACTTAAAAACTAACAAACTTACAGACAAATTTTACCTCTTTATAATATTACTATACAACATTAGTGTTAGTATATGCGAAATCTGATAAACGTGTCTAGTATTTTTATGTAAAGAAACTGTATCATGAAAAATCACAAAGTTATAAGCTTGTTCTGTTACCTAGTTGTCCGCACAAAATCGTGGTCACCACGCAGCGCGCGCCTCCAGCGTCGTCTTGTGTTCATTGATAATAATAATTTGGCAGTAGGTACCTAAATTATTGCGATAGGTACTTTAAGTCGCTCGGTGTCCAACTTTTAACTTTATTAAATATTTTTGGGAAAAAATATAACATGGTTTAAAACTTATTGGAATCGATTCAGTTACTTATTCTGAACAAACTATATTCAGGTTTCGCATATGCTAAAAATAATGTTGTAGATTCGTTACAGTTGATCAGGTAGGTTGCCCGTTCCTGATGAAGGACAGTCCTTCATATCAACCAGTCCTGCCTTTCCGTGGCTATTGTTAGAATCCCTGAACACCGTTCTAATTTCTTGCCATGATTCTCCACAGCCACGATCAAGCAAGATTTTTTCAGAACAATTCGAGCCATTTGGGTCACAATTTCATTTGCAAAATAAAAAAAGGATTTACCGAGGCTGGGGCGATGAAAATGGAAACACTTTTTACACTAATACAATTTTGGCCATCAGTCCACTAAGATGAGAGCTGACCCTATTCAAATAACCCGAAGTTTTGCATATAAATTGTCTGAATTATGTTTTTTGTGACCCAAAGGGAAGTTGAACGGCACAGTTAGTTTATCCAAAGACAATGATATAGAATGGTTATGGAAAATCTATAAAACGAGAACAGATAACTGGCTTACTTAGTATTGTGGAACAGCGGCTACTGCTCATTAGATATTACGAGATTTCTTTTTTATTATTATTAATAGCAGTGCCCCACAGTTTCACCCGCCGCTTCTGACTTGTTTAATTTTTACTCGGCTCTTATTGGTCGTAGCGTGATGTTATATAGCCTATAGCCTTCTTCGATAAATGGACTATCCAACGCTAAAAGAATATTTCAATTCGAACCAGTAGTTCCTGAGATTAGCGCGTTCAACCAAACAAACAAACTCTTCTAGTAATAATAGTGTATGTCGGGTAAATGTGAATGAACTTTTATTTATTTTATTTATTTATTTAACAGTTTATGTGCACACTAAATACAGAAAAGAAGAATGGAACAGAAAATAGTACAAAGGTGATGCTTATTTCTAAAGAAATTTCTTCCAGCATACCTGCGAAAGGAGATACTAAAAAAAGAGATGTAGACATAGTGTGTTAAAGAAGAAGAGAAAATGGAATACATAAAACACAAAACAGAACTATTTAAACATAATAATATAAGAATATACTAACATACTTATAAATACAAAGACAAAACATAACAATACTGTAAATACAATAAATAAACTAATAATAAATACTTATGCAACTATGACGAAATGGAAAGATAATGTTCTTTCACTCCTCTTTTGAAAACTGCAAGAGTTTGGCAGTCCCTAATGTCAGGCGGAACTGAATTCCACAGCCGCAAGGCGTGTACCGTGAAGGAATAGGAGTAGAAGTCGGTAGAGTGTGGAGGGGATTTATTATATTATATTATTTTAGGTGTTCTATAAAAGTTTTTTCAAAGGGGTACAATAACCCTAACGAGGTGTACCCGGTATTAACACATATTTGTGTATGTAACCTTAATTACATTTTAATGATCAGGTCAAATTTATGTACCTACGCAATACACTTTTACTAAAATCATCTGCCTAGCCTTTTCTCAACTATGTTGGGGTCGGCGCCCAGTCTAACTACACAACTACAGTCCATTCACGTTATTATGCCTGTGGCTGGACTGTGGGTAGCTTATGTATGACTATGCAAAAGTGCCTGTAACGCGTCTATTTGTAATAAATGCTATGAGTTTAAGTTTGAACCGGATCGTGCTGAATACGTATACAATAGTATTTTATATGGAGCTACTGCCTATCTGACCTCCACAACCCAGTTAGTCCTGGGTAATACGATACCCCTTGGTAAGACTGGTTGTCAGACTTTCGGGCCACTGATTACCAAGGACTTCATGCTCTGCAGTAGCGCTTGCGACCACTAGACCAACGAGGCAGTGCAAAAATTCAAAGAAAAATTTGCATAATATCAAAAACAACCTAATAAAAATACTAGGAATGCAGAATTTTTGAAATCACGAACTACTTTCAACCCTGCAATAGAGATGCATCGTGCTTAATGCATGAAAATGAGCACATTAACATTTTTCATTCTCGATTCAGACTATTAAAGCCAACAGATTTATTCCTCTGTTTGAATTTCAAGTAAATGACTTACTCGTACATCGCTTTATGGAACGGATTGATTTAAATTCATCGAAGTTTTATTTATTTAGGCTTTGTCGATGTAACGGCTGATCGGGCTCAAACTTTGACTTTGTGAAACCAGCGCGAGCTTATGTAAAAATAATATGGGTTGGTTGATGTTAAAGTTGTTTTGTGTTTTTTTACCCAATAGCTGTTTTAAATAGGTTTGTATGTATTGTACCTTTTCTTGTTATTTTTCCAATTTATAAAAAAAAATTCATTGGTCTTATATTCACGGTCCTTTTCTTAGGGCGATAATGGCGTATCTAATTTAAAATAGTGATTTTTAAATGTCTACTAGTTTTTTTTATACTGCTTCGTTGGTTTAGTAGTCGTAAGCGCGACTGCTGAGCGTGAATTCCTGGGTTCGATTCCCAGCTCGGGCAAAGTGTCATTGGGTTTTTCCATCAGGAATTTCTAAGTAGCAGCCACGGAGTCTGGATTTGCGCCCGGTTGATGGCAATAGGCTCGCCCCCTGTTACATGGGACTTACACAAAACTGGTGAAATGTGGGTGTACTATTAGGTACACCTCTGCCTAACCCTTCGGAAATTACAGGCGTGACGTTATGTAGGCTTTTGTAGACTCTCATCAAAAGTGTATACTTGTAATAAGAAATACTGATCCAAAAGTCTCTGCAAGAAAGTCCATGATATTTATTGGTAACAGTTCAAGCTCTGTTCAGAATATACTGGCAAAGAGCATGTAACACGGATGTGCTAAAAATAGTGGCGAAAGAGACTATAGTCCTTTCACAGAAATTTTACTTCCACCCTTGCATCACTTATAAAATCACAATGAGCCTTATGGTCCAAGAAATAAGGCTGTTCATAGGTTGCTTTCACTGTCAAGTCTGGCAAAGTTATAGTGATCTTTATTTTCGTGACGGTAAGGGTGGGTTGCTGTTGGACTGCAGCTTACAGATGTGAAATAACCGTGGTCTTGTAGTCAAGTCACATTGATGTAAGGGGGAGTACACACGCGAACTCTATTCTTCACGTCAGCGTGACAGGCACTACTTATCCTCAGCATAGCTTAGCACGCTTAGCATATGCTAAGGTGTGTCTGTTTTACGATGTTTTCCTCGACAATTCAAATTGGGAACACGTTTTATGCGCACAAAGCAGGAAATGGCACCCGAAAACCAAAAAGAAACTAGAACTAAACAGAAAAAATGTGTTCAATATATGGCGGTCTAGTTAGGCTTAGTTCACACACGAACGATTTGATGAAACTGACAGTGACGTTGAAAAAACAGAGCTGCGGTTGATTGTTTGTGTCGTAGATTCTACAAAGGCTGACATCAAGCGGATAAAAATGATCCGTTTTGGATCTGAACTCCGAGTGCTTTTGTTTCTTGACATCACAAACAAAAGCTTATTATACAACATTATTTTTAGTATATGCGAAACCTGAATATTAGAGTTCAGAATAAGTAACTGAATCGATTCCAATAATTTTTAAACCATGTTATATTTTGTACCAAAAATAATTTAAAAAATTAAAAGTTGGATACCGAGCGACTTTAAGTACCTATCGCAATAATTTAGGTACCTACTGCTAAATTAAGTTCATCAATGAGCTCAAGACGTCGCTGGAGGCCCGTGCGCGGGCGCGTTGCGTGTACAGTTTTAAAATTTTGTACATAGATTCTATACATAAAAATACTCGACACGTGTTTCAGGTTTCGCATATACTAAAACTAATGTTGTATATAAAAATCTCTTGTCACGGTGTTTGTGGCACTCCTCCGAAACGGCCCGACCAATTTATATGAATTTTTTTTATGTATATTTGGTAGGTATGAGAATAGGTCGTAATGTATATTTCACACCGCTAATTTTACGCGGACAAAGGTCGCAGGCCACAGCTAGTAGTCTAGTATATTAAACAAAAACACACCTATTATTTTTTCGCTTTACATTAGGGAAATAGACAAAATATCTCTATTATCCCACAGCGTTTCAATAAATGAAAAGCTGCGTGTTCGCGGCCGCATTCACATTTATGTTAACAAAGGAAAAATGGAAACATTTCCTAAGCACTGGGGAAATTAAAAATCGCATTGAACGACACAGAAACGAGAGAGTTGAACAGCGATCATAATCGTTTGTGTATGGAATTATGAAGTTTGTTCTGTGGTTTTAACCGTGCAGTTTTCGTGTAACCGCATTTATGAAATATAAGTCGTGTGTTTGCTGTGCTCGTATAAATATAGTTTTTTAGTTTAGTTTTGGTCGAATCAAAATTATTTTGTAAAAATAACCGAGATTTTAAAAAGCATCTTGCGTTAATTGAATTGATACGTCATGAAATTCTACCGATAATCTTTTTAAGACTAGGAGGGGCAGAGTCTCAACAAAGGTTGACTGTAAAAGATTCTTTATTTTGTCTTAGAAAACACCATAACAATAGGTAAGTGCACAAAAACATACATCACAAAGTTCTGTCTTTACCTACGGACTAACAAATCGATACACATGCACCTTCATCAAATAACATAGTCCATTTGTAGTCATAATTCTTCAGAATGACTCGACTTCAATGAATAACACAGTAGCAAGAACCTGGGGCAAGCGAGGCGACTAGGGCTTTCAACGTAACATATCGATTGCTAGCACTCAGCTCTAGTCAATTTACAATGAGCATATATACTCGACTGTCTTTCCGCGTCGATTCGATTGTTCTGTGGGGAAGTGTAGCACTATTTGACTTTTATTTCGCGAAATATTTAGGTATTTGATATTCTCTTGGTTCAACAAGGGGTTTCTTACAAGATTTTTGTTCTTCTTCTCAGCGTGTCGATGGCAATCTAAATTGTGTCGACCCAGAATTGAGCTACTAGTTAGGCGCTTTCGGTAACGTCTATCAGTACCTGTAGTGAACAAACAACAGGACACGCAGGACACGATATTAACAACACCAAACAGCACCAAATTTACACTCCTGGGCGGAGTGATTAATGAATCTCCACCTGATCAGGTTTTCCTTGCTGCGACCAACCTGGGTTCAGTTTTATATTAATTTGGTTCGTTCGTACGTGGTTCCAGTTACTCAGTTTGTAATCCATTTTTCTAGGATTTCCTGGCATCTTATTGAGCTGAAACTTGGCATACTTAACTTCGGTGATAACATAATAATATGGTACCATGGCACTGGGCTGATGATGGGGCCCGGAGATGGCAATAGAAATTCCTAAATTATTTTTATATCTCAATGGCTTCAACTCAAAATTGTCGCGTATCAAAGACTTGTAAATAATCTTTTTTATCGAAACGAGCAAGACGAAAGAAAAGACATAAGAATTCGTATTTGATTGTTCCTTTTGCTACGGTTTAGTGTGAATTTTCTTAACAAAACGATGATTTCTTTCAAAGATAATAAATGTTGAGAGATTTAATTTATTATTGTGTCTCATACGGTGGTCTACAAAGCATTACTAGGTATATTAAGACGGGATTCGATTTGAGTAAGTCAGTTGAATTCGGGTATTAACTTCAGCTGATTTGAAACAAACGAATTTTCCCGACTTTTCTCAACTAAACGCACACTAAACACCCTGTGTCGTGTACCCATGTACACGTTTTATGGAATTCCACACATTACAGACCTGTAATTCACACGTGCGTGAGTTCCTTTGAAAACGAAATATGTTTTCCGTAATTTTCCTTATTCTTCCTGATGTTTTTCGCGACACCAGCGAAGTGTTAATTCTGTAAAGAAATGGAGAGCCCCACAGGCTCAATTAGGATTAGTGAGGGTTTGTAAGAGCTTCTATTGAGCTGCTGCAGACATATTGGGGGAAAGGACGCAAATGGCGCAAATCCCGGTCAATATTGGACGAGGATCCGTTTGGAGAAATAATGTGCACAGAATTGCGGAAATCCGAAGATCATTTGGAATGTTGACATTTCAGTGAACTGGGTAAGGTGGTTACGTCTTCGTCAGCTTTTCGCTCTATTGAACGTTTCCCCTGTTTTGTAATATGAACATTGTTCGTCACGGCTTGTCTTTTTCTAAGGGCGATGTCTCTGTCCAATTTTCTTAAACGCGAACTAAGTACATCAACATAGGATGTAAACGAACCTTTTAAGAACCCAAGCATTCTGCAAAGTAAGTAACTCGACACATTTTATTGGAGTGAAAAATCACATTTTACGGCAGGACTCAATGTAACGCACTCAAAACATTGTGCTGATGGATGCATTGAATAGTGTGTGGGTCGTGGAGGTATAAAAAGTAAAATTATAACATGCAAAACTTGTGAACTCCGTAACTAGGAGGTTCCCAGGTATGGACAAGAACAAAAAAAAGGTCGAATGACGGGGAAAATAAATTCTATTTCGGCTTCGTTAAGGGTACTTTTATAGCCTTTATAATCACGTTGTTCACAACTCTTCTAGTGTTAGTTTAGCTTTGTAAGTCACTCACATACATAATTATTATTATAATATTACGAGATATCTTTCAAGCTTCCACCCGTACCACATCCATTTATATAATAGTATCCATTTCACTAGTGTTTCATGTGACAGTGATACCCAAACAACGTCCCTATATTAAGTTTCAGAACACATGTTATACAGTCACACTCGAATAAAAGCGCTCCCCTATTCTCAAAGGGACTCGTGTTGAAATTAGTCCGTCTGTGTGCTTGAAAGAGCGGTATTTAACTCAAGCGACCGGAAGGTTCCATCCGGCGTGGTTGGAGTAGGTAGGTTCCTCTTGGGCCCGGATGACACCTCGCTACGTGCGAATGGGAGGACACATTGTCACGTAATGGTGAATGCGACCGGTGGCGTCATTTGAATACGGGCTGAACGTGATCTGTGCAAAAAGTGGGGATTTTTTTTGATGATGTACATTTTTTGGGTGTTCGGTGTTATGTAAGGTTCTATTTAGGTTATTTTAGAACAATGGTTGGCTTTGTGACGTATTAGGTTTGTGTAACTAAATAAAAACTAGTATTTCGCTTATGGTGTATCTTTTAAAGAAATTGTGATCGAAACCTATCTAATATTGGAAGTGGTCGAAAAAACTGAAGGTTTATTATATCATTGTTATATCTGAATGGATTTGCGCTAGACTGGATTCCCGATAACTTTCTTATTGCTTTGTTAAGTAGCTTTGTAGTTTGGCTCGATTATTACATAAAGTTTCACCAACTCCAACCAAATTCAATACTTAATACGACCGCAGATAGATAGATATTATGAAAAAGTTCCAATTTTGTGTCCCCAAAAATGTTGACCGAATATTTTATTCGTTTCAGGTCATTGAAATATATTCCAATTTGTGGTCCATTACGCGGTAGATACGTATTAACGTACATTGACTGTTGTATCCGAATGTATTGTGTACGCAGTGTAAATAAAACTGCATTGGACACGAATATTTTTAGTTTCACCGTTCGTTGCGTTTGTGAAATAGACTTTGGCAAAGTTTGAACAGCAGAAAGTTAGAATTTTGTTTTAACATAATGTTACGAATGTGAACTTCTATGTACGTATATGGATCTCAAGGTTTTGCTCTGTATTACGTGTTTTTATGGGATGAAAAAGGCGATAGATAGATGATTGAGCAGAAATGTTTGGTTTACGTTTTAAAATTGTATTACTTTTATTCAAAATAATTCTAATTCGCAGAACTGCCGTAGAAGAGAAGGCTTTCTGATTCACGCTATACTGCTTGTTTAGGCATCGTCATACTTTAACCCAGAAAAAGGAAAGAAAAGCTTAATTTCAGGTGACTTTCCAAAGCCAGCTCTATTCAACTAGTACATGAAGAAACATACCCAAGTGCGGGCACAAGTGGCGAGCATGATCTCGTATTGTGTCGCAAAAGAAAGGAGCTACTGACACCGATGCCTGTTGGCGGACTTAAATTCATCCGGCCCATTGTGTCCCACGGTGCGGCAGTAACAGGAAGGCAAGAAAATAGAACTGTATGAGGAACATAGGGATCTTATATTGAATATGTGCTTCTATTGTGGCGAGAAATCTTGTGTGATGTTTGAGGTGAGTCGGAAAGTTATTGTAACGGACGCCGATCTCCGATGAAAAATATTATTGTATAAAACGTGTTATATAGAACGACCAATGATAGAGGCTAGGTAAAGCACCTTGCTGTGACAAGGTGCTAACACAATGTAAACAAACGCTGTGATTGGTCAACCGATGGAGCCGCATTCGCGTTTCAAACAGGTCCCGACAAGTCGAAACCTGTCGGGCGCCGCGCCATCGGTTCGCGCACGCGATTGACGGAATAACGGGAACAGGGTGCGCTCCCGCCGCGTCGCGTGCTTGCGTAATAACAAATAAAACACGGGCCAATCCAGCGTTTGAGTACAGTCGACACGAGCCCTCAAGAAGTAAAGACCTCTACTAGTAAGGTATATGTTCTAAGTTTAAATGATTTAATGTGTAATAAATCTTGTGTGTAACAAATCAAATATTTGTTTAAATTAATACAGTCCACTACGAAAATTCCAGTATAATGCTGTGTCCGCACAGTCCATTATAGTTTGGTCCTTTCGAGCCGGATAGTGAATAGTCCATCACAGTTTGGTTCTTCGAGTGCCGGATTGTTTTGACCACAGTTTGGTTATTTCGAACCGGAGACATAAACCAAGCACCATAGCTTGCCGTATGCGTAAATGTAAAGACTAAGTAGTGTACCTTAGTCCTTCAACATTGTGTTTCAAAGTAGTTTATGTTAGAAAATACGGGCTAAAAAGTGCCCGTAAGTGCCCGTAAGTTGCCCGTAAGTGAACGAGGGTGTCGGCTGTCAAGTGTGCCTAGTAATTCAGGCAGAATACGCGTATGACTGTGTTTGCCATAACGGCAGAAAAATACGCGTGTGCCTGCTATCTAGGCAAGAATTACGCGTGTGTCCGTACCTGCCATACAGGCAGTGTTGCGGGATTGAAAGTGCGCGCAGGAATTACGCGTGTGTCCGTACCTGCCACACAGGCAGTGTTACGTGAGTGAAAGTGCGCGTAATAAGTAAAGACAGTGTCGTCGCCGAGCCAGAACGCGTGCCGGTGGGCTGTCTATAAAAGTAAACCAAAAGTGCGCGTAATAAGTAAAGACAGTGTCGTCGCCGAGCCAGAACGCGTGCCGGTGGGCTGTCTATAAAAGTAAACATAGTGCGCGTATTAAGTAACAGGCAGTGTCGTCGCCGAGCCAGAACGAGTGCCGGCGGGCTATCTGTAAAAAGTAAACATAGTGCGCGTATTAAGTAACAGGCAGTGTCGTCGCCGAGCCAGAACGAGTGCCGGCGGGCTGTCTGTGAAAGTGAACGTTTAGTGCGCGTAGTAATATCTAGACAGAGTCGCTGCCGAGCCAGAACGCGTGCCGGTGGGCTGTCTAGCAAAAGTGTAACGTGTAGTGCGCGTAATAATACCCAGGCAGAGTCGTTGCCGAGCCAGAACGAGTGCCGGTACTTGCCTGTCAGTGAAACGAATAAGTTAAATTGTTTAGATTATACAGGCAGATCTTACAAGTGCGTACCTGTGCCTTCGAACTTAGGCAGATCTTACAAGTGCGTACCTGTGCCTAGATATCAAAACAAAACTTACGCGAGTGTTAGTGCCTGCCATATAAGCAGAGTTAAGTGCGTGCCTGTGCCTACGAACTTAGGCAGATCGTACAAGTGCGTGCCAGTGACTATTATATGGTCAGAACTATCGTGTCAGTGCCTGCTACATAAGCAGACTAAACAAGTGTGCCTGTGCCTACTTATCTAGGCAGAACTAGACCCGAGTTAAAGTGTGCCAACCTCAGGTACATCTTTAAGATGGTCTTAACAAGAAGCCAATCGGACTTAGCCGAGTTGGATGAACAAAGACGCACACAGGAAGCCGCCCGCCGCCAAGAAGAAGAAAGACTAGCTAGCGAGCGACTTCGACGAATATCGTTAGACCCGCCGGCCTCACCATTCTCGAGGCTGGCGGAGACGAGCACAGCAGGGCCCTCTGGGGCCAGAACTACGGTGACCACGCAACGAGCCAGGTCACCAACAAGGTCGATACGATCGCAGCGATCGACCACAAGCGTCTCAACGCGATTAAGAATAGCGGAACTTAACGCCGCTGAGAGACTGGCAGCAATTCAAAGGAAACAACTGGAGGTGGAAGCAGACCTAATCAAGAAGAGATTGGCTGCAGAGGTGTCTGCCATCAACGACGAGGAAAGCGTCAACGGCGAACCTACTCGTGAAGAAAGTCACGGTGTGAAGGTAGACGAGTGGTTACGGTCCAACCCGCTCGACGCACGGGGGGAGGAGGCAACCAAGGACAACAGAGAAGAACCAAGGCAACTCAGGTTTGAGGTGCCTAGGGTACGATCGCCAACTCCAACCAGAGCGAGGAATAGCATCGAACAGTTGGCCACCACACTCGAGAAAATGGCCAGACCCCGTCCACGATATACAGACCTGCCAACCTTCAGCGGAGCTGTCAGCGAGTGGTTGCCCTTCAAGGCAGCCGTACGAGACTCGACAAATATGTACCAAATTCCGGCAGCAGAGAACATCCACAGGCTGAGGAGCTGTCTAAAGGGAGAAGCTCGGGAGGCTGTGGCCGCACTACTACACACGGCCACAGACCCCGACACTATAATGAAGACGTTAGAGCAGTGCTTCGGGCGACCCGAAATTATCATCGATCGGGCGCTCGAAGACCTTAAGAAACTCCCAAGACCCGGAACATCGGCAGCCGACCTCAATAGCTTCGCTGTGAAGCTACAAAACATAATCTGTGTGCTGAAGACAATAGACCGAAGGGGCTACCTATTCAATCCCCTGATGTCGAGGGAGGTGCTGGAAAAACTCAGCCCGCATCTCCGCTCTCGTTGGTGCGACTACGCCTATGATAATGAAGGAACGACCGACCCAGAAATCGTCGTTATCTCACGATTTTTAATGAGGGAGGCGGACAGGGCATTAAGATACACCTATGCCTCATCTACAAGCGCAGCCACAGTTCAAAAGAGGGAAATACGACCCGCCGTAACGTTAAGGAGAAAGGCGACTGTATACAATACCGTCGCCGCAGCGGAAGAAGAAAGAATACCGTGCCCTGGGTGTGAACAAGCTCACCCCCTACACCAGTGCCCCAAGTACAAGGCACTAACCACCGAACAACGCTGGGAATTCCTTAAAGAGAAGAAAATTTGTTTTAAGTGTGCCCAAAGAAGACACCGACGACTTAATTGTAAGTCTAAGCCCTGTGGCGTAGACCAATGTCGCCGACCACACCATGCGTCCCTACACCAAGCGTGGCCACGAACAGAGGCGGCCAAGCCAGCAGAGACGCCCAGACAAGAGGCTGTCTTGTCAGTAACGCCACAGACAGCTATTGGGCCACAAACAATTTTATTAAAAATGTGTCCCGTCATAGTGTCCGGACCACGGGGGGAGTTACACACGTACGCGCTCCTAGACGAAGGAGCAACAGTAACTCTCATAGATAGAGAATTGGCATCCAGCATCGGGGCAAAGGGGCCATCACAACCGCTGCACCTAAACGGTGTCAATATGACACAAAAGGAGACCGAGAGTCAGCTCGTCAATATCGAGATAAGAGGTATTAAAGAAAGCGAGAAATATAAGGTCAGAGCGAGGACCATAAAAGACCTGCAGTTACACAAGCAGGCCATCCCGGAAACTTTTCTCCAGTACGAGCATCTGAGAGACCTTCCCAGGGACGAGGTGTGCTATGATCGAGCACACCCCGGGCTCCTAGTGGGGACCGACCACTGGGAGTGTATCGTCTCAAGGGAGCTCAGGACCGGCGGACCGAACGAGCCGGCAGCTTCCAGGACAAAGTTGGGATGGGTGGTACACGGAACCGTACCACGCAGCACCATCATGCAAGAAGGCAGGGTGCTGCACGTATACGAGCCCGACCGAGAATCGAACGGGAGTAACCAAGAGCTCCATCAATTGGTCGAGGCTCATTTTAAAATAGAGGCTCTCTGTATCGAGGGAAAGCCAAGAATAAGAGAGGCAGATCAGCGCGCCATCAAGATAGTCGAAGCCACAACAAAGAAGATCGACACAGGGTACGAAGTGGGGCTGCCGTGGCGACGAGACGACACCGTCATGCCACCCAGCTATAATCAAGCACTCCGTCGCCTCACAGCAATAGAAAAGAAGATGGACGCTGACCCAAAGTTTGCCCTAGAGTACTCCAACCAAGTGGAGAACCTTTTAAAAAAGGGTTATGCCACACCATGCGACGGCTCGGAACGAGCGAGCCCAGTGTGCTGGTACCTGCCACACTTTGCCGTACAGAACCCGAACAAACCCGGCAAGTGTAGGCTGGTGTTTGACGCAGCCGCAAAAAGCCACGGAACGTGTCTTAACGACGAACTGTTGGAGGGGCCAGACTTGCTGTTGTCACTACCGGGAATACTATTCCGGTTCAGGGAAAAGGCAGTGGCAGTAACTGCAGACATCCAAGAGATGTTTTTAAGAATACAAATAAGGACAGAAGATCAGCCAGCACAACAGTTCCTGTGGCGAGGCGCTGAGAGGGAGACGCCTCCACTCAAGTTTAAGATGAAGAGCATGATCTTCGGCGCCGCGAGCTCCCCGTACATGGCCCATTACATCCGCAATCACAACGCGGACATTCATGGGCAGGAGTTCCCGCGAGCGCTAGGTGCGATAAAGGAAAGTCATTACATGGACGACCTGGTCGCAAGTTATGACGACCCACTAGAAGCATGGAAGGCAGTGGAAGAAACAAGAGCGGTTCACGCCAACGCCGGCTTCACATTGCGCGGATGGAGCGCCAGCGACAACACAGTGCTGCGCGACGTACCTACTGAGCTGTACGCCACTACGCCCACACAACTGGGGGGAGAGCAGCCAGAAAGCAAAATACTGGGGCTATTCTGGAACGCAGGACGGGATGAACTCGGGTTCAACACATCCATGAACCGAGTGCCAGCAGAGGTACGGGAACAGACTCGCGCACCAACCAAACGAGAGGCCCTAAGCGCCGTGATGTCCATTTACGACCCACTTGGACTGCTCAGCCATTACACAATAAGATCCAAGATCATATTGCAGAGCCTTTGGCGACTCCAGACGACATGGGATGAGCAAATACCGCCAGAAGAGAACGAGCTCTTCGCCTCATGGTTGGCGCAACTGAAGGAGATTGCCCAGCTTCGACTGCCACGCTGCTACAGCCAAAGAATGTACGAGAACATCGAACTCCACGTGCTATGTGACGCCAGCGAACAGGCCTACGCGACCGTGGCCTACTGGAGGATCACTAGCAGCGACGGGAGTGTTATGGTGATATTAGTGGCCGCCAAAGCCAAGGTGGCGCCGAGACAGGCGCAGACCATACCTCGGCTTGAACTACAAGCAGCGGTCATCGGTGCAAGACTTGCTTGCACAATCAAGCGGGAACACCGCATGAAAGTTAACAGGACTATCTACTGGACCGACTCATCCACCGTGGTACACTGGATACACCACGACATGCGACGTTACACACCATTCGTCGCACACCGGTTGGGTGAGATCGCAGAGCTCTCCAGAAAGGAGGAATGGCGATGGCTGCCCACGGAACACAACGTGGCAGACGACGCAACGAGGCTCAGTAGCACTCCTCTGAGCACGACAGATCGGTGGTTCCAGGGGCCTGACTTCCTGTATCAGCCGGAAGAACAATGGCCCACCATGACAACGCCAGAGGAGGAAGACAATGAGGTTCTGCACACCAGGGAGAAGACAAAAGAAAGTTGGCTACCCGACCCTGCCCGCTTCTCAAAATACGAAGTCCTGGTGAGAACCATTGCACGAGTGCTTGCCTTCATTGATATCTGCCGACGTAAGGCAAGCAAGATGGAACATCGGCACATCCAGCGCGCTGAGTCGGAGCTAATACGACGCGCGCAAGAAGAGAGCTTCGACGAAGAAATAAGGAAGATCAAGTCTGCTCGCCCACTGACTAAGGCGAGCAGACTATATCGCTTGGATCCAACCATAGAGGATGGAATATTGAAGGTGCGAGGACGGATCGAAGCTTCCTCGGCACCAACCGAAACAAAACGACCCATCATTATGGACGGTCGCCATCCACTAACCAAGCTCATCGTGCTACAAGAGCACTGCGCTGCGGGACACGCCAACAGGGAGCGTGTAACCAACGATCTACGGCAGCGCTACTGGGTCATCCACTTGCGACCCACCGTGCGCATGATCGAAAGGAATTGTGCCTTTTGCAAGAGGCTGAAGGGAACGCCCAAGACACCGGCTACAGGAGACCTGCCACACGCCCGATTGGATCCTTTCCACCGCCCGTTCACAAATTGCGGGGTGGATTACTTCGGGCCAATGATGGTCAAGGTGGGCCGTCGTCGAGAGAAGAGGTGGGGGGCACTGTTTACATGCCTCACCTCCCGCGCCGTGCACATCGAGCTCGTAGCGTCCCTTTCCACCGACTCTGCGATCATGGCACTGAGAAGAATGGCCGCACGAAGAGGATGGCCACGATTAATGTACTCGGACAACGGGACCAACTTCCGAGGGGCCGACCAAGAGCTGCGCAACGCCTACACCGAGTGGCTGCCCGCGCTGAACGACGAGGGATTGAAGCATCGCATGGAGTGGCGCTTCATACCACCAGGCGCGCCCAATCAAGGCGGCGCGTGGGAAAGGATGGTGCGATCCGTCAAGACTGCCCTCAAAACAACCCTGCGGGAGAAAGCGCCAGCAGAAGAAGTTCTCAGCACACTCCTCACCGAGGCTGAGTTCTCTATAAACGCGCGACCATTGACCCACGTAAGCGTGGACCCCAGCGATCCCGAGGCCTTGACCCCCAATCATTTTCTGTTGGGGTCATCGAATGGCCTACCAGCAACCGGACCCTGCGACGAGACCGACCGACGAGCATGGCGAGCCAGCCAAGCGCTTGCCGACCATTTCTGGCGGCGCTGGGTACGAGAGTACCTCCCCACACTGGTACCACGCGGCGAACCAAAGAACAACGCCCGACCCCTGCAAGCTGGAGACGTGGTCCTCGTAGTCGACCACACCCTACCCCGAAACACCTGGCCGATGGGAGTCGTCGAGCGAACGCACGCTGGAACTGACGGCAGCATTCGAGTCGTCGAGGTGCGGACCAGGACCGGCGTTTTTCGACGCCCGGTGAGCAAGCTCGTCGCCCTGAAGAGAGAAGAGGCTACGCAGGCTGCGCCGGGGGGAGAAATGTAACGGACGCCGATCTCCGATGAAAAATATTATTGTATAAAACGTGTTATATAGAACGACCAATGATAGAGGCTAGGTAAAGCACCTTGCTGTGACAAGGTGCTAACACAATGTAAACAAACGCTGTGATTGGTCAACCGATGGAGCCGCATTCGCGTTTCAAACAGGTCCCGACAAGTCGAAACCTGTCGGGCGCCGCGCCATCGGTTCGCGCACGCGATTGACGGAATAACGGGAACAGGGTGCGCTCCCGCCGCGTCGCGTGCTTGCGTAATAACAAATAAAACACGGGCCAATCCAGCGTTTGAGTACAGTCGACACGAGCCCTCAAGAAGTAAAGACCTCTACTAGTAAGGTATATGTTCTAAGTTTAAATGATTTAATGTGTAATAAATCTTGTGTGTAACAAATCAAATATTTGTTTAAATTAATACAGTCCACTACGAAAATTCCAGTATAATGCTGTGTCCGCACAGTCCATTATAGTTATTGTTTGTGAAAATGTCTATTGTGATAGTTTACAAAGATGTTTGTGTATTCAGGTATAAACGGCTAAACGGATTGGGATGAATATAGGCATACAGGAAGTATAACAAAGACATAAAGAGAGGAATCATCAGAAGAAATGTCAGTGGCACTCTAAAGCGAAGTGACATGGTTGTCAATAAACTAAACAGGTTAAGTACACTAATACCGATAGCACCAAGTTGGATCTTGCTAGTAGATTACTATTTTGTTTGCGTTGTCTATAGATAATATCTTCTTTATTAATACATGACTACCACGAAGGTCTAGTGGTCTCAAACGCGGCTGCTGAGCATGAGGTTCTGGGTTCGATTCCCAGGTCGGGTGTGTGTTATTGGGTTTTTCCATCAGGAATTTCTCAGTAGCATCCACGGAGTCTGGATTTGTGACTAGTTAAACTTACGGACTTAAACATAACTGGCGAAATGTAGGTGTACTATTTGGGACGCCTCTGTCTAACCCTTCTGGGGAGACATGAGGTATTAGTTCCCCTAGAATGCGAGCAAAACCGTGGGCAAGAGTAACTACTACCAGTTGTGTCGCTGCGGTTATCTCTGAGTTTCGGTGGTGTTGCCATTGCGATTTCTGGTTGGGGCCACCTTCGAAAAAACAACTATAAAGAAAGATACGCTGCGTTCATACTGAGCGGCGTTCATATATCATTGCGTTGTTACGACTGCGATAGATAATACGGAACGTATGATACAGAAAGAGATAGCTATTGCGCTATTACGACAATTGTCTGAATTTGTCTGCAACAATTTACGCGCGCTAGTGTGATATCTACCTCTTTTTATTTTATATTATTGCCTATAAAATAGTTCTGCAAAAAATGCCTGAAAACGGATTGAAAATACAGACCTTAGATTTATAGTATAACTTTGTAGATGGCGAAATTGAGATAGATACGCAAACACATTTACATTAGTTTAGAGTTTAGAAGCTGACTCTAAACATATTTGGGTTTCTCCCTAGTATTTGGGTTAGCATTGGCACCAATGAAAGTTTCCAACAAACATTTGGTGGTCCATTCAAACATTAGTTTTGGTAAGTTTGATAAGTGATATTTTGTGTCGTGTTACTCTGAGGTTAGAGTGTTTAATAGGTAACTTTGGTAGAAAGAATTGTAGGGCCTCACTGACCCGCAGAAGAGACCATACCTACCTTTTAGTTTTAATTATAAGAATAGCTATAAATAAGATTTTAAACTATCATGGTCACTAACATTATATACGGGATATTTGCCATGTTTACTGATTTGTTTGAGTTCCCGAAAGAAACAAATCAGAAAACATGGTAAATATCCCGTTTCTAGTGTTAGAATAACTATATGTTCAATAGTATCATCATCAGCCTAGCCCCAACCATGTTGGGGTCGGCTTCTAGTCTAGCCGGATGCAGCTTTATATGGAGTATTTTACATGGAGTGACAGCCTGTCTGACCTCCACAACCCAGTTAGTACTGGGTAATACGATACCCCTTGCTAAGACTGGTTGTCAGACTTTCGGGCCACTGACTACCTGTAACGACTGTCAAAGAGCTACAAATGACAGCCAGGACCGGGTTTAATAGTATGACGTTGATATAAAAAAACTTGTCTCCAAAAAAAACTTTGATACGACTTTTAAAACCAAAATTTACCTACTTATAGATAGAACTTTCAAAGGTCAAGAAACATGTTTCAATTCTAAATTTAAACCGAAGAGCTTTTGTTCGGAACAATAGAAATAAAATCCAGCTGCACCTTGAATACTTTAAGGCTATACGTAATTTATGCCCACTCGGGGCCAAGTTTCAACAAGCCCACCTTTCAGAAAGCTATTCTGCGTTGTGTGTCCATTTGCGATCCCCTGGAGGGTTCTTTGAGGGTTCACTCTTAACAACTTTACGCGTAGAGGACACGACCTTTTCAATGTAGTATTTTGCACTACGTTGCAAGGGTCAGCAGGGAAAAAAAGCGAAAATAGTAGAGGAGAGACTTGAAATGAAAGTCCGACATTTGTGCGATTCAACACCATGTTTATGCTTTCCAATTCAACGTTGCGTTTGTTACCTAGGTGTGTTTGCCCTACTTTAAACAGGTTAGAAGGTCAAGTTCAAATATGTCAAAGCAAGGTCATACTGTGTGTAGGTATGTACCAAATACTGCTCTAAGGGTCAACAACAAAGCATGATTTAGGCAAATTGTAGCACTGCAGGTGCAGAGTTTGGGGCACAAAGATCAAGCCCGTACTCTGTCGCACACAAGCGTAGCTCTCACACATTTCAGGGTTAAAGCGATAGTGAACACATAGTGCACACAGAGATAGTTCGACAGCTATACACTTCATTCATCATCATCATCATTTCAGCCGAAAGACGTCCACTGCTGGACATAGGCCTCCCCCAAGAAGGGGGGTTTTGCCATAATCGCCACGCTTGGCAGGCGGGTTGGCGATCGCAGTATGGTTGTTATAAAACACAGAGAACGCTGCTGCCCATTCTCTGGTAAGTCCCTTAGTCGCCTCTTACGACACCCACGGGAAGATATGGGATGGTGCTATTCTTTACGTCCGGACACCATACAGAACGCTATACACTTGCAGTACATAAAATGGGAACATCTGCTTCCATCGGGTCCTATCTATGTCCAAAACTCAATTAACTACACAAGGCCTCAATGCTATGCATGACATACGATATGAACACATTCTTGCTACAAACGGGACTGACCTTTAAATATTTGATGAGCGAGCATAACATTATCATGTCTGATATTTTTAATACACGACCGGATACGCGTACGTTTGCAAACGAACCGTTTTTAATGAACAATTAGCTGGCATCACGTGTGGTTGCCGTTTGCTGTCCCATTAAAAAAATAATTAGGCCGAAAATGTTTTGGAGCTGGTAAAAAATGTACGATATTAGGCATTGTATTTTTTGCCTCTTGTTCTGGCAGTCGTTCGTAAAGGTTCATTTGAAAATCAGCGCCAGACAGCATCTGTCTGGCATTATTGCTGGAATGAACCTATTTGGCGCGGTCGGTGAGGCTCACTCAAATAATCCTAAAATTAGTTTTTCACTTTAATTTCGATCAAGTGTGTTAGTTGCTTACGGTATTCTTCTTTATTTATTTTGTTGATGTGTATTTAATATAACTTAGCTCGTGGCTAAGTAATAATAGCCGCTCGGATCGATCTTTAGGTTATGCCGTGCTTGCCTAGGTTGGTCCGTGGATAGGTGACCATCCATTACACACCGAGTTTCCTCCGTGCTTCGGAAAGCACGTTAAGCCGTTGGTCCCGGCTGTCATTTGTAAATCTTTGACAGTCGTTACGTATAGTCAGTGGCCTCAAAAGTCTGACAACCAGTCTTACCAAGGGGTATCGTATCACCCAGTACTGGGTTGTGGAGGTCAGATAGGAAGTCGCTCCATGTAAAATATTGGCATTCAGCTCCATCCGGTTAGACCGACCCCAACATAGTTGGGAAAAGGCTACGCAGAAGATGATGATGTGTTAGTTGCTTATGGTATTCTTATTTCTTTATTTTTGTTGATGTGTATTTAATGTGGAACTAATCACGAAAATTCCTTGGAATTTAAGGGTATAAGTTGGTAACTAATCATGTAGCAAACTGGAACATTAACGAATAAGTTTGTACGTCGTGCAGCGACGATACTCAAACTGCTAACTACTTAAGTATTAAGATCTAACGTAGTCATCACATAACATGTTGTCTCATCTACTAACAGTGACTGTCTACAATGGTGCCATCTATCAATCAAAAACGTAATCTTGATAATTGTAGGACTAGGTTTTGCCCGCAGCTATCCAGTGAGGAAATCAGAAATTTACTCACTTTCTCAACTAATTTGGGGTCGGCATCCAGTTTAACCGAATGCAGCTGAATACGAGTATCTTACACGGGCCGACTGCCTATCTGACATCCACAACCCAGTTAGTACTGGGTGATACGATATCCCTTGGTAAGTTGGTCGCTATCAGACTTTCGTGACACTGACTACATGTTACGACTGTCAAAGATCCACAATTAAGAGCCGGGACCAACAGCTTAACGTGCTTTCCGGGGCCCGGAGGAAACTCGATATGTGGTCCACGGACCACAGCTAGCTCCTCTACCACGGGAATGAACTGCTGGCCCAAAAAATAATTCTAATCCAGATCTTGGTCTACCCGCATCGAAAACCGTTCAGACGTTAAAAGATAAAAGATGAAGAGGCACTTTCTCATTTATAACATTAGTATGGAAGTATGTATCTAATAGGTCGTTATTTTTATCGCGGCTTTATTGAAGGTTATAAAAATGATAAACGGCAGTTAACGTTAAACAAAGACCAGTTCATTACCACACATTTTACAACGCACCATTGTATTTAAGAGGGCATTTAAATTGGGACTTTGGGACTCAAATTTTACGAGGGATAGCGGCTCTAGAAAAATATTTGATGTTAATATGGTGATTGCATTTTGAATACCTTAGCAACGAAAAAAGACTCTTATATATTTATTTGTCCCCCATCGAATCGGGTTTCAAAACGCGACTCGCGAAAAACACCTAAACCTTTGAAGGAGGAGTCCCCTTTTATAGATACCTACTGTAATATTTAAACAGGCTTTCGACTTAAACAAAAATTATTTATTTACCTGTGGAATGGGGACAGGAAATGGGAGCATTCCTGTGACGTAATATTGGGTCTAAAGAACGTGACGTAATTACGGACCCACAAGAGAAAATACTTTTGTAATCATTTTTTTTTCAGTGAAATGTTTGGTGACCGTATTTCGTTCTCACAGCTTGCTGCAGCGTGAGAGCTGATAGCTAAATAATAACATTATCATTTACACTAGAAACGGGTTATTTACCATGTTTACTGTTTGTTTGTGTTTGTACATGGTAAATATACCGTTTCTAGTGTTAATGATAATGTTAGTAACCATGGAAGTTTAAAACTTAAATAATAACAGCCGCTCGGATCAATCTTCAGGTCAAGCCGGGCTTGCCTAGGTTTATCCGTGGATGGATGACCACCCATTACATACCGAGTTTCCTCCGTGCCGCGGAAAGCACGTTAAGCCGTTGGTCCCGGCTGTCATTTGTAGATCTTTGGCAGTCGTTACATGTAGTCATTGGCCCGAAACTCTGACAACCAGTCTTACCAAGGGGTATCGTAAAACCCAGTGCTAACTGGGTTGGTCAGATAGGCAGTCCCGCCATTTAAAATACTGGTATTCAGTTGCATTCGGTTAGACTGGAAGCCGACCCCAACATAGTTTGGAAAAGGCTAGTCAGATGATGATTTCGTGCTAACAAAGCAGTCAAATATTATCAGAGTACTTGAAGAGTGTTTAGGGAAGCTTAAGTAACAAGAGTAATAAATTCAATTGTCTCTGTATGGAGAACTTGGCGTAACACGCTGTAATACTAGCGTTAAGAGCTTTAGTCGAAACGTAAATGCAATTTACTCGAAGTGTGAGTAATTGCTATGGAATCTGGATCTTGCAACAGCGTAGTGTAAACTTGAATATTCGACGAATACTCTGAACAGACTCTTTTAATCATAATAAACGTCGACTAATAAAATAGTTGTATACACTGTTGCACTCTCACTTTGTTAACATAAAAATCATAAAGCAAGTTCATGCCAAGTTTTTATGGATAGGATAAACATGTTTTACTATTTATTTTTATCATCCAGTTAACCACGTAGTAAAACTACAGGTAGGTTAGGTTAGGTTATTAAGGGTGTAACAAGACCACTAATGAAGCCGAAAGGCACTTGTTCTCCCCGTCATTGCGATTTTTTTTTGTTCTAGACCATACCTGGGAACCTTCTACTTACGGGGGGTCAAAGTTCCAACTTTTTCACAAGTTTTTTTTAAATACATGTTTTTAATGTAAGGTTTTTACTTTAAACACCTCCGTGACCCCCGTATTACTCAATCCATCCATCAGCACAATGTTTTGAGTCCGTTACATTGAGTTCTACCATAAAACGTGATTTTTCACCCCAAAAAGAAGTCGTTTCCCAGCAATATTTTTTGCGTAGTTACTTAGTTTGATGTACATAATGCTTGGTTGAGGGCTTTGTTAAGTGTCTTGTTACACCCTGTATATGTATACCATTGTTTACAAACTATCCCAAAATAAGTACATCCTAAAATAGCCAAACGAAGTGTGTGTCCAAAGTAGCAATAGACAATAAATTACCGTAACTAACCTTCCTCGTCGGACGACCTTGCTCTAAAACTGCTCATAACGGTCTAACGGTACTAATTAAATTCCACGAAATGTTATAAAAAATTAAAAAAAAACTATTCTGAAACACCTATTCTACTGACCTTCGTCCGGAATATTAAAGCGAGACTTGAAATTTAATTAAAGCAAGTTAATAGTTTCAGGAAAAAGTAAGTCAATAGTTAATGTGTTTTTGTAGTATGGTGTGAAGCATAAACGACTATAATAATGGTGACTACTGAAATGACGAGTAGTACAGAAGTATGGAAGAAGAAGACATGCTGTGCCGATCCCAAATAAATTGGGATAAGTGCAGGAGAATGATGATGATGGTGTGAAGCATAAACAGGCAAATGGCAAGTTCCCATTGCAGATACTCAGGCTTCTGATGATGACTATAATCCACGATACGGGTCCCTGGTGGGTGGGCTCGCATGTCTTCGGATTTTAGTTTCCGGATTCCGGTTTCCTCACATGTTTTCCTTGTAACAGTGTTAAAATGCAAATTGACACTATTCTAAGTCATAACATTATTTTATATAAATAAATATTAATTGCCACATGTATGACGGAGCATCACTTGAGGACGGCTCTACCAATTTGGCTGATAATTTTTTGAAGTATTCGTAATTATCAGGTGGCCTACCATGACGTCGTCTTAAAGCAGGAGTAATTCCAGTGTGGGAAAGAGATGGCGCTAGACGACCCGTAGAGCTCTGTCTCTTTCCCACACTGGAATTACTCCTGCTTTAAGACGTCATGGTAAACCCCCGGGACAAGGTTTGTAAGACAGAAAATTTTGATATTTCATTAGAAATTGTACCCGAGCGAAGCCGGGACGGGTCGCTAGTACGATCTTCTCTTCTAGTACAACATAATTTTAAGTTACATTAAAATTGCTTATTAAGGATGCTTTCCACCATAGTCTGCTTAGACTAGATGTTAATCGATTATTAAGAACTTTAGTTTTTATTAACATAGGAAATTAAACATGTTTTCTATCACTGTTTGGAGAGCAGTCGTGAAGAAATTATGTACATAAAGTAAAGAAATTGCCTGTTGAACTCGAACCCATAGTGGACGTGGCGTGTAATATTCGATAACTGCAGGGTGGAAGGGATATCGACCCACAAACAGTTATCAGGTATTCAGTACACCACAAAGAAATTTTTAATCGGTCATTAAAAAAAAAAACATACAGGTAGTGCACTATTGTAGGAAACACCTGTTTTTTTTTTATATTACTGACGAAAAATGTCTATGTCCGGGTTTAGAATGATGTACTGAATACGTGGTGTATTCCACCCTGTATAACTTAGTTGGGTCACAGTTTCAGAGAAGACAATCTGTCTAAGCACGAAGGGATTAAGATAGGTGTCAGATCAGAGCCAAAAGTCAATACTTGGAGCGACTGCGACTATTTGAGACACTTTGGCGATGTCATGTGCCTTCGTTCTCTCCAGGATGAATATTTTAATCCAAGACTTGGCAACAGAACTTCTAAACGATTAGAAGTTCACAGATTAAGCAAGTCAAATTCTGTTTATAATATTATTTTTTTCCATGCAAATATGCACATGCATAAACTCCCGGGAGTCACTTGGCACCAGCAAAGAGAAGCCTGTTCCCAGCAGTGGGTGCTGATGGTGTGGATGATGATGATGAGGCACAGTCTACAAAACGTCACCTGCTACGATCCTTATTTACTCCTTTTTGAAAAAAAAAATCGTGAGAACAGTGTACTTATGTTGTACTAGCACTTCGCTTACGACTTCGTCCGCATAAAATGTGATAGCTGGGCTAATATGCGTGATATGAATATAATTTATAGTACTCACGGATAACGTAGCTTTCTGCCTGTAAAAGAATTTTTAGGATTGGATCATTCGTTCCGGAGATTACCTCCTACAAATAAACTTACAAACAATATTGAGTACTTATAGATTAATGATTTCATGAAAACCTCTACATATACTTCTTGTCCTTGTCATTTTTACGTCAATGAGGTGGGAAGGTAAAAATAACGCACTAGGGTTACACAAGTTCTAAGAATATCATAGAAAACCTTTCAAGGTCACAAACAAAGTTATATTTGAAAGGAATGTAAGCAGGTACTCAGGTAGCGTCTGGAGGACGTTGCCTCGCTCCGCCTGTCACCGGGCCATGAGCCGACAGACGTGGATAAATCGAGTGCTAGCGGTTCCACGATAACGCTTAGCTATAATCTTTATTTACTTTTAACACTGACGTTGTGAAAATAACGTTATTATATTGCTTTATACAGGGGCAACGTAGTATTGCTCATGGGGCGACATGTGTAAACATCAAGATTTGTGTTACATTTAAGCTAAAAAAAGTATCTCTAAATGACGGTGAACTCCGCATCAAAATCCATCGCGTATTATAGAAGAACTAAGCTATCACACAAAAGCTTTCTTTGATGAAAATTGATCAACTTTGGTCATTTTGGGCATTCTTGTATCTCTTTTGAAAGCTTGATATTTGAACAAGTAAGATCTCTGCAGAAAAATGTTACACTACGTCTGATAGCGGCTGTACTCACGTTAAAAGTTAAAGCAATCTACAGACCGCAATTTACAATAGTAATATCCCTACAATTCCTTTTTTAAATCTTTTCTTTTTAAAAAAAACGTTGTCCCACTGTAGGAATTTCTCGTGTATCGTGGGTGCGTCTTGCCATAAAATAAAAGTATCAAAATATAAAAACTATACCTACTTTTGAATTTAAGTTCTAAGAAAAACTTAAGAACGAAGACTATTACCTACTGATTACAAACTCACACCACACTTTAAAGACTGCCAGAGCTAAGATGGAACATTACGTAATTTCAAAACTTTCCTTGTAATCGTTAGCCTTTGTTGCCTCTTTTAAATCGAGAAGCATGATAAGCATGAAAAGTACTTTTGAATTCAAACTTGAAATATTATCATAAAAACGACCTCTGCTCGGCTGAAAGTCGTACAATGACCCTATTCGCAATATTCCCTTATCCAGAATGGGCTAAATGACTCCATTATATCCCAGATTAACATTTGGGCTAGAATTTCGTGTGCTATTAAAAGTTTTTCATTAACATAGGGTAACAGTTCTCTTGGTTTATTGGGGTCTAAATTACCTGCTTAATGAATGCTTAATTTGCTGAGATATAGGTTATTTTTGAATGAATGAGAATTACCTCTTTCGAATTGAACCTCTTTCGACAAATATGTCGACGACTGGCAGCTTCTGGTGAAAAAAAAATGAAATGCCATTAATTTATTATTTTTAATTTATTTCTTTTAAAACACACAAATGGCATTCCTCAGTGATTTTGATGAAAAGCGGCTGGAATGATTTAACCTTTATAGTTTTATATTGTAGAATAGATTTTTTATAGATTATCGAAACTTTATGCTAATTTTATGCACTTTACTTATACGTACATATATTAGAGATGCGTATTTATTCGTGCTCATAGGTTTTGCCATCATAATAAATAAATGGTTATATAATAGTACGTCCTTTTTAATATAAAAAACGCATCTATTTAAATCGTCACAGCCTATACATTAGGTATAATGGCTACAAAAGTTCATAAAACGACCTTCAGACTTTCGGAACTTATATTATCAAAATGGAAGTCCTTGTCAGTATGCCATTGAACTATTACCTGAGCGGAAATTCAGCAGTTTCGTCCCTCTCAGGTCTCAAGAGGGCCATAAAGCCGTAACTCAAACAAAGTTTTATATAAATCAAATCATTTCGCTTGAAATAAAACACTGGAAATAACAATAGGGAAAAGTTGGTGTCTTGACACAAACGGGATCGTGTTACGTCAAGGCCTTTGTAGATTCGTTTGAATCATACGAACAAGTGCGCACAGATTTAATAATATCGAGACATATTGGTTACACATCTGGGTTTACATCTGTGACAAAGAGACGCGTCATCTAGTGATAATGTACAGTCTTGAGCACTAATATGTAAAAACACTTAGCAAAATTCAAACGCGATTTTCTTTAAAAATCTATTTCATGAATGAGTTCCTAAATAAAACTCGTGAAAACATAACATTACAACCAATAGAATTGGAAATAGAAACTATTACTTGTATGTGGTCAGGGTGTCTTAGTCTTAGTGATCTCTGCAAAGAAAGAAAACCTTATATAAAGGGTGTAAATAGACCTTTAACGAAGCCGGAAGGCACTTGTTCTCCCCGTCGCGTCAATGCGATCATTTTTTTGTTCTAGGCCATACCTGGGAACCTTCTAGTTACGGAGATATTGGGGCTCAATGTTCCAACTTTTTAACAAGTTTTTTTTTAAATACATGTTTTTAATGTAAGATTTTAAGCACCTCCACGGCCCCCGTACTATTCAATCCATCCATCAGCACAATTACACATTGAGTCCTACCGTCAAACGTGAAAAAAAAGTCGTGTCCCAGCAATATTTTTTGCGTAAAGTTACTTAGTTTGATGTACATAATGCTTGGTTGACGGCTGCGTGAAGGATCCGTTTACACCCTGTATAAATTGTAATTTTTAATACGCAGCCAATATCAACGTTTTTAAACCTGTATTTTATAAAGACGGACGGATCTTATTTTCTTAGAAAAGGTTTTTTTTTTTAAATAAACGTTGCGCTCCTGTAGGAATTTCTCCTGTATGGTGGTCGCTTTTGTAAACATTAAAACTCACATTCACAAACAGACAGACCCGGAACAACTATCTGTAGGTCATACAAATATTTGTCCCGTGAGGGAGTCGAACCCGCGATACGCAGCGCAGCAGCCAATCGTCCAGCGACTGCGCCAACTGTGCCGTCAAAGTTTAGTTTCTCTATGCGAGTAGTATCGTCAAAATCGATATCCAAAGTGTCTATTTCAAAAGTTTTAAAGATTCAGGGTTTTTTGGATAGCTGAAAAAAGTAAAAAAAAAACTTAATGTCTAAAGTTCAACAATGACTCTTGAACTTACCTAATTTGTTAGACCTCGGGGCGTAATGTCATCAATCATTAGACCTAAAGGAAATTCAAATTGTTATTAGAAACACGCTACTCGTAAAAGGCTGTTTTCTTGTGCTAGTGCGGAAATGAGAAAAGTTTTTGTACCTACTTACCGCACGGAACAGTAGTTGATCAGTTATAACTAGAGATCGGATATTCGGATGCATTTTTATCTAAAGTACGTACAAAAGTATGAAAGCGGCTTCTTAAAACGCCATTTTTTCTCGAGATGGCGTTATTTTATAAATAATCAAGTGTGTATAAAATGTAGTACTCATAACTTAATGAATATTTAAAACCAGGCAAGAAATTTGTTGAAAATAACACGTAAAAATATAAAATTGTACGATTTTAAATTTTGCTGCTGAATATTCGAATAGGCCAAAATGATAAATATGGTGGTGGTGGTGTGGTGGTCTGTTTTTTTTTCAATTAATTTGAAGTAAAACACTAAATTGAAAAAATAAAACTATGTTTTTAAATAAACCGGGTATTTTTCCGTTATGACGCACGCTCTATACTTGTCAACACTCAAACTTTAGGCAAATATGTATCCGAATAACCGATGTCTAGTTATAACATTGACAAGTGTTTAATGTTTTACATTAACTGACAAGAAACCGGACATTTTACGATACCGGACAACTTTTAAACGAGGAACAGTTTGACAGTCTTGTCATTTGGTTTCGTTTTACTTTTCAATTAAAGTGAAAATTGAGGACGAAAATGTAAATAAGAATTCAATCGTCAATGAATAAGTTGGTTACACTATTATTTTACCTTTTCTCCGTACTTATACAGAACATTATCTTTGTTCAAAAATCTCCGATATTTGTTCAGCAAATCATATTCGACTTTTACGGATAGAGAATACCAAAACTTGTCGACAAAGCAGCTACGAGTGCTACGCCGTAGCGTCTGCGTGCTACGCAAAAAAGTCGCGTTCAGCGAACAATTCAAACTTCATCTCCATATGGAAATAGTATCCGAATCCGGAGCAATATTCTCTATTTGAACCATTCTTTTATGAAAAGTTTCCTTCCAGCCGGTACGTTCAATAACACAGTACAGTGTGTAGGCCACACACGTACCTACCTAGTTAATTAAGATACGGACAGAGTATCAACAGGACAGTTCTGTATTTGGCAAGCTGCCATGCTCGTTTCCACTATCTGCGGACCACTGTAGAGGCATTTTAAGTTATTTTTCACGAGGTTCAGTACCAGCCCTTTGTTCAGGCTACGTGACACGCTTTTAATTTTCTTGTAAAATCAATAGTCGTTCTTTTCTATGTAGTTGACAATGTTCACAGCCGCGGCATGATTTATGCCTAGAATTTCGTTTGGCAACGTATTTACCTATTGACACAGCCTTCATAATCTGCTTGTCGTTTACAACATGATAATACACAAAGGAACAAACAAGGAATGAACATACAAATTCTTGTATGTCAAAATGAGTTTCATAACAGCTTTATTAAATATCTAGGACGCGTAGCATCGCATATTCAGGGGCAGTTTTTGCTTTGTTGGGTTTCGTGGGACGATTATGAGGCGTATTATGCGTTGTAATTGATTTTGTTTAACGTTCCTTGAACCTAAAGCTCGTAAAACGGTCTAATTAAGGCTGGTTAAGGTTTTTGTTTAGCTGGAGTTTTTGTTATAAATGTTTTGGCTGAGAATTACTCACGCTGACCAACTTTTATTTATGCAAAGGTGTGCCACATCATTAGGAAAGTTAATTTGCTGTAGTTTAATTTAATAAAATAATACTAAATCTGTCTTCCGACGTTCTCTGTATAAGGAGAGGCCTTGGTCCTCCATTGGGATAGTAATAGGCTGGTGGATTATTAATGACTAGCTGTGCCACGCGGTTTCACCCGCCTCTTTTGACTTGTTTTTTTTACTCGGCTCCTATTGGTCATAGCGTGATGTTATATAGCCTTCCTCCATAATTGGACTATTTAACACTAAAAGAATTTTTCAATTCGAACCGGTTCCTGAGATTAGCGCGTTCAACCAAACAAACAAACTCTTCAGCTTTAATTAGTATAGATTACTACATCTTATTGAATAAGTACCTATTCTCCTTTTGACAAAGTCTCCATTGTACATAATTCTACTATAAACTTCCTTAAGAAATATTCTCCATTTTAGCAGTCTGCAACACATTTTACCGCCGCCGTCACAGGAACGCGCGGGTGACATACAGGTACACAAACGGTCGCGTCCCGGCGGAGATACCGCGATAATGCATGGCTATGCTGCTGCCGTGGATTTAGAAGGTTTAACCGTATACTGTTATAGTCCTGCGACTTTACCTGCATTAGGTGAATAAGATTTTTGTGCACGAGTGGTGGTACTCTACTTTAATATATTCATAAAACAGTTGTACAACCAACTTCTGCCATTTTTTTATAAAGGACTTTCAGGATAGTGGTCATTCTTCTTTATCGTGTGGTTAGTGTCTAACCTGGTGTCAGAGTTTTTATGCCGCAAATGGGCCTCTGACTTGGCTTTACATGCCGTCAAGAAATATCTCTCAGGCATACTGATTTCCTCACGATGTTTTCCTTCACCGAAGCAAGTGAAGATAATTATACAATACGCACATGAATCCGAAAAATCAGGATAGTGATAATTTTGTATGATATTGCACCAAATTGAACATGTACTCAAATCTCAATTTCCAATAACGTAACAGGCAGATATGAAGGATGAAAATCGTTTAGCTCGTTACAAAACAGCCATTAGGTAGGTATATAAACACGTAAAAAATAACTTTTGCCGAAAGAGCTTTAGCAACAACAAGCTATGTTTGGGTGTACAATGAAGTATCTATACGTACGTATTCTATATATGTATCTATCTAAGTCTTTATTCAAGTTAAATGGAGATTGGTTGCGCAGTGAAGCGGTGAAAATGAGACAAACAACCTCATTTTGGGATTCAGGGACTCATAACATAAGATAGCATTGCCTAAAGCAACAGAATAAATAATAGTACGGGCTTACGTAGACTCGTTAAGTTGGCAGCCATGTAGCTACATTTATTCGTTCAGCGGCTAATGTCTCATTTGCTCAGAATCTCAGCACGTTTATTTATGAAATTGGATTAGGATTCTTGATTCAATTTCAAGGGACGCCTGTTTTACATTTTTGCGTTTTTATTTACTTTAGCAGTTTTCTAATATAATTATAAAATACGTGTGCTTAATCTTGCTTACTCACACGACATGTTAAGAATACTGAACTACGAATTAGCTATTTTCAAAGACAAGAAAAATATAATAATTTAATCTTCTTAGTTAACATAACATCACGCCTTTAATCCCCAAAGGGTTAGGCAGAGGTGTACGTAATAGTACACACCCACATTTCGCCAGTTATGTTTAAGTCCCATGTAATAGGGGGCGATCCTATTGTTATCAACCGGGCACAAATCGAGACTCCGTGACTACTACTGAGAAATTCCTGATGGAAAAACCCAAAATCATTTTGCCCGACCCGGGAATCGAACCCAGGAACTCATGCTCAGCAGTCGCGATTGTGACCACTAGACTAACGAACCAGACAGCTTCTTAGTAAAACTTTAAAATTACTTCTCTAGGTTAGGCTCAAGTCTCGTAAATTATCTCGAAAATGCGACAGGATGGTCGCTTAACCCCTTTTAGTCTTAATAATGGAACTTCATTGTTCTAGTAGCTTAACCAGAATGCAGTTGGTACAAAGGTATCTTACCTTCCGTGATGAAAGTTACGTGAATACCTAGCTGAAGTTTGTAACACAATTTTGCACTTTCGCAGTTAACTTCACAGTTGATATTGCAAGGGGCACTTGGCCGTCGATTTAAACGACCTCTTACGGACAGCATTTTGAAACTTTGTTGGTTACATCGTCGGAACATAGTTTTGAAGGAAAGTTCTGTAGCGACCCTAGCGATGCGATGCTAAATTGCATTTTTGATGGCCGGGAGCCCGCCCGACTCGCCAGTCGCTTACATACCATCGCCCTGCCACGTCCTAATTGAGTGTATTAATTATAAACCAGTATTAGTGAACTTTTATTAAATAGTTACCAAATTCAGTTCACCCAGAGTGTATATCATTTAACAGGACCCTACACATAACACGCACAACTATAGTTAGGGGTCGAGTGGACACATTCTTTTTTGGGGGTCGAGGGGCCGAGAGTGGACTAAACGAAAAGTTCTATAGTTATATGATTTTTGTTAATAGAATTCTAGAAAAATCGGGAGAGTAGGTGCTTTTAGTAGATTCGAAGTATGTTTTACCGTCCTATATTTTACATATATATAAGGTATCAGTATATAGATATGTACAGAAATTATGACCTGGAATATGTACTAGTCCAGAATTCCACGTGAGTCGCTACAATAACTATTGAATAAGATCGGTACCTACAGTGTATTTTTCAGCTAGCGCCGGCACTTGGAGTAGTGCAGACCTATTGGTAGGAATAATGCAACCAATGCGATATTTCACTTACGTTCGAGGTCGAGTTTCGGAACTGAAAGTGGTTAAATTTTAGAAGTGTGCAAATACTAGCCAAGCTACATTAGTTAAAAAAAAAGTTTAGACCAAGTACCACTTTAATAGATTTTTCTTTCACAAAACACATCTACACTCTTTATATTTCATGTTTTTCTGAAGTTTGTCATGTGTTAATGGCTGTAAGAAGTTATGTTACCCATTAAATGTTGCCATAGTATAGATTCTATCACTTTTATCACCCTAACACAACAGCATTTAATTGCGTCATTTGACGCTAATCACATTCATACTCAGAATTTGACGATTTCGAATTTTGAAATCTCGTTCCATATTCAAAAACCTGAGCTTCATTATGCTAGCTCACGCCACACAGGCACACTTTGTCAATGTATTTCCTACGCTGCATCGTATGTTTGTATGATGATGCCATTTGTCTCGACGCATAAAGCCAGGGATTACACGAGTTTTGATTGCACAGTGTAAAATACGAGCCGGATAACAATGAACCAACATTTTTTACCATAAAAATGTATACACATTAATTCCCGTGCCCGAACCGGGATTGCCCGTTTGGTACCAACTCGCCTCGATGCCCGCTTTGATTCGTTTTGCAAAGGAAACATATTTCGCTCATGTTATATTCATACTTTGGGGTCAATTGCTGATCAAAACGGCGGTTTGGTTCGGCGGAATGGCGAGCAATATTGGCTGATTGCTCTGATAAATTGGGCAGTAGTAGCCCGAGCTACGTAGGTACCTACTTAAAGATCGTAGTTGGCATCTAAAAATGTTTATTCACGTATTCTAAATTTCTTGTTCTTGTAAGCCCTACTTTTCTTCGGAATAAGCATTCAAATATCGAAAAAGAAAGTAGGTTCATTGTACATTATTGTTAATGCCCTTCCCCTTAAAATTAAGGCCAATTAAGTAATTATGAAAGGAAGGAAGTTCCGACCTGTGTTTTTAGAAATGATTACTTTGGTCTTAAAAAATCCTCAATTAAGTACAAGGAGTTTTCCCAGCTTTTACCCGACGATCGATGTTGAGTTTCTGCTCAATCATAGGTACGCTTTTTTCACATTCAAGTAGGCAGTACAAAAAACGTCCGTTGCCATGCGACCCGGTTCAAATTATTACACAATTTATCAATGACCCACCCGTATTATTTTGACAGATGGCTGAAGTTCAAGAGTTTCCGGGGAATGAACGTGGCTTATAGAACTTATTAGAAGATAACAGAGGTCCTAACGTGAACGCGCGACGTAAAGTACCTACATTTGAACGATTATTGAATCGGAAACATAGCATTTTGGTTGAATTATTTGTGACTGCCTCGTTGGGCGATTTCATTTCATTTCATTTATTCGTAAACAATTTAAATTGTGTTGAATATATAAACTTTCAATTTACATACAATTATTAGAAATTTAAACTATTAGTTAAAAAATTCCAAGAAATTCAAATATAGTGCCAAACAGTTCAAATTATAATGTCAAACAGTTTTAAATATGATGTCAAGAGATTTTAGATTATAAATAATGTATAAAGTTTAAAAAAAAAAAAATTGTATGACATTAGTTCCGCTAATTGCGACTGCTGCGCATGAGGTATTATTGTAGCGCATTCGATTCCCGGGTCGAGCAAATTGATATTAAGTTTTTTTTTTATCAGAAATTTCTCAGTAGCAGCCACGGAGTCTGGATAAGTGCCCGGTTGGTGGCAATAGGCTCGCCCCCTATTATATGGGACACCTCTGTCCAATCCTTCGGGGATTATGAGCGTGCTGTAATGTATGTCTATTTGTGAGGAGCACATTTAGTGCTAAATATGATTAAAATTATAAAACTAAGTAATTATTAGACTTGTACTGTCGGAAGATATCCCGTAAGTGAAAGTACAAGTCTAGTTGTAAACCGTGAAAGTTTAAAACAGTGGTTAAGTAATAATTGTACTTAAACTTACAATTTTAAAATAATTGAAAAAGGTAATTTTTCTTTTCGCTTTCGTGCTAATCCCGCACTCGGGCACAAGTTTATAGAAGAGCGAGTTGTAATCTAAACCATTTAACAGAACTAACTTTCCACCATTGTTAAAGATGGCTGGTTAGGCTGTTATCATCAGTCGATGTCAGAAACTTTGTGTGATCAAATGAAAGTTCTTTTACTGGTAGAGTATTTTATAAGACAAGTTTAATGAATCACGTCGGAGTCTTCGGAGACATGAAATGAAATCCATGTACAATGTCTTGTTACTTACTGGTATGTCGTATATTGACTGATCTCAATTTACCGCTATCATTATATTTTTGGCAAATTGGGTCATCTTGTCATCCTGACTACTACTAAATCATGTTTTATTCGTTACAGGTCCAGCAAGATGTTTCCTTTCTGTATTACAAGACACAAGCTCCTAATTATCCCACCGACGCGGACGTAAAGTACAAATTGAACGTCAACGCTAATGATACCCCGCACAATATTCCGTAATGTCGTGAAAATCGAGAAATTTCTTCACTCAGCAAACTTTATTTGGCGGGAAAGCGGCCTGAAATATATTGCGTTAGTATGTACCCACTCACTTCACACTTTTATGTGAGTTTTCGGCAAATGGAAAGATAAATGTCGTATACGGGTTCAATATCATATTTGAGAGATACAAGTATATTTTTTTATTAGCTACTTTCCTCGTTATCTTATAGATAGAGTTACGTGAAGTTACTTGTATGTTATTTTGTAATCAAGTTTGTGTTTAGGTCGTTATATCGAAAATGTTCGAGTTTAATCGAAAACAGTTTTATTCAACTGTTTATGGTTTTTCTTTCTTCTAAATCATCATATGGCCGTAGAGAATAGAACTACGTTTATACTGACGCAAGTCCTTCAAGGGCAAGCTTTAAAACCTAGCTCATAATAGGCTTTAAACGTTCACAAAGAGCTCCTTATAAGATACTAGCGGCCTGTCCCGGCTTCGCACGGATGCCTATGTTACTCAGGAATAATGTAGCATTCTAATGGGGAAAGAATTTTTGAAATCAGTTCAGTAGTTTTTGAGTTTATTCGTTACAAGCACACAAATCTTTCCTCTATAGAAGAAACAACCAGCGTCCACTAAAGTCTTCATAGAAAAGGAACACTAATAAGAAGCTGTAAGTCACTTAGTAGCGAATTGCCTTTCCGTAATAAGTAACTGAACAAATAACATGTTATAATAGCAATTTGTTGGACAATAAAGACTTAGTGCGAGTAGAACGGCGTTATAAAATATTCAAGTCTTTACTACTCTTGTGGTATGTTGGTTCAGGTTATTTTATCTTTAAGTAACGGTAGCCTGCGGCTTTGGCCTCGGAAAATGTATGTATGTACTGACCGCATGTCAAAACGACTATTAAAGTAAATAAAAATAAAGGATGTTTAATATTTTTATATTACTTTGTATAGAAATATTTAAAAATGAAAATTATATGGAAAAAATAAAATAAAGGAATAATAAGGATGTTGTATTGAATGCCTTGTTGGTCTAGTAATCGTAAGCGCGACTGCTGAGCATGAGGTCCTGGGTTCGATTCCCAGGTCGGGCAGTGTTATTGGGTTTTTCCATCAGGAATTCCTCAGTAGAAGCCACGGAGTCTGGATTTGTCCCCGGTTGATGGGAATAGGCTCGCCTTCTGTTACATGGGACTTAAACATAACTGGCGAAATGTGAGTGTACTGTTAGGTACAGTTCTCCCTAACCCTTCGGGAATTACAGGCGTGGTTATATATTATCACTACATAGTATAAAACAAAGTCGCTTCCCTCTGTCTGTCCTTATGTATGCTTAGATCTTTAAAACTACGCAACGGTTTTTTGATGCGATTTTCAGTAATAGATAGAGTGTTTCAAGAGGAAGGTTTATATATATATATTGCACCCGTGCGAAGCCGGGGCGGATCGCTAGTGTTATATAAATGATATTATTTGCGTACAAAATATTTTAAATACATATTATTTTATGGTATGGTAAGGAAACAGAGAATTGCGCAATATTCAGTCAAGCAGGTATTTACCCTTGAATAAACACGAACATTGTAAGATTCATTCATTTTTATCCGACTGCGCCAAAGCCAATGGTAAGAGTTATGGGTAGATAAATATTTTGAATTGGGGTCCATAAATAAGGGCTAAATTGTGTTCAACTAATTTGACTAATGAAAAAGAACGTTATTCATTCTACCTGACAATTCAAAATCGGTTATTGGTTATGAAAACTAAATAGAGCCTAGGTTTCATGAGTCTATCCGACCCAAGGTCTAGGGGATTAACAGGTACGTTTAAAATTATTATCACGTACCTCTAGTCGAATACTGAATAGGTAGGCAACCTAGTCAAACTGAATTTTGAAGAGCTTTAGATTTAGTTCATTCTGAAAATATCAATTCAGTTTGAATTAGACACGTTATTTTGCCCTAAATAAAAGCATGTTTTTTTTATTTAAGTCTGACCTGACTGACACAATATACAACATTAGTTTTAGTATATGCAAAACCTGAAACACGTGTCTAGTATTTTTATGTAAAGAATCTATATACAAAATTTCAAAATTGTATCATGAAAAATCACAAGGTTATAAGCGTATTCTGTTACCTGGTTGTCCACACAAAAACGTTGTCACCACGCGGCGCGCCTCCAGCGTCGTCTTGAGATCATTGATAATAATTATTTGGCAATAGGTACCTAAATTATTGCGATAGGTACTTAGTGTCGCTCTGAGTCGAACTTGTAGCCTTTTTTTTATATTTTTGGGAAAAAATATAACATGGTTTAAAAATTATTGGAATCGATTCAGTTACTATTCGTTATTATTCCGAACAAACTATATTCAGGTTTCGCACATACTAAAAATAATGTATTGATGGTTCCGTTCCTTGACAGAAAAGGAACAAAATATATTATTTTTTAAGTTGCTTGGATTGGTTTTTTATTTGCCTTGATTGACGCGTAGGTATTCAGTGAATTTTTTAACTGGGTTCTCCAATTTATGCAGCCAGCGACGCTTAGTAACAGTCCCTTAGAACCTTTTGCGTACAGAACCCTAAAAATAAATACCTTTGGTTAATACCAGGCTCCGTTGAAATATTCTAATCTCTGAACAATTGAACATTGATATTACTGAAGACAGGTAAGAATGCTTATTTGAAATATTAAATTCTTGAAGAATATCTCTGAAAATAAAGATACCCAGAGGAAAAGATTGATATCTATTTCAAATGACTGTTAGGCAGGTACGTCTTTGTTCCTGTTCATACTAATTTGTTAGCCCGTGTCGTGCTCGCGAAAGTAATTTAGATTACGTTAAAATATAACCGGAATTTATGTATAAATAAAAAGGTAATCCTTTAAAAAAGGTACCCATCTTTTCATGCGAAATAAGCTGCGGAAAAAGTTAGTTATAAAATAAATGAGATTGTTGTGTTATGTCGTGACTGAAAAAAAAGGTTTTGTGGGTAATTCGTAAATAAAGCAGAAGTAGGTACCACCTGATTATTAATTCATGCGGAATAGTCTGCAGATAAAAGTCAGTATGCTAAAGAAGGAACAAAAATTTCATGTGTTCATGTTTTTGTCGTTCATAGCAGTCTGCTTGTTTTGTGGTTAATTCATACAATATTAACGAGTGACGCAGAGCGCATCCTTCATTTTAAAATTTAGTGAGCAAGCCACTACTACAATATTAATGAAGGCAGTGGACTTCTAAATGTATTCATACTCGCACTTCACTAGGAACTCACGTAGTTAGCCATTTGTTAGCTAATAAAACTTGCCATGTGGGAAAAATGCTAACAGTTCGAATCTGGTTCGAATTGAGAACTTTTTTTTTCGATCAAGTGATGGATATTGTGTTATATATCAGCCAGTACTTTTTTTGCTTCGTTTTTGTTAAAATGAAAAAAAAAAAGACTTTATTCTAATTTTAAAAGTTCTTTTTTGCTCACTTCGGGTTTGCTATTCCAGCCTGATATCTTATGCCCAAGTAAAATTGTGATGTTTTCCTTGACTTCCGAGCCATGGATGAAGATTTCATTGCAATTACCTATAAATTTTCTTAGCTATTTCGATTACCAGATAGATATTTGTTAGTTCACCGTAGCTGTCTTTTTTATTTACTGAAAAAAATGGGTTCAAAAATAATCCTTCATTCTCTATTCGATATAGAAAAGTTGTTTATGTGTACGCGTTGATGTTAGCATTATTAATTCATGAGAAGCGTCGGTGTACTTATTACCTAGATACTGATGAACTTCTATCGGGGATCGAAGTAAATAAACTTAAGTGAACTTTAATCAAAGATCGACGGAACCAACGTCGTACCTACCTACTTGTAAGTTTGTGCGCCCTTGTTTTATCTAAAGGGGTAAGCGAAGCGTGTAACTTCTAGGGCAAGTTTTTTTTTGTGTTTTTGCCTATAGATAGTAAGAATATGATAGATAAAGATTAGTGGTCTATTCGTCGTTGTTTTTAAGAAAGTAGTTGAACCTCTGAAAAGGTCTAATGGAGAAAGTTTATATGCGAAAGAACCCGCGACAAACAGCTAGATTCTAAAGTAAAAATTTTGTCCCACCTACTCGCTCCTAGGTGTTCTGCATACCAATATTATCACGTACCATATTACTAGCTAATTTCAGTTTGCCAATCAAACTAGTTTATATCGAACATGACGACCGTGATAAACACACAACAGTGGTTAATAACTGTAATTAGTCCTAAACAAGCTGTTCAATAACTAAGTACGACACAGAAGGAACTAAATTAATCTTCTACTTAGCGTTGTTTTGAAAAATGGTTTTGAAATGTAATGTTTTTTTTTTACAAATTTATTCAGAAGAGACTTCGGTTTTTAAACGACGGGTCGATTACTCTTGGAATAATAACTGTGGCATCTTTAAATTCGATTTTAACTACACTAAAATGCTTGAAAGTGCAAGTCCTAAGCCGCACAATCACTATATCACACTGGTTTCTACAGGGTGTTTGGTTAAACGTGGGCAACACAATAAGGGAGTGAAGTACTCATAAATATGAGCAACTCTTACTGAGGGGCTAACTATGAAATATGATTTAAAAAGTCTACTGTTTCCTACATTTTTTCGAGTTAAACGACCAATAATGTGTGGAGCAGCTGATATTTTTTTTCGCATTTTCATGATCGGTCCCATAGTAAATGTTGCTTATTTTCATGAGTACTACACGCCCCTAAAGTATTACCCACGTTTAATAAAATACCCTGTATATAAGTAGATGTCTCGCTTTACAGTTGTGCGGTAGGCTCCCTTGTACTTCTAATCCAACCATACGTCCTTGTCCCCGTGTACCCTATCTCCATCAAAAATTGTAACATACCTTTGTGAAAGGATCCCAAAAGGACAGATGGGTTTCCCATAACACATAGTAGCATCAGTATCATGCTTATCATTTATCATGTTAACAAAGCTGTCGTAGGTATGGGAAAATTGCTAACACAAGAAGATCGTATAATATTTAGGATATAAAGCGTAAAAAAAAGTTAATAAAAAAAACTAAAAATCGGACTGCGGTACAAAAAATTAAGAGCTGAAAACAAGCACATTTAAAATTAAATATAAGTTGGAAACCCATTTGAATATAAAAATGTAATATGGGTCCCGCCGGCTCCAAAATTTATTTAATTTTAAATGTGTTTGTCATTTCGAATTATTTTTAAATATATAAATTACATATACTCGTATTTTTATAATCACTTTTTAAAACCCTATCTTTTGTTACCACACTACTATAATGGGTTTGGATGAAAAAAGAAAATTCGATCCCCACAATATGGCGTCCAAAATCCACGATTTTTTTTTATGTAACGCATAATTTGTCGAAATCGGTACATCGGCTTAGGAGTTAGGAACGAACAAAGAAACGACAATATGAAACATACATACATGATACAGGCCAGGTCTCTCCTTTTGGGCTTCGCCGCAGTCGGTTAAAAGGAGGATACTGCTAATCGTTCAAAACTGATCTTAATAATACAATAATCGGGTAAATTTTGGGCCTCTTTCATCAGAAGACTTCTCTTCTAGAATTACAACGACTTAAATATCTTGAAGGATATTGGCTCAAGTAATTAGCTAGGCAATCATTACGTTAAAGTGATGCGGGTGTTGACGGCCTCACAGGACTATCCATCCATCGTCTGTCAAGCCTTCAAGTAATATGTTAGCTAGACAGTTTCAGTCTTGAAAATTAGCCTTTGGCTCGTGGTAGTAATTATAGATGACAGAAATGTTGACTATTCGTTAGTTGTAGTGAAGCTGAAATTATTGTTGTTTTTTCGTATTCAGTTTTGTTCTTTTGTAAAACTAAATTACTTTGTGTTCCATGACTAATGATTTATGAAAGACGAAAAGCTGGTCTACCATAGACTCGTTATTAATTTACTAATGATGCTAGCCCTTGTTGTATAATGGTGGCACTTAGCAGTAGCCCTATTGCTAGTCCTTCGTGTTCTCTACGGCATAGCCACACTAGTCGAGGAGAGAGAGAAAATCACTAGAAGAAAAAAGATACTGCAATAAAATGTCGATAGCGACAACCTTGACTACGGGATAACTATCTTAAAGTAATGAATATGTTAAACTTTTCCTAACAAGAAAACAACGAATAAATAGTTCCATTAAATCAAGATATTTAAATACCAAGACTAACTACTGATTGGAATTCTCTAAGCCATTGCCAGTCGTTTGCAAGCTGAAGGCATCTCAACGTCTTACGTGCTGTCTCGTTTATACCCAATGGACTGAAAAGAGACGGCTGTCTCCTAAATCCTCTTTGAATAATCTTTCACAGGGGATCAGTCACGGGCTTGGCTGTAAATATCGAGCCGTTGTTGACGTCTCTGAACGTGAAATTGACTTAAACATAAAATATACTTATAGTAAAATTGATAATGTGTACTGGAAGTAGTAAATTTAGTTCCACGTGTAAGGCGACTTTGGGTTAGAACATGAAGTACCCTAGATCTAACCACTATTTCAGTAATTACTTACATGAAAACTTTCAGTGGAGTTTTTAGAAGGGCTTGGTATCCAGGTTAGGTACTTTTCATTCCACCTCTTAAAATTCAGAGTTTCGCACGTCCGATTGAAGCCTGCTTGGTTGAAGAAACTACTTTTTAGAAGAACCAATTTTTTAGAACTACTTTTGAAACTTTTCATTGGTGTCCTCTATGACGAAGTAATTTTATTCGTGTAAACAGTTTGGCAATCTTTCAAATTATATCGCAGTTTTATTAACATTTATCTCGTCATAATTATTCCAGTTGCGATTCCAGGCACTTTGGCACTGTGACTGCAATAAGCTTTAATTTGTAATATACTAGCGATCTTCCTTGCTTTGCACGAATGCAATGGGGACGTGGCAAAAAAATCGAGATTTTACGAAAAAATGCATTTTTTTCAGTAAATCTCAATTTATACATCTTTGACTGGAAACCTATTGTACGTAGCTTGTTATGTATTTTCTTAATCACATCAATCTCTGTAAAGTCTTGCTTTTTAATTAATTATTTTTTAATTAATATAAATCTCTGGCGGTAAATGAGAATCTACTCGCATACCAAAAACATAAATTGTACTTGGGTAATATAGGGGGGGAAAAGTACTTCCAATTTGAAGATGTCGACACATAAATAATGCTTTATTTGATTATGCTGTTTCCACTCATATTTAACAGGAAACAAGAAGCGACTAACTTAACAATGAACGGCGACAGAAAAGCGAAGGAATCCGAAGATTCCAGTAACTAATTAGCCAATTGCTCAAAGTTTTGTTCATACAGTTACTCGTGGAAGACTTTCTGCATTAGGTAAACATAAGTAAAGTTCATTTGTGTGCTAAACTCACAAAACTTATTTAAATTAATTTTGCAAAGTAACTAGGACTTCTTATTTTAATTAAGTTTATAAATGCGATAAACACAATAGTATTCCAAGTAAAGGATCACTAAAACAAGCAGACATTGGACACTGAAAGATACTTCTGAAGGTATTTGTACGGCGGTGTCCACGTCCGGAGTCGCTTTGGCTGAACCTTGAGAGATCATCATCACCATCATTTCAGCCGAAAGACGTCCGTCACTGGACATAGGCCTCCCCCAAGTGTCGCCACATTGACCGGTCCCGTGCGATTCGCATCCAGCGGATCCCTGCAACCTTCACCAGGTCATCGGTCCACCTAGAGGGAGGCCTTCCAACGCAATGTTTTCCGGTTCGCGGTTGTCGGTTGAGAGATCGTATGAATATAATACAGGCAGTAAAATTATATTACTAACTCAACAGCTATAATGTTCCTGTGTGTGTACACAATAAAGTTACCTGCGTGATGTATCATAACTTGAAGATAATAGTCAGTTTCTGCAGATAGAACAAGTGTGCCTATTATACAGGCAAACCAAAAATGACCGTTCGAAACTCTTCGGTTGCATTGTGTTTGATAAGAAGCGCAATGGCGCGCGGTTCGTCGCGGTCTGAAACCCGCTGTTAGCACGTGCAATTTGCATAGCTTAGTTAAATGTCAACAAAATTCTACGAAATGCGTTCTACCTTTAGCAGTGAATATTCACAAGCGTACGGAGAGAAGACAAAATTGTTTGTATTTTGCATATCTGCAGTCTAATCCGGCCATGCAACGTTAGCCAGCCACATCCTCGGATGCAGCACAAACAAAATACAATCAATTCTTTGTTTGAATAGAATTACCGAGTGTTTTCACCGAAACGACGGTAGAGCGGAAAATGAAGCGAAAACTACGCTTGAATAAACATTAGTACGAACAAGATCTTCGCTTTAGTAGCGAATGTGGAGCAGGACATATAGTTTAATTGTGTGAATATGATGAGTAGCCCTTATTTTATTATCTACCTAGATTTATAGCCCCTCATAACATTGATGTGGTGGTGACACGAATGCTAAGCGTGAGGTAGTCTTTAGTTTTTTTTTTACACTAAATAGGCTTGCGTTTGGCCGCAACTCGCCTGATGTGAAGCGATGATGCGGCCTAGGGTGGAGCACGCTTGCTTAGAAGAAACTGATTCACTCAGACTTTGAAAAGACAAAAATTATAATGTCATGTGTCCATGTCCTGTCATGAAAAGTGTTTTCAAAAGTGAGTGTGTGTGGGTTTGTGTGAATGTGAGTGTTTGTGTGTATGCGAGTGTGTGTGTGCATGTGAGTGTGTGTGTTGTGTGTTTTGTGTTTCGGGTTGTTCAAATCTAGATTTTCTCCATAGCAGCCAGCAGCCTGACTTGATCGATCTTTGTGGTGATCGGGGTACAACAAACCCAACTATACCCCCTCGGAAATACCATACGTTACGTTAGCGTTGATGATAGGTATGTTATGTCACTTTTACTTTATTTGCCCATTAAATCCTTTATGCTGATTAGGACTAAACTCCAGTGACCCAGGCCGAGTATATTACCCGTATAAAGCTCGTAAATGATCGCTGCTGAATATGTATTATTAGTCTTAAGTAGGTAATCTGGAACAGCCCTTTATGGCTCGCATTTATTACTGGTAATCGGGTCGGTGATTATAGTATGTTGTTGTAAGAAACTGTTCAAAATGAGTTTCATCATGGTATTAATATCTGTACCAGAAAACCATGAGCATAGAACATAGGTTTAATGATATAGGGTCGGACGAATACGTAAACTTATGTTCATTAGACAAATTGCCTTTTTTACCCATTTGAAAGTAATGTCTTCGGAGGACCATACACATTTGTATTTGTAGTTTTTGTTTTTAAAGCTATATTCATCATTATTATCAGCCTACCAGTACTCTCTATTCTCAGCAACTCTCTTCCAGTTGCTATCAACCACAATGCCTCAAAAAACAAAATCCTCGCCCCACCTATCCTGAGGCATCCCACCTTACTTTTACCAAGAACACAACAGCAATTAGTTATTAAATGCTTCAAATATATTTCGAGGTGGAAATAGCCATCATTTGTCGCTATTTACCCTGCACATCTATTTGATTACAGCAATTTGTTGTTAGTAAGGCCTTGAATGTTTAGTACGTACTAAGTGAAATCATTAAGAATTTATATCTTGAATGATTCGATTTGGCTTGCTTACTGAAATAATGATATTCTATTTGTTTTTGGTGAACCCTAAGTACCCTATTATTTGTAAGATACGATGAAATTATTATTGCTATCAAAGCATGTTAGAATAGCGATCCTAACTACCTGTCTTTTACCTACAAAACTATCAAAGTTTATGTTCGGTCACTAAGTAAAATACAAATATTTGACAGTTTATGTTCGGTCACTGAGTAAAATACAAATATTTGACAGTTTATGTTCGGTCACTACGTAAAATACAGATATTTTACGGATGGACTGCGTGAATGACATGGTTAGAAAAGAAAAAGAAAGAAGACGAGATGCGACCCCAAATAAATTGGGATAAGTGTGATAAAGGTACGAACAAAGTTCAATATTTTTATGAAATTAATATTTTATTAAATATTTCTTATTTAATTTTAAAAATTAATAGCATCACCACCTATTTTTCTGTTCCTTTCTTCTTTTCTGATAAATAAATAAGTAAACATTCGAATCGCGTGGGCATGCCCCGCTACGAGCTGAGACACGGAAACTTGATGGTTGCTACGAAGATCGCCTTTGTAACGCGTAAGGTTATAAAGACGTTTAGTGTAACTTTTTTTGTCATCACATTTTCTTACCTATTCTGTGGTCATCCTAAACATCTTTTTGATGTATTATCTGTTCATACCTTTCCACCGAATCTGAAACATGCCAGAAAACTTTCCACTGAAGATGCCAAAAATAAAAACCTATTACGAAATGTCACGTCAAAATGTTGTTAAAAATATTAAATAAAATGGCTGCAAACGGCTACAAAATTCAATTTCCTATCGTGACGTCACATGATGTCATTTTTCCCAAAACGAATCTTATCCTATATGAGCAAATTGCTTGAGGCGTTTAAGACGCGGTAGTAACATACTTGCGGACCCTGAAAAAACCCTTCGTTGCCCTTCCCTTAGGCGGGTAAGAATAGCCTGTTATTTCATTTTAAATGGTAAAAAGTATTACAGCTTACGTCGTCCCAGTCCCAACTTTAAATAAGATCTTATCTCCTGGATTTGTGGTAAAAAGAGAAATGAAAATAAGGAAGAAATTGGAATTTGTATAACCTTCAGAGAACCGCGAGGTACGTCTGTACCTAAGTACAAAATTATATTATTATTTTTTTCAGTGAAGGAAGTTATGAAGTAATTGTAAGTTAGATGTGAGTGGCAACGGAAGGGACGGCCTAGAAGAACAAAATAAAAAAATAAAATAAAAAATGACCAATTTATTTTTCAATAATTTACAATTCTACCCATTAAGGAATCATCCATCTCTGGATGAAGACCTGCTCTATCTGTTAGAAGGACTTACATTGAACTTATTGGTGAGGTTCTACATAAAGGTCAGGTTCGTAGTACTTGCAAACGGCGTGCGTGTATGACCAGATGTATGAACGTGGTCGAGGCAAAAGGAGTATGTAAGGATCGTAGCAGGTGGCGTTCTGTAGTGGCGGTGTGCCTACCCCCATGGGAAAAAGTCGTGAGTTTGTGTATGTATGTAACTAAGTTATAATTAGTTTTTACAAAGGTGTGAAAATTGTGTGGACAACGTACACACAATTACTAACTATGCGTAAACGCCTTTAACTAATGCACATTGCTCTGTGGAACGAATGGGGAGGTGCTGTCTCGCCACAGGTTTAGTCTTCCCCAGACCGCTTGCCAGTGAGTGGCACACTTCAGAATGCTGTTTCGGGTTTTGAGCCTTTGCGGCCACAAGAGTATTTATGTCCAAAGGGTTTCGTGTTTCTAAAGCCATTTTGGCTCTTTCACCAGAGCTTGCCACCGCTCTACGAACTTTTGGTGGCGTTATGTCTGCGACTAGATAAAGCAGCTGCATCTTGGTCGGTTTAAGGATTGTACATACACTGTTTAACACAGCATTGAGGATAGTAGAGGATTTATTGCTTTAATAAAAACTCATAGAAAATACTCTGATGGATTCATCATGTCATCATTCGTATTTAATTTAATAAGCCTCATAACACCACAAAACTACATATCTCTGAGGTGGCCAACCATGATTTAATTCACGATTTAAAACGTTTCACAATACAATTAATTATTTGGCAATATCAGCATGTGTGGGCATATAATCCAATAATCCAATTTGCCATTTAAAACATGCATTTATATAAATCTAGCAACCGAAATGTTCCAATTTGTTCGCAGCGAATATTTTAAGTAGAAAATATTGCTAGAAGCTTCGTAAAGTGGTAACTTCTATTATTCTCCAGAGGTTGACAGTGTCAGGTTTTCTTTATAATAAAATATGCATTTCTCTAGCAAAACTTCTGCTACTTATTAAATTAAGAGTACAAAACAACCCTCTTACTTTTGCCGTGGAAACTAAAGATGTCCTGCCTTTGTTTATTTTCAAAGGAATTATTTTAAGCATACATTATTAAATATTATTATGCTTCTTACTGTCTAAGTGTCCAGGGGACCAGGGATTTTACAATCTTAAATATTAAATAAATATTTCCACTTTGTTTTCAAAACCTACAAGTTTTCATAAGATATTCTGTGAAACTTGGTTCATAATAATTATGTCCAAAAACAAAAATGATGAACAAAGATTCTTTAATCAAGTGTGAAAAACCGTTGTGTTAAAAACCACAGCGTTTTTACTTATAAAATCTCCCGGGAGTATTTTTTGCAAGAATTGCAATGAAATGGGGCAAAAACCAAGTAACAATCTTGCTTCAGCTGAGGAGCTCGTGTCTAAATAATAACAGCCGCTCTGATCGATCTTTAAGTTTAGCCGTGCTTGCCTAGGTTGATCCGTGGATGGGTGACCACCCATTACATATCGAGTTTCCTCGGAAAGAACGTTAAGCCGTTGGTCCCGGCTGTCATTTGTAGATCTTTGACAGTCGTTCCAGGTAGTCAGTGGCCCAAAAAGTCTGACAACCAGTGTTACCAAGGGGTATCGTATTACCGGGGGCAGATAGGCGGTCGCTCCATGTAAAATACTGGTATTCAGCTGTATCCGGTTAGACTGGAAGCCGACCCTAACACAGTTGGGAAAAGACTAGGCAGATATATGATCTTGCCACAGATAATATAATACTTCGTAATCTTGCTTAAACTTGTTGATTTCTTTATTAGTTGAATTAAATGAAACATGTAACAAAACAAAGAATTTGTAAAAACATTTAAAAAAAAGCGAAGAGAAAAAATTCTTTGTCTCGCAATTTTGTAGACAGGACGCTTTGGTGGGTGACAAATAAGATAAGTTTTCTATTTTCCGCTCAAAGTCACATTATTGATTGGGGACGGGTTTTATGTTGTCAAGCAATTACTTCCAATTCATTTATACGGTACTAGCGACCCGCCCCGGCTTCGCACAGGTGCAATATATACATATAAACCTTCCTCTTGAATCACTCTATCTATTAAAAAAAACCGCATCAAAATCCGTTGCGTAGTTTCAAAGATTTAAGCATACAAAGGGACATAGGGACAGAGAAAGCGACTTTGTTTTATACTATGTAGTGATTTTGTGTTATTCATGCTAATTGTTTAGGGAGTGTATACCAAAGGCAAAATTCAATTCGTCTTTAATGGCGCATAAAGCCTTGATGATCATGATAAATATAACGGAAAATACAATTAAAGAATGATATGCTGTTGATGATGTTGAGCAAAAAAGAGAAAAGCCAAAATTCCCAATAAGAACTTCTAATAAATAGGTGCAGTCACCAGCACATCAAGTTACTACTTACTGTCAAATTTTCTCAGTCGATTTTGAACGTGACCACCAACATTTTATGGTTTAAAATCATTTGGAGAAATTTGACAGTTTGTGGTAATTTGATGTGCTGGCGACTGTACATACTTTATTAATAAATTTGATAAATCGATATTTTAATAAAATAACTATCATTATTTTAATTACGATTATATAAACTAAACTAACAGCAAGCGACTGTAATACATTAAAAAAAACTAAAATGGCGTTAATTAACCCGAGCGTTACACAAGCACTCAAATGTTGCATCGTCCAGTGTCGTACATTGTATGTGGGACACAGATGTCCTGCTGTCACGTCGCACACGGGAAGGCAACCAGCGGTCACCCTCTGCTACCCTAGTACTAGCAAACCAACATTCAACTTAAAACCCAAACAAATACTTTCATTCATATTAATTATAACAAAGTGAAATAATAATACGCTGAAATACAATTTTGTTGTTTAATTTCTACCGTTTTTGGTGCAAGTTAGGCCACAAATTGTTATTAATTACCAAAGTTACGTATGTACCAAACGTAAAGTAAAAAGTAACATTACCTTGAAACTTTGTTTTGAACTTGTGGCTGCTGTGTAAATAAGCGTTTACCTGAATTAACGTATTATTCTGCTGTTGGCTGGATTTTAATTTTAACCTTATGCTCTTGAAAATAATGAATACAATTGTATTTACTCATGGCCTTAATTCTATCCACTGAATTACGTAAATGTAGTAGGTAATATGAGACCAGCCCCCGTAGCATGACCACCGTAGACAAGGATTTCTTTGACGGAATCGACAAAATGACAGATAGTGCAAAGAAATCTGTCAATGTGTCGACACAATCTGTCATTTTGTCGATTCTTCCGTCAAAGAAATTCTTGTCTACGGTGGTCATGCTACGGGAGAAGGGCGGGTCATAAACCGTGGAAATGCCTATCATGAAAAATATGAAGGTAAAATTCACACGCAGAATTTTTCCATTTCACTGATATTAAAAATAAGAATATAATCATTTACCTTTGGATTAAGACGTTTTCCATTGAAGTTTTGTGTCTAACTAGAGCAATGTTAACCGCTGTCAACGTTCCTTCACCATTAGGAAGCTATTGTTGGACTTCTTTCTAGGTCGGTAATCTTTCATTGTTGGTGTTGATACTGTGGTGACAAAATATCGAAAGATTTATTAACGTCAGTCTATTGATATTTTTTGCCCTATTTTTATGTAGGGCGTAAATACGCAAAAACCGTCAAGTGCGAGTACCATCGCGATCGTAGTACCCCAGCCCGCTTTAATTTTGTTATTATTATTAGTTGTTATTTGTTACTTATTTTTTATTTTGTATCTTTTTTTATTCTGTGTGCTTGATGAACTGACGTCAAATAAACTTTATTCTTTCTTTATTTTATAGCGGCAACAGATTCTGTGCTAATTTCAACTGTCTACCTATTACGGATCATGAGATACAGCCCTCTGACATACAGACGGACGGACGGACGGACAGTGGAGGCTTAGTAATAGGGTCCCGTTGGTTACTCGTCGGGTACGGAACCCCTAAAAGCGCGAAAGTCAACGTTTTAATCAAATAACACTGTTCCCATGAAACATTGGTATTTATAAGAGACGTATTATAAAAAGATGACATAAAATTATATTTTTTCAATACAATGTACAATATTTACCTAGAGAGAATTGTTTAAAGCGAATGAAAGCAAAATAACAAAAGAAGACCACCGTTCCAGGCAAAAAATAACTGAAGTCAACGGATAAAAAAATACTGCATAGCACACACGCCATTTTATTGAGAATTCTGGTGGTATTTTCCAACAGTTCATTTAACCAGGCCACGTAGTGCAAACTACATTCTTTGTTCACACCACAGACGTAGGGAAAGATAGATAAGGCAAGCTGGCTTTCTCGGCTTTCTTTGTACAACGGAGTTTGCGAAATTCACAAGTTTTTTCTTAGCTATTTGTGATAGTTATTTGACAGTTTGATACATAAAATCACGCCTATAATCTCCGAAGGGTTAGGTAGAGAATTAGACCTAGTAGTACACTCACATTTAGAGCCTATTGCCATCGACCGGGCATAAATCCAGACTCCGTCGCTGCTACTGAGAAATTCCTAAAGGAAAAACCCAATAACACTTTGCCCGACCCGTAAATCGAACCCAGGACCTTATTCTGTTATAAACTATTCGAAAAATAAACGTTTGGGCCACTATCTCCCACTTAAAAGACTGCACGCACAGCGGAACCGTTATAATACTGATTTTGCAACATTTTCAAAGTCAAATATTCTTTGAATTCATAATTTTGCATTGGACTTAAATTCCAAATATTCCAAATCTTTTTCGCTCAATATACCTTTTCACAGACTTGCTTTTCTACTTTATATATCTGTGTTCACACACAGTTTGTTGTTTCAATACACACACACAATATAATAACCGAAGCCATTAACGATAGAAAATTGTTTAATGGGCGGCACTGATTGGCTGGCTCAGCTCTTAGCCAGTTCCAATATTTGAGCTTTGCGTATTTTGTTGCTATGTTTTGATAAGGGAATCTTTATTGCCCTTTGAGTCGGTTAACAATCCTAAATAAGCATTGTAACTAAACTAGAGTAGTGTAGGTCGCTTGTCCTATCCTAAACTAACATTAATTGAAGTGTATTTTGCACATTGTAGTCGTCGTACATACATACGTAAAGACACGCCTTCCCCCATGGGTTTAGCCCGCCAGACTATTCCCAAACCACTGTGAATTCGGAAAGCCAGAATCGATCACCAGAAAAGCGCCGAGAGAATGAAGCATCCCAAAGAAACAATTTAACTGTCTTGGATCCTGTAATGAAATTATTCAGAAAAAAAAATAGGGGAGGAGTGCGAATTAGTACATTTTGATACAAGTGGTGAAACTTTGTCATTGCAGCCGAGGCGGAATTCACACCCAAACCGTAGGCGAGGGTGTTATGGATGGTGAAATACATTGCATCTTGCATGCACCTAATCGTAGTGGGAAAAGAGTCAGTTTTCGAGAAAGTGTACTGAAAAACATAATTTCGACTTCACTTTCCTCATGGGGTTAGGTAGAAACTACCGAACGACGATTGTTATGAGACTAACTTACTCCTTTCGCCTCGACCACGTTGATGCGTCTAGTGGCCTACTGGCTACTATAACGTCTTAAAGTAGTATGTTTAATCTAATTCCAGAGTAGGAAAGAGATGGCGCTAGACGTCCTTTGTAGCTCCGTCTCTTTCTCACACTGGAGTGACAAATATTTTTTTATCTAAAATACAGTGAAAGTGCCAGGGTAGCCCGCGAAATTTTTTTTTTCTTTTTTTTTTGCAATTTGCTGGTCAGTGTCAGGTTGTATGTTCATTGATATATAATTTGCGACCGTAACAAGTAGTAGTTACAGGATTATAATCAATACAACCCTTAAAGTTCATTTATCGTTCATCGCGGGCTACACCTTTACACGTCATGGTAACCCCCTTTTTTTTAACCCCCTGGTAATACACGCACGCCAGTTGCAAGTACTACGTACTCCAATTATTCGTTTCGAATTAAATTGCAGACTAAAAACTGTATTTTACTAGTCAGCACAAAAATTCTAATTGAAAAAGGTTTTTTTAAAGGTCGTTACGATTCCCAATTGTTAACTTTCGGCTGACGGTAAAATAATAGTGTTGTGAAAATGAGACTTAAGATTCTGTTTTTATTTCATTTGCATTTCAATTTTAAACGGCTGAATAGAAAATTAAATCGTTTAGGCTTTGAGAATTTCGACTAGTCGCATCGATTGTTTGCTTTTCAGTTTGGGACATGAAAGGCTTTCCATGAGTATGCATGAATGGGTGTTTCTACGTCGGGCGCAGGCACCTTGGTTAGTGCATTCATTCCTGACCGGCAGCATACGCTATTGTCACTTAACATAATATCTATATATATAAAATGGTAAACTGACTGGGTGATATATCAACACACAGCCCAAACCGCTGGTCCTAGAGACATGAAACTTGGAGGGTGTGTTCTTTGTGAAGAGTAAGTATCCACTAAGAAAGGATTTTTGGGAATTCCACCCCTAAAGGGGTAAAATTGGGGATGGAAGTTTATATGTAAGTCCGTCAGTTTTGAAGTTAGGATCTTCAAATTTTGTGTTGAGGCTGGCGATTGAAAATTAATTTATACGTGTCTCAGAGTTTTTGATAATTCTAGGGGGATGATGGTAAGTAACTATGTTAGTTCGGCTGGGATATTTTTCGACATCCACGCGGGCGGATCCGTGGGCAAAACAATTCCTGAAGGCTGAGACAGAGGTGTAGCTAATAGTACACCCAGATTTCGCCAGTTATGTTTTAAGTCCCATGTAATAGGGGGCGAGTCTATTGCCATCAACCGGGCACAAATCCAAACGCCGTGACTGCCATTAAGGAATTCCTGATGGATAAACCCAATATCACTTTGGCCCGACCCGGGAATCGAACCCAGGACTTCATGAGTCGCGTTTGCGACCACTCGACCAACGAGTCAGTATATTGTCATATGTCTGTATAATATCAATCTGCCCAAACAACACCTAAGGCTTGAACTTATATAATGAAAACAAGAAAAAAACACTCTAATTACTTACTACATAAAATCTCTATTAATTTGAAATATACTGAGCCATTTCCATACATACTTGAAACAAAAGCATCGCGCGAATAACAACACGTACCTAGAGAGCGGCACACGGAACGCAATATTTTATAACTGAACAAAATGAAAATTTACTACTCCGAGGGAACACCGTGAACGATTAATACCCCTCTTTCGTTCAGCTCGCTGGTCTGAACGAACCTAATGAACATAAACAATAAAATAACAAAAGATGAGTGAATGGAATTTCCTATCTATTGTCAGGCTTTACAAATTGGTCCGTCTGCTTTCCACAAAGGGGTCCTAGTCACAGTCACTAGTGTTAGGGCAGTTAGGTTTAAATTTGACCGGCGCATTTCGGCTTTTATAGCCGAAAACTCAATTAATGGTGAAATTGGCTGCGCGGTTCCTGAATACGAGTCGTGTCGGCTTCGGCTAGGTCAAGGATCGAGTTCGTCGTGTGACTCGTGTCGTGTGCCACTTCAATGTCGGAATCAAATAGTTTTGAACGGCGAACATGCATAGGAATTTTGTGGACTTTTTGTGTTGTAGTTCAAACAGTTTCGAGTACTGGCATTGGAAGCGAATAGCAATATGTAGAACCATTTTTTTTCTCATAGCTGAAAAACAAAAATTACTCAGATACCTTATTCATACGCAATTTATTAAGGCGCAGATATACGACTTTTAACGTTTTTAAATTGAACATCACGTCTAAACTTGTAGCCTTATTTCTTTGAAAAAAATATATATTATACTAGACAATTTTCTTCATAATTTGATATGTGAAAATGTGAAATTATATTTTTATAACATAGTGTAATTAATTTGTAAAGTAATGTCTAACGCGGGCAAAAAAACGATAATCACGCAAAAACTATCGGGCGTATTTGCATGAAAATTTGACCATCTAAAAGACAATTAATGAGCCATATTTTAGTATACGACTTTTATTTGTATTGTGTTTGATAAATCAAGGAGGGTTGTTTTTTCGAAAAAACTTGGTGCGCGTTGAAGCGGGAGCCCTTGCGGGCGATGGCTCGAATACTCGCTCAAGGTCGCTGGCACTTAATGTCGCCTTAACTGTAAACATTAAACCGTGGATAATTCCATATCTCGAACGATGACAGAAACAAATAAAAATTAATTTGTAAGTCGTTTTCATTGGTTTAGTGGTCGCAATCGCGAGTGCTGAGCATGAGTTCTGAGTTCGATTCCCGGATCGGGGAAATTGTTACTGGGTTTTTCCATTAGGAATTTCTCAGTCGCAACCACGGTGTCTGGATTTGTGCCCGGTTGATGGCAATAAGCTCGCCCCCTATTACATGGGACTTAAACATAACTCGCGAAATGTGGGTGTACTATTAAGTACACCTCTGCCTAACCCTTCGGGGATTACAGGTGATGTTATGTTATGTTGTTTTATTTACGATTCCATTATAATTTCCCTACGTTAGTTAAAAAAATCATTGAGTTTATCCGTGATCACGTTGCTTGCAACATTACCCAAATATCGGGAACTCAAAACAAAAAATAAACATGGAAAATATCCCGTTTCTAGTGTTAATGATAAAAAAAATCATAATTAAATATAAGAGAAAAATGAGTACAAAAGTACCTATTAGGACGCCAAACAGCTTATAGGTATACCTAGTGCTTCAAGCTAATATCTACTTACAACGCCAAACTGCCCATCAATCATTGATCGTTATCATCAATGGGGTATTTATTTCATGGTCTAGGAGCATTTGGTCGATTTCTCATCATTACGGTGTCGAGTAATTTGAATAATGACTAAAGTGCCCGTAAATGGTAGGCAGCTGTCAATTAAACTACATATTAGATACGTTATTCTAATAACATTAAAATGCAACTTGTGTGTAATCATGAGAATGACAAAGCATTTCGTTTTCAATGAATTATTCGATTACCTTCACATTCGCTTATAATATGGTTTTGTAAGAGTTTACTCTTTTAAAACCATATTACAATAATTAATTTTAAGCAATACCTATAACGTCAAGTATAATGCATCGTGTATTACGACGGCGTCCATATTATACTACATTATTTTTAGTATATGCGAAACCTGAATATAGTTTGTTCAGAATAAGTAACTGAATCGATTACAATCCTTTTTAAAGCATGTTATATTTTGTCCCAAAAATATTTAAAAAAAGTTACAAGTTGGACACCGAGCGACATTAAGTACCTATCGCAATAAATTAGGTACCTACTGCCAAATTATATTTATCAATGAGCTCAAGACGACGTTGGAGGCCCGCGCGCGGGCGCGTTGCATGCTGACCACGCTTTTGTGCGGACAACCAGGTAACAGAATAAGTTTATAACTTTGTGATTTTTTATGATACAGTTTTGAAATTTTGTACATAGATTCTTCACATAAAAATATTCGACACGCGTATCAGGTTTCGCATGTACTAAAACTAATGTTGTATATTATAAATATGTTATTTGCCCCTCAGTACTTCCAATCCGACGGAAAACAGATTGATATAGATACAGTAGCTTATGAAAAAGCTTTTGTTATTTTAGAATTGAATTTAAAAAAACATAAGCATGGAAAGAGCGATAGAAAAACGTCTCTAATAGGACAGCATAGGCTTGAAATTAGGTCACTCCTTTTCTGTTATCAGAATCTGTTGCTTTAATTCGACAGTCATGATTTTCAATCTTCATAAAGACTTCCTTGAATTTTCACGTTAAAAAGCAAAAAAAACTCACGTAAGGCTGCTTATTCTATTGTAATCCTTTAAAACGTAATTTATTATTACAAAAACAATTGGAGAATTCAATTTCAAGTTCTTATATTTTATGTGGTCCTTGGAAACTCCTGTATACTAAACTTCCTCGATTTCTTTAAAAGTTTAAGAGGAGAAGCGTACATACGAAACATACTCAAAGTTATGTAAGAAGCGACTTGTATGTTTTCATTGCTTAAACTTAGTTACGCCAAGAGTTCAAGCCAATTTCCTGAGAGTACGTGTTTTAATAACGGTTGCATACATCCCGTTTTTCTTCACTCCACATAATATATTCACTTCACATAGTACACATAGCAAGTAGGTAGGAATACGAAAGAGGTCTGAGCGAGGGGTTAATCTGTCAAACAAGAGCTTTGTTGCAAAACGTAAAGATTATAGAAATCCATACCTAGAAAACTCACAGCCCTCCATATATTTGTATGCGGAAAGCTCTGATAACAAAATTGCTGTAAAGAGTACTATAATGAAACTTGATAGATATTGGCACATTTTTCACAAAATTCCGGAGGCGACCGCAACTGCAAAACGATTGGTTTCTATATATATCTATGCAGACGCTTTTTTTAATGGCGACATTACCGGCTGACAACCAGTTTTACCAAGGGGTATCGTATTACCCAGTACTAACTAGGTTGTGGACGTCAGATAGGCATCGTTCCATGTAAAATACTGGTATTCAGCTGCATCCGTTTAGACTGGAAGCCGACCCCAACATAGTTGATGATTCCCGGCTATTGCCGTTTACATAGAGTAACGTAGAAATCAATAGTGTCGCTGCGGTCGGTCATTCTGTCAATTGGGGGCTTTGCTGCTGCAGTTACGGTGTGCAGTAGCCTTCGAAATTGTACCCACTGCGACACATCAAGCTCTATATTTCCAGTATAACATGGCCTCGCTTTGTATAGATTTCCCCTACAATGAGAGATTCGTATAAACTGGTTTTTTACAGCTTGATTGGTCGACGTGTGTACTGGACTGTGCTTGTTTTCATTTTTGTTTATAAATGAAACCCTTTACTAACCAACTTGTTTACTTTGTCGTAGGAACGTCACCTTCGTGGGAGCAGTTCGTGAGGGAGTCGCTAGTGCAGGCAGCGTGGCCCGTAGCGTTGGTCGCTCCGCCCAGGCGGGCACTCACAGTGGACCACCAGTGAGTACCATTCTTTATGTAAACGGAGTATGTGGATGATTGTGTGATTGCTGGTGTACACTTTGTTGCAGGATCAAATGTAGAAGTCGAATTTGCTCTACTTAAAGACGTTGGTAGGACTATTAGGGTTTGTTACAGTTTTTTAAAGCAATAACACAATTTATAATTTGAAAAACTAATTTATTTATTCAGTTATATTCGACTTCATAAGTAATGCCAAAGACAAAGTAAATATTACTACTTCGATTTAACATTAATCTGCCTATATCTAAAGCAACATAACTCCTTCCCAAAAGCAATTCTGAGACGGAGAGAGACAGGCGTATAAATTGATATCTCAATCATAATATAAACGTGTCGCTTTTACCTCAGCCGCGAGCAGTATGAATTCTCAAAGCATATTACACTAGATATTTTCAAAATACGTTGCGCGTCGCGAGAATCGAGAAATAGCGAGTATCCGATTTGTATTCCGATACTTTGACGAGGCAAATCGTGTACACAGTACACAATGTTAGTTTTTTTAGCAAAATACGTTTGAATGGAATCGTTGGAACCGTAAATAAAGCTGCGCAATGTTCAGTCACATATTTTTCATGAAATCATGAACCGCGTGTGTGTAATGGACCCTAAAAATAAAAATTGCGGATTATTTTTAGACCAACGTTGGCATGAATGGTCCATTTAAGGTGGGTGAAAAATTGATCCCTATATACGTACCTATGTTACAGGTAAGGTCCATTGTGAGCTTAGTAGGTACGATACGGTACGTAAGAACATCTCAATAGGTATTGTTCCCAGATTAAAACGTCGCGTTTCATAAGAATTTGAGCACTCGAGGCGATGAGGGTATACATGATTTATGAGGCTGAATTGTTACCTAGATTGTACCTTTTAATATAAGGGCTCATGAAATATAGCGCGAAGTAAAATTAATCCTTTTGAATTTGTAATATGCTATGAGAAAGTTGTACGTATGATATTTTGAAGCTTCTACGTAATTTTTCATTTTAAACATCATTTCTATTGGTATCTTTATGTTTAAAGAAACTGAAACAATATGTACCTAATTGATAAAAACATTTTGACGAACCACATAGGCAAAATTGTTTTACATAATAAACTAATTAAAGTTTAAGACATAGCAACTACATTCAATCATTATCAGCCTACAGCAGTCCACTGCTGGACATAGGCCTCCTCAATCGCCCGCCACTCAACTTGATTCTCAGCAACTCACATCCAGATGCTACTACTAGCCACCCAGCGAAGATAGTCACTCCACCGAGACCGACTCCACTTTAGGTTTGCTAATTCGCGGTCTCAAGAACGCGTCTACCAAAACGGTCATTGGTTCTACGGCAATACATTCAATGCACATCACTAATTCTATTTGTGCCATTTCTAATTGCATCAAATTAGTTAAATGCGCGTTAATTAGGTCTCAAATTGTTTACCGGATATTCATTTTTCATTTTATTTCATGTAACAATTTTTACATTGTATCGAATTGTTTCACAAAATTATAAAATTACAAAAAAATTCAGTAGCAATCATTATTATAACAGTAACCAAAAAAAAAATTAAACATTTGCAATTCCCCTATTATTTTGTTACATAGCAAAAAAATAAAAAAAATGTGATACTAATTTCCATACAAATGTCAAAATTCAGAATAATCAATATCATATAATCTCTTCCCTGGTGTAGAGACTATAATCGCTAAATTATAGTTAGGCAGGTAAAACTAGAACACTAGACCATACTCTCCTCTGCTAGGCCACGGCTTCCTTTGTTTCTTCTTTAGTATTTCTTACCAATTTTTCTAAGAATGACATACAAGTCGTTCGGCAATCTTCTTCGTGGTCTAGCGCAGTCACGTCTTGATGTTTGAAGACATAAATCCTGAGTAAGTTCTTTGGGTTCACAGTTCCTCCAACAAGCGGCAACCGTAATATTTGTTAAGGCATACCTAATACTCCAAACTTAGATAGTTTATGAAAACCCTTTTATTACTTCGCTACATCTTTTCCAATTTAAGTTTTCCAAAATACTTTGTACTGACACAGCATAAATATTGGAAACAAGTTCACGTTTCACCGCCTCAAACAGAAAACTAACTTTACTCAGATCGCATCACTGTAATTCATGAACTTAGATCAAAAAAGTTGTAACACAAACACTAAGCAAGCTTCAGTTTGTAATCTAACTACAATAAAATATAGCTGAGTATAAGTTTCAGCAAGTTTTTATCCGAGTCTGGTAACATGAGAAAAACAACCGGAATGAGTTTCTTTTCTACGTAAACAAACCAGTAATTTATGTTCAGGACTCAGGAATGTCATCTATTTTGATTGCATAACATAAAAATAACATAAGACCATACTTGTTATCTCCGAAGGGTTATGCAGAGATGTACCTAATAGTTCACCCACATTTCGCCAGTTATGTTCTAAGTCTTATGTAACAGGGGACGAGCTTATTGCCATCAACCGGGCACAAATCAAGACTCTGTGGCTGCTATAGACAAATTCTTAATGCAAAAAATCAATAACAATTTGCCCGACCCGGGAATCAAACTGAGGAACTCATGCTCAGCAGTCGCGCTTGCGACCACTAGACCAACGAGGCAGCAGAAGCACAAGCACAGCGATAAGCGTCAGACACGAACGAGGCAGGCAGTATCTTGATTAAAACCAATAAATTGTGGTATTAATTACCTACGGCTAAATTGCATTTATCTGCAACCAGCAAAAGTTCGCAACCCTGCCTTTCTAATTGACCTCACTAAAACCATCCCAATGGAAACCATCTATGTATGGAAAGAGGCACCATGTTCTCTTGAAATACCACCGGAAACCACTATATGCAACACTTGTTGGGGCACATCCCTTGGGAGACCGTGAATACTCATGATGAATATTATTGCAGAATATTACATTGTTTGAATAACTAAAGTGAATGCATTTAACCATTCAACTAATATCACACATGGGAAAACATACTAAATACATAATCAAAACAGTACACGTTTTTGGCGCATATTCATGAAAATTAATCAACCTTGTGTAGCATTCGTGCGCTCAATGTATTATTTTCAACAAAGTTAGAATCCACACCTGAAACGTTGAAATAGTTGGAGGTCTGCTTGCCCCCCTGGGGAGTAAAACACGCGCAAAACACAGCTGTTCTGACCTAATTACACATTAGAACATGTGCAAATATTTATTTCGTACACATTGTTATAAATGCCTATGCTATGTTCATGAAAGTTGAGGCTTTGAGACCCACGCGTAGCGCGTTTGTAAATAGAGACAAAATAAGTTATTTAAACTACCTACAACAAATTGTAATGGAAGGTATACATTAACATTGAAATCTCTAGCGGTCATAAAAACTTCTTGAATCTCCGAGTGAGCCCCGAAGGTTACTTACATTTACTATCTAAATGAAACGATGTATAACACGCAAAAATATGGCGAAAGTCAGTTCACGCAAGAAAAATTAGGCTGCTCTTAAAAATCAATAGTGAAGAAAAAGGTATTTAAAAGATAGAGACAAGTTCACGTCAAATATATTAGACTAGCACTTCGCCCGCGACTTCATCCGCACAAAACGATATAGCTCGGCTAATTTATATGATATAAATATAATTTATACCCTATGTTACTTCCTGTTAATTTAGCTTACTATTGGTGAAAAAATGGTTAAAATCGATCCAGAAGTTTCGGAGCTTATTCGGTACAAACAAACAAAAAATCTTTCCTCTGTATAATACAGAAAAAAACATTATACATTTATAACTAAACCACAAAAGAAAACGTTGCAGCTGAAACATAGTTAATCAGTTTATTTTCGTTATTTATTACGGAGACCTTATTTCAAAATAAATCACTGGACGTGTAAATAAATGGTTTAAGAGCACGACCTGCAGTGATAAATCTGGAATGACATATTATACACTTGTGACAATTATTAATTACACTTCGAGTGAAGAATTAAAGTTGTTATTGCATGTGTTATTTGTAAAACCAAATCAGATTCATGATCGAACGGTGGTTTTGTAATAATGAGCGTTTTGTGTTTTTATTTTCTCTTACTTTTTTATGATTAATTTAAAATTCGTTTAATTGTAGTTAATAAATAAATACACCAATGAATTAAAGCTACTTATAGAATAATTAAAACTAAATATTTTTACAAAAAAACTTCTGTGACTAGTCGTTTTTGATGTGGCTAAATATGGCTTCCTTTTTTACTTTCGTCTCTTCTGACTTTGTAATGAATATCCCAAATGTATAAACCTAGTAACACATTTTGGGCGCTTCATCAAACAACGACGTGTACAAATACGACTTACTTAAAGTGGATTGATTTTCTGAAGACTAGAAACCTACAGATACTTAGGAATGAATTGTTATTGACTATCGATCGTCATGCTAGAACGATAGAACGTCATCGATCCCTTACGAAAATAGAAATAAGTACATCTACATATTCAGAATGCGGCCAAGGAAAGACAATCTAATGCCGCTGGCGCGATAGGCATAGCGTCTGACAAAGAAATTGTTACCTATCAACACAATTTGAAACTTGACATTGGTGGTGGTTGTCATGAGTATTCACTCATTCATTTGTTCAGATAACCAAGATCCATTGAGTTAGTAACAATATACTTAGGTAACCTATGTTAGTGTTTAACTTAAAACACAGACAGTGTACAGATGAACAGTGACCTCACCAACGAGCTGTCATGCCTCCCGACTATGGCGCTCAGAAGCGCGCACTATGGCGCTCTTTGATCAAGGAGGATTGTCGTCTTTTTGATTTCCCAAAGTGGCGTTCAACGAATCCCACTAGTAAAAATTGTGAGCCCGTTCTCACCTGGGAAAAAAACCTAACGATTTTATTATTTACTTCGAGGACAAAGTACAGGGGCGGATTAAATGCCATAGGCATTTTCTACCAGTCAACCTTTGGGTGATGCAGACACAAACAGTGGTAGGTGTATATCTGAAAATAATTTAATTTAATATAAGATAAACTACAAGGCTATATAAATACTATAAATATAAATCAAATTATATATATATTTAAATAGACATTTACACGGATATACTAAAATAAAAAGACAAACAATGAGGAAAAACGAAACTGCCAGCTTTTCAAAGATAAACGATTGGTTGCCATCCTGATTTCCTGGCGTAACGCATTCCACAGAGAAATAGACTGGACGAAGAATGATCGGTGAATACAGTCAGTGCGGTGAGAAGGACATGGAAGAACGCGGTAATACGATAAGCGCTGACTCCTATTATAGTTACGAACGTTAGTTGGTTATAGTGATTTACGAATGGCAAGATAAATGCAGTGGTTCTTAGCCTAAAAATTACCAAAGCACTTTTTCCTATGAAGTGGAACGCGTAGATAAACACAAATAATGCGTTTCCTGCAAGGTTGAATGAACTAACGACTGGCAAATTGTAGCAATCGACGGAAAGGATCCTTCGCTACCCTTTCCTTCCTGTACAAACTTGTCTAAGTAAGGTCTCTAGTGCCAATGAATTATTTATGAAGAGCTACATGAAAACGTTCTAAGTAAGTAGCTCGTTTAATACCATTCGTTATTTAGGTAACAAATGGACATTCTTTTGGAATAAACTAAGTGTCGTTGAGAATTTAGTGCGCTGGGACTGTGACTGCAAGCACATAATATGGCAACCCCCAAATGTTGGTGGGTGTTCCGGAAACTACCTAGGTATATAAGCTCTAACTATCCATACACGAAATACTTTCAGAGAATTATGTAACGGCTATAAAGAAGCCACTTCAAGGCAAAAAAAAAATCTAAGTATATTTTTATAAAAAATAATTAATTTAAAATTACTTGAGTCACAAAATAAATACTGACTCCTTATTTTTACAACATCCATTACGCTAGTTTACTACGTCGTATTTACCTACTGTCATTGCTAGAATAGGGAGTAAAGGTTTTATGCAAAAAGACGCAAGAGAATTTAGAATTATTATAATTTCGTAAAAACAAAAATACTCAGGTAATTTTTATTTTTCATTGCTCTGGTGTCTTTACGACTTACAGAAGTTACTCTTAAAATATTTCGTGTATGAAAAGATAGACCTTATATACTTACATTAAGGGACTACTTCAATTCAATGATTTAAGATGCTCTCTTATTTTCAAACTACAATCATAAACTCACAAACAAATGCGGTGATTAGATAATGGTGTTCTACTGGCTGCTACTAAGCGGTAGCAGCATAAATTTAAATTAATTTCCCTTTTCAAGAAATGAATTGTTTCGAAAAGTCTTACGATGAAGCTGACACAAACAGACGAAAATTTCCAAACAAATAAGAATAATGAAACTTAATTTCAGAACAGACCGACAAAGTATTCGACGAACTTATTTTTGGGCAAAGTTTCAAACAAATACAGCAGTTCAATGACATTTGCAAACACGAACCGCAAATTAAAATTTGTCGTATCGTGGCTAGGAACTACGAAATGCATTCAAAGCATCATTTACTCTGATCCCCTTTGAGACGTCTCAGCTGAACTTCACAACGTTTCATGCTAATCCACAATTTGTTCCACGGTGCAGACATTGTTGTTAGGAATTTACTATGCAGACGTAGTTCGGTGAAATGTAAACGTGTAGACACGAACGGCACGGAAATTAGGTGTCTCATGGACGCTGGGCGACAGTGGTCGAACGTGGATGACAGTGCCGGACGTGTGTGTACACGGGGACAATGCTCAGGGGTTCTGAGCACGGACGCTGTGGCTAACCGACGTCATTTGACGACGCCGCCGGAATGAATGTGGATAACAAAGTTATTGCACCATTGTGTAAGACGCCATAAATGGCGTATATCGGTGGTTTTTTTTTAAATTGGCAATATTTGATTATTTTCTTGTATAGTGAGTTACTAAAATCTCATTTGAATCATAAATGCTACTCTGGCACTTTGTTAGAAAATTTTACATAAGACGAAAATATATAATTATAGTATTCTGTTTACAGTCATAACATAATTCCGTAGCTTCCAAATTCACAAATAAGGTTAATCTGAATTATATCCTAATCGGGCGCACAACGTGATAGGTACATTATTGTGACACGTCTAATAAATATTTATGAGCAGAAATTGGGAGTAATTTAAACAGGATTAACTCCACCATACATCTTGGATCATATACAAAGGGATCATTAAGAGAGGGGATATCTCTAGGCCGAATACTGAACAATATGGCTGATTGACGTCACGGCAATGAGAAGCTGTATTATCTCGTGGCTAAGTGGCTACGTCATTCATGGCCGGCCTTGCCTTAAACTTAGGCTATAATATTAGTGGTGATTATATACCTACCTACCGTTCAAGGCACTGAACTTTGTTTTGAAAAGGTCAATGCTTTCACAATTAGGCACTTTATTCTATTCTATTAAGAACTAGATTTCAACTGACTAATATTTACTTAATAAAGTATCTTTTTTGAAAGAGAAATTAAGAAGTTAAATTATTTAAAGTGTAGTGTACTTAAATATGGTAAAGAGAAAGTTTAATTAGGACTTAATAAACGTAAGTTTATCAAAGATGGTAAGAATTATTTAACTTTTAATAGTTTCTTCAGATGAAGCTATGTTCAAATAAGGTCATATTATAAATAGACCTGTATATCAAGAAAAAACTTTAGAAGCGAAAACAAGCACGAAATAGCCAGTTCTTAACAATTACTGTCACTGTTAGCTTGTGTCATCCCACTGCTAGGCGAAGGCCTTCCCCCATGACTTCCGAATCTTTCGATCCGGGGCCAATATGGACCACTGGTCGTTGGTTCTGTCCAGCTCGTCCCGCCATCTCCTGCGAGGTCTACTCAACGTGGTTATTTTGGCCCACAGCTCGTCGGGCATATGGTAGACAGGGCCAGCCTAGTCCCACTTCAGCTTAACGGCTTTTTGAGCAACGTCAGTAATTTGTGTTTTGGACCGCAGTGTGTGTTATCTTAACAATAACGTTCGAATAATAAAAACTTAGTTAAACCAAGAATTTTCCGACATCTGGCTATGGAATGCTAATAGATTCTGCCTAAAGGGAGATTCATCCCTACCTAAGCTATAGTGGTTTTCCGAAAGGTTCAAGACCTGAAAATACTTCCCTGAAATAACATTAGAAGGTCGGTTCTTGTTTTATTATAACCAAAGTTTATAACTTATCGAATTAAATAATCCAATTCTATCCACTAAACTGTTCGGAACTTAAGGATAATTTTATCTTCAGAAAAGATTTACCAATTAATATTTACTGTTATTCTTGAAAATTACGTTTTCTTCAACATTTCTTAGTTATTAATACAAACTAAAGTAAACGTTCTGAATTAGAATTTAGTTTCTTTATTCCGTGGTAATAGGTGTTAAGCGGACAGACCGCGTAAGAAACACTACCCTGCGCTCCATTACTCAAGTTGCAGATGTTGGACAAAAAACAGCCAAGCTGAAGTGGGAGTGGGCTGGCCACGTAGCACGAATGCGCCCGGAGAGACCTGTCGGAGGAAATCGCCGTCGAGGTAGACCGCGGCGAAGGTGGTGTGACGATCTGATCTCGTTTGCGGGGCGACCATGGCCTGATATCGCACAGGACAGAGAGGTTTGGAAGGAGAAAGGGGAGGCCTTTGCCCAGCAGTGGGACACTCAAACAGGCTAACAAAAAAAAAAAAAAAAAATTCCGTGGTAATGGAAAATTCTTAAGTTATAATGTGAGTGATTGTTTCCTTAGTCATGTAAAACGCGACGTTTCGACATTCTTATCGCTGTTATTACGTCATTGTTAATATTATAAAACTCGAACAAATCCAAGAAATCACTTAGCATATTATAAAGGGTGTAACTAGACCCTTAAAGAAGCCGAAAGGCACTTGTTCTCCCCGTCGTTGCGATATTTTTTTTTGTTCTTGATCATACCTGGGAACAATCTCGTTACGAAGATATTGGGGGTCAAAGTTTCAACTTTATCACATGATTTTTTTAAATACCCTTTTTTAATGTATGTAAGGTAAAGATTTTTACTTTAAACAGCTCCACGACCCCCGTTCTATTCAAACCATCCATCAGCACAATCTTTTGAGTGCGTTACATTGAGTCCTACCGTAAAACATGATTTTTCACCACAAAAAAAAGTCGTTACCCAGCAATCATTTTTGCGTGAAGTTACTTAGTTTGATGTGCTTGGTTGACGGCTTAGTGAAGGGTCCGTTTACACCTTGTATAACAAAGTTTCATGGAAAAAGTGACGTCACCACTTTTTCCACGATGTTTTCCTTTTTCCTCATTTCTATTCCGTTTGCAGATAGTTAGTAATTTCCTTTCGGATGAACGTAGGTACTCGCGTCTCAGCCATCTCAAACAAAGTGAGATGAACGTCTTAACCTTGTTTGACGGCCTTGTCGAGTGTACTTTAGTCAATGAGCTCTTTTTGGGCGGTCTTACGTTGTTCACTTAGAGCACCTCCACAATGGCCACAGTCGATGTATCTCACACATTGTTGTTCGTTTCCACTCCAGCATAACCTCTGAATAGGAAAACCTTCTTTATGTTTTGTACACCGTGTCATCATCATCGTCATCATCGTCAGAAAAAAACTAGTTATTTGTGAGAGAGTTTTGTGTGAAGTCCTTAATCCAAGCGTCCATTGTATGTAGCCTGTCAATGGCCATATATTGAGGTAAAAGTGGCAGCTATTGTTTCATGGATTATCCGCAGCGAGCCCGTAAAAGGTAGAAAAAAGCTACTCACAGCGAGGAAACTTTAAACGCGACGATTAATTGCAAATTGCGGTATCCCTGTAGTTAATCTGTTTCTGCCTGATTCTTACCTGCTTTTAACCATTAAATAGCTTTTGAAGTAAAATAAAATAAAGTGTGTTTGCCAAGCTTTTAAAGATTGAATTCCGATTCCCAAATTAGCCTGAAAGGTAATTGATTTTTTGTAGTTAAGAGAAAATTTTCAGCTAATAAAAAATTTGATTCAGAAAATTAATTACGTCTTACAGCTTATTAATTCAGCTATATTCCGGAATTGGAATGGTGCCTAATGTTCTGCAGAATTTAGTCTCCTGGGATTAATAAACAAACGCTCGTATTATTCGGTATTACAAATATTCCATTTTATCTGTGCTAATAATGCCACCGGGGATGTTGTTGATACAAGGTCATGAATTTATAATCATGTTTATCTAAACAGTAGTGCTATAGTTTCAATGTTTCAACTAGATAAGTACCTACTAGGTATAGCTACAGATATTGCACTCAGAGTTTAACATTCGCCGTCAGCACTGCTTTGCAGGGACACTAATGTGATTGCTTTTTGTGAGATTTACAAGATTTTACGTAACAATTCAGGATGAATAAAACGGCTTCTAAACTCCGCGACATTTTAAGCAAAACTGTATACCTACATTTATTATTAAACAAATTAGGAACGTCATAACTTTGTTACTTTTACTGATCTTATTTATACTATAAGCTAATAAAGCGTTGAAGCGTTTTTTGTTATGCCTAGGAGGTCCACCACCAATAAACGCTTTTCCATTAAAAAAAAATATATATATATATACATTCCATTTTCAAATAAAATGAATAATTCCCGCAACTGTATTTGTTTAAGATAAAATATACAATATCTGTGCCTAATGTACACTGAATACATTATGTATGTAACCTAATACACACAGACGTGTTCACAATTAATCCAAGTCAGCTACTATTAGTTAATTAATTTGGAAATGTTGACAGCAGAATATTTGTTCATTTGATAAATTACCTACATATGCATGGTTTTGTGCTTCATTTTCTGGCATCTTCCAACATAGGGATTTTGACAGTATTTATATAATACAGGGTGTAAACAGACCCTCTCGAAGCCGTCAACCAAGCGTACTGAACATCAAACTAAGTAACTTTACGCAAAAAAATATTGCTGGGAAAAGACTTTTTTTTTTGGAGTGAAAAATCACGTTTTACTAATTGTGATACTGTGGACTCATTTTACGCGACTCACAGTTCAAAAAATTACGCTCGTTTGGCCTTAGCCTTAGACGAATAAGTTAATCTACAAGACCATAGCTGTCGTTTCATGTAAGACACCGGTATTCAGCTGCATCCAGTTAGACTGGAAGTCGACCCTAACATAGTTGGGAAAATGCTAGGCAGATGATGATGATCAGACCAGAATAGACCTCAAAGTTCATGCGATGGTGGATTAGGCTTATCGGAGGAACAAACAATACCTATCACTTGCATGACGAATAACTCTCATGATTTAAGAATTTCTTTAGGCACATGACGGACCTAAGGTCCAAAAGGTCTTCAAGGTCATCTTCGATAAACTAATTCAATTTCTACTCTAGATTAGTTGTAAGTTAATGTTGCCTGAAACAATCTAAGATTGTTTACTTGTTGTTAATTTTAGGTTTTACCAAGATATTTTAGCGCTACAATCTAGGTTGGAAATGGTAAATTAGTTTTGTTTTGAATACTTAGGTGTTATTATTACTGAAAGCAAGCCCTTTTAGACGAGCGATTTCTTAAAAGCTCAACATTAGTTTAAACCAAAGCATTTAATTTCAGCATTTTATGTTTTCACTCATCTTGTTTATTCTAAGACGGTTCTATACGAGTATACTTGCCGTTAAAAAACTGTTCTGTGTTAAAAATGCGGACAAACTTTAATTTTAACATAACATCACGACTGTAATCCCCAAAGGGTTAGGCAGAGGTGTACTTAAATAGAACACCCAACATTTCGCCTTATGTTGAAGTCCCATTTAATAGGGGGCGAGCCTATTGCCATCAACCGGGCACGAGTCCAGACTCCGTGGTTGCTACTGAGAAATTCTTGATGGAAAAACCCAATAACAATTTGCCCGACCCGGGAATCGACCCCAGGAGCTCATGCTCAGTAGTCGCGATTGCGACCACTAGACCAACGAGGCGGTCTTTATGACATTAATTTTATTATGGCTTATACAAATACTACCTTATTTCCTTACTTGGACTTTTAGTAAATAATGCTTTTTCATTACCACAAGTAGGTAAATAGGGAACTGAAAACAACACACTTCCATTTTTCTCTTTAGAAATGATCAGCATGCAATTATTTTACAAATACTCGTTTGCTTCAGATGGAAATTGAAAATTATGGAAATGGAGTCGGACAATTTCTCGTTTTTCTTTTCACAATGCTTACTTGAGCAATGTGTTTTTAATTAAAATGTTTTCATTTCTATTCTTGTTCATCCAAGGCGATTGTTTGTGCAATACATCTTGTTAATATTATAAACTAGCTTATGCCCGCGACTTCGCCCGCTTTAAGTTCGGTAACTGTCCCAGGGAATCATACTACCGGGTCAAAAAGTATTCTACATATTAATCCAGGTTATAAACTATCTATGTGCCAAATTTCATCCAAATCTGTTCAGAAGTTTTCGCGTTAAAGTCATCCATCCTCACAAACTTTCAAATCTTCCTAATATTTACTATTTATCCCGGTAATATTATGCTGTGGGACAATTTTCGAACTCCACGCAGGCGAAGCCGCGGGCATAGGCTAGCTGTTTTCTATATTAAAATACGAGAAGGTCGTGTCTTTAAAATGATATGGACTATGAATGAATTTAATTCTAATAAAATTCTAAATCCAGACCGAAGAATTTAAATATCTATGAAGTGTGAATGAATAAAAATTATCCCATACATCGGAGAGGTATTCGCAAGTTATTAATGCACGCGACCTGTGTGACAGACAGAAAGACATTATATTTTAAAATGAATAAATATTTGATACTATAACTTACGCAGATTTTAAGCAAAGATCTTAGATTATTTTATATGTCTGAAGTATGTGGAGTAAGTAATTTCCGGATTGTGTAAGGATTTCTAATTATGAAACCGAATACCCAGAAGATAGGTTTTTAAAAACTAGCTGTATTTTCTGCGAACTATGGCGTCTGACTTTCAAAGTATGAAAAGTTGGTGAGGGGAGGAGGCAAAACATGCTAAAGAACCTTGAAGAACCTATGTTAATTATTTAGTCGAGCAAGCAGAGTAAAAATAAGATTGTAGAAATATCTTCTCCTTCAAGTGCTCATCACTCCATATCGAATTCAATAATGATTCTATTCATTTGTCTCCCTAATGATAAAAAATGCATACGTCAAAATCGTCGTTTAAAAACTCAATTTGTAAATTGAAATTTCGTTCAACCATCCACGATTTAAAAAAAACACAAAATATATTTATTGACATAAAGACATTATACACGGTATATGGGATTCTCTGACTCCTGCGATAGTTGAAATGAAACTGTTTTGCAGGAGCCAGAATATAAGCCAGAATAGATTAACCGCTACATTTAAAAAAATATTCCCATTTTCGCGTACAATATAACCTCAAGGGTACCCAAATTATGAAATCAACACAAAAACAAACACTATTAATGAAACATGAGCTCTGTATTTCACTAATGTATAGGCACTTTTGAGCGTTAACCCTAGTTATGCGCGTGACATTTTGGGGCCGTCAATTTTATGCCTATCGGGAGCATTTCACTGAAATGTTAGTATGAAGCGGGATTTTCGTCTAAAAGCTTACTTCATCGAAGGGTTTGGTGACTGTATTTATGTAATGCTGTATTTGTATTGAGATAGGAAGGTAAGTATTTTTGTTATAGGATGTTGAGTGAGTGCTACGTAACGGTAAGTTGAGAGAATTTACGGTCACTAAGAGGAAGTCTTGGAAAACTGATTGATGTTCAAGAACACTTTGTGTAACAATATTAAATGGTTCAAAGTAAATTTGTCCATAAAACATTATATTTTTCCCCTACACAGCCTAGCTCATGTTTGGCCACAGAAATTTTATGAGCGGACATTATGAACGAATGATGTGGGGTAAGAGCCATAACGATGAATTATTGCCATGATAAAATTGCATAAAATGCCTACTACGAAACTTGTTAGGGTTGCAATGTTTTTTTACTCTGGTGAGTTCTAAATTGTTAATCTACAAAATCTGGGTAGTAGGTAGGTAATTACAGATACTTATAAAGGAACCCTTAACGAAGCCGAAAGGTACTTAATTGTTCTTCCGCCAGTTACGGACATATTGAAGGTCAAAGTTCCAACTATTTCACACGATCTTTTTCAAATAAAAGTTTTAAATATTCTTATTTTACTGTAAATACCTCCATGACTCCTGTACTATTCAATCAGCACAATATTTTGAGTGAGTAACATCGAGTCCTACCGTAAAACGTGATTTTTCACCCAAAAAAAATATCGTTTCCCAGCAATAATTTTTCAGTGAGTTTCTTAGTTTTTATGTACAGAATGCTTTGTTGTCGGCTTCGCGAAGAGTCTGTTTACACCTTGAATTATTTTGAAGTAGATCATAATGATTCGTTTCTGCAAACAAACTTGATAAAACAATAAACTTAAAAGAGGCAGGTATTTACACTTATTTCACATTTTTAGGAACAGTTTGACATGACTCTATGTTTCAAACTTATTTCAGGGTTAAAATACCGGAGCTTTAAATATTACGTTAACCCTCGCACCAGGAAGGTGAAGAATATTTATTAACTGTCTATCACTTTATAGGCTAAGGACAATGTCCTTAAAGGACGTAAGCTTAAAATTTTCAGGTAGGTATTACCTAATACAGGGAAGGGATTATATAAGGTCGAGCTAGGTCGTAAAAACGTGAAGTAACTACCTACCTTTAATCCCTAGATACCTAGTTAAATTATGGAGTTATTATGCCATTCAAAGTTCGTGCTGAAAATAGTCAGGTGTTATCAAGTACCCAAGTATTTTTAATTAATTTACACGCCATTGTTACGATAGTGTGACGTGTGTTATCGAAGTGTGCTAATACAAGTGTTTGCATACATTTGAAAAGTTTAATCAATAGCCGTAGAAAAACATGTTGGAAAATAGAATGAACTCTAGTAGGTACTTGTGTGAATGAACGGTAAATACAATACGAGCGAAGCGCGTGCAGAGCCATCTGTCGCAGTCGTCGCGAACTATTGTTGCAACGTAGTATGCACCCGGTTCCACTGAATCGTAGTGTCAGACCAAATGGCTAGAGCGCTGTAAATCTGTGAAACGAGACGTGATCATAACTTTAATAAACAATAAACTTTGAACATATCTATAAATATTTTATCTCTAAGTTTTATAGACATTTTTGAGTAGAACAATAACGATTGCGTGCGTAAAAATGTTCATCATGGAAGATAAAATATGAGATATTCTGATTTTCCTTATCTTGCTGCTTGACTATTGTGACTAATTTAATCTGACGCATAGAAGTTTAATTTACAAATAAATGTTACAAAAAGATTTGGGCTCGTCCGGGATTTGAACCCGGGACCTCTCGCACCCAAAGCGAGAATCATACCCCTAGACCAACGAGCCGCTTATCAATACAGGTAAAATTGCTAACTACACTCTCCATCAATAAGAAAATATGCGTAAAAAAACACGATTATTCGTGGTATTCGAAACGGTTTGCTGCTATAAAAGGTATTGATGACGTAATACATTATATACCTATTAGATATAAAAGGTCAGGTTTCTTGTTTTTCTTCAAAACAAAAAATAATTGAACATTGATCTTAATTATGTCGACTCTTATTAGAGCATTTGTGTTAGACAATAATGAGGTTTTTTGCGTTTTCTTGCACTAAGTATTTATCGTAACTGATATTGATCTTAATAGCACCATCCCATATCTTACCGTGGGTGTCGTAAGAGCAGCGTTCTGTGTGTTTTTTTTTAACAATCGTTCTGTGATCGCCAACCCGCCTGCCAAGCGTGGCGATTATGGCAAAACCCCCCCTTTAGGGAAGGCCTATATCCAGCAGTGGAGATCTTTCAGCTGAAATGTTGATGATGATGATGATATTGATCTATAAACCAAAAACGATATTTTAATTGATTAAATCTACCTACCTATATATTTCTTTAGATATGAATTGATTCTGATTAAATAAAGATAAATAACTAGGTAGGTACGTAGCTATTAGAAAATACTTAATCATTAAACAAGATAAGCCTTGCCTTTCAGTAAGTTTAGATACTTAGGATTAAGTTAGTTTGTACACCACTTTTAATTACCTATTTAGTACAAAACATTGCGATAGATCTCGAGGTATCTTAAGTATCTGTTGAATGGAAAGATTTAGTAAGTTCTTATTTTTATCTGCTTATATAACTAATTAGAGGTCATAAATGTGAAGAGAAACTTCCTATGTCTGCGTTACATTTTCACTCCTAAACGGCTGAACAAATTTCAATGTAGTCAGACAGATAGATCATGGTCAAATAAAGTCAAAGCATTTATTTCAAGTAGGTCAGTTAAAGGCAGTTATGAATTGTCGAAAAAAAGACAACAACGAAATGTAGCTACAGACACAAGGCATAAAAACTGTGAAAGTACTGTAGTTGCCCAGTCCCTAGCATAGGCGGTCTAGGTTGGGACATAAGATACCTAGTTTTTATCTCTGTATGTACAGACGACAGCACATCAAGGTACCCGAAACTGTCAAATTTTCCCGATCAACCTTGAACCTAATGCTTTAGCGATTAAGTTGAAAATCTATTCAATAAATTTGACAGATTGTAGTAGCTTGATGTGCTGGCGTCTGTGTACATATTTCCCGTGGGATAATAGTATTCTCTCTGTCTTCTCTCTTCTGTAACCTTTGGCCACTCAATACTGAGTAAATGTAGGTAGGAGGCTGCCTCGTTGGTCTAGTAGTCGCAAACGCGACTGTTAAGCATGTGGTCCTGGGTTCGATTCCCAGGTCGGGCTGTTATTAGGTTTTGCCATCAGGAATTTTTCAGTAGCAGCCGTGGAGTCTGAATTTGTGCCCGGTTGATGGCAATAGGGTCGCCAACTCTTACATGGGAGTTAAACATAACTGGCGAAGGGTGTACTATTGATACACCTCTGCCTAACCCTTCTGGGGTTTCAGCCTGATGCTATGTTATGTTATAAAATAAATATCGTTCATCAAACAGTTATCATCGGTTGTGGCAGTCGCTCCATGTAAAATACTGGTATTCAGCTGCATCCGGTTAGACTGGAAGCCGACCCCAAAATAGTTGGGAAAAGGCTAGGCAGATGATACAGTTATCATCTACTCATTCTTTTTCTTTTTTTTTCTTTGTTTATTATTAGGGACGTTTTAAATACAGATGTACATGGCAGTCCCATCATCTATTCATTCAAACTAACTAAGAAAAGTATAGGTAAAAAATGTGTCCCACAAACAAAAAGAAACCTTAATTTATCAAAAAAAATTATAAACAGTATTCAATAAATTGAGGCGAGAACCATTCAGTAGATAGCGCACTCATTGAACATCTATTAGAGATGTGTTGAATTTAAACGATTGCATTCAAAACCGCACGCTGTGGGCTTTAAATTCAAGTGAGTGGACAATCTATTTTCACGTAGGTACTCATCACAGGTTTATTGTTTATCGATATGCATTGTAAATATGTAGGTAGGTGTATTCTTTAATTTACCTAGACGGCATTTGAACCTTGGAGAGACTGATTTTCTATGTATATCTTACTTAATTTCACCGCAAAATTAGCATCTACTGTTAATGTATTTCGAGCTGCAATTAGCAAGAAATCTAGACATCTCGATATCTATCTAGCTTGAAATCTAGATATCTAGAAATCTGCTATGATTAACTTATTATGTAATTACGACAGCTATAATAAATGATGAGTCTGTGCATCACCCAAAGGTTGACTGGTAGAGAATGCCATTGGCATTAACTCCGCCTCTGTCCATTATGTGTGCTTTAAATATAGTATATAATAAATAAATGAGTCTGATTTTGTTAATCAGAAAGTCAGTCAGTTACCTACTTACAGAATACTTGTGTGAACTTACTTACTTACTTTCCTATTTGCTGACTATGTCATATTACTTGTTACACCAGATGTCGTTAAGTACACAAATTGAACTGAAAACAAATCAAGAGACGTTTTCACCATACTTCTACAATACAATTAGATATCTAAGTAGGTACTTTTTTATGAAAACCTTGTCCAAAGCAGCTAGAACATATATGACACAGAACCGCCACAGTTGATCCCAGTGCAAGGATCAGGTCAGGGATTTACGACGCGGCACTGACCCACTAGCTGGACCCAAGCAACATTAACTCGTCGATCACGCTACGTGATATTGTGTAGTTACACTGTTCTTATATTAGTAGCAGCTACAGTTAGTCACGCAATAAGTTATAGCTGAACCTTATAGGAAGGAACAAGCTGTTGCCCTCGACTAATTTTGTTACACCCGGTTAGTTCCTTAAGTTACACTTAAGTTTTAAAGCAGAGTGACAAACTTATATTGTTCCAGTAGTTGTCACAAGCCTTTTTAGAGTTCCGTTGCCCGGTGCCAAAAGACAGAACCCTTACATATTCGTCATATCCATCTGTTTGTCCGTCTGGATGTCACAGCCATTTTACTCAGAGAATGTTGGCACCACACAGTTAAAATTTGGAGAGTAGGTGTCTTCTAGCCGCTATACAAAACTGATGTGAAATTTGAAAAAAATAAAAAGACAGGTGGTTCGTTGTATCTTTAGCTCCTTATGCCAAATAATTTACTTTTATTTATGTTTTTGTATAGTCTTCTAAAAGCAAGACCAGGAGAGTAGGTGTCTTCTAGGCGCTATACAACTGATGTGAAATTTGAAAAAATAAAAAGACGGGTGGCTGATTCTATCTTTAGCTCCTTATGCCAGATAATTTACGATTATTTATGTTTTTGTAGTCTTCTAAAAGCAAGACCAAAACAAACCGAACTAATTAAAATAAAATAAACCAAACTAATTTTCCACCGTTGGTTTTCATATCGGTGATCCATACTTAAATATTCAAAACATTGTTAAGGCGTAAAATATCCATGTTATTACTTCGTAGTTTGGTATCCATATAATGATTCATGTCGGACACGGTTTACCTTTTATCGCTAGTCGATAAAAGAAGTTAAGTCATTAATGAAATTGATATTGAAAAGTATCGAATATTGGGGCACAGTAACTACTGGTATTTACATAGGTGATTGGACTAGCGTGTTAAGAAACAGAGCCTCCACGAGGATAATTTGCTACAGTCCCCATGAATCTGATATAGAGTCCACAAGACCTTAAAGTATGAAATAAAGACATACTGCAGTATAACCTATTCTACATGGAGTCATCGACGCACAAACTGTAGCCACGAACTGTAGCCCATTTGATGATTTCCCATCCTAAAAAAAAAGCCACGAAATCACTTGGTTCTAGACACCTAAATATCGAATCAGATACGAGGCTGACCAAGCGCCTTCTGCGCCTGGACAGAAATAGCACGCGACTGTTGGCGGGGACCATCACTGGACTCTGCTCACTGAACAAACATTTTCACACCCTAGGTATCACTGACAGTCCCTTGTGCAGAGCGTGCATGGAGGCGGAAGAAACGGTAGCGCTTTTAATCCTCAAGTGCACCGGCGTCACCCAGATCCGCAAGGAAACTCTTGGAACACGAAGATCCCTTGCGGATGTCCTGAGAAGACTGGGAAGATTGATATGGAATAACGGCCACCATGGCTCACGTACAATGGTCCACTTTAAGGACTAAGTGCGAAACCCTAACATAGAACATAGATAGACACCTAAGAAACCCCAGCATAGACGGTCTGTCTCTTTGCGCATCGATATCCCTTACGCCCTGTATAAATATTATTGTTTGCGCACATGTGGACAACAACGTATTAGAGTAACGGATTTTCTCGCAAGCTGTTCTTTAAATCTTCTTTCGTTGTATTCTGCAATTATGATCATTAAATCAAAATCAAAAACAAAAATCAATCATAGACTTCTCCACTTTGATAGAATCAGCTGATCAGCTTTCAGTATTATGGGATGTCATGTAGCTGAATACACCAGTATTCGCGATACAGTATGTTCGACAGAATAATCTCATTCATGATTATGCATTGCTTCGCAAATAGCAATCGCATATTTGATATATAACTTAACATAGACCACGCGATCACTCTTACACAGAGTAGTTTTAAATATTAATGTTTATACAGATGTTACAAGATGAGTTTCATGACGTATGTATGAAGACGTTGCATAAATTATAATTCAAAGTGATATGATACCTATCTTTGGGTAGCTACTGTAAAAGTTGTAGTCTAACAGTCTCCCCAAGGGAACCGTACTTCTTGCAGGCTGACAGATTTCTTTTTGCAATTGTATTTGATGAGTCAAACAGACAGAATCAGATAGAATGTGCCGATTCTTCATCTTCTTTGAACTTTTTGATATCGATAGATAGCAAAAAGTAGTAGTAGTAGAAGTAGATGTAGTAAATAGATCATCACAGGAGTAAGTGATAGGGCCATGCGGTGCGTGAGGGAAGGTGGGCCATTGTTTGATTTCATTCAGATTTGTTTTTGTCGTTTTAAAGTGAACGCGATAAAACTCAGTACCGGCTGCGCCACTTCTATTCGGATACCAGGGTAGCAAAGCCCAACAGCATCTACCTGACCGATGGGTACGTAAGGTATGTCTAGAACTCTTTAACTGAGCTATTTCAGTCCACTCGTATTGATAGTGATCCAGTGACCGATCTGATTTTGTATGTCTAGAAGTGTCACAATTTTGTATCTTGTAGTTGATTCCTCCGAACATTAACCACTTTTAAGATCTTAGTTTGAAGTGTTTCTGAATCTCGATAGGTATTTCTGTATTAAAACATTTTCATAAGTAACGCTAGAAGGTTCATACTTACTTCACGATTTCAACTAACTATTATTAATGTTCATTTTAGTTTCACTTGACTTAACCCTCAATCATGACAAGCTGAAGGTTATCATAAAAGGCCGGAATCCTATCAAGATTAATAACGAACGATAGAAAAAAATATATCAGAAACAAAAATCTTGATATTTCGATACAATACTAACAATTTATATCAAAATGGTCAGCCTTGAGTTTGATTTATCGTGCTTACATCCTGCTCTGTAGCGGTAGAAAGATCTAAAAGGAAACATTAATAAAATATACTTGGAAGAATATCAAAGTGAAGGTTAGGTGAACACTGATAAATAATTATGCAAATTACAGGAAGAATGTATATCTCAATAGCTGGAACGAAGTTCTGGAGAAGACCTTAAAGCGTCGTTACCCGTACTTTACATAAAGAATCCTTTTAAATAAATAAGATATTGAAGTCCCAAGTGCCGGATACTCTAGATAGGTAGGTACAAATTGTTATTCGAAAGCGTTCAAATATTTAAATATCGTTCAGTGGAAACGTGCTTACATATCGTGTGGTCCCTGAAGAGCTCGGAACCGCCAATAACCCGCCATTTTTAGAAAAAGTTACAATATTTTCAAAAAGATTTATTTTCATCTAAAATAGGGAACATTATTGTGACTGAATAAAGCTTTTCCATCACAGGTGTACCAAAATCTATGTCAGCTAATATCGATAAATTGAGTAGCGTAGCGGCTGCCACGCTGTGGTTAGGGCATTTTAGTTCCTAATTGTGTACCTAATCTAGCAACTCGTGTGTACCAATTTTGTTATACAGTACGTGGTAAAATTTTACGACATACCTACCTACCAACGGTTCAGCAAAAACATGTTTACATTACGAGCTCAGGCAAACTTTGTAACATAAAACCTACATAATGTAGGACTTGCAATAAATATTAAGTTATTTGTCTTAGGAATTCAGCTTTCGTTACATATTCACGAAAAGCTTGTTTGTTTTATGAATCGTTCAGGACCTCTGGCAAAGCGATTTGCGACGCGATTAATATCAAGCTACACGAGCGTGTTTCACTTGTTTCCTTCATGTAGTATCTAAGGGTTTCAGATAAGCGTATTTTCGGCGTGTGTATAAGCTCATTTTTGTACCGCGTGTACTGGGCGTATACGCCTGACTTTTGCCACACGCGCAACTCTTAAGAGCGTTGACGTGCTTATAAGCTCGTACAATCGAGAGACACCTCCCCGCTAAACCGCTCTTAGTCTTTGTGGTGCAAGTCGCGCTAGCAATTTCTTGCTTTAGTTTTCTCCGCAGATGCTGTCACAAAACGCGTCGCTTGAGCATGTAGTTCGTGGCCAAGCGGTGCTATCCAAAATATTCGAGTTTATATTCACGAAAATCTGGTTTGTTTTATAGTCCAATCTAAATTATTCCATAAAACAATAAGTATTAAGTATTCACTTTGAATAAAAACAAATTATCTTGGTTCTGAATAACTGATGAGACGAAGTAAATATTGTACATAATTTATTTGATACTGATTCTTAGATGGCTTATATAGGCTTATGATCTCTTTTGCATAAATTATGAATGAATTTGAGTTAATGAGCCCAAGCTTTGGGTTTTTAGTCTATCTTAGTCTATCTTTCGCCCGCGGTTTCGCCCTTGTGGGGGTCGAAAATTATCCTACAGGAACGTTCTACTGGGATAAAAAGTACTACATATGCCATGTCTGGTTATGGTCTATCTGTATGCTAATTTTCGTGAAAAGGTGAACAGACAAACCGACAAACAGAAAGAGCTACTTTCACATTTATAATATTAGTTTAAATTTTACATCATAATGTATCATAGGTTCCGTGAGGTACCAAAAAATTTGTATTAGCTAATGAATTTTACAAATGCTGATACTGTAGAAGCTCTACTACCTGCATAAGGTTGATTTCAGATATATTTGATCCGTGGAGTTAAATTGATGTTTTCAAAAAGAAAAACACTAGCCTATTCTTCAGATAACGTTTTGGTCAAAAAAGGTTTTGAATAAAAAAAAGAAAATAAAGACAATTGCACGAGTATGTACTACGAGGTACTTACTCCTTGGTATGTACTTATTATTTTAAACTAGGTACTATTATTAGTAACAGTAGGTCGCTAGCGAGAACCTTAATAAATATAAACAGACCCCAATACTCGTATTCAACCGCAGATTTATGGCGGCGATGTAAAACGTAACGCTCATAAATATATCACATTTTATGCGATATTTATTGTGGAACCCTTTCCAATAGCTTGTAAACGGTACCCAGCTATGTCTTCAGTTTGAATAAAATTGATATATGATATATTTTTCTTTTTTTTGGAACGTAAAACGCAGTTCGTTTTATTCTGCAGTTTTTTTCATATTTTTTTTTCTATGCTTATCACGTGCTAACAGTAATGCTTAGGTTAAAAATCTACAGTATTTTTTAACAATAAAAATTCGAATTTTAAATTGTTGGCTCAACTAGCTATAGTGCAGTGTTTTTTTTTACTCTTAAATTATATTTTCAGGAAATTAAAGTAAACATTTGTGAAATTGGATCGAAAAGAAATAGGATGGCGGCGTTGGTTCCAATATTCCAAATATAAAAATACCACGCCAGCATGCGACATTTTATCATAAATTACGACGTCACAGGAACGGTTTTTTATTGTCACTCACGTAACGAGTTGCCAGAATCAAAAATATATTTACGATTTTTGCCAATACACGGATGAGAAAGAATAATTTATGAATCCGATCAACGTTTTTTCGTTACCGGTGCCGTACCGTCGCAGATCAAAACAGACTATCATCAATTTTATATGCACCTATCAAAACTCGTACATAACCTTTTTTATTTGAATTATGAATCGAATATCGTTTTTCTTCCGCCATTTTTTTTCCGATTTGAATTTACCCGACCCGAATAATTTTACGATACCAGTTTAAAGCAGTTATTTCACAGCTTCAGTTCTGAAACTTCAGTAATTCTCGTAGAGAGTAGTGAAACAGAATGGCAAGCGTGGATTACGGAAAAGAAATAGCTTTTCGTGATTCAAGTGAAGCCAAGTTAAGCTGCAAATGACCTCTTTTGGATTTTATTAGAACTTTGGTTTAAAGTGGAAGTAGAGTCAATCTTTTGTAGAAAGGTTATTTTATATTTCATGCATAGACTAAAACTGAAAGTTTTTAAATAGACTCCGGACCCAGGTTGGTCGCAGCAAGAAAAACCTGCTTTTTTTTCGGATGGGGAATCATCAAATGCGGGGGGCATTTCCATCTCCCATTCTGGGCAGAGCGAAAGGGAGTGTGAGACTTGTACTGAGTAAAACCCATCCATGTTCCTTCTTTGCCCTTTGTGTTCCAGGGCCGCGGTATCTCTTTCGAACAGTCCCGCAGCCCTGGGACGTACTAAATATCGCCCACCTGGACATGAGTTGTCATGGCTGATCTGGAAGTCTTTAAATAGACTTCGGACCCAGGTTTGTCGCAGCAAGGAAAACCTGCTCAGGTGGAGATTCATTGATGACTCTGCCCTGGAGTATAAATGTGGTGCTATTCCACAAACGATGTGACACTTAATATCGTGTCCTGCGTGTCCTGTTGTTTATTCACAACAGGAACTGATGGGCACTACTGAAAGCGCCAAACGAGTAGCTCAGTTCTGGGCCGGCATTTTAGATTGCCATCGACACGCTAAGAAGAAGATTTCATGCAAGCTTCGCTAAGTAATGTCTCACTACTAATACTCTCACGACACTAAATACCTGCTGGATGTTCGGGATATGCCCAAGTACCTATATGTACCTATGTAGTTGTACTTGACGGATTTTCATCATTAAGAGACAGACATACTTAAGCCTCAAGCGAGGATGAATAATTAGGAATTAGTTACATATACACTGTACTTACTAGGTAACTAAGTAGTTCAAAATCGTCTCAAACTCAAACTCAAAGCATTTATTTCAATTAGACCATTACAGGCACTTTTGAATGTCAACAAATAAAAAAAAAAAGCGAAGCTGCAGTCACAGTCACAATTCATAATAACTTGAGAAAGTACTGTAGTAGCACATTCCAAAGCGTAGATCTCTATGGAGAGGAATGGGCAAGAAACTCCATGGACACTCATAAAACCTTCCAAAAATAAAATAGTTATGGTTAAATCAAAATATTGTTACAAAATCTTGGTTACATCATTCATGTAAGGATTATACATGTTCTCAAATAACTGAGAGCTATTAAATACTCAAGAGGTTTCAAAACCTTTAAAAATCGCTGATGCATAAATGATCGACCAAAACTTTCCCAAAGTCAACTAGATCGTAACCACACCTCCCACAATGTCAAGGTCGGTTAAGTTTCCATTGATCGAGCCCCCAATCCGATTATGTTTCGCTAAATCACCGCAGACGGCAAAACGGCGCTGCTAGTTCTTGCGTAAAATCGCTCGTGAACAAACTTTGGTTGCTTCTACAATGACAAGGATAAACGAGCCACTCAGCCATCGTATTGTTGCTGTCTTTTACAATTCTTTTTTTATATCTTCATCGATAGCCATTAGATGGTTAAAAGGAAGTTTTATTTGAAATTCGAACTCCTTAAATACCGTTTTGGGAATAAAGTATATCTAGAGGTATTTTCTTTTTGCGCTTTACAGCTGATTACTTTGCTCACTTCAATACACAATGGTCTTAAGATTAAACCTTCTTACTAAGTTTCTCTTGTACAGACGCCAACACATCAAGCTATCCGAAACTGTCAATTTTTCCCAATTAACCTTGAACCTAATTCTTTAGCGATAAAGTTGAAATTCTATTAAAGAAATTTGACAGATTGTAGTAGCTTGATGTGCTGGCTTGTTGTTGTAGTGGCTTGTTGTGGTGTTCAGAAATCTATCATAACGACCCCATTATTTAGGTCTTTACCGGCTTCGTTACAAACATTAATTTTAATTACAGTCAAGGCCTAAGTTACTATATCCTGTTAGTCTTCAGAATAACGATGAGTTGCTCTTTACTCTAATTGAGATAAATTCGGTAAAATTAACTGTCCAACGAACTATACTAGGAACACCCGATTCTATAGCATAATAAGAATTAACATTTAATTTAATTTAGTTTTAAGACGATATTTGTCATCATCTGCCTAGATAGCCTTTTACCAAAATTTATTGGAGTCGGCTTCCAGTCTTACCGTCTGACAACAAGCAATGACTGTCAAAGATCTACACATGACAGCCAGGGACGACGGCTTCACGTACTTTCCGAGGCACGGAGGATGCTCGATATGTAATGATGGTCACCCATCCACAGACCGACCTTGGCAAGCGTGGCTGTTATTATTTAGCCTAGATCTATAATTAGTGATATTAACTGTATTTGTGGCATATTCTATAGGATAATAATTGTATTTTTGGTTTAAAAATCGTGAGAATTGACGCCGTGCATTCGAGACAGGGCCGCAGTTCTGCAAAGAAGGCCCTAACACAAGCGCGCGCTGTTATCATAACCTAAATACACTGATGTTATTAGTAAAAACACTGGTTTCACTTACAATATTTTCATAATTTTAAGAATTTATTCATGTCTATAAATGACACTGATTGTGGTTGTTGCAAACAATTTAACTAAAATACTATACCTAAGATAATTGTATTGTCGATTCAAAATACGTTAAGTTTATATCGCGCGCTCGTGCTAGGGCCTCAGATCTCCTAAAAAACGGATGATTATACGATGATAATAAAATCCTAAGTAACTTTGGTCTTATAGAAACACAAAGTCTTTCTTGAGTGGCTCTTATCCCTAGCGTAGGAATTCACTTGATGATACGGAAAGCTGTCATCAGGGATATGACAGTAATGTATAAGAGCATAACAAAAATATATTGAGGCACTCATCGCTATAATAGTTCGTGTAGAGATGGTAGCTGTAAAATGTGTTTAAGAGTAGGTAGGCAATACAGTATACTTCTGAATATCCCTGCATGGTAAGCTTGTAAATATCTTGAAATTTCGACTGGGAATTATATGTAGATGCTGACGATCAGATTAAATCATAATCAATCGCTTTGATTATGAGTTTAGAATTAGTTGAAGCGTCTGACGAATGATTTTATCGTCAAAACAGAGTGGTCGTAGTTGATTGTTATAAAATCAGGAGCTTGTCATGTTTATTGCTGAACTGGGCCTATTTGGCGCAGCCGTGAGGCACACAGTGTCGCACTATTCTATATATATTTTTGTTTTTGATTTAAGTTTTTTATTTTTTTTGTTTTTTATTTGTTATTTTTTTATACTGCGTGCACTTGTGGCATGTGCCAAATAAATGTATTTTCTTTCTTTCTTTCTTTATAGCTTGATTTATTTGCTTGTTTTATTTTTTATTGGACATTAACACTGATTTGATTTTCTTGACACTGTATTTCTAATTTGGAGACATTGTATTTATTTTTATACTGTGATTTGTATTTATTTGTTTCGTAACGTGGAGAACCTGAAACAAATGGATTTTTTTTTATTCTTTTTATTTGTCATTAGCAGCTTCAAATCACATGATTGGCCATGGAAAGGTCTGTAAAATAAATTCACCGTGCTTAAAAATAACAGGGACTTCGAAGACTCGCTCATCGTCCATAATTATCCGTGAAACAAGACGAAGCTTATCCCTCCACAAGTACTTAATATATTTGCCTAAATATTACGGAACAAGAAACCCTACCACATTAACCACAAGGACCACATTAATCTAACGCCCTCATTAACATCAATGAATATTCTGTGGCTCGGATAAAGGAACCCACTTAAGCTGGACAATGACTTAACGTTTGCTGCTATGCGGATAATGCTCGCATTACCTAATTGCCTTTCTTTAAAGTTGAAAATTGTGGTTATTCATGAAGATAGATCGTTTTTAGACCTTTCGGCAGATAATGGTAATGACAACAAATAATTTTCCAATTAGAAGAAAAAAATGTATGTCGGATATGTCAGGATTTACTCCGTTAGGCTCGTACATCATGTGGGCAGACGATGCGTTTCGTGCTATAAAAACACACTGGGTGCGAAACACTGTTTCTAGCAAAACTAATGAATTACTTGACATTACAACTTAACACAATAACACGGGGCACAAAGAATCGGGTACAGTTCCAAGACGTCTCAACTCCGCCGCGGTCAGACATGGACTGTCGCCCTCGCCTCGAGTTGAACATCAGGGCTCTGTAAAAGTACGCTGTGGTGTGGGTAGACTTGTAAGTAGGTCGCGTGACGTTACCACTTGCGATTCATTTTATGTCCATACTAACAACCGGATCCGACATGTACTTATTTGATTCGCACGGGACAACACAATAAAACGAAATTAGATTTAAAAAAAAAACAACCAAAATAAATAAACATACATAAAAATAAATTGGTCTTGTACATTTAAAAAAATAATTTTACCGCTGGTATTTTGGTCCAATTAGGTTATTTGACTGGTATATACTTTGATAATGCCAACTTTCAAAAAGTAGGTACTGTTGACAGTACCGGGAAAATAGCTAGAAGCTGCCAATAAAACAATCTGCTGTTTTTTATCTTTTTGCTTTCAACGTGTAACGTTCAGTTTAGTGCGACTTAACTCATGACCACATCAAAAAAAATATTTTATGAAGTTATTGGTACTTTAAATTGGTACATTAATTTAAAAAAAAAAAAAAATTTATTACGTACATTATAACAACTTAGTGTACTTATAGTATTGTCCCTAAAATTAGCAAGCATGAAACATTTAAAAATCATTCTTCCACCAAGTACAAAGAAATTAGATCCTAACTTGCTACTTAAAATCTTCAAGTCGTACATAATTAATCAGGAATGGCTCAATCTTGTCTTGACCTCAATTGGAATATTGATAAAAGTACATGACAAAAAAGCGCGCAGCTCGCAAATACTACCACATCTGACATTTCTGAAGATCTTACTCTACACGAACGCCTCTAGCGGCGAATTCATGCGCGATAGCCCTCATTATCTCATTCTACAATTTTTAAATTGATTCTAAATTACAAGGAGTGATCGAATTCAGTCAGAACCACTTTTCTGCCAGCCAGCACGATTTATGTTCAAGTGTTCGTTTTGGTTGACAACCTTTACAGCACCTTGTTATATTTACCTTTTCTACAAGCAATTTTAGTTATAAATAGGTGCACAATCTATGTCATTATAGAACCTCACTTCCTCCTTATTAATAGGTACTTAGCTATTATTCTATGCTTCAACTGTTTTCCATGGTTAAACACAATAACAGTATGCTTACATTACAGAATTCAATTTCAATATTAATAACTGGTTTAATATACAAAGGAAATTGATTACCTTATTCATATTCGGCACTCAACTTCATCCGATTACGGTTATTAAATCTTTTCCCCCACTATGTGCTTAGCATTCTCATATAGTAAATTATTAGGGGTGCTACAATTCAGGTCGGCACATTTTGATTCGGTAGTATTTAAGTATTGAACAACCGTGGCGTTTTGTAGTTTCTGATTTATCATCTGCCTAGCCTATTCCCAACTATGTTGGGGTCGGCATTCAGTCTAATCGGATTCTGCTGAATACCAGTATTTTACATGGAGCGACTGTCTATCTGACCTCCACAACCCAGTTAGTACTCGGTAATACGATACCTACTCCTTTTCTTTTTTTTTTTTGGTTGGGAAATGAATCAAATGACCCGCCTCTGGCGGAGCGGAAGGGAGCGATACCTACCTCTTGGTAAGACTAGTTGTCAGACTTTAGGGCCACTGACTGCCTGTAACGACTGTCAGACAGACTGGAAGATCTTAAAATGACAGCCGGGACAAACGACTTAACTTGCTTTCCAAAGTGCGGAGGAAACTCCGTACGTATTATTTAGCACCAGCAGGTTCTACCTTCCCCCATAGAGTGGCGTTAGCTTATGTACGAATGTACAACAAAGCCGCCCTGAAGCAACTCACATTTTTGGCTTTCATTCGACTCATACCGATCGGCAAAATTCGTTCAGTATCTACCCCCACTTAATCATTTTCGGCACAATTCTAGCCGAGTGGCTTTTTCCCGAACACATTTTATCTATGTATTTAAGATATTGCCGCCCGGCTTTGCTGCATCATCCCGACCCGAACATGAGAGTAGCAACCCTTACAAGGGAATGTTGTGTACACATAAATAAATGGATACATATCTATCACGAGAGGCGGTAGAGCAAGATAATTTGATACCGCCGCTTACTAAGGGCTCAAATATGAAAAACGGCACAAAGAAATGGTAGTCCTACTTTTTATTCCAACGCAGTTTCTTTACCTTTTTTTTATTCGCAGTACCACAAAAAGAGTGCGACGGACTTCGAAATGAAGATAGGGTACGTAAATTTTTGTTAAAGCAGGCTTGGGTTTTAGTCAGTACAAAAGGCTTCAGATGTTGATGCCACATTTCTTTCATAACAGGATATGAAAGATGGATCGCGATTAAAGCATTATTCGGTCTGTTGTGTGAAAGAGGTCGACATCAAATCTAGGACAAAGTTTCAGCCGTAAACCCGCGATGTACCTACTTAGCTATAAAATTACTTTATAGTACTCGGTGCGTCGACGTGGGAATACTTTCCTTTGCTATTAAATGTTTCCCACCGCGGAATGTCGTAACTCTAGTCATTCTGCACTCATCACGGAGATAAATTATCGTGAACTAAAATTAAGTTAGGGTGAGTTCACACTGCGAATATACTTGGCTACGATCGTTTAAAGAAAGTTGCACAGTCCCGAACAAAAAACTATGCTTCCACATTTGTTGTGTGAACCGCCAATCTGCAGAATTCACTGCTGGCTTCTCTGTTTCCTGATTATTATAATCTGGATCTATTCAAAGTTTGAGTGAATTGGTTTCTTCTAGGCAAGCGTGCTCCACCCTAGGCCGCATCATCGCTTCACATCAGGCGAGTTGTGACCAAACGCAAGCCTATTTAGTATATAACCTAATATTTAGTATATAAAAAGCGTATATTGGTACAAATACATAAAATCCCTTAAAAAGTAATAAAATGAAAGTATTTATACCAAAAGGGCTAATAGCTCAGCATTTGAACAAGCGGGTATGTTGATGAACCGAACAATACTGGCTCCGGTTTTTACGAGTCTCTGATTAGTTCGTAAACAATTGAATTGCCTCGCAATGGAAATTTCGCAACCACACGAGTGCTCACTTTTAAAAGTTCGCGGTATAGACACACCTTTGTGATGAATAGCATCCACGAAACGATGTGGACGGATAGGTACAGCCACTTCTTTAGGCGTCGATCGAACGGTATGCCATTGTCATACTAAGTGATGCAAAAATGTAAGGCTGTGAAGGACGAGGAAATATGAATGGGACGAAGGGACTCAAGAGCACGATGAATAGTTCGGATGTTTTAAGATAAAAGCTTTACTGGATACCTAATCATTTCACTAATATTATAAACCTTATCTTGAGTGCCTCTAATTGGTTTAGTGGTCGCAACCGCGACTGCGAACCATGAGGTCCTGGATTCAATTCCCGGGTCGGGCAAAATGTTTTGGTGTTTTTCCATCAGGATTTTCTCAGTAGCTGCCACGGAGTCTAGATTTGTACCCGGTTGCCGGCAATAGGCTCGCCCCCTATTACATGTGACTTAAACATAACTGGCGAAATGTGGGTGTACTATTAGGTACACCTCTGCCTAACCCTTCGGGGATTACAGGCGTGATGTTATGATATGTTATGTTAAATCATATCTGACTTCTTACTCTTACTAGGTACTATTATAAATGTAAAAGTTTGTGAGGATGGATGGATGGATGATTGTTATTCTTTCACACAAAACGTACTCAACGGTCAACACATTTTGATGTATGGCTTATGCCCGCGGCTTCACTCGCGTGTAGTTTGGTAATACTCTCACGGGATATTATGGGATAAAAAGAATCCTATGTGTTAATCCAGGTTATAAACTATCTGTGTGCCAAACATCGTAATCCATTCTGAGGTTTTGGCGTGAAAGAGTAACAAACATCCATCCAGCCTCTCAAACTTGGGCTGTGGGACTGTTCGAAAGAGATACCGCGGCCCTGGAACACAAAGGGCAAAGAAGGAACATGTATGGGTTTTAGTCAGTACAAGTCTGACACTCCCTTCCACTCTGCCCAGAGTGGGAGGGGGGGGGGGGGGTCATTTGATGATTTCCCATCCTAAAAAAAAAAGCCTCTCAAACTTTCGAATTTAGGAAAGATAATTATAATGATAGTAGCTGTGCCCGGCATGCGTTGCAATGCACATTTTTTATCCTACCCTACTCTACCTACTTACCCCCTAATCACCTAGCGGTGTGAAATATACTTGACGACCTATTCTCATACCTACCAAATATACGTAAAAAAATTCATAAAAATCGGTCGAGCAGTTTCGGAGGAGTGCGACCACAAACACCGTGACACGAGATTTTTAAATATACTTTGTGTAAAAAACGGAAATTACTTACTTAGAGCTTCAAATAATGACATATCTCAGGATTCTAAGCCCGAGATATCTAAGATCTTTACTACTATTATTATTGCGAAAGTTTGGATTGATGGGTAGATATTTGTTACTCAATCACGCCAGAACGGCTGAACGGATCTGGATGAAATTTGGCACAGAGATAGATTATAGCCTGGAAGAGGAATAGCACAAAGGCTATATTATATTTATCCCGGCAAAAACACATAGGTAGCGATTTCCATGCGAACGAAGTCGCGGGCAACTACTAGTACTAATAACGTAACAAGACACCGCCTCATCTTTTAAGGAAATACGGTAGATGACCAACTAGCTATTCGTTTCTTTTGTCCTCCTTTTTGCGTTTAACTAGACATGCCCCCGGCGCCACCCAAATCATTCATATATTTTTCTTGGACGATATTTTAGTGTCTATTTATTAGTAGAGCCTAAGTAGCTAAACAAAATAAACGTACACATTATCTAAACGTAAAAGCGTACTAAGAATACAAACAGACAATTGGTACAGAGATAATTAGGGCTACAAGCAACTCGGTCATAACTTCTACGCATACAAATGTAAGTAACATCTAGGTACATTTATGCCCACACAATAAACAAAAGGAGCAAATTCAGCACACCTTACATACAACGCGACATGATTACAAATTTTGATACCATACCAGCAGTCCTCGCAAACTAAGTTAAGGCCTGCTCAGACGAGAAAATTTTGTCGGTGAAAGTTTCTATGTGGTTCTGAATGATGTACTAAATCCATGGTAACCGTTTTAGTGTCGATGTCGCTTCCACCCTGTATATGATCATTTTTAAGTTACATACACACATACGACTGTCTCTTTGCTCTAGTCTAAGATTTGCAAGCACTATTGCTGAGCAAGAGCTCCGGGCTTCGATTCACTGGGCGGGCAAAGAGTTTTTTTCATGAGAAATTTCTCGGGAGCAATCCGGAGCTTGATGTTTGTTTGATGGCAATATACTCGCCACCTGCCACATGTGGGAGTAATGTAGGTACTCCAATGTCTAATCCTTTGTGATTACTAGCGCGATATTATGTTATTCGGAGACTTTTTCCTTCACGGACAAAACTCCCTCGTCTGCGAAGGCCTTTACCCTATCTTTTACGAGGGACATTATTCCCAGGAAAATTTACGACTACTAGAAAGAGATAACACAGTACACAGCCTCTTCGTGTTTTGTTCCGTATAAGAACGAGGTAAACAACACTATATTATTACATTGTTTGTTTGTAATATAAGAAAGTAGCGAATAATGTTATCGTGTTAGTGGTTAGTCCTGTAATCGACCGAAGGCATCGAGAAAAACAAATGCGTGTTTTTTACCCGACTGCCAAGGAAGGGTTATGTTTTTCGCGCGTATTTTGTATGTTTCTGTTTGTTTTTTGTAAATTTCTTTATTACCTCGTATGTTCCAAATGGCTGGATGGATTTATGGATGTTGACGATTAAGGTATCATGAGATTCGTCTCAAAAACCCAAGTATACATAGAAAGATGTTTAAAAAAAAAATAGCCGGACTTTTGGCGCTAAATTGTAAGTCATTAATTTTTTTTTTCAAGCAATCCCATTCGAGTATGGTATCAAAATGAAGGAAATTAAAAGGAGATTACAAATAATATGGGTGGGTACATAATACAATTTCTAGTCGGCCTTTTTGATACTTTTAATTAAATGTTACTTATTGTTTTCCAGTTCTTTAATTTTGGTTTTGGATGTTCTTGTAAAAGAATGGGCAGATAAATAACAGTATTTTTTAGCCTCGAGGATGCGTCTAAAAATTGATAAATATAATTTTAATTCAGCTAACGTCACCTCATTTCTTGTTAAGGACAAGAATTGAATATTTATTCAGGACATTTCCATCTGAGCCAGGCTATAACGCGATATATTCCGTCTGTGTGCCCACTGCGCCAAGACATACAAGAATACTACAGTAAACAAGTTTGTTCCAAAATAAAAATGAGTCAGGTCAGTTCCATTAAAACAAACATGTTTTTTACCGATACGGATGTAAAAACTGTTCACGCTCATACACCTACGTCAAGGGGAGCGAGTTCCTCTTCATAATTAACTCATCAATCTTCACATCCCCCATTGTGAACGCAGGCTTTCCCGAGCCCGTCCCGCTCCATCCCATCCCCGTCCCGCTCACGTCCCGCTCACGACCCGCTAACCCCCAGCCATTGTTTCACTGACGTACAAGCATCAAGCCAGACACCCAATATGATAAAAATAATAATTGAATTTCGCAAAAGTGGAAATAATTTAATTGGAAATTGAATTTTCATGTCGGATAACATTCGCGATAGGATTACGTTAAGTGCTTTGCCTCCAGATTGAGTGATCTTGGTAATAGTTTTCTTATTTTAAACCAGTTGTTGCCCGCGACCTTCATTCGCGAAATTATTATAAAATATATAACTTCTTTTTTTAAATCGGAATTTGTTACCTATTTCAAAGGTTTTAATTTGTTTGCAGGGAACCCTAATATTTTTATAAAATAAAAGTCACCTAAGTTAGAGCTTATAATATCAGCTATTTGCCAGTAAAAGTCCCGTCAAAATCGGTAGAACCGTTTCGGAGATTCGACGGAATAAACAAACAGACAGACAAAAATGTGTTTTTGTTATAAGTGTATGTATAAACACTGTTTTAAGCTTTCACGGTTTACAACTAAACTTGTACTAAACAGCGCCGAAATATCAATACAATTACGGAAGATATCCCGTAAGTGACAGTTCAGTTTGGACATTCAGTAAAAAGCTGTTATTTCGATATTACAAACAAACACTTGAATTTTATTTTTTTGATGAATAGATTGGTAATTTCAAACTCCTGTATTTATTTTACAAAGCTAGCTGGCTCTTCCGTCTACATTAAAATATTCAAATTAGTTGTGTCGTAACAACGTTGTCTTACGTACTAATTCTTTAGAGATCTCGTCGTTCCAACAGAGCTTTATAAAGACTACTTAATGTAGGAGTATTTAGACCGGCTTAGAAGATTAATTTTATTTAGCTGGACTCATAGTACTTGGTCGTGGGCAAAATGTAGTACAACAGCAGGCTGTGTTTAGAGTAATTGGGTACGTGTTTTATCCAGAACCGGGTTCCGAAGGCTTTCATACAGTATTTGACGTTTTTGGAGATTGTTTTTGTACTTTCGCATTGGCAGCTTAGAGAATGATAAAGTTATGCAAATAAGAGAAAGTAAGTTTTGTATATGTAGCTAAAAAAATATACTTTAGTTAAATAGTCAAACAACATATTCTCTAAAGGATGATTTCCACCAAACGGATCGGATCGGTACGGATTTTACAATCTTTAAACGGTATTAAAACGTGTACACAGTATTTAAAGTCTTTATTACCAAGCCGCGCACAACAGCTTGTCCGCGGGCGTCTTCCGCGACAAGCGATTGTTGCCAAAAGTATGCTGACCGCGCGCGATTGGTTCCGTTCACCTGTCATCGTATCCGATCGGAATTAGAACACGTCATCAAGGAAGGAATGAAACTATTTGACTAGGCGCAGAAACGGATACGTTCGCAAGCGGCGACGGTACGGAGCCGATCGTATCCACGACATCCTACCGGACCCGATCGGCTGTCGCCGCATCCGTTCGTATCCTTTCCGATCCGATGCGATGCGAGGTGGAGGCCGTTTGGTGGAAATCATCCTTAAGTATGCCTACTTTTTTTAAATACAACCTAAAAAAACCGAGTAAAACCGAATGGTACAATCGTCTAATTAATCAGATATTATTGTTGTTACCAGTTGTTTCTCGCAACATTCTCCTTTCATTGTCAAGATAACAGTTTTTCTTTACCGTCATTGTATTTGTTCTTACTAAAATTGGTTTTCCTTCTTTCTGTATCACAATATCTATTTCTTTCCCTAATTAATTTATTTTGCGGTCACAGAACTCATACACAGTATACCATCAATCTTTATTTTATTCGGCCAGCTATATTCGTTTGACAGTTCAAGATGACACTATCGCTCAACTCAAACGGCTATAGTAAGACCACTTTAAGTTTACAGTTCACGGTGGCGCTGTTGTCAAGAAAAAATGCATCAATATGTCAAACTAAGTACATTTATTTTAGTTCTGTGTTTTCCCACCTGCACAGATAAGTTGGTTGAAGTGTACGGACAAGCTCTGATAGTTTTTTTTTCAGTACTTTATTTGTCATGAGTACGGTGTTCACAACCAGCCAGTGTTTGACCGAATCTTTATCGGCCAACTTTTTAGTACCAACTTATACAAGTATCTGTATAGGTACTGTTGTAAGAAATTGCAATGTTTACGATTCTGGCATCTGTTAGATCGTAAAAGTCCTTTCGTTTACATACCCAGTTGTATTAAACCTTTAGGCCTGAAGTCCGGAAATGTTAGATAAAGTTTTTTACTTACCTACCCAAAAGAAAAACTATAACAGCTGGAAACCTCTTTTACCTTAGGTAGTACCTAAAGTTACTAGGTAATCTATACTAAACTAATATTATAAAGCTGAAGAGTTTGTTTGTTTGGTTGAACGCGCTAATCTCAGGAACTACTGGTTCGAATTGGAAAATTCTTTTAGTGTTGGATAGCCCATTTATCGAGGAAGGCTATAGGCTATATAACATCACGCTACGCAAAAAGAAAACAAGTAAGAAGCGGCGGCTGAAACCGCGGGGCACAGTTAGATAAAAGATCTGCTCCCCAGCAGTGGTGTTCAAAAGTGCAGCTACAGGGTTCATGAATTGACGAACTTCGTAGGCAAGTTTCAATTTCTAATTTCTTGTGAATTGTTGCTGAGAATGATATTTTAATCAACCTACAACCTTTTTTTTTTTTTTTTTTAGGATGGGAAATCATCAAATGACCCCCCCCGCTCTGGGCGGAGCGGAAGGGAGTGTCAGACTTGTACTGACTAAAACCCATCCATGTTCCTTCTTTGCCCTTTGTGTTCCAGGGCCGCGGTATCTCTTTCGAACAGTCCCGCAGCCCAATCAACCTACAACCTGACACTGACCTGCAAATTGCAAAAAAAATCCTAAGAAAATTTTAATTTCGCGGCCTTGTCTGGCGGTTCCCCCTTAACATTGCGATAAAACCCGAAATATAATATTATCGCGTTTGATTGTTTAGCCGTTAATATTAATCTAAATCAACGTAACACTTAGCGCCACCTGCCTCTTTCTCGAGGAACTACTTTCATCTACTAACAGTATGTAGTAGTAAAGCAGCTTTCTGCAACACGTGAGCTTCTTATTACTATAGTGGTTTTTATTCAAATTAAATAAACAAAGATATATATACATAAAAATTATCTACATTTTTAATCATAATATTGTCTGCACATTTAACATTAATTGATAATATAATTATATGTTACATATTTGTATGTATGTAAGTAATTATGATCTTCAGAAATCAAATCAAAACCCTCAATTAAGTCGAGTATGAAGAGAATATTTAAATTATATTAGAAATTAAAGCAGTAACGAAATTATCAATCCTTTTCAGGCTACAATAAATGTCTGCGTATAGTACATTAAAATGAGTGCCTAAGTCATTTGTGATTCTACGAATATGCCGGAGACAATGTAGAAGGAATAATAAAGTTATTTAAGGTAGCGAACTGGGACATGGGCTTGATAAATAATAGGTAACTACAGAACCGTTCACCTTACTTCATTTGCTAAATTACTGAATCTTTAAAATCTGTATTATTAAAGTTTCAGTAATTTGTAAGGGACAGTCCTCCGTTGACGGATGGGGGTGAATTCATCATTCATATCATACTAAGATGACCGGTACAAGAAATTATTTTTTGAACGTTATGAGAATCCAATCAATTTAATTTGTTTTATTTCCTCATACGCGATGTATCAAAACACACGTAGCGAACGGCAAGCGCGACGACGAGTTCGCTGAACTCTGTAGCTAGGCAGGAAGTGAACAGCTGATTTTATGCGTCGTTCGTTAGAGTATTTCAACATGACATCATTCATTGTTGGTTTTTTGCCGTTTTATTAACATAAATGGAGTGCTGTGTCCAGAGAATATAATTTTAAATTGAAATAAAGGAATAGTAACTACAAAAAAATTTCATATTGAGAAAAATACCGATGTAATTTGATTCAAAATAAGGAGCTGAATGCACCCTGTCAGTTTGCGGAGGGCTGTCTTTTACACCCTGTATAAAACTCAGTTTGTTACTTTACGTACAAACGTCACAAAAATTTTGTCAAGCTACGATTCACAGGAAAACATATTTTGAAGTTTTGTAAACCCAACGAGTATAATATTTTTAGGAGAAAATATTCTCAAGATTTCATTTAAATAAATAATGTTCAAATCTTATATTACTATTATAAATGTGAAATTTTGAATGGATGGATGTTTATTACTTAATCACGCCAGAACGGCTGAAGGGATCTGGATGAAATTTGGCCAAGAGATAGATTATAGTCTGGAATTGCACATAAACTGCTTTTAACTTTAATTTCCTCACACAAACACATCAAAATTTTAACGCGAACCAAGCCTCGGACAACAGCTATAGTAACAAAAATATTACAGCAATCAAGGCAGCATCCCATAATCCTCTTTAGAAGAAATAGCTTTTCACCATACTGTGTGTCAGAGTACCTCCTGCTTACACGTGCTGAACCTACCTACCATATACATACAATGAAACACAACACTCCAACAAAGTACAACGAGTTCTGCGGTAGCTCGCAATCGTTTTTATTTTTATTCTCCTAATGAGCAAAAGGCGAAGCTGGCTGGGTTACTGGCAAACAACCGGGCAGACAGGACTAATTGGTGTTGCGACCAGACACCTGACACCTCTGGCCGGCTACTAATGTGTACTTCGTGGATAAAACCACCACCTTTTTCCGTGTACAGACGATAAAAGTACACTAAGATAAACCAGCAAAAAATAAAAACTAACGAAAGGATCAGTGGAACTAGTACGGACAAATTGCGAATGGACACTGACTCATAGGTTCTTCTGTACGTTTTGTGTCTGTGTCAGTGTCCGGAGCCGAATAGTCTTTGTATAGTGTAGTTATGTGGGTGGTAGATTAGGTGGATGATAGGTTAATGCTGATCAAAGTTGATGTTCTAAGGATCATTGTATACCAAATTGTGCGGGAAAATTACACATATTATAAAGAGGTATTTTTTAAGTTTGGATGAAGCGGGTAATCAATGGAACTACTGATTTGATTCCTTAAATTCTTCCACTAATGGGAAGTTAGATTACCCCCGATTGACAAAGGTTACATATACGATGTTCCTGTTTGTGACCATAACGGCGAGCGAAGCCGCAGACAAAAGCTAATTTAAATGAGTTGCAGTAAAAGTTAAAAATAAATAATAATAATCATATAATATACATATGATTTATATCGCCAGACCAACTTAAACAGTTTACTAATTTTCGAGTTCAGCAACTTATAATTTATGAACAAAACGTTGTTTTTGTAGATTTATAATTAAGGAAAGGTTAATTGTGTTTGATCATTAATATGTTAAGTCGTTACACGCGTAATTTGTTCACACACATTTTCGCAGTTATGAAAGAAAAACTTTTAGACCAGTCAACCTATCCTATCTTATATACCTATCTACTTGGTATACTTTCCCTAATTTTCTCTTTACTCTCTTATAATAATAATAAAAAATATCCCACATTAATTTAAAATAAACAGCTTAGTTTCAGACAACTTTAATTACCATAAATAATTAAGAACGACATTCCGTGACTCGGTTAATTATAAAGCTAATTAATTACTTACCTACGCTTAATGAAACCAGACAGAACAAAACACTATTTGCAGTACTTAGCTCAATATATTGGCTTATGACCTATTCATCACATGGCAAGCCTAACTTCAGTGCTTAGACAAACAATTTAAGTAATTAATAGACGTAAGTTCTAGACGTGTTACGGTTCATTCATCATTTTAAGTTTGAATGGTTTATCTTAATGTTCTTGAATACTGCCTCTTTGGAGAGTCGTTAAAGACGACTGAAGAATATATTCAGATATTTGGCGCAATCCTCTGTTAAATTCAACTTTATTAATCTATTTTAGTTAAGATTACTGTAGATAAAATCGCAAGGATTTATTTAAGTGCGTAATAAAACGCCCACATGCGAATAAGGACGGAGGCCCTGGCACGTGCGCGCGGTGTAAATATGTAGGTACGTCGATTTTTGAATCGAAAATATTTTTTTTCTATATTATTTAAGTTTAATTGTTTGCAATAAGCATAGTATAATTTATAGATATGAATAAATTCTTAATATTGTTAAAATATTATACGGGGTGGTAGGGACACCGATGCCAAAACGTTTACCACGTATTCACTACATCATTCTAAACCCCCACATAAAAATTTTTCGTCGGTTATTAAAAAAAAACAGCTGTTTCCTACAAACTTGCAACACTTACACGGTCAAAATTTAAGAGTTTTTTTTTTTAATACCGCTGGAAAATTACTATGTGGGTGGTGGGGGGGGGGGGGTTCAGAATCATGTACTGAATACGTTCGGTGTGCCTTCCACCTTGTATGAATAATATATACTTAAAATTATGAAAATTATTTGTGAAACGAGTATTTTTAATTTAAAAATCGACGTATTAACGTTATGTTGACACCGATTTTGGGATTATACTACCTAGAGCAGGTATAGCAGCGTGCTTCGCTCGTAGCAGCGTAGCGTTGAAGTAAAATTGCGTAGCACTCTGCGTAGCTCCATAGAACCTTGATTTATTACAGTCGACTTTGATGATATTGATAAACTGAAAAGTTTTTGTAATCGTCGAGGTGAAGGTCACAAGTTGCCAATTCATAAATTCCAATATTTAATTAAACAGAATGAGTCTCAACATAAATCCTCTTTTGTTTTATTAGACCAAAGCACCATAAACAGGGGCAACTCAGTTAACACCAATTACAAAACAATCTCGCTTAGAGGAACCGTTTTCACAAACTTGTTTTTATTGTTGCGCAATACAAAGAACTTTTCCCTGTATACATAGCACTATCTCAAATTGGCGATTGGATCTTCGCACCTAGAGAATAAGTGTCAAAATTGAATGATCGTGACCATCGATCTTGTAGATTGAGTTTCCTACGATCCATCAGAAGCGATTGGAATGAATGAAACCTACCAAACGAACCCTTTTTCGTAATGATCAGATCGTATCTGAATAAGTGATGGACTATAGATAAGTGCCTTAGTTATATGACTAGTGACATTAAATTAACCTTGAATTTTCATAGGAACGCACGGACAGTAATTCACGGTCACTCCTTGTTTTATGTCATTGAACATTGTATGATACCTGCGTAATTATTCGTATATCACAAGATTTATAAAGATATTGCCTCGTTAGACTCTTTAACCGCTTTAGCTCCTAAACCGAGCGTGAAAAACATGCAAATTGGTTTGATTTATATTGGGTTCATTCCTGTAGGGTCTGTTGGCGTTCTCGTCGCAAGGCGACCGCATAGCGTTAGTCTAGTGGACGCAAGCACGACTGCTGAGCATGAGGTCGATTCCCGGGTCGGGCAAAGTGTTATTGAGTTTTTCCATCAGGAATTTCTCAGTAGCAGCCACGATGGAGTCTGAATTACCGCCCGGTTGATGGCAATGGGCTCCCCCACTATTACATGGGGCCTAAACATAAGTGTTGAAATTTGGGTGTTTCTTTTAGGTACGTCTTTGCCTAACCCTTTGAGAATTACAAGCGTGATGTTATGTTATCACAGAACTTGTAAAGATATTATAAACAGCGACTAAGTTTTCAACGTCATAATGATCTACATTACGAAAAACCTACGTAATGGATACTCACAAATATCAACAAAGTTCAACAAAAACACCTCGCATTCTAACTGAATACATAAATCCATATAAAAAAGACAGGGTCCATGTGTCCAATGGTCGCAGAATCCAGATAGCCCTGAATAAATAGAGAGGTATTACGGGAAAATTTATTCTATTCCCTGATACATTGCTCCAATCCGTCTGCAATACGGGTGGATTTACCTAGATCGTGTAGGTACTACTTACGAAAATTCATTTGGGCGGTCCAATGAAAAGTTTTACAGTTTTTTAGACGTATAAACAAAATTACTAGGAATCTACATAAGTATTCGTTGACTTTTATTTGTAAATTCGTTAGGTATTCTTTCCTGGAGGTGCCTAGGTAAAAGCTAGATATTTTCTTTGGAAAATTAGGTTACTTTTCGTTACTGGAATATAAATGTGTTTTTAAGGTTTCGTACCTCAAAAGGATAAAACGGAAACCTTATAGGATCACTCGCGTGTCTGTCTGTCTGACCGTCTGTCACAGCCAATGTACTCCGAAACTGCTCTACCGATAGAGTTGAAATTTGGTACACATATGTAAGTCGGTGACCCAGAGACGGACGTGTAACGTAAATTAATGAATTTGAAATACGGGACCCACTTTTGCGGGGTAAACGAGAAAATGAAAAAAAAAAAAAAGTTTTGCAAACTACATAATATATCTTGTTACATATTGATATGTAACACGATTTTGAGCATCTCAAATATATATTTTTTTTATAATTTTAAGATAAATAGTTTTGAAGTTATTTAAGAAAATAGGCGAAAATTGACATTTCTCCCCTCCCCCCTAAATCCGAAACTACAGGACTGAAAATTATGAAAAAAATAGTTCTTTGCCTATAGATTACAGGAAAACCATAAGAAAACAACAAAAAATAAAAATTAATTAAAAATTAAAGGATCTCGCCTACTACGATGGTACGGATCCCGTCATAAGCGAGTCCGACTCGCACTTGACCGGTTACGTAAACTGATATTTATGTATTTTTTTTAAGAATTTAGAATTATAAAAATATAGAAATAGACGGCCTATCCATTTGGGAATAGGAGAAGTGCCTAACTTGTTTACTCATCTTAATTTAATATTAATAATAAGACATTTTATTTTGTTACAGTGAAGATGGACATTTATGTAAAGTGACTAAAACAACCGTCCCCAAAAATACTTTTTCTTTATCGTGTGGTTAGTGCCCAACCTGGTATCAGAGTTTTTATGCCGCCCATGGGCCTCTGATTTGGCTTTACATGTCGTTGAGAAGTATCTCTCAGAAACGCTGGTTTCCTCACGATGTTTTCCTTCACCGAACCAAGTTATATTTATACAATACGCACATGAATGCCTTGGGTAAGAACTCGAGACCTATGACTTGGCAGGCAGACGGTCACACTGCTAGGCTATCACTTTTCTCCCAAAAATACAAATTTTTATTTAGTATGACATAGAGATAATAATAATAATATTCCACAACTATCACACAACGCCGTCTAGTCTCAAGCTAAGCAGAGCTAATAATCCTAACTACCATTTTTGTCAGTTCTTTCTTAAACTTAACTCAGCTTCCGAGACTTAACTCAGCTTAATCCGTGGTGGCCTAATTAAAACTTGTAATTAAAGCTTTGCTGTCCTGTGTTCATAAAAATACGAGCTTCAGTATAAATAATGTCTGCAATGTATCGTTCAGCGCGGAGTAGTTTTATACTTTCATCTGAAATGATTATTATGAAACATAAAATAAAATTTTATGACGCGCAGCGGCAACGTGATACTAAAATTTAAAAGCTATTGTTATGATGACATACGTAATCAATTTAAAATTATGACTGCGGAATAGAGTTCTGAAATTTTAGTATCTTATTTTGATTATAATAATAATAATCGTTGATTTATAAAAAGGGGCACATTTACAATAAAATATCTTAACAAATAAAATAGAGCACAGTTGCTTATTGCCTGAACTAGGATGAACCTGTGTTTCAGGCTACAAGGTGCATAAATACCTACTTAAAATAAATAAATTAACATTAAATGAAAAGTAAAGTACTGAAATTAAAACTTACATAAAACAAACAAACACAAAAAGAAAAACAGCGTGTCAGCAGTCTACTTGCAGACAACAAGTAAGTCTTCTGTCTGTGCATAAGATATGGGTTGTAGAAAAGTAATTATAGACTTTTTACAGTTAAAATAATTTAACTTATATATACTTAGTTTTCTGTTTAATCTATTGTATAGAAATGAGCCTAAAAATGAAAAGAATCTTTCCATAAAGACATGTTTGGAGGTTGCATTAGAAATGCATACTATATCTTCCGTCTCTTGTTAGTATTGGCAGCACTGTACGTGAGCATAGAATGTTGTTTTAATACTAAGTGCATAATGAATAGCTGGCGCACAGTCAGCACGTTGCAGGATTTATACAGCTGATCTGTGGGAAAGTAAAAGGGATGGAAGTTTGCTACCTTTAAAATTGCTCTTTGAGCTCTTTCAAGGGGAAGCAGGATAGTGTTTGATGCGCCACCCCATGAAATGATACAGTAATAAATTATGGATTGACATAGGGCGAAATAAACTTGTGTGATTAATTTTGAATCTGAAAAAGTTCGTATTTTTTTAAATACGTATATTAAATTTCGCACTCTTTTAACCAGACTTTCAATATGATACCTAAAAGAGAGCGTGTCGTCTATTATAACCCCGAAGTATTTAATGTTACAGGTTTTGAGGATAGAAGGACAATTGAACAGGTTGACTGACAGGTTATCACATTGATGGGCATAAATATGGAAATTACCAGTGTTAAGTTGAGGCTTGCGATGGAGAAGTGAATATATTTTGTCTTGTCAGCATTTAGTGTTAGTAAATTCCTTTTAAGCCAATTAGTCACAGTATTAAAACCAAGTTGAGCGTTGTCCAACAGTTCGCTACTGATTAGCAGAAAATATTAGTCCCGTGTCATCAGCATATGATATGATTTTGCCGTGCTTGATATTTAGATTACACAAGTCGTTAATATAAACCAAGAATAGGGTAGGGCCCAAAATACTTCCTTGGGGAACACCAAATCCAGTATTTTTCTGCTCATCGCTCGTAAAGTTGTCAGCAAGTAATGTCAGTGGCGTTCCCCTTACTCCTATTGCCTCTAATTTTCTTAGAAGCACAGAAACAGAGACAGTGTCAAAGGCTTTCGCTAAATCAAGGAAGACTCCCAGGACCTGGTTCCCTTTGTCTAGCTGTTCTGAGACATAATCGGTCAGACTATGCACCTCATCGGCTGTGGATAATTTGGCTCTGAAGCCAAATTGAGCAGGTGACAAGGTGTTGTTTTTTTCTAGGCAGCTAACTAGTCTGTTATTTATAACTTTCGCAAGTATTTGTATTATGGTTTTGATTTGACGATATTATCGAGTAATTTAAGTGAGAATGGATGCTAACCAACTTCAAATCGTTATAGATCCTAAAGATTATTTTCAAATGCCTACCTATTCAATGATACTGATTTTCTTTTTCACAAAACGGCGTCTGGTTGTCGCTATATATAATTTTCGTAACTTTCATGTCTTCAGTGACACTAAGAATCATTAAAATCGGGCCACGCGTTTGGTCTCTATGGCGCCACAAAGGAACAAACATATATACATAGGCTGATAATCAACACATTACCCTCCTTTGCGTCGCGCAGTCGGATAAAATATATAGATAAGTTCTGACTAGACTGAGGAATCTATTAAACTTTTAGTTATTTTATAAAAGTATAAAACTGATAGGTAATAGGTAAGTATCTATCTATAAAACTTTTCAAAAAAAAAATATATTTAGACAAACAAAGAGATTAAGTTACGAAACGAGCTCAAATTTTAAGTGGGTAGGTCACTACACCGTTTCTCTAGAAATTTTAACAAAATTACAATTAAGGGTTTTATTTATCCACCCACATACGTCCTAAAAGCTTGCTGAAAAGGTTAAAATCATTACTTAAATAAGGGTAGTCTTCCACCCAACGAAGTGACACCTGGAAACATCGCTTTGCTCTTGTGTATGATACAAATACATTTATTCGTCACATCCACATATCCTCGCATCCCTATCCTCGCGATGTTTTAAGTTGTAAAGGATTCTGCCCACTATATCGTGCCATACCATGACCGCGCTATGAACGTAACCGGCACCGGCTAAATATTCTCGGCGACAAGTTTTGACGCTCCGTGCATGACACGCGAGGGTGACGGAACGGTCTAGCGGGCATAGTCTCATACTTTTCAATACAAAGAATATAGGGTTAAATCGCGTATGATGGCCGTTCTAAATCCGTCATAAACACGCTGTAAGTTGATACGTTCTAGTGGACATAGTGATCCGATCCGTGTCATGTTTCTTTCCGTGCCTGATACGTTCATAGCACGGTCATGGTATGGTACGGTGTAGTGCGCAGACTCCTGTTTACAAAAGTTACAGGAGTGTTCTCGTTAATGCAACTGAATGCCAATCTTAGCAAATAACTAGTAGAAAAACACACAAAAACTTGAGTTGATACAGTCATACTGCGAAAGTTTCGCATCGCTACGACGCTTCTATACACTCGCATTCTGTGTACCGAAATCTTAGGTGTCTAATTCAAGTATCGATTCTTTGAAAACCTATTATAAGATAAGTGTGCCAATGTTAGTTGAATGTGAATGAAAGTAAATAGCGAAGCCACTTACAAACCAGTGTCATCCATTACCGAACAACGGGAGCCCTATTAGCGATAATAAGTTAGTGGGTGCGCGCCAAATTAGATTTGTTTTCGTTTCTGTACAGGGGTCCTTAGTGGAGTAGGCACTACTTAGGACATGAAGAAGGTGGCTGTCAACCAACAAGTCTATTTAAAATCGAGTTTAGATTGTATTTAGGTAAGTAGGTACTCTAGAAAACCTTTTTTTTTTTTTTTATGATTGGAAATCATCTAAATCCCCGCTCTGGGTGGAGCGGAAGGGAGTGTCAGACTTGTACTGACTAAAACCCATCCATGTTCCTTCTTTGCCCTTTGTGTTCCAGGGCCGCGGTATCTCTTTCGAACAGTCCCGCAGCCCTGGCAGGCATCGGCCCGTGCGGACCCCTACGTGGTTGCTGACATCTCTTTGAGGCGCGCGTGGAACACGAACGCGCCGACTCTAGAAACCTTAACCTTTGTGGTCATAGAGTGGAACTGTCATCGAGCCATAATTTGAAACTCAAAAAATAGTATGCAATAGTTATTGCTGTGCAAATGCAAAGCAATGCCCAAATGCCCAGCAATTATTATAAGCAATTTTTAAAAGCTGAGTAGACTTTGAGGGAACTTTGAAGGAAAATTGAGATTGAGGTGTCAAAAGAAATTAACTAGTGAAACTACACATGTGCGAAACATTACACCAATAAAATACTGATACTGATAGCCTTCATCATCCCACTGCTGGGCAAAGGCCTCTCTCCATGATTTCCAGTTGTTTCAATCAAAATTTGTCATGAGGAGGAATATGGACAATAAACCTACCAAGCTAGTTTTATGTGGGTTTGGGGGGTGAACAGTAAGCCTTCTAGCTACTGGAATTGTTCTTCCGCCGACTACCAAACTGATAGCCTACACTGTAATGAGTTTTTCAGCTATCTGGACCATATAGAGCTACTGCTTAGGTGCTCCAAATGCAGCGCCACAGTTTTATGCAATGTCGGGGCAAACCAATATGAAAGATATTGAAATCCTTCAAAGATATCTAAGATTTCGTAAACATTTTATGCAAAGTCCCTTTATTCCTTACAGCTGAGCTGCAAACAATATCGGGGTTGCATGATCCCGTCGAGTGCAAACGGTTTTCTGACAAAACCAGCAACGAAACTGGGATCAGTCTAGGATTGTAGGCAAAACGCAAAGAAGCTATTATTCTTTTTAAGCACGATGAATTTTCGCACTTTATTTCACAGTACCGTTTGGTGTATTTCTTTTACTAAATGGAATTAACGAAATCACAAGTTATAGAATCCTGGGTTCGATTCCGAGGTCGGGCAAAATGTTATTGGGTTTTTCCATCAGGAATTTCTCAGTAGCAACCACGGAGTCGGGATTCAAGCCCGATTTATGATTGATCGCAATAGGGGGGCTGGCGAAATGTGGGCGTACTATTAAGGTACGGGAATTACAGGCCTGATGGCATGTTATGGTATGAGTACAAGTTATAGGTACATAGGCAAATGGATACCTAGACATGGGCGTACCCAGCATTTTTTAAGTGGTGGGGCAGAAGTAAATAAAATAAGGAGTAGGAAATTTAAAATGCGTTTTATTTACTGACAGATACGTTTTATTGGCTGCACTACACCTCATTTCAATATTAACCTGCGAAGGTTCTGACTAAATCTAGCAAAAATTTCGTTTTCAAATATATGTTGTGCTTCCAGAACCCTCTTTCTATACACACTCATCATACAGAGGCCGACAAGATGGTTTTCTGTCATTGTTGACCTAGTTTTTATTTTAATGTGAAAAATGCTAAAGTACCCAAATGAATATTTAATTTTGGCATTATATTAATTTTGCCTAAAAAATCATTTACAACATTAGCTTCAGGTCAGAGAGCAGGATGGGGCAACTGCCCCACCGTGGGTACGCCCATGTAGGTACCTAGATACGAACTGAAAGACCACCCTGTAACTAACTCTGCTAACCTTTTAAGATCAGCAAACAATCATAACTTAATTCGACCTTTTTGCTAAGAAAAAGACTTTGTATCTATACGTCCTAGGTTCATAATAAAATATACTATCAGTGTATTTTCAAATGGGGTGAAGGCCTTCAATAACTGTTTCTATTTCTAGCAGCAACGTTTGTATAGGTTGTATTTGTCGAGCAAATTGTGGCTATGGCGTTAATTAACAGTAGAACGAGATGGAGACTGTTCCGATTCGCTCCACAGCACCCAATCATAGTAATCTGAGAGACGGATAGGCCACAGCATAAATAATTGTTTCTACCGAATGGTGGAAATGGCAACCAATTTCTGTGTTAATTGGGAATCGAACATACATAACTTCAACCCCGTGTTACCTGAAAGGGCAGGCAGAGGCGTTTGGAACAAAGCCTCTCGCCATTTGTGCTCGGTCCTAATTTTTACCCAACTGGAGGGTAGTTATTTTAAATATTCAATTGAAGCTAGAACCAAAATATGATAGGTATTCAACACTTTTCAGCAAATAATAATGAAAATACCTATTGGACATAGTTAGCAGTTAATTGTGTGTTTAGGCGTACCTATCTATGTACCTAGAGTATGTACCTACCCACATAATTGGCTAGCTTATTTGAAATTCCACCGCCCGCGGATAGGTCGGTAGGTACTTGTTTGTGTATAACATTGTGCCGGTAAATACGTACCTATATGAAATAACAAGACATCTAGGTATTGATTCCTAGAAATAATAGCTATTTTTAAAGGTTAACTATGTTGGTAGATATCTACCTTTACGAGAATAAATTAAAGCTAAGTGCCTATCTGATGTCTCCATAACGTAGGCAAGCAAATTGGATAGATAAGTAACGTCCCAAATCCAATTTTGTTAAAAACGTCCTGAAATCTCATTCAAGATGCAAATTATGACTAACGATATCTCGGAAAGCCGATGTTCGATGTAAAAAATAAGTTGTTATCTGAAAAAAATGGAACGGTAGTCAAAAGGCTGTTTTTTGATCCGTAAAAACATGTTTCTCGAAGCCACATCACTGGTGCTGTAACATAAGTTACTGAAACTGAAAAACGAAGCGTAACCCTCGATCGATTTTTTACAAGATTCATAACAACACACATGCTACCTACCTTGCCTACACGACACCGCAACCCAATCGATTAATACAGATTGATTATCCAACACTGTAAGCTAACAAGTAATACATAATTCTAATTGTTTTTAACAATTGGAATTATTTATTGTTCATTAACATTACCTGTAGGTACCTATTCTTTTTTGTCACCATCTAGCTACCAACAAAATAGTTTCCTTAACTTTCAGACACTTGTAGAAAATTATACATATTTTGACCCGCCATCCGCCGTTGAAAATGACGACCATTGAGAGAATTTATCAAGAGTATTTGCTGAAATATAGGTACATAATATATTTTCATGATTAAAGGAGAAGTATCTAATAACCACGTCCACCCTACTATATCTATTATTTGTCATATTCTGTCTTATGAATAATGTAGGTCCAATCTTAGTCTCATCAATCTGTCGTACAATATAAGAGCGCGCTACTCACCACGCGGGACATTTTTACTTAGAGCATGGTGGAAATAATCATAAACTAGTCTATCTACAAAATATTTAAGAAATAATTAACTGATTGTATATTATTTTCAGTGTATCAAAGCAAAAGTGGACCTGGGTGAGTTTGTTTGAATCAGTAGTGTGCTTTGCACTGACACGCTTTTTAAACAGAAATAGACACGATCGAGTTCGATTTGCAAAGGCGCTTAACAATATTGTGCATGCAATCGAGATTTAAAAAGAAAGGCGGTGAGGTTAGCATGTGGCCGGTGTCCCTTGTTACCCTCCAGTCTCTATAGGTATCTATCTAGGATAGAGGGTACAATAGAGAGTGCGAGCCGTGTTCAGTGTTCCAGGCCAGTGCATCTTCATCAGTCGCCGCGGCCGCCCCACTGCGAGAGCTCACTCAAACTTTGCTTGCTGTGTAAATTAATAAAATGAGCATTTTAGATGAATTAGATGAAAATAGTGTGCCTAGTGTGATAGTGGTTTTAGTGATAGTGGCATGATTTCAATACATCATTTGGTGGTTTGGTGTTAATTTTAAAATTAAATACAAAATGGCAAGTGAAACAGTTAAATTAAATAAAATAAACAAGTGTACAAATAAATTTGATGATTTATTTCATTTTAGACGGGTTGTCACATTGAATTTCATTTTTCAGCTGATAATATAGTCACAGCTAGTGTACAAAATAAATAATAACCTTAAATTTAACAAATTACACAGGATGCCGCACAGGAATTAATCTCTCAGCTGGTAGAAGCTTCACTACACAGTCAGTGCAGTAGTCAGTGCCAGTATTATCGGTCCACCTTGCACCTAAGAACCCAGTTTTCTGGCATCCAACACACATTGTCTTAGTCTGATAAACAGGTGCTGTTTCATCTAATGACCTTTGTTCCTTAGCAGATTTCAACAAATCTAGCATATATCTGTTACTGTTCTTCATTTCTAGAGTGGACACACTGTCATGAGTCTCTCCACAGTCGTATGGATCCTCCATGGTCACAGGCACGTGCAGCTGAGGGAAGAATGTGGATTTCTTGTAGAACATTGCCTTGTTCTTATCCCTCCCTACACCTTTAGGGATTCTACCCGGTATTGGCAAGCCTGCTTTGGCTAGCTTAGCAAAATACTTCTGTATTCTGCTCATGACTTGTATTGGAGTCCTTGTTCCTAAAGCTTGAGCTATTTTCTTGTACCGTCGCGCCTCAATGGGCTCTTCAGGATAGATTTCAAGTAATTCTTCTAATCTTTTCTGCTCTTCACAAGACCATAGTTGATTGAATGTTTCAGGCTTATTATCTGTGAATTTGCGGCCCCTTACTTTAGTACTAGAATCTAGATCATCCTTACTTGGCTTTGTGTCTCTAATATCATCACTATCCATTGTTGCGTCTATTCCATAGCTGGCCCAGTCAATGCTCGGTAGTTCAGCAATAGTTTGTCTAGGAGGGAAGTGGGCACTCCCTGCTTTCATTTCGTTTAGAAAAGACAGTGGGTCATTTATAGCCCTATTTTGGGCTTCTGATAATTCTTCTATGTCTTTCAATGCCTTCACTTTCTGAGCTTCCAATTTGACGATAAACTTCAGCAGATCACAGTACTCTTTATTTCCGCGAAGAGCCAGGTGGTCGGTTTCAAAAGCGAATTCTTCATCCGATTCCATGTTTTCAGAGTCTATGTTTTCCATGATTTTATCTGTAAAGAAACATAAAATGTCATAATCAAGAGCAAGTCTTCTAAAATTTTATAGTAAAATGAGTGTAAGTTCTGGTATGAAATTGCCGGCTAGTCCAAAGAGGTTGAGTGTAAAAATTAAAAACAAACTAAATAGTGTGCAACAGAAAAAATGCAAACCTGAATACAGGAGCGCTTCTCTCGAGGGATGGTCTGGACGGTAAGTACATAAAATAATAATGCTGAGTTTTTGTTAATTTTAAGTTTCCATACTGTTTTCTATATAACTGTAATAATAAAAATAAAACTGCCTAATTTCATTGTCGTCTAGCCCGAACGACAAACGTCAAAATCATTACGTTCCGAACCTGCATCCAATCCGACGTTGCTGACTGTAACATCAAAATTAAAATAAATATAAAATGCAGGCGAATGGTTCAAACTTACAGCAAAATGATTCTTGCAGCTTATTTTCATGTAATTATTTTATTGAGTGAAACAAAAAAATAAGGTATAAAGCTTATTTTTATTCAGCTACAGAACGCACGCTCACATGTTGTATTTTGCGCCCTCTAGTGAACGTAAGTTGAACTTTTAAGCCAAGCAACCATAAGTTTCTATTAGCTTCAATAGATGTCGCTGTTCCGGCAACAAGATCAGTTTTTAGTTGTGAAAGATAGATGACGCCGTATGTCGCTGTTCTTACAAAACTAGAAAGTGGGCTATCGACTCCATAACTTTTAATTTAGATTTATAAAATAAAAAATATAAATTCATATTTTTTCGGTTTTTTGACCGACATCTAAAAAAGGAAGAGGTTATATATTCCACCACCAACTTTTTTTTTAAATTATGTTCACCAATTTTTTTGTTCATAGTAGGCCTATTTTCGTGATTCTTTTGGTGGCGGAAGCTCGCGCGGTTCTTTCTTTATCGTGTGGTTAGTTCCTAACCTGGTGTTAGAGTTTTTATGCCGCCCATGGGCCCCTGCACGGTGCTCCCCTTATATTTACATTTTATTAATTTTACTTGGGTAATTTATGAGTTATCTTCTATAATACGTATTTTTTCTTCTTCGTCTATTTTCATGACATGATAATATCGTGATAACACTTGTTACAAAGTAAAATTTATAGGTAATTTTATATGACAAGAATTTTTGTAGGATATCACAAATAAAAAGGACAATTAAAATAATTTATTTTCAATACATTTCTCGAAAACTGATTCTTAACGCACTACGATTAGGTTAAACATGCAATGTATTTCACACGTGTGGATTTTTAATATTTACCCGCACACGTGTGGAAATAATAATTTACTTATATTATGTCAAGTACCTAGTTATCAATGACTACAGTCGGCGGTGATTGCTTTTTTTTTATAAATCTCGGCAAAGAGATATGCGTCTTTACGGCGTAAATATTTTTTGAGTATTTAAATTGTGTTTATAAATAGAATGTCATAGATGAACATTATTTAAAACAATTATTTACTTTTATTAACAAATTAACATTTATTTGTGTTCTAAATTAAAAAATATGCCGAGCGCGGAGAAAAAACAAATTAGGTAAATCATAGTTTTCTAATAATTCCAGGCAAAAATACTTTCCGTTCTAATATTTTATTTCTTCGAAAATGTATTGAAAAACGTCGTTTGATACGCGTGGGGATTTGTTACTGAAGTTCTCGGCTCCATAAGAATCTCGCCTGTGGCTCGGTTGTGTGAATTCCACCTCGAGTGCAATAACAAAGTTTTCCTACTTATATCAAAATGTACTATTTTTCGGAAGTCGGTGGCAATAAAGTCAATTACATACGTAACAAACAATGTCATCGACATCAGAAAGCAAATTTATTTTTCACTTTTTAGTGTTTTTTTCTATGTAGGTAGGTATTTAGTTTAGCAAAAAGTTTTTTTTTTTAAATCATCTCATTTTAGAAATTATTATGAAACTAGTAAGTTACAGTAGGTAAGTAATAAGTACCTACCTGATACCTCCCTAAACTCGCGGAAGTGAGCTTGCCGCGATTGTCTCAAATAGCAAGTTTTGTTGCTAAAGAAGTACCTACTATAAAAATGTATCTAGACACCTAAGTAGGTATTTTGTTTATTTATTTTGGAGAAAGACAAACACGTTAGAACTGTGGTGAGGATTTCAGTAGGTACCTACTTATTTTGAAAACAGTTGCATTTCGACGAACAATGCAATCAAGAACATTGTTCAGATCACGCTCCAAGGTTGACGATTCGACGCCCCAAGCAACGGGCAAATAAGATTATGACTTGGTCAAATCTGTCACCGAAACGAAAAGGGTTCCGCAAACCTGACCTAAATTTAAACTTTTGTTAACTCACATACTGCTCGTGTTAAACAAATTAATTTACTGGTGACAGTTTTGATACTGCTTTACCTAATTCTAATAACAGCCACCAAAATGTTTTTATCAAATTACTTCATATTTCACACTAGTGTTTTTTTTTTTCATTTATTTCTACGAGTGTTTTATTTCTCTTTTAATTTTTTGTGCAATAAAAAATAAAAATACTTTTAGGGAGTCGGTTTATAAAATATCCCTAAGTGATGTATTAGGTAAGTTCCTAACTAAAGTACGTAGGTAGGTACCTATATACTTATTAAGCCTCGTACAGACATCGCGAGGCGTGCATCGCGAATGGTTCGTCACGCATGCCTCAACCTGAGACATACGACGGTACATTTATGCATGCGTCCCGAACGACACATGCTCAAGCTGAGCACGCAAACAACCATGCCGGCTCGCACTGAGGCGGCGTTCGCTACGATCGTATGACGCGAATGCTCACTGTGAGCAACGCACGCCTCGCGATGTCTGTACGCGGCTTTAGAATTTGCGTAGGTTCCTAACCTCCCTAATTAACAAACATAATGTCACGCCTGAATTCCCCTAAGGGATAGGCGGAGGTGTAGCCTAGGCACAATACATAAACCCACAATAAACTATTGTTTAAGTTCTATGTTGAAATCGAGCTTATTGTCGTTATAAAAAATGCTGCAAACCAAATCATCATCATTCTCCTGTCCTTATGCCAATTCATTTGGGATTGGCGCAGCATGTCTTCTTCTTCCATACTTCTCTATTACTCGACATCTCATCAGACACCTTCTTTCTTACCATATCATCCGTCACACAGTTCATCCATCATTTTTTTGATATTCCTCGACGCTTATACACATCCACATACATACTCAAAACTTTCCTCACGACATTTTCTTCATTCCTCCGCATCACAAGCCCATATACTACGACAACCGATTACCACAACTTTTCAGACACCGGCGCCAAACTGCTGCAAACCAAATAGCTTCTTTAAATGGGGATACAATATTCAAATTAGTTTCTTAAAATACTATATTTTAACTAAAAAATAAACATATGCTTATAGGTTAGATTTTTTGGACAATGCCCATTGCACCTGAGGATCAAATCGGTACGCTCAGAAATCGCGCCAGCATAGTTCTGCCCCACTTTTTCACTCATTTATTTCCAATACCTATAAACTTGCATATCAATACAAGAATGGATCGCTTTCCGAGTGTATCCGAAGAACTCTTGGTGATCTGGACAGGTGCCAGGCAAGAGATTGTCGTCTAAGTTACGAACTTAAATGTAGACCGTTGCGAATCAAGTTTAAGATAGGATTACGGCGACATTAAACTGGAACGGATTTCATTTGAGCTTTTAAACGGGGTTAAGGGATTTATAATACGGGGATTTAAATACAGAAATATTTTGGGCGTAGGCGTGGGGGATAAAGGTCACTGATATTTTTTGGGATAAAACAAAAGATTTTAAAATGTGAACCACTCGTGTAAATAAAACGACGTATTTCCATTCACTTTCATCTTCTTTCAAACCCTTGCATGGACTTAACAGTTTACATTCAAATAATTTATGTACACTATATCAACAGCCAATCCAAGGGCTTGACAGGAGTTTAATGTTAACACGTCGTTGATTATTCTTCCAGAAACTGAATGTTAAGGTCGTTTAAGGTGAGATGCAAATGCAAACCGAACGCGACCGGACTGGAACGCGGACGTTTGACCGCTCCTTAACTACGCACTCCTTACTACGATCAAAAAAGGTGACAATTCAAAGTAATTGGGAAATGTCAATGTCGGCTTCTAAATAGATATTTAAAAAAAAAAACTATTTTGAAATAAAAAAGGACGAACTGCCAAACGGAATGGTCAGCAGCCACAAACCTATTATTATAGCCCATATTATCCCACTGCTGGGCATCCCTCAATTCCTTCCAACGGTCACGATTCTGCAAACTAAAGACTTAGAAATGAACCTACTTACGTCAGGTCTTGTACTAATTGCTTCATAATTAGACCCTGCCTACACATATCCATATCCGAGGGTTATGAAATCTACCCACTCGATGCAAAGGGGTCGCCGGTCGTGTGGATATATCTATAACTTACGCAATGTCCTTTGTTGCCACTTATAGCCTAAAGGGAAGTGAGTAAAAGACGCGGGGCTATCGAGCTATAATTGGTAGCCCGTCAATGGGGCTATTTTTAACAGTTGAGTCACTTGGGTGGAGATGACCTATGTGGTCTGCTTTTAGATGTGGTAAGACATTTGACGGATAGCCTAATTTATCCTACCTAATTTATAATTTTTTAGATACCTACTTATTCAGGTGAGTCGCGAATTTTATTTAGATTTTACTAGCGACCCGCCCCGGCTTCGCACGGGTGCAATATATACATTTCAAAACCTTCCTCTTGAATTACTATATCTATTAAAAAAACCGCGTCAAAATCCGTTGCCTAGTTTTAAAGATCTAAGCATACATAGCGACAGACAGCGGGAAGCGACTTTGTTTTATACTACGTTGTGATTGTACACCAACATTATTATACAGCTCTTAGATTTAGAATAGAACATTAGCAGACAGCTTTATCATACTGGCTGGTTGCGTCCAGCAATGGATTTTACTTTCATGTCTTTTTCTTGCTAAACTCTGACGATGAATTACAGAAGACAGTAGATAATTGCCCGACCAATGGAAAGAACTTTCCTTCCTGTTCTGTTTCCAAGCGCTTCCCTAAAATAAAATATAAGGAAAGAAAAGTAACAAACTTCAGAACAGACAAGCTTTCTTATAAAATATTTCCAAACAAAGCAGCAGGCTACCTATATTCCTGAACTTATCGCTTTTACAAACGATACCACCACATTTCGGAAAACCGCTCTGTATTTCGGTGAGCAAGTGAAGCGAAACCGTATAAAAGATTTTAAATAAACAAACAGCAGAATAACAAAGTATACTCGCTCTGCTTGGTGGAGAGGACACGCCTACATGAAAATAGATATAAAGTATAAATAACAAAATATTAATTCTTTTCTAGGAAAAGAGAAAAGAGGCCTGTTATTATAAAATTGACAATCGTTTTCTCGAAGATGTTGATGTTCATTGTTCAGGAAGGCGTACAGCCTATAAAATGTCGTTTCTATACGCCGATGCGACGCGTCAAACCCAATCATTGTGAAATAAAATAAATGGTATAACTATAAGTATGGACAGTTGACGTAGCATCTCTGCTTATGAATGTAGGATTTTGCGGTTCATAATAGTATTAAAAGCGCAATGGACGTGGAGGCGACGGCGATAGAACGTGGACGTGAATAGATGCACGTCCCGAAGTCTGTGTGTGCATTGTGTCACTTATTAACATACAATGGGCGAGCACTGGTCATTTTTATGAAGCGTCTGTGTGCATCACTCGCGCTTTCGATTTGCTAAGGATTTCATATTTTGTTTGGTTATTTTCCATTTTAATAATCTTTTTATTTGGTGGATGTTACTTAATAATATTTCATCATCATCATCATCATCATCCTTTGCCTTACTATGTTAGGGTCGGCTTCCAGTCTAACTGAATGCAGCTGAACACCAGTATTTTACATGGAGCGACTGCCTATCTGACCTTCACAACTCAGTTACTACTGGGTAATACGATACTCCTCCTCCTCTTTCCATAATGTATATATGTTGCCCTCAAAACTGATGCAATTTACTAAATTGTCAATACATTTTCGTTAGTCTTTCCCAAAAGTTACTTGGGCTCCTAAATTAAAGAACGTGCTCACTTGACAGCGCCCCGACTTACTTCACATTACCAATTTTGTAAGACTTCTAAACAATTTCGTTGTTTTCTATAAATATTTACCATACATGTTCTCTGAATAATATGTTGAACACCCGCACCCGTTAATTACTGAACAAGCGTTTGCTTACACGGGAAATATGCTACGGGTAATGTGGGAGACCAGACGTACTTCGATCCGACGAAGTGCTAGTATTTGCAACAATATGAACTCTCTGCTCCACGCACTATACATAGCGCAAGAACTTGGAAATGATATTGGGTACATTGTTACGTAGTTAGTATCTCTGGTATCTACCTACATACCTACTACCTTCGACTTGCGTAGTGTGTAGGTATAATGAATCTGAACTGCGCCGGGTCTTGATAGTTTATTGGTATTGTGACTTACTTCATTATCATCTGCCTAGCCTTTTCCCAACTATGTTGCGGTCGGCTTCCAGTCTATTCTGATGCAGCTGGATACCAGTACTTTACATGCAGCGATTGCCTATCTGACCTCCACAACCAAGTTAGTACTAAGTATTGTGACTTATTTCCGTAACAATATTATTTGTCAACTAATTCTAGTTTTAACACCTCTTATCTTTTAACTAGGAACGGTTCATATCAACATCTCTACATCTTCTACAAACAACTAACAGCTTCTATTAAAGTCTAATTTCAAATGACACCTGCGGTATGTATCATAGTAACGTCATCAATTTACTTGTTTAGCGCATACTGTGCTGTCTAAATTCCACCGGCCCACTTTGCTAATTGCGCCGTGGCATTATATTAGCCTGTCAGACGAAGATGGGGCTAAGTAATAGCCCGTGAGAGCTTAAAAGGAGACCATGGCCTAAGATTATTGTGGTTCAATGGTCTATGAGTCTATGTCTATCTAATGTTATTACTTAATGGCGGTACGTTTATGCAAGTATACAAGCTTGGCTTGCCGTTATAACAACTACTCTTGATGTCAGGGTTGCTGAACAGTCTGCTTGCCTTATGGACCATATAGTTGTATATGGCCCATAAGGCAAGCAGTTTATTTCTAGTTTATTTTTAGTATATGCGAAACATGAATATAGTTTGTTCAGAATAAGTAACTGAATCGATTCCAATAATTTTTAAACCATGTTAAATTTTTTCCCAAAAATATTTAAAAAAGTTAAAAGTTGGATACCGAGCGACTTTGAGTACCTATCGCACTAATTTAGGTACCTACTGCCAAATTATTATTATCAATAAGCTCAAGACGACGCTGGAGGCGCGCGCTGCGTGGTGACCACGTTTTTGTGCGGACAAATAGGTAACAGAACAAGCTTATAACTTTGTGATTTTTCATGATACAGTTTTGAAATTTTGTACATAGATTATTTACATAAAAATACTAGACACGTGTACCAGGTTTCGCATATACTAAAACTAATGTTGTATATTGCCGTATTGTTGGCCCCTAGGCACTGGCACGTCACTGTAATATTACTGTGTGGGCTTCTACTGTTATGTAAATGCAGGCTTACCTTTGCTGTAGGTTTAGGAAAGTATGCCAAATTCGTTAGTAATATTTTCTTGTTGTTTAAAAACTAAAAGTTTGTATTTGTGTACCTACTTTAAGTAGGATTTTGGCGCCTGTAACTGGCACACCTATATAATAGAGTGATTTGTAAGACTATACAAAGCTTGCAGTTGAAGTTTAGGTGTAATTTAAAGGAAAACATACAAATAGTGTTACACCAATCGCAAACGATTGGTGTACGACGTTATGCGTAGTTTGCAGCTATCTAATGGGTGTACAAATACCCTTAACGAAGCCAAAGGGCATTTGTTCTTCCCATCATTGCGAACATTTTTTTGTTCTAGACCATACCTGGGAATCTTCTAGTTACGGAGATATTGGGGATCAAAGTTTCAACTTTGTCACGAGTATTTTTTTAAATACAAGTTTTTAATTTTATAACTTTAACTACTTTAAATGCCACCATGACTATTCATTCCATCCATCAGCACAATGTCTTGAGTGCGTCACACTGAATCTTACCGAAAAACGTGATTTGTCACCCCAAAAAAAAAGTCGTTCTCTACTCACTACACTACACTCTCTACACTACACTCTCTACTCTACTCTACGCAAAAATTATTGCTGGAAAGCAATAATAATTTAAGAATAATTTTTGCGTAGAGTTACTTACTTAGTTTGATGTACAGAACGCTTGGTTGACGATTTTGTGAAGGGTCCGTTTACACCTTGTATACGGGCTGTACACACTGTTTTCAACTTTCCACACTTGATTCTTCATATTTACCATCAAAAAAGTAAATATAAACAACACAACAAGTAGCTAATAAGCTCGTCCACATAAAAATGTTACGTTATTTGTCATGCATATATTTTGTTCTTTCGTCAAAGGCGAATGCCATTACGTTTTTTGGGGCAAAAGGGGTTTTCTTTTATTATTTGTGAGTACATTTGTGGCCGCAATTCCATATCAATCTGGAATTATACCGAATGCTGTGGAGCAGGAAATGAAAATCAAAATGTTGCCGACAGGCGTCAACCCACTCACTGCCGCCATTTCTGTGTGCCCTACAATCTACATATATACTACGGTAGGTAGGTAGCTATGTACTTGATTCAAACATGACTACTGAAAAGTTACACTTTGCATGATATTCAAGTTTATTTCTGAAGTAAGCTGTGCCTCTGTACTTTAAGTTATGTTATGATTTTTCTTTATTTTCTCTCTTTTGTGTACAAATGAAAAAATAAATAAATAAAAGTTCATTTACATAAGATAATATCACACAACATCACGCCTATAATCCCTGAAGGATTAGGCCTCTGCCTAATCCTTCAGGGATTATAGGCGTGATGTTGTGTGATATTATCTTACTACTTAACTGGCGAAATGTGGGTGTACACCTCTGTGTACACCCACATTTCGCCAGTTAAGTAGTCCCATGTAACAGGGGCGTGCCTATTGCCATCAACCGGGCACAAATCTAGACTCCGTGACTGCTACTGAGAAATCCTGATGAAAAAAACTCAATAACAATTTGCCTGACCCGGGAATCCAACCTAGGACCTCATGCTCAGCTGTCGCCATTGTGACCACTAAACCAACGAGGCAGTAAACTTCATTTATGTTGGCTGTAAAAGAAAATTAGTAGAAAAATATCTACCAAAAAGAACACTAATAAATCGGTTGTGTCTTTGTGGATAGGGTGTGTTCTTTTTTTAATTATTTATTAACAGATCGGATTAAAAAAGTAACGCACTTGGACTAGTTAAAATATTTCTTACATACCAGCACCTTTAGTGCCTACCATAAAATGGCCAAACGGCACAGAATCATGTAACAAAAATGTTCCTGCGAGGCACTCTAAATATTTCAGCTATCGTTAGCAAGTTTTGCAAGAAACAAATCTCTCTGATTTTATTTTTCCTGGCGTATGTAGGTCGCATCCAGCTAATACTATACATCAGTCCTACCTACTCTACGATATACCAGCCTATTAGCTCCAGAGAAATGAAAACTTTCTATTCAGTCCATTCTTGGTCTTTTCACCTCAATAATTATAAAACTCGTTGACCATCCTGAAATTGTTTGGCCATAATCTGAACTTTGAGCAACTTTTTTTAAATTAAATTATTTATTGTTTCCTTATTTTTTGTAAGTAGACATTTGTGTCCGTGTAAAACAAGAAGCATGCCAAGAAATTTTCATTCATATCTTACATATTTCCTTCTTACGTTATACATAGATATAACAAGCGCCAGACCAGACAAGCAGGCGCCTATGAGCGTAGTCTTCTTATTTGTAGATAACACTAACTCGCTGAGTTACGATGTGTGATCATAGACCAACTCTCTTATATATGGGGGATATTCAAACGAGCTCGTGGCTAAATAATAACAGCCATTCGGGTCAAGCCGTGCTAGCCTAGATTGGCCTATGGATGGGTGACCACCCATTACATACCGAGTTTCCTCCGTGCCTCGGAAAGCTCGTGAAGCCGCTGGTCCCGGGTGTCATTTGTAGATCTTTGACAGTCGTTAGGTAGTCATTGGCCCAAAAAGTCTGACAACCAGTTTTACCAAGGGGTATCGTATTACCCAGTACTAACCGGGTTGTGGAGGTCAGATAAGCAGTCGCTCCATCTAAAATACTGGTATTCAGCTGCATCCGGTTAGACTGGAAGCCGACCCCAACATAATTGGGAAAAGGCTAGGCAGATGATGATTCAAAGTGTTTGTCGAGTCTACCTCATAATAGTATTCTGTGTAATTTAGGACAAAGTAAATAGAAAGGTTAATTTACGACACTCAAAAATAGTTGATTTATTTTCTAGACCACGTGGCAGTGTACTACGCAATGCAGTTGCCAAACTTTATCCATTTACGAATAGACGGGGGTTTGCTTCTACGCTACGCGCTACGCTATTGCGTGGCGTAGCACTACGCTACGAGTGCTACGCCGCTCAAATTTTTGGCAACGTTACTAGAATTCTAGCCAAATAGGTACGCTACGCGATGGTTATGCATGCTAGGTATAGGTGTATCTAAGCCAATTCCGATTCAGTCGACAAAAGTCCAACTAAACGGGTTAACGGTTGTCTACATTGTAACCTGCACGTGAAGCCTTTCACGAAGTAGCTTATTGGATTGTAAAATCACGAGAGCTAGCGAAGTGACAAGTAGCACATAATACTATAGTCACTCGAGTGTGACAACTTACGGGATGATATAGATATCATCGAGTATGACTTAGGACTCATGCACTGAGATTAGAGTTTTAGTTAAAAAAGAAAAACAAATTCTAAGATTAACTTTTCAAATTGTTTTTGTTGTTGCATAGTCGTCTATGCGCGACCATCTTCGGTCTTAGAACACAATTTACTGTTGGTATTTCATTGGAAAATCTTTACGATACTAATTTATTCTACTAGTATGGTCACCAGCCAAATGTGGGACTGGACTACTGTCTAGTAAATTTATACTGTCACCTACAGGATATCTTCCGTGATTGTTGTGTGTCGTTGTTGTGTTGTTTCGTGATTGTTAATTTTCCATCCACCCGCATTCTCCAGTCAACCCGCGATCATGGCGCTTGCAACAGCACCGGAATATCGGGAGCTCAAAATAATGAACAATCACTGAAGATATCCCGTAAGTGACAGTATAAGTTTAGTTGTAAACCGTGAAAGCTTATAACAGTGTTTGTCTACTAAAGTTTATCAGTGCCTGTATCTTTAGGAACGGTAATGGAAAGAGATGCTCACGTAACGCGTTATTCAAATATTTATTTATTCGATTAAAAAGAACTTCTAACCTTTAAAAATAAAGTTTATAAACTACGGTGTTTTTTCGGTAAACCAGTTCGTTGATCCCTTATCATCTTCACGCCAATGAACAAAATATCTCGTGTTATTTTAAGTTTCCCGACTTTTCAAGCACTTTTCAGGGTTAATTTTTTCGAGTTCACAAAGACAACCTTTCTAAAAATATAAAACGAATATTATCGTATGCCTAAAAAGACACCACTGAACTCCAAATATTTACATTACGTTTTGTGAAGGCTGTCGGTATTTATTACTAACGTAATTTTAAGGATTCCGTAATCATATTTTTTTAGGTTATTTTGATTATGATGAGTCTTTTTGATATTCCTTTTATGTAAAGGTCTACCTAAAGTATCTACTCAAAATAGATAGGAACAACTTATATATCAACTTTATGTAGTAGCAAATAGTAAGCACTAAATAGCATATGTATTATTAACCGTCGCATCATGTCTTGTCCCAGTCTTCCATAAAAGACCTGACAACCAAATTAACGATAGTTCTTCGGTACTTGCTTGTACCCCAATATGTTTTACTGTTAGTACATACCAACATTGTGGTACACAAATCCTTGTGCATCTACGTATTCTGTTTTCGAAATATGCCTCCAAGATAACGCGATGTTTAGCTCCGCGAAGGGGAAGTGAAATCATTTCACTTCCCTGTGGGCTAAGGGTGTAAGTGCCCCTGGCATGAAAATCCAACACTAGCTTGTACACGTGATTTTACTTATGTGGAATTATTATATTTGAACCAAGGAAATGTATGAGTTTTCGATTTATGTAGACTAAGAATTCGTAGGATTTTGGAGTCATAACTTTTAAAAACTTGATTATTTGATGACTTGATTTTATTGAAGGATATTCTACAGTTTAATTTTGAAATATGGGTCGTTTGATGCCTCGGTACTTTGTGTTAAACATTAATACAAAATAGTTTCAGTTATGAGTGTGACGCATTTGCACTCACAGTTTTATGGGCTATGAAGTTATACATATTTACTATTTAGCTTTCATATTTGTTATTTTCAGCTATAATGTTGCCTATAAAATTTTAAAGTATAATAGTAATACATAGTTTGCTTTTGGAGGACATGAAATACAAAGAAATATGCTTATATTAAGGCACCAGCAAGTACCATGTGGCTACGGTTGGGCAGTATTTTTCTCAGTGTTCAACACACTATATTTTTCGAATATGCTGAAAAATTTGTCCCACCATATTTTGAACAGTTCAAAATATGGTGGGTCCAAGTTACCAGTTAGACTAGTTACCAATTATTTTAGCATTTATTAATATCGCAAAGAGTCAAATCAAAACACGCTGTAAGTATAATTTAAATCAAAGTAAATTCTACTTTGATTCATTATGTTTACAGCGTCTTTTCCATCTACATAAACTATAACGTTGCTGAACGCACGTTCCAAACCCCATAAGCTCCTACAACGACCACCACGGGGTTGCGGTTCTACAAAATTTACTCTAATTACCTAGCTAAGTAAGCTGATTGTTAATTGCAGGATTAACAGGTACAACATTCGTCTTCTTTTTACGATATACAAGTACTACCTATCTATCTAACCATGTATATTGTTATGATATTAACCTCTTTGCAAATCTACTTTACAGGGATGTTATTCAATACCACGAGCATCTAAAACATTTCGATCATCCCTGGGGGGTTACTATGACGTCTTAAAGCGTGAGTAGTTCAAGTGTCGGAAAGAGACAGAGCTATACAGATCGTCTAGCGCCATCTCTTTCCCACACTGGAATTACTTCTGCTTTAAGACGTCATGGTAAGCCACCTGGTCTTTATAAATTTATTCAATTTAGATCTGTGGCAAAATTACGCGTCAGTGCGATTGGCCATTGATGTTTTAGTTAATCAACCACATATTGCAGAAGATTTCATTTCGAGATTGATTTGATTCTAAATATAAACTCCAAAAGATTTTCAAAAAACAAATGTCTTTTTCTCAAAAGAAAACTTACAAATTCTTAGGCCCGGACGGATGTGCAAGATTCAACCAACCACAGGAGAGACGAGAGACGCGATGTAGACATCAACTAATGTGATTGGTTGGTTTCCGCACGTCTGCTCTCCGCACGTCTCCGCTTTGGTGGATTCCGGACTTTAAAGATTTATATCGTTAGATGTGCCCTAACCGTGCTTAGACCGCGCGGAAAACTGTTTACACGGAGATGGGTGAACTTGCAAATTCCGCTTGGAACGATAAATACAAGTTTCAGTATGAATTAGCGATAGAAATAGTCAATGAAACAGAAACTTAACGTAACACACCTGTAATGACCAAAGGGTTTAGGCACAGGCGTACCTAATAGTACACCCACATTTCGCCATTTATGTTTAAGTCCCATGTAATAGGGGGCGAGCCTATTGCCATAAACTGGGCACAAATCTAGACCCCGTGGCTGTTACTGAGAAATTCCTGATGGAAAAACCCAATAACAATTTTGCCAGACCCGGGAATCGTACCCAGGACCTCCTACCACCACTAGACCAACGAGGCAGAAATGGCGAAGTTGATGCAAGAAAGCTTGTCTAAATCTTCACAAAGACTACTACAAACGTTTGTTTTAGTAGTTTGCTACACTGAAACTAGTTCAAAAATCGTTTATTGATATAATGACGTCACGCGACGGACGGTGCCGCTTTTGGCGAGGGTTCCGCGCATAAAGCGTTCGTTGACACGACCCGACGACCGAGTGCCACTGTAAACATCTGCAGCGGACATTTCCTCTTCAGACTAACATTTTATGAATAACTAAGTTATATTTAGGTATAGGTGCTTACCCTAAGAGAGAAAAAAAGTCAGTTTTATTTGGCCTTGGATGGTATTTACATACCCCCAAAAGCAATATCCAGTAGCGATATGCATATCGCTTATACTTAGGTATCTGTATGGCTGTGTATGCCGTCAGATTTTCCATAATTACTTCTGAACCACCTAGGTTACTACCGATTCAGACAATTGGATTTCGTTCATTCAGCGAGTAGCTATCGATTTTGTTTCGTAACGCTCAAAATCGATCGGCTAACGTCAACTTAGAAAAGTAATCAGTGCTTTCTTTTTCTTTGCAAGCACCTTTTAACAAAGCCTTGCAAACTAGGTAGGTACAAATCTTTGTCTAAAATGCCTCACGTTATAAGTTCACAGGTGTTACATTCATCCTTGGATATAACAGCCTGCTAGGCTGGTGGTTTCAAACGGCCCTCATGGGGACACGGCGCAATCCTAATCGTAATAGGATCCTATGACCTTGAGCTTGGAACGATGTGCGCTGCATACGCAATATAGAAAACTAACTTTTTCCAGCGATTTCACTCGCTTGGTGGCCGTAAATTATCACATGGGAACTTACTATAGGGAAAGCTCGTATATTAAAAGCTAATATTTAAGGGCATCCTGTGGGGTAAGTCCATGTGGCCTACAACACCTGCAAGCGTAATTCCAGTGTGGGAAAGAGATAGCGCTAGTCTACCTGTAGAGCCCTGTGGGGGGTTTTAGTCGTCATGGTAACCCTAAGGAATGGGAATTAGGATACTAGTTAGTATTCCAAATAGTTTGTAGTCCTAAATTCCTTGACATTCTGCGTCCTTCAATGAGAAGAGTTGAAAAGTCATGAGGTTTTTTGGGAAGGCTTAGAATCATCATCATCATCTGCCTAGCCTTTTTCCATCTATGTTGGGGTCGGCTTCCAATCTAACCGGCTGCAGCTGAACACCAGTATTTTACATGGTGCGACTGCTTATCTCACCTACACAACCCAGTTATTACTGGGTGATACGATACCCCTTGGTAAGACTGGTTGTCAGACTTTCGACCCACTGACTAAGTGTAATGAAGGGAAGGCTTAGAATAACGGGGGAAAATTACGATACGAACTCTAGGTTATGTTGTTCGTATAAATCTATGAATAAAACTCGAAACGAAAACAACATACAGACGAAAAGCTCAGCAGCTCCTCAAACAGCCTCATTAGTCAGGCCTTGAGCGATCCGTTTACCTCCCAAATTCGCCTCAAATCTGTCAACTTCAGAAAGAATCCCATTTTCTCTTATATAACACTAGCGCACTCGCCCATGCTTCGAACGAGTGCAATAGAAACTTGTCACAACATTGACATAGACAATAACGCAGGTTTCTTTTGGCACTTGAATGGCATTGACAGGAGAGCGCGTGTTGAAAACATTTGTAAAATTGTCTGTGGAAAAACAAGATGGAGGCTTAACTTCGATGAAGGGAACACGCTAAAAGTTCCTACATAGGTACTACAACCTCCTTCCTTCTTTATACCTTCCGAAATATTTCTTTTAATGATAGTGAAGACAGCATCAACATGGTCAAAAAACAACGAAAAAAAAAAAACGGCCACACACGAAAAAAAAAGCGACTTTTTTCTTTATACTTACTAATTGTTATTGATTTCTTTTCACGTGTTTTAATATTTATTTTAAACATGTATTGGACTTGTACTAAGTAATAACTCGATGAAGGGAACACGCTAAAAGTTCCTACATAGGTACTACAACCTCCTTCCTTCTTTATACCTTCCGAAATATTTCTTTTAATGATAGTGAAGACAGCATCAACATGGTCAAAAAACAACGCAAAAAAAAACTGTCACACAAGTAAGAAAAACGACTTTTTTCTTTATACTTACTAATTGTTATTGATTTTCTTTCACGTGTTATATTTTATTTTAAACATGTATTGGACTTGTACTAAGTCATAACTCCATACACGTGTTTCAATACAGCGCAAAATCTTTCTTATTTTTCCTCGTGCTTATTATTGTCCTTTACTAGGAAGCAGTTGCTTTATCTATGGCGCGACTGAAAGCGCATGCAGTCGCTGAAAGGTCTTCGAAGCACGTTTTTAATTTCAAAAGCTCAAAGTTTCCAAGTAGTGCGATACTTGATCTCGACTAGAAAACTATTTTATTCTCTGCGAGGTTTTAAATTGCAGTTTCCTACTTTCATGCAGTTTATTTTAAAAGAAATCGAGTTTTTAGTTACTTTTTTTATTGATATCTTTTTTTTAGCGATTATCACCGTTATGAGATATGGTTTTGATTTAATCGAATTTTTCATAACGGTGCTTGAAAATAAAACTAGCATAAATAGCAGTACAAGCGAATGGTTTACTGCGATCGAAAAGTAAATAGCTACTTACATTTTATTGCATAATTTGTTTGTTTAAACTGACCTAAAAAAAACTAAGCACTTCTGCGTATATTCTTTACCCTTAAAGTAAACGATATAAGGGTCAAATTATTGTAGCAAAACAATGAAAAGTTTCCACGAATAATGTTGAGCATAACATAGACTTAGATTTATGTAAATTGTTACGAGCTTATGTTATGGGTAATATTATCTTCCATTATGTAAATGTTATCAATGAAAAACATACCCGCCCTGGAGTTGATGGTACCTAATATAACTTTTGTATTAAGTACATAAATATAGATCCGTAACTTGTACTGTACCTGAGCTTTCAAAGTAAACATGCCTGAGTAAAAGTATGTAATTTTCTAGACCTACATGATCAGTTACCTAAGTTATCGCAATTAAGTAATCGGGTTTAGGTATATGTACTGGTTGTACACTGTTTTATAGACAAAAGTTTTATAGACCAAAGTTCTATAGAATTTTGTTTCATATATTTTTTTTTGCATATTATCATTTCATAGAATACTCAATACGCAGAATACTTACTTCGAAAAAAATTAAGTCGTACATTTTTGTTACAATTAAAATTAATGTTTCGATATTCATATCTTAGAATAACAAATCAAATATTCCTTATACATAAATTGTTTAGTTAATATAAAACTCATTACCAAGATAAACATTTTATCGAGTGACAGTTTCTAAATGTTTCAATCCTTTGACAAAATCATACCTTTGACAAAATGCATGCTTGAACGCGGTGTTGTAATTTTATAGAAGGGTCCTATAAAATTACAACACCGCGTTCACAAAAACAATACGGGTAATCTTGTTATTCTAATGAATAGTGTACGTACTGTGTTTATTTTGCGGTTCATAACTGTTGGAGTGCCCTAATTTTATTACTGCGACCAATTTTGACGTAGCACTCGCCGTCCGCTACCGTGGCACCGCTCGCTTCGCTCGCTCGGCTCGCGCGTAGTTGGTCACGGTTCTAACCTAACCTAACCTAACCTATTTGGTTGGAGTGAACTGAATGTTTCATCGGGAAAGTAAATGTCAAAATGTTGTAATAAGGGCTCCTATTTCTGTCTGCAGAGTTTAAAGTAACCTAACTGTCCTGTCCGGAGTCGGTGTGTCCCAAGTCCTGAGCTCGCTTCACACGCTCTTGCATCCTAAGTTTTTCTTGCCACAATGCCTTGCTTATGTTGATGTGGTGTGTAGTGTATACAAAACAACATAAAAATAGGGGTACGATAGACGCATTCAATTGTGTGTATATTTATTTATAAAATTATGGAGAGCATAAACGTCTACTTTTACATTTTCGTTGAAATGAAATACCATGGAAAAATACACCGAACAAACAACATTCGTTAAAAAATATTTCTACAGTGTGTTAAGTTTGTTAAATAAAAAAATGAGATTAGAAAATTCATTGAATTGTATTTTTGTGAAATATGTTTCATTGGAGTAAATAGTAGTTAAAACAATAATATTGAAAATAAAAAAAACAAGAACCAAATATTATATGAAACATTTTCGGCTAAACGTAATTCTATGAGAAACAAGAGGACATCATATGTATTATAGACCTACTAAATAGTTGGTTAATATACCTACACAAACACAATACATTTTTTTATTTTTTTATTTTACTTTTTTGCCAAAAATACGACCGAAATGAATAACCAATATTTCCGCAAATAAACCTCAATATATTCGTCCATTAATGTACCTAATTACGGCCATGATTAAATTGTACGCGCTTGTGACGACGGCACTTATGAAACCCGCCGTGATATATAGCAGCCAAAGTTTGCGCAACTTTGGGTGACAACAAGGCGTCGAACTTAGCCGCGACGCGAGGCACGAGGGTGCGCTATATTATATCGCTTGTGATGGAACACGGGACGCGGTGAAGGCGTTCCGAAGTCGTAGACACGGCTACGGCCGCACCGTAGTACTGCGCCGAGCTCGCTCAGTCGGCGAGAAGCGCTCCGAGCGACACGACACCGCCCCGGGCTGGGCCGCGAGCACTCGCGTCGGCGGGAAACTTCTAAATAAACATCCCGATTACTTCACAATCTACTACCGATTCTATCTCAGCCGCCGCGGCTGTCAACAAACTTTCAAGTTTCTCGCAAGTTTCGCTGCACTTTCTGTCAGTGCCGATAAAGCCGGGTCTACCTCGCGTGATGTAACTACTACGACTTTGCCCCATTTACTAATGCGATTGTTTCTCCGTGTAAGCCACACTTATCGGCTGGCGTCTTCCACATGATAAGCTCCGTGATTAACTTTGTTCGTGAAGTGGCACATCGCTAACGAGCGCCGCCTGACAAAGTTTAATTGTTTCAGTGAATATTTAATTCGCGTGTTCTCGGTGGCGTCCGTCCGGTATAATACCAAAAAGAGACGAAGTTGGAAAGTTTTTTTTAGAAATTATTATATAAGACTAGGGCATACGGTATATAATTTGTTTGAGTGGTTAGTTGCGAGGTAGTGAGCGTGTTGCACTTTTAATGCATAGAAGACGAAGTTGACGTCGTCATACATTCGAATGAGTCACGTTCGTAGTGGTCTCGAGCTGCGCCATTAACTAGCTCGCTGTTACGGCAATAAAAAGATCGTAAGATATCGGGGTTAGTTGTAAAAGCAGTATCTACGTTAGAGGTTTGATGTGTTGAGTGTTGGGTGGTGTTCGGGTGGGCGGGGCGGTGGAGCCGGATGGTGTGCGATGGTGGCGCCATGCTGTGTCTGGAGTCGCTGATGGCGCGGTGGCGCGAGCGCAGCGCGCGGGAGGGGGAGCGGCGCGCGCGCTCGAGGTCCCTCTGCTCCTCGGGCGCGGACGGCAGCCTGCTGCAGCTACTGCATAGGAGAGCTAGCAGTGCTATGTAAGTTGTATGTTTGCTCCAAATACGTTTTAAAAAGTTTCAAGACTGTGAGAATCAATTCCTAGAATGACCAAAAGGAAAACAATATAACGCTAATTAGCTTCCAAAAGTTTGACAGGTCATATTGCCAGTATAATGTTACTAGTAACGGTGCCGGTGCTACAAACTTTTCGTACATCGTATATTCAGAAATAGCTTTGAATTATTCGATGATTTTGTTGTTGGATTGTTTGTATATCTTTTTACGAGGTATCCTAAAACCAGTGTTAATGTTTTAACAACGCCCCATTACTAAAATATGTTTTTGTAAACAATAGCCACAAATCCGTTATAAAAGTGCAGCTATCAGCTCTGTGGTATAGGTAGGTACCTACTACAGAATTATAACTGCAATTTTAATATTTTATTAATTGGAGGATGCTTCAATAGGGAATCAATATTCATTGGCATTGTTATTGTATGATAGTGCGTTATTCATCCCTGTAGGTATGCCTATAAACTATTAAATATACCGCGTTTATTAATTTGAGTCTATTGTTACATATTTAGGTACTTATAACACTATTGTCGTGGAGTAATGAATTTTCCTGAATACAATATTACTAATCGCTTTCGATTCAGTATGTTTTGTTTACAACAACATTTATAATAGGCATACGTTTATAATATGGCGCATTTCCTACAAACTGTATTGTCCACTCTACTGGCATATGCTACCTAACATTTTACTAAGCTACTAGCTAGCTGCTAGCTTTTCATTTGAAACAGAAGCGTGATTGTCAGTTTTTATACAGCTAACATTAGACAAGCAAGGTCTTACCTTTAACGACATCAGCACATTATTACAGACTTTCTCCTGGGTAGGTAGACATTTTTCGTCGCTAGTTTTTTAGCCTAAACGCCTAATAAAAAAACATCTTTGGTGGGTCTAGAATCATGTATTGAGTTTATGGTATTTTTTTTTGCGTCGATTTCCCTTACACCTTTATTTTTCATATCATCAAATTAAATAAAGTCTGACCACTGGGTCAGACCACATGACAAAGAAAAGACATATTACCAATAAATCACAAGCTACTTACTCCCAAATTCATGGCAAAAACAGAAATATATTTTATGTGCCCTCGCTCAATGTGCCTAGATAAAACTAAGTTAGGATACAAAAACAACCCTGAAAGGTATTACTCTAGTTCTATTCAACCCATTATGGAGAAAATAAAAGAAAAACAGCGTAATCCTGTGCGTGGACGGAAAGTGTATTACAAGATTTTTAGGATATTTTTATCCCTTCAGTGTGTTGCCTTAGGAGACGGTGAAGAGGGATCATCGATGCTATTGTGTGCCTTAATGGTTACAGCTTCCTGTTGGCTTATAGGTGATAGCCGTATGCTATTCAATTACAATAAAAATGCTAACTAAATGGAATTCTCAGCACAGACTAAGAAACCGTTTGCCCAAATGTTATCAGCACGCAAAAATCTTCTCCGTTTAAAAAGAATCAGTAAATTAAAATGCCTACTGAAAAACTAAAAACGGTGCGTCTTATCAGCGAATAATAATAGCTTACAGAACGTTGAAATGTAGCTCCACCGAGTAATTAACGACACAGCCCTCGAAACTACAGCCCTTGTTTCCGAATCATTTATAACTATAAATCTTCCTATACTACGCCACCTTCTGACCTTACAACACGAATGAAAGATTTTGGGTTATTTTTCTTTTTTTGGAAGCTCTCATTCAGAGCTAAAATTGCTGCGGCTATCCATGAAACCACATTGATTTATTTATAATGCCCTCATTGTTTTTAATTTCAATGGTAACTAACCAATAACAATTTTCCCTAAGCAATTTGATTGGTTTTTATTGGTCTCCGTAATTGTTGACAAGTTGTTACTGAAAGTTAACAATGTGAAACCGAGATAGATGAGATCCCGGACATAAAATAAAACAATAAACAAAGCTAAAGGAAGAAGACATTAAGACAATCCCCACTGATTGGGGAGAAAATAATATCATAAAATATATCATTTGCTTATCTTTTCCCAAGTCGTGACTGCGTGGGGCCAACTAAGAAAAATAGGTTACTGGGATGCCGCCAACCGCCTGCTGAGTCGCTCCAATGCACTGTGTATTGGTAGCTTTGGCAATGCTTACTCTGCTTAGGCCCTTAGTGGGAGCGGTGAAGTGTGAGCATGACGCAAAAGTTTATAAATAACTTCCTTACTATTTTTATTCTAAGTACGGTAGTCAGATTGTTTGAATACGTGTTTGTTTCACAGCACTGATTGGACTCAATTGTTTTATAGACTTCCTCATTTGGGTACTTATCTCCAACAGCCATTCGTATTCACTTATAAAAAGGGAGTCTAGCCGCTTCCAGGCATATGTAAAGTATATTCGCACAGTCCATCCAACGTTTGCATTGGACTTCATCTATTCTTAGAGCCATAAACAATATGACACACGGAGTTGTTGTTGAGTATGACACATCGCCAATTTAGGTACGTGTATTATGAAGTTTAACATACATAGATAGGTAGTTATGATATATCTATCAAGGGGCGATGTAACTCTTTTTAACTGTTTCATTGTTACAAACAAAAAGTGTATTAGATATTATTCAAATACAGGCATGTAAACAGGAAAACCAAGTTCTAAACTCTTGTACTAACTAAATCCCACAACTGATTAGAACCTATCTAAAGGGTGTAAATAGACCCTCAACGAAGCCGAAAGGCACTTGTTCTCCCCGTCTTTGCATCATCATCATCATTTATCATCATTCTCTTGCCCTTATCCCAATTCATTTGGGGTCGGCGCAGCATGTCTTCTTCTTCCATACTTCTCTATTACTCATCATCTCATCCGACACCTCCTTTCTTGCCATATCATTCTTTATACAGTCCATCCATCGTTTTTTTTATTGCAATCATTTTTATGTTCTAGACCATACCTGGGAACCTTCTAGTTACGGAGATATTGGGGGTCAAAGTTCCAACTTTTTCACAACTTTTTTTTAAAAACATGTTTTACTTTAAACACCTCCACGACCCCCGTTCTATTCAATCCATCCATCAGCACAATGCTTTGAGTGCGTTCCGTCGTGTCCTACCGTAAAACGTGATTTTTCACCCCAAAAAAAGAAGTCGTTTCCCAGCAATAATTTTTGCGTAAATTTACTTAGTTTGATGTACATAATGATTGGTGGACGGCTTCGAGAAGGGTCTGTTTACACCCTGTATTACCGGGTGTTTGTTTTAGAGGCGAAGAACTTTAAACTTAGTAATCATGTCTCTGTACCGCGCACCGTTGACTGTAACGTTCTGAAATCATAATTTTTTAACCTTTGATGAACGATCAATTTCACGAAATTGAACTGTTAGACTCGTTCGTGTGATGTGACGACATTAGATTATTTTTTCTGGGGATATGTATAGTCGCATGTCTACGCCAATAAATCAGAAACAATTGAGCACTCGGAAGCTAACATTCAACGCATTATTGCCGAAATACAGCCATATTTACTGCGAAAAATGTGTGCAGACTTCCAGCTTACACCATGTACTCACACATGCCCAAAATCATATTCAAAAGTCATATAAAGCCAATTTCATTGTTAATAAAACAATTTACCCGTGTTTTAAATCAATTTAAAGTTCGTCACCTCTAAAAAACACCTTTTACAATAATGTATTCCTATCTAGTAAGCTTATTTAGCTATAATTGCTGCTACTAAACAGCTCACCTTTCTAGTGGTAGGTCATCATCATCATCCACAGCCTGAACTCACCCACTGCTGGGTATAGGCCTCCCTTTGCTCGTGGCAATCCCCACGGTCCTGTGCCAGCCTCATCCAGGTTTTTCCCCCGATGGCAACTATATCGTCTGCCCATCTCATAGTGATAGGTACCTATAATTTAAAAATAAAAGACAAAAGCATCAATGACTCATGCAAGTATCCGGCTGCGGTTGAAATTCGGCTCCTAGTGATGTACCAGCATCTGTTTATACAATTTAGATGCCTGTTTACTAAATAAGGAAGCACGAAACTAAACCCATCATATTTGTTTATAATTTATACATCGTTAAGAGCCCATTAATATTATTTAAAACTTTCCCTATGTATGTATAGGTTTACGTTGCGGAAGTTTACGAAAAAATATGTTTATCGAGCCATTTGGGCTGTTTGTGAGTCAAAACAACAAGTTTATTCGATTTATATTCACGTCACATTACTCTGGAACTTTTCGAATATCTTTGAAAAGAAAAGAACATTTCAAGCTTGTAATGTCCGAAAGAGGAAGCAGTGGTGAGGGTTTAACCAGACTTCCATATTTAGCCAATATTTGCATTTTTCTAAAAAAATCTCAATTCTCGAACTGAGATTTTCGGAGATGTGAGGTTAACATATAGTTTTCTGATCTGGTTTTGATCGCTCTTTCACACACACACACACTTCACACACACACACAGGCACTTCTTCTTTCACAACAAATGAAGAACCACAAACAAAACGAAATAAATCACTCAATATGAGATTTTTGGTATTAAACAAATTTAATATTTTATCTTCCTTTTTACCGAATCCTCCGAAATATTATCATTACGGCTTCTTTCGCTATCGAGTATCAAGACGTTGCAGGTGTTTTAATTCCAGGATTCCATTAAAGTATTAGAAGAAGCACCTCATAAACCGCAACCTTATCGGCGAGAGACCTTCTCCGATTATTTTCTTAAATATTGTTTCATATTCCAAAAAAATACGGGTTTTCGAAAAACCTCGTGTAAAAGGATTAGCAGCTACCTTCTTTTTGTAAATTGAGATGAGCCATCTGACTCCTACGACTTCTTACCTTGTTACTTAGAGAACAACTTTATACTGATTCTCAATAATCGGTAAACAAAGGTTTTCGAAAAACCTCGTGTAAAAGTATTAGGAGCTACTTACTTTTTGCAAATTGAGATGAGCCATTTGACTCCCGCGAGTTCTTACCTTGTTACTTAGACAACAACTTTATATTGATTCTCAATAATCGGTTCAACAAAGGTTTTACCTTCACTTCATTCTTACATCAACCTGACACGTCGGTCTATTGGTCGCAAGCTCTACTGCTGAGCACGAGGCCTTGGGTTCGATTCTCAGTTTTGTGGATGTTTAGAATTAGTAAATAGCAGCTTTGAGTCTAGATTTCTGCCTGATTTATGGTAATGTATACGCCCTCTATGGAACTTAAACTTAACTGGTAAAATGTGTGGGTGTACTGTAGAATCTACACCTCTACCTCACCCTAACGGAATTACAAGCGTAATGTTATTTTTTTTTAAAGACACAGTTGCCACCTCGCCACCGTCGTGATAACAAAATAAAAGTTAATCAAATTAAATGACTCAACAAATTCTGCCCATACGGGATAAGGAAACAAATATTTATTTATAGCAATGGTGTCCCAGTTCGTGGCTGTTCAAATTAGGTCATCTTGACAAAGAGATGGGCAATGAGATGCATCCCGCTCCCCAATGTGAACAAAACAAGATCCCCGCTGTCGCTGGATTGAAACGTACCGACTATTGAACTAGCAACAGTGGTATAGTAATTATAGTTACGCTTTGCTATGTGGGGTGAACAGGAAGGCCAACACAAGCGGCAATCGCTTTTATAATAGTGTTTCGTATGTGTTCAACTCTCCACAAGTTTTAACAGAATTCAGGAAAGCTTTTCGGTAACTTTAATTCAATACATTTTTGACATTTCCATAATTTCTGTTATGGAAATACATGCGGTCATACCATAGCTTGCCATGATAGACTGGTAATTGAATTTTAAAAAACTTTTTTCAGAAAATTAATCTATACAAGCACCATTTAATTAGTTTTTCTCAGAAGCAGCCACCCAGTCTGGATCTGTGTCCGGTTGATGGTAATGGGCTCGCTCCCTATTATACGGGACTTAAACATAACTGGCGAAATCTGGGTGTACTATTAGATACACCTCTGCCTAACCCTTCGGGGATTACAAGCGTGATGTTATGTTACGTAATCTTTGCTAGAATTCCCTAGTATTCCTAAGGTGCCTAACAACAACCAGAATTTTGTGAAAGGCGTAAGATAAGCCTAACAATTATTTTTTTAAGAGCGTTTAACGTCTTACGGCATTTCATACAAACTTTCAAATTATTTTTTTTCGAAATCACTGAACCAATTTTAATGAAACTTCGTACGCATAAGCAGAATACATAAGTCTTAAAACTTGACAAAGAACGTTTTCGAAAAATAGTGTTACAGCTAAATTAGACCGATTTTAGATTTTCCATAGAAACAGAAATTTCCAATTATTTTTTTTTTTTAACATTTCGATAAGTTCCCTGTAAAGTTTTTAGACTTATGTATCCTGCTTATGTGTACGAAGTTTCATTAAAATCGGTTCAGTCATTTCGAAAAAAAATCACTTGAAAAGTATGAAATACCGTAAGACGTAAACGATCATAAGTCTCGTGCGAGATTCGAACTAGCTAAATCACTGCATCAATAAAACCATAAACCGTAGTCACATTACCTCCACATCGAATAAGTCTCACACTATATTTACAGTTCCCTGTTTTATTCTTGTTTCATCCAATAAAATGCGGATAGTTCTTCTTGTAAGTGTTTGTCTTGCTTGGCTTCGAGGTCCATTTTCTTGCTCACCCAACTTTATCTGTTCTCAAGTAAACAGCGGAACCGGATCTTTTTAAACGACCCTCCATCTATCAACCTAAAATATTTGGCTACAACTTTTTGCTGGTTGCTAGGCTGTAGATGTCAGCGATATTTAATTAAAAGTCTTAAGTATTAATGAGCTTACTCTTTCAATCTTGCAAAACGAAAATGGTAAATATTGAATATTTAAAAGTTGACTATCTTAGAAGATAAGAATTTATTGGATAAAAATACACGACCCTTAACCGATGATAGTTAAGCTGACAGTTTGTTTTTTAAATATGCAAAGTTTTAAATTTTAGACAGCGCGCGTCTGTCTAGGTTGTGGAATTACGATCTAGTCCAAAACTATAAGAAAATATGCTTGGAATAGTTATTTAGCAAAAACAAAGTTTTTTTTAACCGACTTTCTTAAAAAAGGAGGAGGTTCTCAATTCATTTGTATTTTTTTTACGTTTGTTACCGCATAACTCCGTAATTTCTAAATCGATTTAAAAAAAAAAGCTTTTTATGTGAAAGTATATAGTTCCCGATTGGTCCCATAGAAATTTCATCAAAATCGGTTCAGTAATTTGCTTTTTTTTCCTTTAATACGTATTTTTTTTTCTTGGGCTGTGTTGATGACACGATGATCCCTTAATAACTTCTAGTTACCATGTAAAAAATTATTCATGACATGAATTTGTGTGGTATACTACTACTAAAACGGGTAAAATAAAAAACTTTCTGCTAAATAAACCGACTTCCAAAAAAACACTAAAAACGTCTAAAATAACTTAACTTTGTGAAGTCGGCGGCAAAAAAGTCAATGAAACAAACGAAGTCACCGACTTACGAAAGTAAAGTTATTTTAGACGTTTTTAGTGTTTTTTGGAAGTCGGTTTCGCTGTCGCAGACACACCTACAGTCTCATTCTATAACTCCTTTCAATTAAACCATGTTCTGTAATCAGTCGAAGTAGGTTTAACAAGCGTTACATCTAGACGAATGATCAGACGGCTTTATTACCATAAACACATGCAATCTACTTTGTTTGCGTCCGCAATCGTCGGTGCGGTCTGCGCGGTCGGCGTCAAGGTAAACAGACCGTTCATTGACCAAACCGATAATTAAAAGCTAAGGGTAGGGTCGGCCATAAAACCTGGCGACAATGACACGATTGGGGCCCACAAAACTAGGTTTATACCGCTCGTATGCTCCACTTTTATGCTTGTTACCTAATACTCCTCTTCACACCTGAAATTGAAGTCTTTTTCGCATTGTAGCTTGGTTCATTATTGATTGACTGCCTCCTTGGTCCAGTGGTCGCAAGCGCGACTGCTGAGCATGAGGTCCTTAGTTCGATTCCCAGGTTGGGCAAAGTGTTTTTTTTATTTTTTTTACTATTTATGTACACATTGTAGACAACACAGGAAAATAACATATACGTGTAATATTTGAGTACATAGGTACTGCTTATGTCTTAAGTGATTTCTGTCAGCAGACCTGCAAAACGAGAAATGAAATGTAGTCGATAGTGTGTGAGAAAGGGAAGAGAATAATGTGTTTATGTGCCTTCCCTGACTTAACCTATAATATGTAAGTTGTTGTTAGTGTTATTGGGTTTTTTCATCAGGAATTTCTCAGTAGCAGTCTGGATTCGTGCCCGGTTGATGGCAATAGGCTCGTCCCTTATTACATAGGACTTAAACATAACTGGCGAAATGTTGGTGTACTAATGGGTACACTTCTGCATAACCCTCGTATCCCCGACAGGCGTGATGTTATGTTATACATTATTAGGGGTTGGTTCTTAGTAATTATTAATGAGACATGAAAAGTCGTGAGGAAACTTTTCAATATGAGTATTGATTATAAGGGTAGGGGAAGACCAAAGAAACGACGAATGGACAAATGAAAAACGATGGATGATACGGCTAGAAAGGAGGTGACTGTTGCCCCCGTAGCATGACCACCGTAGACAAGGATTTCTTTGACGGAAGAATCGACAAAATGACAGATTGTGTCGACACAGTGACAGATTTCTTTGCACTATCTGTCATTTTATCGATTCTTCTGTCAAAGAAATCCTTGTCCACGGTGGTCATGCTACGGGGGTTGAGATGACGAGTAATAGAGAAGTATGGAAGAAGAAGGCATGTTGCGCTGACCCCAAATAAATTAGGACAAGGGCCGGAGAACGATGTTAGAGATAATTAAAGTGTGTGTGTATTTGGGAAAAATAATTCCTTGTTTCCCATAAGTAGGGAACTACATCTTGAGCTTTATAACAATGTCATCAATTACACAAATCGCTCATCATCATCATTTCAGCCGAAAGACGTCCACTGCTGGAGATAGGCCTCCCCCAAGTGTCGCCACATTGACCGGTCCCGTGCGACTCGCATCCAGCGGATCCCTGCAACCAGGCACTTCACAAATCGCTCATTTTAAAATTAATATCATGTGTCCTATTATGCAAGTACCAGGCATGCAGAACTACCAGGAAAGTTTCAATACTAAGAAAACGAATACAGCGACAGTCATTGTTGGTATGTGGAGCAGTTTCCATCAGAACTTCGGCAATAAAGCAGGTCCTGCTCCTAATGGCCGCTTCGACATGCTAATTCAGGCGAATTGCCCGAACATATTTCAATGATAGCTCAAAGTTTTATTAAGTTATTCCAGTTTTTATATTCTAAAGGGATGTTTTATGTCTCAGTGTTTTTATGTTTTTATTAGTTTTAGGGGTCAATGGTTCTTGGTTAGAATGGCTAGATTCTTTAAGTCGTTTACTGTATACCGGCTATACAACATTATTTTTGGTATATGCGAAACCTGAATATAGTTTGTTCAGAATAAGTAACTTAATCGATTCCAATAATTTTTAAACCATGTTATATTTTCTAAAAAAAAGTTAACTTGTAACTTTTGCAACGAGCGACATTAAGTACCTATCGCAATACTTAGGTACCTACTGCCAAAAGGCGCGCGCGCGACGCACTGCGTGGTGACCACGTTTTTATGCGGACAACAAGGTAACAGAACAAGCTTATAACTTTGTGATTTTTCATGATACAGTTTTGAAATTTTGTACATAGATTCTTTACATAAAAATACTAGACACGTGTTTCAGATTTCGCATATACTAAAACTAATGGTACCACCCGACGTTCTCATGTCGAATGCCACCCTCTAAGAGCTCTTGAGAGTCTGCTCTTTGGCAGGCTGGCTGGCTCCTTAATTATATCAGGACATTGAAGACATATTTAGATTGCTCTTCATAATATACAGTCATAATTACTTTTTTAATTATAAAATGGCGTAGCGGTGTAGCTAATCTTCTTGAGAAATACCTGTTTACTGAAATTGTGAGTTTTATAGACAAATATTATGATCATCTTTAGGTAATTTGAAGGATTGTTTGTAGAAAATGTCTCGAAGGTTTTAAATAAATCCAAGGTATGGTAAGGTATTTCGAAATTCGAACAGTATAAAGATTTCAGTATAACTTTAATAGAAATTTATTGGCTGCCTGTATTCATGAAAGATAGCAGGCCGAATATAAACTCTGTTGTACATGAACCGTAATTTTAAATTACGATTCCGGTAAAGCCGCGTGAAAGTTTGCGTGAACATATGCGATGTTCCTTCACTGTTATTTAACAGTGAAGGAACATCGCATATGTTCCGGATATCGTTCTTCAAAATACAGCTCCGATGTACGGAGTAATGTTTTACTATTTTATCCGTATTTATTTCATGTTTTCTCCGTATTAATTTCATATTTGATTTAATACTGTCTACCACAGACGTTACTGCAGCTGTCGGTTTCGATTGTCAGTTCCATCATTGGGAAAAATGTTATCGAATCTTTTTTATGTTCGTTTTTTTATAGGTTAGGGGGCATTTAGGGCTGCCGCCATAATTAAAATGTTTAAATTTATTTCTCTAATCATCATCATAAACAGTACATAGTCAAGTTTCACTACCTAGAGAAAGAGACTGGCGTCTGTTTTAGGTGAAAACTGTATTACAGATCACCAGACTAACCCTCCTCTTTTTTCTTTTTTTGTTCCGTCCTGTTAAATTTATAGTTTATAGTTTATTGTTTTATTTGTGTTTTGTTGTTATTTCTTTGTAACTTTGTATGATGCACGTCATGTCCCTGCGGCAAAATTTTCTTTCTCCGTCGGACATTTATCTTATGACATAATTAACTGCATTCAATTTTCATACACGATGAATTTAACATAATTAATAAAATTAAAATTATCAAATAAATTAACAATTTTAGAAAATCAATTAAAACATTATTATGGTAAAAAAATATACAAAATAAAATAAAAGTAGAAGTAAACATTTGAGATGATAAGAATGGGTTATTTTTAACTTGGTGAAGCGTGTGTGTAGGTGTGTGTCTGTGTCAGTGAGAATGAGAGTGAAATTATTCTTCACATTATAAGTAAATAGTGTGCAGGACAACTTGAAAATTTACAGTATAGGAAACATTTTTAAAATCTCGAATTAGGCCAAAATACATATAAGTAAAGCTTTGAACGTTTAGTCGAGCACTGTCTACCCTACCTGATGTTAAACCGGTTACTCATGCCTGAGTAGGCATGAGTAACCGGTTTAACAATGACACGGTATAACAGTGTCATTTGTGAGTACAAATGACACTACATCACAAAGTTTGCCAATACATTGCCGAACTGGGGTCAAATAACAAACGCAAAAAACTAGAACACAAAAACTGCTAATACTATTCTACCAAAAACTTCAACCATAAATCTCCGTATTACAAATTTGCACGCCACTCACATTCGCAGATATTCCTATTTTAACTTAAGTCTTTGGCTAGAACACAGTGCTTCGCTGGTTTCTAATACTTAGTACTACGTCAGTTGTATGTATGTGGACTCATAACTCACTCTGACTTGTGCAAGTTTGGCGCTTCTTAGATATGGAACGCATTTGCATTTTGATGTCCGTTTTCAGTAATGCTAAGTGACACTTAAATTAAAAGTCTGGCGGTTGGAATTTCAACTCTCGGTGCTGGGGCAAGCTTTGAAAATCGAACAGTGGTCTTTCATTTATGGATCCATGCTAGTTCTAGTGAAAACGAGCACAAGTGTAAATAAATATAAGAAGTGATTTGTTGGTAGTTACATCTTTCGACTAGATCTCAAAACTGGAACTTTCCTTGAAAGGTCTTTCTTCTGTTGGGTCTTCTTGGTGTTACGGCGAACGTACAGGACTCTTAGTTCGTTAAAAAATATTCAGTTGCCCCATACATTCGGTATTGAAACTTTGAATGGGACAGCTGACAGCTGAATATTTTTTGTTATGATGTTGATCCCGTAGAGGAAGTTCAGTTTGATTGTTTATACATCCTTAAATATGGCCACAACTCTCTGATACATGCTGTATAATAAGGTTGGTACTGTATATGAATTTTGAAACATATAGTATCTACTGATTAACTTCGAAAAGCAAATTGTTTCTAAATCCATTACTCGCTGTCAGAATTTAATCCGTAGATGTTGGTACAGATTGTTGCAACTTGGAACTACTTCCAGGAACTAATTCGATCGACCTGCTACACTCCGATATTAAATAATAGTTCGCGTAACTGAACGTTAGTGTGGTTAAAATAATATTTACTACGAACTAATAAATAGGGTCACTTTTAAGACTAAACTGTAAGTTAACGACACAATATTCATAGCTGAACGAGTACCTACCTAATTGCTAAAATGGGGTCTAAATCAATTCTGTTCTGGTCTGTGCGAGAGCAGTGGTGGCCCAGGAGTAACGGCTAGGAGTATTGGGGTCCTGAGTTCGACCACAGGCAGGCGCATTACTTTGTGCAATTAATTACATCACCACTGCTCTCAAAACGATGAAGAAAAACGCCGTGATAAAACCGACATGTCCTAGAACTAAAAATTCACAGACATGTGCACAGTGAGATCTACCAACATGCACAGCGCCCGCGTGGTGGATTGCAGCCCATTCCCCCTCTCCTAGAGAGGAGGTCTTCGTCCTAATCCCAACTAAGACAATATAATGGGCTTATTATGCAATGCTATTCTGTTCTAGCATGTTCCAAATATCCACAATCAAAGACACCCAAGATAACATAAATAAACTTTCAATTATTACATCTACATCATCAGCATATATACAATAAATCCAAAACGTCTAACTTTTAAGTAGAGGGAACACTCTGCCATTATTGCCTAGCAAGCGATAAAAACAATGACAGCGTGAATTAATTCGTGCCAAAGTTTAAGCAAATTAAATGGCCGCTGTTTCGCTGTCGCCTCTGAACTATTAATCACTCTGTGGAAAGACAAATGCATCCTTTATTACTGTTTATTATTGAGTTCGACGCTTTATTTTTATTTATTTATTCGGATTCTGTATCTTACGCGAATTATGGTGGGAAATTTTTCTTATTAAATACATTCATGAGTTCCTGGATTCGATTCCCATGTCGGGCAAAGTGTTTTGGGTTTGTCCATCAGGAATTTCGTAGTAGCAGCCACGGAGTCTGGATTTGTGCCCGGTTGATGGCAATAGGCTCGCCCCTTATTACATGGAACTTAAACATAACTGGCAAAATGTGGGTGTACTATTAGTTATACCTCTGCCTTACCCTTCGGGGATAACAGGCGAGATATTATGTTATGTAAATACGAACTTTTTTTAAAAAAAATACAACAAAATAAAATATTAGTTTTTACTAGACTTAATCATTTTTAGCAAGATCAAAGTCGGCAAAAATGCTTTGAACGTTTGATCGACAAGTTGTCAACCTACATTTCATTTGAAAACCGAAAACAAGTGAATTTTGTTCATTTTCTTTCCAATATAACTTGCCCTCAAATGAGCTGTCAAAGTTGACAGAACAAACAACAAGTGCTTACTAAGTAGCTAGCACTTGTTTTTACAGTGCTAATGTCACGCGGGCACATTCGCGTGTAAAGTTCAGTATCAGTAGCAGTTCACATTCGAGCATTACATCAATGAATCAGGAGAACCGAGTACTAAAGTGCTGAACTAGTAATGATACAAAATTGAGTCTTGGATGGATGCATTACAGGTGAATGCTCCCTTATCGCGTCTATGTATAACGTAATGCTTACATTCGAATATTGTATTGTTAGATTCAGTGGGAATGCTCTTGTGTGGGAGCGGCTTAAGGAACTGTCACAACCGCTACGGACAAACTTCGCACGCGTCTCCAGACACTGACACTGACAGATTCAGTAGTATTTCTATAGAATGACGTCAGGGACTGCCTCGTTGGTGTAGTGATCGCAAGCGCGACTGCTGAGCATGAGGTCCTGGGTTCGATTCCCGGGTTGGGCAAAGTGTTATTGGGTTCTTCCATCAGGAATTTCTCAGTAGCAGCCACAGAGGCTGGATTCGTGTCCCGTTATATGGCAATAGGCTCGCCCCCTACTACATAATGTGGGTGTACTATTAGGTACACCTCTGCCTAACCCTATGGATTACAGTCGTATGTTTTGTTATGGAATGACGTCAGTGTCCAGAGCCGCGTTCACAATTTGTCCGGACCGGTTTGTCCAAACTTTGAGCGTGCATTATTAAAAAATATTGTTCTTCGATATTTGTCTGTCTTTCAATTTACGTAAGCAAAAGATAGACGAAGTTGCTTTTAACGTATTTCTGGGACCGAAGATAAATGCATTATTCTGCCGGTACCGGAGTACCGGAGTGCCGGCACGTATTGTATTATTGATTTGAGTAATTACTGGCTGTGGCCGGCGTCGGGCCGGGAGAGAACCGGTAAAGAACCGGGACACGTCCGCACTGAGAACGTTCCATTTTTGTGATTGATAGCGATGAAGGAGTTGAATTTTAAATTGAAGATATCTTTCTTTTCATTGTTGAGTTTCAGTTACAAAGCCATTACTTTTTCTTTTAGTAGAGTAAATCTCTTGAAGATCCGATAAGAAGGTACCATTTTCCATAGAAATCTGGTTTCAGGAATGATTTAAGAAATTCTGCTATCGCATGTTTGGAATTCGGAACGAATTAAATAAAAATCCTTTGACAATACTTCATACAGATCTAAATCTCCTGAATGAATGGTTGTTTACCGTCATTCAACAACTACTTCCTTTGAGTTATGTATTCTTGGAAAACATAGCTTTATACAAGATTTGGCCAGAACATCATGTGATACGTGTCCTAACAAATAAAATACTAATGTGCCGAAATAGCAAGAGTACTGAGGCTAAGACATCAAGCTACCAAAGTCCACCAGCATCTATCAAATTTTCTTTAATAGATTTTCAACTTTATCACTGAAGCATTAGGTTTAAGGTTGATTGAGAAAATTTGACAGTTTCGGGTAGTTTAATGTGCTGGCGTCTGTACATATTGCACGCAAATTAACTTCCCGTAGCCAAAGTGCTACTACGCTGCTACGCGGCTTCGACCGCTACGCCAAGTCTACGACACTCATTAATATTACCTTTTTATTTATTTTTTCTTACCCCAAAGGCATACTTAAACATCCCATTTGCATCACAAAATACTTACTTGGCCCATACATTTGCATTTTAAGTTAGTAAGAAATTAATTTTCAGTGGCTCTTTGAGCTGAATAGAATTTCTTCCCTGACCGAGGTGGGTTCATTTACCTAGCACTGAAATGTATCTTTATTAATTTTCTTTCTACGTCCGATGATGAATTTTAAAATGTGTTTATCATAAAATCAATTAATAAAAAGATGCTGGTGGAATACATAACCATTCTCCTTTTAAAGAAGTCGGTTTTAAAAATGATAATTTTATTCCCCGTTGCAAATTGTGCTGTTATTCAGATTAAACAGATTAACTCTGTTTTATTACGGTTTCTTCAGCACGATATGTTATGTAAATTAAACGGTACCTTACAAGTAAGTATTTATTGTATCGCGGTCGGAGTTAAGTGGAAATCGAATTTGCTCACGTAAAGCAACTTACTGCTTCCACACATTTTAACTGTACGTAATTTATACGGCTACCACTCGATTTGCGATTAGGTTTAGAATATATTTACACATTCTAATTCTGTACATGGTAGATAATTTAAGCGGGCTTCGGATAGATGAAGGAAAAGTCAAAAATGTATAGGATCAACTTGATCATCATCATCAGCCTACAGCAGTCCATTGCCGACGTAAGCCTCTCCAATTGCACATCGCTTCTTAGATTTACATATGCAGCAGCTACGGGCCACCCTGCTGAGATCTACTGCACGTCTACTACAATGGTCATCGGTTCTACGGCTAATGTGGCCGGTACATTGCCAGCTGGGCTTGCTTTGGGATCGACATAAACTACAAAAAATCTTATAGCTTAATCCTTTTGAAAGTCGTTGTAGCAAAAAAATATCAGCATACTAAATTTCAACTCAACCCAAATGTATGGGACAGCTGATATATTTTTGCTACAACGACTTTTTTATCGCATTTACGATATAGGACCCAATGAGAAAGTTGTTCAGTTTGATGGTCTGCAGCATATCCTTTCATATGACTATACCCTTTCTGTTACTCCCTGTATAGGCCTTTAGATAGTTTACTCTCAACGCAACTTACGCAACCAATCCCAATCATACCGAACATTTTTACATACGCACACTTGGACCGCTTCCCACATCGATTACCCAGGATCGGCGATTCCTGTGTACGTCTACCGACCCACGCAAGATTCACCGGAGTTTAAATAACCGCGTTCTCTTTGAACCCGGGTGAGTACACCACGCGTTCGTCACCGATGGCCGCAAGCCTCCCTAAGGAAACGTCCACGCGACCGTCGGACCGTGAAAAACAAGATTTGGCCTACTTAGAACTTGTTTGCCACTTATTTATGTAACGTACAAGTGTTTGCGGATAAGTATTTATAAGTAGAGGCTTTTGGCGATTTTTTTCCGCGTCTGTATATTTGTATAGGTGTGTGAGTTGGAGATATATCATCATTTGTAATAGTTGCCGCGTTGGTCGACGTTGATTGAGTGATTATGGTGTAACTCTTTCTTAGGACATTATTGGTTGCCCCTAGTGATGCACGATAAAATCCGATACTTTACAGTATCGATACAACAGGAAACGATACTCTGATATTTTGGATCAATACAAACCAATACGAAAAATGCTAGGATCGATAAAAAATCGGAACGAATTGATTGTATCGTGCCACATTGTCCTAAAACTCATGATCAGTCAATTCAAAGTATATAAATGTAGGACACAAATGAATTTTGCCTAGAAGAATAATTACGAGACGATATGATTGGATATTTGGGGAATTGGGTCGAAGCCATTCGATACGATCCTCGAATCGTATTGCATAGTAGCGATCCACATATGCAAGTATCGTGCATCCCTAGTTGGCGCCGGACAACCAATCTATGTATAACTAAAGAAAATTATATTAATTATTTTCTGGTTTATTTATTTCTATACTAATCAATTACATTCTGTGTGTACATAAATAGTTAAATAAATAAATAAATACATTTTTAAATATTCCTTAGAAATTGTTTTTATTTTTATTCCTACAATGGCCGTGTTAAGAGACCTACTAAAAGATTAACAATATAATTGACACACCACCTTGCGAAAGAAGAAACTGGACGTCACGGTTATATTGACGAAAACAATAATAGCTCTATGTTATATTTATCACACTCCGTCACATGGATGATCTAATATTAATCCGTTTAGACCTTGGATAAACCAAAATATCTGTCATCAAAATTACGTAACCTTTTTATATTAATTTCCATATATAGATTGATATTTTTTTCGTAAGAATAGCCATTATTTTACACTAGTTTTAATGATGTAGACTAGAAATAATTAAATTTAAAATTAAAAAAAACTCCATCGCAACAAAGAAAAGAAAACAAACATTTGAAAAGTCAATAAAATGGCTGAGCCGGTTTTGATAAAACATGCCTAATTGTAATATACATATCATTCGCTTTCATTTGATACCCCACTTGGGTATATTTGAAAATATTCGATTTTGCATCTCCCAAATCTAGTAAATGGCTACACCGATTTTGATAAAACATGTCTAATTTTAATATACACATCATGCACTTTCATTTGATACCCCACTTGGGTATATTTGATAATATTCGATTTTTCATACCCATTTTCATCCCCCGTAACTAGTAAACGGCAGCACTGATTTTGATAAAAATGTATCTAAGAACCATCACCAAGAAACTAGCTTTCAAATAAAAAAAACTGTATCCAAATCGGTTCATTCGTTTAAGAGCTACGGTGCCAGAGACAGACACACACATATTGCAGTCAAACTTATAACACCCCTCTTTTTGCGTCCGGGGTTAATAAATAGAGAATATTTACTTTGAAATGTGCTTATTATTTGAAATGGTTGTCCCCAGTCAAAAGGTCGACCGTCGAATAAGATTATTTAAATCTCCGATCAAATATTTTTCAAAACATGAACTTGATCTATAAGATCCAGCTGATAAACGGCTACCAAGCGCAATGAATTTTACAATTTTGTTTTCTAATTTTAATGAAAAAATATTGATGAAAATCTAAAAAAAGATTCAATTAATGAACATTCAGAGGTCAAATTGATCTACAAATATGTTTGAGCTTTAAATATACACATTACTTAAGCAAAAAGAGCAATAGGACCAAATTATACACTGTATATTTTTAAATACTGGACTGTATTATCCAATTCAAAAACTCTTGAGTTCTATATAAAAAGGCCAAATAAATTATCATATCAATGCGATAAAAGTAATCAATCGTGCCTTCATTAATTCAGATGGCCACTCGAGTGTCATCAATTCATCTGATAAATACCTCTCAATATTGGTTAATGAAATAATTTACTGTAACGGTGCAATGCCCTTTTATTGAATTATTTTTACAACCAAAGTGTGTTATCGGTACATTTGTCATTTGTTATTTTTGTTATGAAATAATTAATCCTACTGGATTTCACAATATTTATTTATAATATTTGTACTGTTTTATTTTATCAAGTAACCTATTCACGCAATCTTCAGATAAACTTATTCTATATGTTGTTCCGTCAACCGTAAATCACGTCCTCAAGTCAAATCCATTTTAGAATCATTACGCTCAAGACTTTCCAATCAATTGTCGACCCTCTGGCTCCAAAATAACACCGAACTTAATCTACATTCCCAATTCCGTTTAAAAATAGCTCGAGACACTACGCGCCGCGACCAACCTAGAAACCTCTTCGTATTAGTCAGGACTAGCAACCCGTGAAGCATTACTTTCGCTTGGCAAAAAAATAGCTTCTAAGTCCGAATTAAATCACACCTCGCCGAATCGCGGCATGAATTTAAACTCTCCAAATCGTGACACCAATACTGTTCAACTCACCTCACACATTTTTTTCACGCTCGACTTGATAAAAAAGAATTGCTAGCTGAAGCCTCCGTTTACTAACCGTATTTCAGAAAATACATTTAGATTTGCCTGGCTCGTATATAAATATCGTAAAGCCTTTGAAAAAGCGTGAAGACGTTTCTGTGCTTCAATGAGAACTCGTGACTCCAGTATTGTAATGTTTATTGTGGGATCCGAGCGCTATTGTCGTCTGCGAGCTTTTGTTAGTCGCGTGAAATACTCGAAACAGTGCTACGTCAATGAACTTATCACATCGTAAGAACAAATTGTAAGCTAGCGTCTTCTCCAGCTTGTACAAGAAGCTTTTATTACATTTATAAAACACGACAAAGGCGAAGTACATCATGTCCTAGGATCTACTTTAACACCGACTTACAATTACACTCAAGGGAAAGTTTGACGTACCACTTTAAAAGTTACATTTGAAGGCTTTTAAAAGTTCCCGGTCAAGATTGATCACCGCCGTTCGTCTGATGGTCTGCAGGCACGTCTGACCTCGTTTGACAGACCTTGGAATATTCCTATATCCATTACAGGTGCCTTATTGTGGTATACTTACGTTCGTAGGTACGAAAGGTACAATAAGGACGAAATCGTGCTGCGGCAATGTTATGAATCATTGTCCCCACTCGTAAATCACTGAACCAAATGTTGTTATGAAAAATGGTGTGTCATTTATTTAATTCGTTTTTGTGGAACTCATGAAGGCTTTATAATATATTTGTTGTTTGAATGTGAACAAATAAATAGAGGTCCTAACATAATAACTTCATATAATATTCACTGACAAAACACCTCGAAAGTTTCTATGTTTTTGATTAATATTTATTTGATTGATGGCCTTCTAACTAGCAGGGTGTATTACCATTGTTAAGAAACTGGATTACATAAATCTCTTGTTTACTTAGTACATGTGACACAAACATGATCTAACGATAGCGGCCGTCAGGATTAGTGAATCGTACCGATGTAATGATGACAGGCTACAAATGTTTACCATACAAAGGGTGTTATTGTAGCACAAGTCCGTGGCGGCGGCAATTTGACGCCGTTTGCCGCCAAAACGACAAATATGGCCGACCCAGTTCCCGCGTCGATGACTTTGTGACGCACGGCGCCTGCAACTATACTCGTAGACATGGAAAGGATGGATGATACGAGAGATAAATCTTCCTCAATTTGCCTGTGAATGTACGTAGATAAGTAGGTATAGCCGTGGGATATGAGTCTTCTGGAATGCCGCAGGTGATTTGACATTTATGTATCACCACATACTATCTTATAGATATGTTGTGTCAAGAATGTATAGCCTACGGATCTGTTGTAGACATGAACAGGAAAAATATGTAGCATTCATAAAAATAGACAGGCTTTTCACGTTATATTCGGCCGAATCTGTCAGATGCATATATTTTTTACCTGTTACAAGCTATTATGTTTTGTCCTCTAGATTTTCCCTCGTCCACCTGTGCTGTATATGCTACCTACGTCATATAATCCAACTTAGAACCGCCGAGTGTAAAGCGGCCATTTATTATTTAGCTGTCTAAACAGGTCACGTGACATTTAACATTCCCTCTTGTCCTTCATTTCAATAAATGATAATATTATACAACATAAGATGTATGCTACAAATGGTTGAATGACAATAAACCTGGCATATGACTAAATAATTCAAGGAAAAATAATCTCCGCTGTTACCTCAAAACATCTGAGTACAAAACAAAAAAAAACACTTTTTGAAATAACAATAAAGTCATATTGTTTCACTAAAGGGAAGCCAATGACGCGACGAATCACTCACAAAAGATGGCACGGAATCGTTCTGTGATAAGACAAGGAGAACACTTAAAGCATCTCACATCTGACGTCTTCCCGTTTATCTGTGCCTGGTAATAAATAACAAATCACAAAAAGTAAACGGAACATTCGGAACACATAAATTCGCTTTTATTTTACTTTGCAGAACGTACTTTGGCTTTTATCAAATTCATTTGAGCAGTCTGAAATAAAAATAACATATAAACGAGCACTTTTACACGACATGCCCGTACTTAACTGGTTGAATACAAGAATAGCCATGACATCAGATTTAACTGACAGGACGCGGCGAACTGAGTAATTGGACAAAATGCTGATTTCTAAATTAGCTTTACAGCTTTTGGTCACGCCACTGACTTCGGCTGACGTTAAATGTCGCTCACTTATTCTGTACACTCGGCATTTAAGGGTTAAACCTACCGACGACCACCTGCACGCTATTTCTGACGTTATCGTGTTAAATATAGGGGTTATAACCGTAAACATAAAGTGGGCGTGTAAAGTCACACTATTGAAGAGCAAACACTATTTTTGTTTTGACTGAAATAATTTATTTCGATTTTGCGTTTTATGATATAGTTTGATATATAAACCCAGACAGGGTAAATGGACTAAAACGTGGCAGAGCAAATTAAAAGAAATGTTTTGTTGTAAGGTATAAACTTTATCTTTGGTAATCTCATTGCTTCCCATGGGCGCCGTAAAGAACTACAAAGAGATTTTATCAAGGGCAACAAACCTGTGAAATAATAAGGAAATATTGCGATAACAAGTTCACAAAATTAGGAAATATTCTGTCGTTTTGTAAACCACCATACCGACAAAATTATGCTGAAAAAATATTAGTTAAGGAAACTGAAACAAGTTTTCTTTATCTATTATTTCTGCCATTTACATCAACATGTAAGTAAAACCAACCGAAGTTATTTTCATCCTACGTGAGAAAATGTTACCTACTTAATTTATAACAGTATTTCTTAGACAATAAATCTGGTGTAGCTATCAAGTCAGCAAAAAGCCTTCATAAATTAGATGGCCTGTTCCAGAGCTAAGATAAGTCAAAACAACTTGTTTGTGTCCCTCAATAAAGTCCAAGTTTGTTTGTGACCTTTACGGAACAAATCACGTTTAAGTACTGAAGATTGAGCGTCTAATAGCGTCCAATCCTAGCAATCACAGGTTCGTCATACTATTCTATGTTCTATAGGTATACATATGTGACAGATAAACTAGTGTAGCATTAATAGGGTTGACTCACGATAAACCTTGGCTTTGCGTGTTATGACTTCGTCCTGCCTCTGAGGCGAAATACTATCAATGCCTCAGTGGCAGACCAAGCAAATTATTACTTTTTTCAGCTTATTATTGAACTCACTTAATTTTCCGACAATTGGAGGCTACATGGTACTTCCTTAATAAATAAACGCAAAGTTAGAGTTAATTACAATCAGTTAAACAATATCTACATTTGGCGAGGATTTAGTTTGGCAAAACATCAGCTCGCAAGAACGATTTTTACTGATCCGCCATTTACCTAAAACAAAATTCAGAAAACTCTGGATTTTTTGACCACTCAGCTTAGGTCAGCTTTGTCAACCCTGGCGTCTCCAGACGGACTCATAAAAGAGCTGTATGACAATAAACTTGACCTTTGCTAATCGCACGTAATGTCTTTAAGACCCCATTGCCATTGCCTTGTTAGACCCCTCCAGTTTACGACTGTACTGGTTTATTGAAATAAAAAGCTTATTGTTTCGCAAACTAAGCCGGAACATTTTTATGAAATGAACAATCTGAAGAAATATTTTATTTCATTCTCATGTTTTAATAGAAGAACTTATGTTTTCTTTTCTGTGAGATACATGAGCTTGCTTTATGCACAAGACATACATGTCGGATCCGGTCGTTAGTACGGAGATAAAATCAATTGGAAAGCGCGCCTGTGTGCAGTGGAGACATCACGCGACCACCTTAGCAGTGTACCCACAACGCAGCGTGCTTCTACAGAGGCCTGATGTTCAACTCGAGACGAAGGCGACATTCAATGTTTGATCGCGGCGGAGTTGAGACGTCTTGGAACTGTACCCGATTCATTGTGCCCCGTGTCGTGTTAAGTTGTAATCTCAAGTAATTCGTTGGTTTTTATAGAAACAGGGTATCGCACCCAGTGAGTTTTCATAGCACGAAGCCTAACGGAGTAAATCCTGACATATCCGACATACATTTAATTTTCTTTTACTTAAATATTATAACTGTATGATTTTTCGGTACAATCATATAATTGGCCACAAATATCAATCATAGCTTTAAAATGTTATAATATTTGGTGCCATACGTATCCTTGTCACGCTAGCGTTGTAAGCCATCAACTATTCACGGACGTGTGCCCGTCGCCTTATCAACGTTACACGAATTTGATTTTATTATGAAGGGTAAACTGACCCTTCAACATGTCACGATGATGTCGATAAGCACTTGGGTTATGCGACCATGTTTGCTTCGTCATCATTTTCAGCCACCACTGCTGTCCAAGGGTTCTCAAATAATTGATCATCCAATCGTGCAAATGATCATCAAATAAAGATTGATGATTATGTTACCACTGTGTGGACTGATTTGTGGTCATTGCTCTTATAATTCGGATAGGTACTGTGGGCCAGCTTTTTCTTGGACCCGCATGAGCTTCTCATGTTTTTTTATTTCAACTTCATTACATTTTAAAGTATCCTACCCACTTAAGAGTGTGCTTCTACAACATTTTGCTAAATTGACACTTCGCTTCATCTAAAACCTGTCGCCGAATAAATCCCTGACATTAACAAAATGTAAAAAATTAAAGTGTAGTAGTCCTTGTACCCCAGTAAGCTTGTTAGCGGTGTCCTAAAGGACCATCGGGCAGCTCTGAAGGGTCACTTATCGGCAGATAGGCCGCGCCTACAAATCGCTCTCATAAATCTCCAAGCGCCTGACTTTGCTCATAAAATAAGTTAGTCGATAAATTGAATGCGGATACTATCTACTGGATACTTTCGATCGAAGTAATCCTAAGGATTTTTGTTTCTGGTTATACTCATCTGGGATTTACAAGGATAGCTTCGATTTTTATGTGGGTGGAGGGCCTAGGGTCTAAGTGAGAAATATGTAGGTAGGTATATAGCTATTTAGAAAATTATAGGTTTGATTTATGCTATCGTCCTTCTCACAGAGCGTGTATAAGTCTTGACACAAATCATTCTCGTATTTGTGTTGGCTTTTACTTTGGCCAGAGGCTAAGTGTTGCCATACAACGTGGCAACGCCGCCAGTCTCTTGGGCACATTACCAGCTGACAGCGTTGAGGAGTTTTTTAATGCCCCTTTTATAGTTTGTTATTAGTTTATTTATTTTTGGTTATTTAATAGTTTTTAATTACTAATGTATTTAGTTAGTTTACTCTACTTAATTAATTACGAAAATAACCTGACATTTTAGTTTGCTAATAAATAAACTTTACTTAGGTTTGCCGGCTGAGTCTTTATAAAAATAAACACAGCTAACATGCACCTCGATATTCGTAAACCCCAATATTTATTTTTAAAACAGCAAAACAAACAAACACCTCGGTGTTGACTCCCACATCCGATTAATGATCAAAAAGAACCAGCAAACCGATTCCCGCTGCGTCGAAAATCGATTAACTGTTGAAGAATGTTTGTGAGGCGATCGAGTGGGAAGTGTCCTTTACAAGTGTACACACACTTGCGTCGTTCACCAATCAAAGATTAGGAAAGTGTAAACAAACATTCGCGTTTTATTTGGATGTGATTTGGGCTCTTTGAAGTGTTTGACCCGAGGTACCTAGGTACAGTAAATCGATTGTCTAGACTAGAAACGGAATATTTACCATGTTTACTGTTTTTATTGAGTTCCCGATATTTCGGCGCTGTAAACAAGGTAAATATCCCGTTTCTAGTCTAAATAATAATGTTAGTGACCATGATAGTTTAAAATCTGATATCGATTGTCTATCTATGGTAATAAAACCAGTGTATGCCCCATCATCATCACAGCCCGACTTCACCCATTGCTAGCCTCTCTTAGCTTGTGTCAAGCTCCACGCTCTATAAATCTATTGAAACTTCCTACTGCGCAATGCCAGTTCAAGGCTAAAGTGATGTGCGGCGTACCTTACGAAGAAATCACAGCAACACGCAATGTTGTGATATGCTAAGTCATTTATCATCATACCCTCTAATTTGTTTGGTACCGGCGCAGAATGTTTGCTGCTTTTTAACATCACGCCTGTAATTCCCGAAGGGTTAGGCAGAAGTGTACCTAATAGTACACCCACATTTGCCAGTTATATTTTTATATCCCATGTAATAGGGGGCCCGCCTATTGCCATCAACCGAGCACAGATCCAAACTCTGTGGCTGCTACCGAGACTTTCCTGATGGAAAAACCCAATAACACTTTGCCCGACCCAAGAATCGAAACCAGGACCTCTTGCTCAACAGCCGCGGTTTAGACCGCTAGACCAACGAGGCAGTCTCTAGTTTGTCTTCTTACACTTATTTATCTCTATATCTATAGTCACCCTCTTTTTATCTATTTCATTTTCCAATCAGTCATCATTTCCTCGATGACCTTTTGGCTTAATAAACGCAACTGTTCTTAATATTATTTGACTTTTGCTCATTACGTTCATACGCTGCAGTAAGCTAAATATTGAGCCAATGTTTGCCTTGTTAACACAACATCGATGTAACAAGGAACTGACACGGACTCAACATGCCCTGTACGTCACATTCACGTCCCTTACACGCCCGATCCACGTGGCATCTACGTCCTGACCACGGTTCAAATACGTGACATTCACATATGGCGCAATATGGCACAAAGGTAGGTATTTAACATATGAAAGACGTCGCGTTTTATGAAAATCAGTAGCAACTCGCCCCTGTTCCGCGCGATCGTTACCACTTGAAAATTATATCGAGGTTTCTTTATTATATGTAAGTTTAATATTAATGTTTATACACATTAACCAACGAGAATCAATTCTCTAATTGATTGAGAGTACCGCATCAAAGTCCATTGCCTGTCACACGGACAGACTCTAAAAGTGGCTCTGTTTTATTCTATTTACAAAATATTAAAATCTACAGTCATTATTATTTACACTAGACACGGGATATTTACCATGTTTACTGTTTTCTTTGAGTTCCCGATAAATATTTCGGCGCTGTTGCAAGCACCATGATCACGGATAAACTGAAGTTATTGCGGGTGGGTGTTTATGAGCAGACAAAAACAAAACAGAAGCAAAACAGTAAACATGGTAAATATCCCGTTTCTAGTGTGAATAATAATGTTAGTGACCATGATAGTTTAAAATCTTATATTTAAAGTCATATATTTAAATTAAGGAGATATCAGGACAGTCCCCCAAAACGCCTGCTCTTCGCCACTTTATGAGTTTCAAGGCGTGGTTCATAACATGGGAGGACATTTTGGGGGACTTTCTCATGTAATTTTTAATGCAGAAGAAATGTAAATGCATAAATTGTGCTTTACAATCTTGACTAAACTGGTATTTTTTTTTCGCTAAAATGGACATTACTGATAAAAACACCCTTCCTCCTCCCAGCTGTTAACACTTAGTGCATTATCGTAATCTAATGCGACACAACTTCCCTGAAAGCCACCAGGGGGCGCTATCGTTCCACGTAAGATGTAATCGCGGCGACCTACTGAACGAAATATAATTACTAACCTCATAACTCAATTTTTACTATACGCGCTTGTTTATTATAGGTAAAAACATAATAAAATGGTTTCATTACTTGATTGAGTAGGAGTCAAATTGGAGGTGAAGTGTAATATAATGTAATTTTTGCATAAAAGGGTCTAAATTTAGTTTAATTTTGTTAAAGAAGTATGTTTTTTCAGCCCCAACATGTTTGTTGAGTATAAACGTAATTTCTATCTTCACATCGCACATCATGTCATTGTTGGTTATCATCCTCCTTGCCATCTTCACTGCAGATCATAATAATGTCAACTTCGATTTTCGCGAATTTACTCACTTTTTTGGCAATAAAGCCTGTTCATGATGCTCTATTCCGCTGCTGGTGAGCCGAGTTAGCCCAGTAGTTCACCTACCGTCTTCCTGACTTACCAAATGTCCTATATCATCATCATCTGCCTAGCCTTTTCCCAACTTTGTTGGGGTCGACTTCCAGTCTAACCGAATGAAGCTGGATACCAGTATTTTACATGGATCGACTGCCTATCTGACCTAAACAACCCAGTTAGTACTGGATAATACGATACCCCTTAGTAAGACTGGTTGTCAGACTTTCGGGCCACTGACTACCTGTAACGACTGTCGAAGATCTACAAATGACAGCCGGGACCAACGGTTTAACGTGTTTTCCGAGGCACGGAGGAAATTCGGTATGTAATGGTCGGCTATCCATCCACGGACCAACCTAGGCAAGCGCGGCTTAACATTAAGACCTTACCCTCATGATTTAGGAATTCCTTTAGGCATAGATATAGCACATGACGGACCTAAGGTTCAGTATCTTCGGTAAACTAATTCAATTTCTTAATATCGACCCGAGCGGCTGTTATTTTTTAGCCACGAGCTCGTCTAAGAGTGTTGAAAAAGAACGTCTCAACCACAACTCTGCAACAGGAATAGAAACGAGTAAACATTCATAATAACATTAAAACACGATGTTAACAGTCTTGCAACTTCTCGCAGCATCATTCTTTTGAACAAAAACAGTAGTTCCATTCAACGCAATTAAAAAAAAGTAATGAAATGCTCCCGAGGGTCGTGGTAGGCGGTGTAATTTAATTATTAGTATGAAAAATATAAAGTACTCTGCTTTCCTATTAACTTTAACTTATTGCAAGGACTTCTTACACTTATCGAATCTTAAGGAACTTTATACTTTTAGCTTTTTATGCGCAATCTTGTAATCAATATCTAGTTTACTGTAATTTGATCACAAAAATAAATAGGATGCTTAGTTTTTTTTTAAACTACCTAATAATTAACTGCCTCGTTGGTCTAGCAGTCGCAAGCGCGACTGCTGAGCATGAGGTCCTGGTTTCGATTCCCGGGTCGGGCAAAGTGTTATTGGGTTTTTCCATCAGAAATTTCTCAGTAGCAGCCACGGAGTCTCGATTTGTACCCGGTTGATGGCAATAGGCTCGCTCCCTACTACATGGGACTTAAACATAACTGGCGAAATGTGGGGGTACTATTAGGCACACCTCTGCCTACCCCTATGGATTACAGGCGTGTTATGTTATGTTAACAATTAACTTTAAGCAGCGTTTATGAATAAACTTAAAAAAGTTAAAAGAGCTTTTATTATTAAAAAAAAACTACGAATGCTCCCTTTACTGCTACTAAATAAAAGTGTTGTCAAAGTCATAAGTAATTTTACCATGCACGTGTAAGGTTATTTGTACCAACTACCTACATGTAGCGAATATTGTATGCTATATTTTAATTTTCGTCGACTTTTGTATGAGTAGAGAGAAAAAAGCTGGCGAGCTGTCGTGCTGCAAACGACAGATTAATTTGTCGGTGACCGAGCTTAAGCGTTGACGGGCTTAAAACAGATCTACTTCCTAAGGAAATTAAACATTTAGCTTACATATGAAAAGCCATGCAAAATTCTCACAGAAAAATCTGAGTTGATGAGAATCTTACACGAAGTACCTATAGATGTAGGTCGGCAGCTAAATAAGCCACACTTTCTTTTTATCTGTAATTACACGATTTACATAATAGGACCGTGGCGTCGCACGAAACAAAATGTCTAATTTATACGCACGTGGAACAGGGCCTTTTTAGCCAAACAGCGCTTTGTTTGACTCGATCAAATGTCAAACACAGTTCGCATGACGCGTTACAAATTATTTCACACGAAAGGACAAAGCAATCAAAATGTACACTTGACGTTAATGAAAGGTGTACAAATTGTAGAATTACGCTTTATGATTGTTCAGTAATATTTGCAGCCCTCTCTAATTGGAAAAGGAAAATGTTTTTTTTTTAGAAATGAATAAGAACTTTTGATTGGTTTCATTAGTGTTTTCGTTACGCTGGAAAATTGCCAAAGTATTCTATTACACAATTTTTTATTACGTCTACCTTTTTGCTTTAAGGTCTACCTAAATCAACTCCGGTTGTTCCAAATTTTTTTTTATGAACAGTGATAAAATAAAAAAAGTAAAAAAATTTGGCTCAGAAAAAGTTTGGAAACATTTCTTTGATGGATTTAATAAGACAAGCTTATTGCATGTTATGCTTACGTAGTTTTAATCGAAAGCATTTCCGTCTCAAAGGACCAATATCCAGAACGAACCCTATGAACGAATTACGAGTAGTTTATTAAAGTTCACAGTAGTGTGTTGCTAACAGCTCCATTGGTCCCCAGCATAGTTCGTAGTTCAATTACAAAGCGTAAATGTTGGAAACTGTTAAATTGCATTAAACCTTGGAACTCTGCCTGAAAGCAGCTGTAAATGAGACTGGCCTTTAAAATCGTTTACCGGATGCGAAGGGTAGCAATAAGTAATAGGATGCCATTAACGCTGATAGCCTCTTTCAAGCCAAGTTGTTGAGTCGCACGCTCTATTTTAGATCGATTTTATAAAATCTAAACCTAGCAGGAAAATTACCTATTTAATATTGTATTGTCTCAAGTGTAACCATAATAGAAAATTACGTACAGTCTAATCTTATCCAAATGGGAAAATCCATGTGAATATGAATTATCTCAGAGCGAAATAAAAAAAAAAAACACAAACAATATACACACAAGCACTAGCTAACGATTTTTGGTTGTGGATCGCTGGTGCTTGTGGTAGTAACACCTGTATTACAGGTCACCAGATCCCCACCTGTTAAAAGTTACACATTTGATAGCTTACATCTGGTATCACAACAAATAACAAAAGTTTCAAACAATTATGAGCATATTAAAAAAAATGATTGAACTTTCCGTCGTTTACCTTCATAGTAAAAAAAGGCATTCTGACATGCATTCTATGCCATCCAGATAAAGTTGAATTTTCTTACTTGTGCCTTGATCATTTTGAACAATCTCCTCGTTCCGATATTTTTAAAACTGGCAATAACTGGAATACATTAATTGGTCTTCGTTTCTTTTATTTAAATTTGGAACCAGTGATCACATACACCATACCTAAATACGGGCAGTTCCAACAAAATTAATTGCCAGTTAATAGGACATCGTCTCAATCGGTTCAAGTGTGCGATTTGTATCCGAGTCACGTCCGTCATAGGGGCAGGTTGTTCGTATCGATTCGCCCAGACCGCACCGAATGCCTCTCATGTCAAATGGAAACTACAGACTACGCGTCGGTTTATGGTTTTACGGTTCGCTGTTTTGATTAAGTTCGCTGGAGAGGTTTATATCAATTGTTCGAAATTAGCCATTCGAAATGTGTGGTGGACTGGATTTCATTTTGAAAGGGAGAGAAATTATTAAATTGGGTTGTTCTGCAACTACATTGGAAAACGATGACTTATTCCAACATACTATGACGACAAAATAACCGAACCTGAAAGAGCTATAAGTTATAACATCACACCTGTAATCACTGATGGGTTAGGCAGAGGTGTACCTACCTAATAATACTGGATGTATTATTAGGTTAGTTAGGTCATTTCACCAGTTATGTTTAAGTCGCATTTAATAGGGGGGAGCCTATTGCCATCAACCGTGAACAAATTCATACTACGTGGCTGCTACTGAGAAATTCCTGATGGAAAAACCCGAAGACATTTTGCAAAATCAATTATACCACTTCAAAAATGTTGAGTGTCGCCACGCCACAGACACCTCATGTCTTACGGCGCATAACTGCCGTGCAAATGTTACTTAGTCAGCAAGAACGCGAAGCAAGATTTCTCATAGAGATACCTACACGTACACCATATACTTGGGCTGCCCTAAAGATCGCAAATAGGAAAATATTACTCAGCCAAATCTTATTTTTAGTTTGAAATCTCATTCAGTATGAACACATTCATTACAAAATTAGTCAAGGATTTACAAAACTCACGTATACAAGTCATTCTGAGCAAGCAATTAACAGCTTCACAGAATTCTTAGAGGCTCTATACAAATTCAATTTAGTTTCGTTTATCGCTTTCAGTCTAATTTCGGTCTAAGTGTAGCCGTGATAACAAAGCTTAGGAGCTAAACAGAAACATAAAGAAGTATATAGTTCAGTTAAATGTTTGTTTTATAGTTCCGTCTAAATTCGGTTCATGAGTGTCCATTAAAACCCGGTACTTACCTTCAAGTGTTGTGGCAAATTGCACTCTCGAAGCTTTTCAATAAAGTACACTTCGACGTCTATTAATTTTTGTCATGAGCCACAATTTATGGGAAAGAAATTGGATTTCGGGTGAAAAATACGATTATGATTATCGTTAAAAAATATTGGGGAACAAATTCACAGATAAAATTTTACGTGAAGCGGTTTTTTGTTCCATAATGACTACTGTCATGAAAAATAAATACGTTAACTCGGCTTTCATTCCTCTGCTTTTTCTTTCTACACAACAACGTATCTCGATGACTAAAGATAAAATATATGGAAAATTACAAGTCAGCAGACATGGGCAAGATGGACTGCATAATAATACTACTTGACATAATTTTAATATAACACTTATATTGGGCATTGTGACACCTTTGTATAAAAAATATAAGTAAATATACAACATTAGTTTTAGTATATGCGAAACCTGATACACGTATCTAGTATTTTTATGTAAAGAATCTATGTACAAAATTTCAAAACTGTATCATGAAAAATCACAAAGTTATAAGCTTGTTCTGTTACCTAGTTGTCCGCACAAAATCGTGGTCACCACGCAGCGCGCGCCTCCCGCGCCTTCTTGTGCTCATTGATAATAATAATTTGGCAGTAGGTACCTAAATTATTGCGATAGGTACTTAAAGTCGCTCGGTGTCCAACTTTTAACTTTTTGAAATATTTTTGAGAAAAAATATAACATGGTTTAAAAATTATTGGAATCGATTCAGTTACTTATTCTGAACAAACTATATTCAGGTTTCGCATATAGTAAAAATAATGTTGTATAGAGTGACTGGTGGCTCTCGCGAATTTCATACGGCTGTTGTGTTATTGTGATTAGTAAATGAGTACCTATAAAAAACTGTTTCTTTGGAAAAGTTGTTTGTTATCATGAGTACAATCACGTGTTTAAATATCGGCCACTAATTACCAGTCATCATATAGAATCTTTCACAGTACTTTACTTATAAATATTTTTACCTTCCTGCATAATTATCTAGCTTTTCATTTTTCCTCCTGAAAACAGAGAAATGAAGTTGAAAAATTTAATAACTTTAAGGTAAAGATGAGAACGAGCACGGAAAAGCTTCATTATTACTCCATTTTTATGTTTTTATTTAATACGAGACTTAAACGCAATATTGTTGTGTAAAAAGTTTTACAGCGTTGCGGAAAGTCATGTTCAAAAGTATTTTTCCACCCGTGTACCAAAATTCTACTCCGGCTTAGCTTGAAAGGCCTTTTTCGTAATTTCTTTGAAACTCAATTTCAAATCAATCTGTACTAAGTGGCAATAGAAGGACTATTGATTGTTCTTCGGTAGTCTTTTTAAAAGTGTTAAAGCTGCCGATCTGATTTACTATCATCATCATCATCATCATTTCAGCCGAAAGACGTCCACTGCTGGACATAGGCCTCCCCCAAGTGTCGCCACATTGACCGGTCCCGTGCGACTCGCATCCAGCGGATCCCTGCAGCCTTCACCAGGTCATCGGTCCACCTAGTGGTAGGCCTTCCAACGCAGCTTCTTCCGGTTCGCGGTCGCCACTCCAGAACTTTTCGGCCCGATCGGCCATCCGTTCTGCGAGCAATGTGCCCTGCCCACTGCCACTTCAGTTTGGCTATTCTTCGGGCTACGTCGGTTACCTTGGTTCTCTTGCGGATGTCCTCATTTCTGATTTTATCACGCAAAGAAACTCCGAGCATAGCCCTCTCCATTGCCCTTTGGGTGATTTACTATGGTAGTTTATAAACAAGGTCTGACCTTTCGACCAAACATTTTTCAATAAAGCAATCAATATATTCTGTACCTTACATATATTACTAGAACACCTCATACTACCCACGGTAAAAAACATACATTTTATTGCAAAGAGCAGCTAATTGGTGACCTGTATACTTATCTTCTTTGTCCATGTACCTAAGAACTATCGCAAAGAAATCTCATTCGACCTAATTTTACGCCTGTCCGTCAAGTGTCACGAAGGTAAGATACGCAACTGATATTATAGTAATTCACGAGCTAGTTTACTAAAAAAGAACCTCTTCGGTATCATTTTTCATCTACTCAGTTATAAATCGAAAATGACATGAAAAATAAGTGCTTAGCTCCGCGCTGTCGCGTTACCAGGAAAAAAGTCGCGAAACACGAGAAGGGGAATCAGACATTGGAAATGTATAACTAGATCTAATGGATGTTATATGGTACGCACATTTTAGGAAAAACTTAAAACTTGGTGTGCTGTAAAAGAAACTTCATGCCTCTATCACTTTACCAATGAATAAACATTTACAACGACGATCAAGAAAGAGGGTAGACCGATTTGTCTGCTCATAAAACACCCACCCGCAATAACTTCAGTTTATCCGTGATCATGGTGCTTGGAACAGCGCCGAAATATCGGGAACTCAAAGCAATCAGTAAACACGGTAAATATTCCGTTTCTAGTGTTAATGATAATTTTCAATTTAAAAACTATTCGTGTTTAAAAGTATATTCGTAGAAACACTTCTATCACAAAACTACACAATGATATATTACTATGATTTATTGTAGATGCCTATCTGTGGTATGAACTCAAAACAGCTGTTGATTCAACCCTACACTGCCAGTTGCATGATCACCAGCAATTAATTCTACATGAGTCGAACAAACCTATTTCGAAATACAACCACAGAGGTAGTAAACATTGCATTTCAAACTACAATAGAACAATTGTACCGTTGCGTATCGCAGGACCAGAAAAAGTGGTCCTTTGCCACTATTATTTGGATGACGCTTTGATTAATGGTGACGCTTTGTTCTCGATAGTTCGAAGCTGATCAGGTATTGGAAAACGTCGCCTATGTGTTTGCTGCATGTGCTTAATACGTGAATCGTTCAGTAACGTATTACTGCGTCGTAGTGTAGGTGCGGCCTAGTGGCGGGGTTACTATAGCAAATGGGTAAATAATTACTCCGATGCTTATAAATGATTGCTGCGCCATTTGTGTCACTTCAACTGATTTAACTACGCAAGTAAGCAGCTCAACCTCAACTAGACTGTGTAGTCTGTACCTATAGGTACTACATTAGTTTTAGTATATGCGAAACCTGAAACACGTGACATGTACAAAATTTCAAAACTGTATCTTGAAAAATCACAAAATTATAGTTATAGGTAGTTAGTTAGTTGTCCGCACAAAAACGTGGTCACCACGCGGCGCAGCCGCGCGCTTCTCCAGCGACGTCTTGAGCTCATTGATAATAATAATTTGGCAGTAGGTACCTAAATGACTGCGATAGGTACTTAGTGTCGCTCAGTGTCCAACTTGTAACCTTTTTTAAATATTTTTGGGACAAAATATAACATAGTTCAAAAATTATTGGAATCGATTCAGTTACTTATTCTGAAAAAACTATATTCAGGTTTGGCATATACTAAAAATAATGCTGTACCTAAGCACAAGTTTAACGTCGTTTTTTTAATAAAAATGTCGTTCATTTGAGTGCGCCTCGTCGTAATTTGTACAGTTCCAAGTACTTCAGCTTTAAACTCGGTCCGCGAAGACGGTCTATTACTCGCCCCATTTTCTGCCATTTCGTCCTCATTTCAATTCCGTTTAGTTTTTTATTACGGACGGAGATGATTCTACTTATCTCGTATATTGTTCCACGTCAACAATACATGTATTGTAGTAATATTTGTTTGTGTCAGTCCCCTTTTCACTTCGTGTCATGACTGAGGCGTTTCTGTCTGTGACAGTGTTTAGTCTTATATTTTGTAGCTTTCTCGTTTTATATTAGATATGTCTGAACACGAAGAAACAAAGGAACCTAAAGAACATATCAGAACTAGTTTATTTACTAGCGTAAAAATGTTGAAGAGAATTTGAAGCTTTTCTTTTTTCAGTATTCCGCACTATTATGCTATCCTCGGAATACCCGACCATTTTTATCGTTTGCGAAATTCCTAACCTTTTTTTCTATCTGAATAAAACCTTTAGAAAAACTGAATGTGAAAAGCCGTACCAACAAATTGAGGATTTTCACGTCGCGAAGCTTGAGGGTTAAAAACATGTCCGTGAATTAAAATGCAGCATGTGAGTCTTGCTTTTCTAACAATTTTTAGAGAACATCGTTATTCAGGAAGGTACGTACGACTTTTCACCGACATGGTGCTCGTTTATTTGTTATAGAACACTCACAGTTACTATTTTGTAGTAGATTTTCTATTCGATTTTACACAACATAACATCACGCCTGAAATCCTCGTGTTAGGCAGAGGTGTACCGCAGTTACAGTTATGTTTAAGTCCCATTTAATAGGGGCGAGCCTATTGCCATCAACCGGGCACAAATTCAGATTCCGTGTCTGCTACTGAGAAATTTCTGATGGAAAAAAAACAATAACAGTTTGCCCGACCCGGAAATCGAACCTAGAACCTTTTGCTCAGCAGTAGCGATTGCGACCACTAGACCAACGAGGCAGGGAGTTATTCGATTTTGTGCATAAAAATCGTGTAATTAAAAGTTATGGTCATCCCACACAACGTCCCAGTGGCACGGGTATCGATAAAATCTTTATTAAGAGTGAACTGAATCTAAAACGCCTTTGGAGATACCTTCAATTTATCATTCATTTTATTTTACTGGTAGAATTTTATAGCTCTAAAAAGATTTTAGTTTTCCGAGGCACTTGCCTTACTTAAGCGACTGGAAGAATTTTAAACTTAGTATTAACAGTCGCAATAGTAAGATCGCTTTTTAAATCTACTTTTTATATTGTTAATTAATTACTTCCACGCATGCGAAACTACAAAAACAAAATGCCACATTAAGCACATTAGTACAGTTCTAAAAAATGAATTGCACTTCACATTTCAACTCACGCCATACATACATTTCAGCCATGCAAAATCCACTTACACAAAACTGTGTTTTTAAATGCCTAGTAAAGTTTTAATTGACTGTTAACCTTTCTGTGAACTGTATAGGGTGCACTTTGCAGAGTGCATTTCGGTTTACATTTTCATATCGCTGAAAGTTTTTCGACTGTTTTGAAGTAGATTATGAGTGTACGTATATGTGTTAGTTTGTTTAAAGTATTTAAGCTTCTTCATGAACGTCTTACTTAAAGTGTTTGAGTTCCTCTTAACGTCTAAAACTACCGTACAACAAAAACATGAAGTTTTGAAACTTCATGTTTTTGTTTTACAGATTACAAGCCGTGTGTCTGATAGGATAACGCAACGGAAAAACCTTTCACCCTCATTTATCCCCCTCAGGGGGTGAATTACTAAAAATCCTTGCTTAGGATTACCTTTGTTATAAAGGAATTTTGTACAAAATGATTCCAGGCCCTGTAGTTTCGCTATTACGATGTCTGACAGAGAAGAACTTATTTATGATTTTTTTAAGCAGATTTGGTATTGTTTTTTTTTCTTTTTCTTACTTAAATGGATATGTATTCAACAGTAATTATTTTACCCTATCATTCATGAATAAATTTAAATCCAGTTTATTTAAATCTGTAATGTTCGCCCGGCGGCCATTGTGGGCATATCATGATATGTTTTATTTTGAATGTTAATTCAGTGTGGGTTTAAATCAGGTCCACATAAAATCCCACCAATGATATTCGAATTTGGGGAAAAAAAACAATCTCCACATATCCTTACAGTCATAAAGGTTATCGAAATAAGCCGGATAAAACATTTTTATAAAGGTTTCTCTTTGTTAACTTTATTTTATGTAAGCCTGGTATAATATATACATAGAGCAGAGATACTTCGGAAACAAAATACGATTATCGCCAAAGGGCCTATTTACTACTTCATATGACGTTTATTTTCCAAACAAATAAGCATGTATAGCCCCCATGCCAATTTCCGGGTGACAGATCACAGCTGGGACAATTCTGTAGGTCCGGAGCACTTTAAACTATGAAAGGGATCTAAAATACAGGTACTAACTATTTTAGGGTGCTTAATTTGAAACTAGTGATGGTTCAACTACATAGTTACTGGTATTATCAAAGAATATATATATAATAAACTAAGTCTCTAATAACATTTCTTTGATAATAAAAAAGAAATGTTATTAGAGACTTAGTTTATTATAGACTTAGTTTATTATAGACTTAGTTTATTAGAGACTTAGTTTAGAGACTTAGTTTAGAGCTTAGTTTGAAACTAGTGATGGTTCAACTACATAGTTACTGGCTATAAAGTAAACATACAAAAAAAAACACGTGAAAAAAATTTGCTTTTCATCGAAATAATCTGTCTACTGTTGTATGCGAGAACATTTTTTATTTTTTTCAAGAATCCGATTTTAGTTTCTTTGGGAAAGTTCTTTAAGGTGGAAGCGTCAGGCTATCCCGCTAAATTTAAATTTTCTAAGTTTTTTTGCTATGTACAGGTCAGTGTCAGGTTGTAAGTTGATTAAATTATGATTCGCGACCGTAAAACATATGGCTTAACTGAATTAGAGGGTGATAACTCTAAGTTCATTTAACCCCATTCAATAACTATTTCATGAAAAAGTTATTCAATACGGTTAAATGAACTTAAGAGGGTTGTATTACTGATTTTAATTCTGTACATGTTACTTGCGCAAATCATATTTTTATCAACATACAAACTGACATTGACATGCAAATTGCAAAAAACGTTCGAAATTTGAATTTCGCGGGCTACCCTGGCGCTTTCTCCTCAATATGACGGGTAGGCTCCATTCCTTCAAGAATATTGATAACTAAATCAGCACCTTGTATAAACGGCTAGCTTTTGCCCACGTCTTCGGTCCCTATGTCCTAAGCTAACCACCCAAAAAACTTGATTATTCAAAAATCGAAATCTATTCATCCATTAAGACGTAAAAAGGTACAGACAGACAGAAGTATTCCCGCAATGGGGAAAGTCGATCAAAGCTCAATGTAAATGGCGTGTCCATAGTTAGGTCCCAATCTGACCAATGAGATTAATCTATTTTGAAGTACAAAATGACATTGACACATTTTCAACCAATGACGATACCCCATTTGGGCAGATTATTTCTACAGCGGCCAACCTAAGCCCGCAAACGGTTAAGAGATTTCCAAATTGGCCACTGCAGTTCCTGTCCAGCCCCCGTAGCGTGACCACCGTAGACAAGGATTTCTTTGACGGAAGAATTGACAAAATTACAGATAGTGCAAAGAAATCTGTTATTGTATCGACACAATCTGTCATTTTGTCGATTCTTCCGTCTGCTGGATTAATAAAGTGAGGACAACAACACAACCACCTTCAGCTTCCAGAATTTAAACGAAGCCAATGACGGAGCTGTGCAGGTGGCAATATACTGGTCGGGTATTATTTGAGACTATCGACACGCAAAGAAGAAGAACCAATGACGATGTCTGGAACTAGCCATTAGTTTCACAGATATCTTGTCCATTGTGGAATGTATTTAAGTTTTCTTCTTCAAATCTGTTTTTGTTGGAAAAGCGACTTAATACTTTTAAGTCGCTTTTCCAACAAAAACAGATTTCACATTATATTTTTAAGTGATATAGTGGGCGGGTAATAGGGTTAGAGTCTCCTTTAAAAGTCGCTCCAAGTCTACAGTTTCTAAGCGGCTTAGTAAACCTACAGTCTAAAGTGGTTGAGCTTCGGGAACTAGGCTTTATATGTAGCGTACTGTCTTGTAATGTATGGCACTACTTATAAAACTGTAATTATGTTTGAGTGGGTATTATAACATTAAAATGATCTATAGATTTGCATTATGAACTAGCTCATTTTCGTTCGCCAATTTCCGAAATCGGTTTGTAAAGATTAACTTAACTTTTATATCAATCATAAAAACATACTTATATAGATAGAAGACCCACATTTCGCATGTAATAGGGGGCGAGCCTATTGCCATTAACCGGGCAGAGATCTAGACTGGCTGCTACTAAGAATTTCCTGATGAAAAACCCAACATCACTTTGCCCGACCTGGGAATCCAACCTAGGACCTCATGCTCAGCAGTCACGCTTGCGACCACTAGACCAACGAGCCGGTATACGTATGTATTATGTAAAATACTTAGTGAATACCCATAAACACTTATTGAACCTCTCATAATTTATTCATAAAGCACTATACAACAACTACTTAGCACTGAAAACGTATTTAATTAAAAACGCTTAGTACTTTAAGAAAAAATGGGCCCAACAAGAAAATAATGCAGAAAGTTTTTTCATTATTCCGCTAAGCTGTTCCCATAAAGAAATTCTTGCAGTCGTCGGGCGACACGGCACCCACTAAGTACTAATTAAAAAGACATGGCGGCCATTCATCTCTATTTTACTTTCTCTCACTTTTTAAAGGGTTGTCACAAAATCCGGTTATGTATGAGATTAAAACGGGTAAAGCCATATAAAACCCGGGTGATGTGAGCGGACAGTGTGTAAAGTGTTGCCAATGCTAATTAACTTATGTTTGTGCTGCGTTGGACGTGTTGCTTCGTTAACGCTACGGTTAAGCGGATATTCAGTTGACACCAACTGGATATCAAAGGAAAATAAAAATAAAAAACATTTTCCCAATCATTTGTTTTATTCAGTATGTTGATTACGTCGTTATAAGTTACACACGGACTTTTTACTTTGTCATCATCATCAGCATTGGCTAGCTGTTCCACTCACTGTTGAGGATATATCTCCTTCTTCTTGTTGTATATTTACCTGGTTTCCGTGAGGCTCAACCAGGTCTAACACACTATCCTCAATATAAGAAAGAAGAAAGAAAGAAAATACATTTATTTGGCACATGCCACAAGTGCACACAGTATTAAAAAATTAAAAACAAAAAATTAAAAAACTTAAATCTAAACAAAAAAAAAATATAGAATAGTTTGGCAGTGTGTGCCTCACGGCTGCGCCAAATAAATAATAATAATAACGTTTATTTAAAGAAACTTAGACATACGTTACAAGATAGTTTAACAAGAAAATGTAAGTCAATGCAAGTGGTGTAGTCATCTGTAGTCGAACTAGGCAGAGCCTGTATTTCGACCATCAGCGCGAAACCCCTCGAGTATTAAACATATATGTTTGCCAGTAACAATTTATTTGTATCTTGTACAATATCATTTTCACAATTAAGAAAATATTTTCGTAACATGTGAATCAGAGAAAGAAATTTAAAAAATAAAAAAAAATAACAAATAGGCCCAGTTCAGCCAAAATGCCGGACAACTAGTGCCCGACGCTGGTTTTCAACTGGACCTGAATCAGTGAGGTTACAGATGTGAAGCAGTTATGTCATCAACCTATCTGGATGTTAGTCTGCACACAGTTCTTCTAATGTCTCTTGGCAATGAGTGACTGCTCTACTACATCTGACATTATCACGTCTAGTCAAGATATCGGACTTCTTGGATTTTAATCCTAAGTCGGATTTCTGAGTTCTGAGTTCTTTCGACGTTAGGACTAACATGGCGCGCCGGTCTCCATAAAGTTTGAAGGTCATCAATATTTAAATCCAACTGGTAAATATAAATGGTCGAAAACCCCCTAAGCATTAATTTCATTCACAGTGAACTAAATTGAAGCACAAACAACAATACCAGTATAATTAAGGAAGCTAACTTTCACCAATTCGAACAACAAGCTAACTTGTGAAGTGTACAAGTCAGGCTATTCCACCACCTAGCAACTAAGTAACTTCCTGGCATGATCTAGCTTAAGCCCGCGGCTTCGCCTGCATGGTGTTTGGTAATTGTCCCATGGGGTCTTACTATCGGGATAAATAGTATCCTTTGTGTTAATCTAGGTTATATACTATTGTTGTGTCAAATTTCATCTAAATCTGTTCAGCAGTTTTTGCGTGAAAGAGCAACAAAAACCCATCCTGACTAACTTTCGGATTTATAATAGTAGTTAGTTTCTCTATCGGAAACTCGGTGTTGTTCCTACATTGTGTCTATTGTAGTCATAATAATTCCTATATCTGCATAAATTATTCATGCGTATGGCTTTGAGATTTGCGGTCGAAGCTATAGTTAATGCAACCTATGGCAAAATACTGAAGCGTCTAGAATTATGGTTTAGTTACCGTTTTTATCGTCATTATAGAAGCATACATCCATAAGTCTACTCTACGTGCGTTTCTGATTTGATACTCATGTAAACATCTCAAAGGACCAGGTTATCAGTTTTACACATTCGCTCTAATTTGTTAGAGTTTCACTTTAAAGATAAGAGGAATGATTAAGTCCTTTCTATAAAGAAAATTAAAATAAAAGAGAATATCAAATTACTTTACAACTTGATATGAAATCTCACATTCTACATGCACATTGCACAATTCATATATTCTGCCAAGCCCCATGTGGTTTATCAAAGAGCAACAACAGTCATCGGCTGCAATATCTGCACATTTGAATAGCTCAACAAAGCGGGACACACGATACAAAGAAGCCTTGTTACAACACTAGCGTTCTCAATATTGTATCTGATGTTATTACAACACTAGTGGTCGGCCATCGCGAGACAGCAAACAGCGGCGAAGTCTCATTAAAATTGTATTCTCAAAGCAAACGATGTTAACATGGTATAGTTTGTATTATATTGATAGAACAAACAGATGGTTCCTGGTGAACAAACAAATGGTTGGAGTGTGAACTAATTCTGTTTTCAAACACCTAGTAATCGAAAACTGTATTCCAATCTTGATTGTGGACTGTGTTAACGGTTCTAACCACGTTGACATTTGTGTGATGTTCGGAACTCGCAATTTGTCAGTGAAATGTTGCCTTTGCCGCTAAAGCAAAATCGGGGACGCCACCTTTACCGTTCAATAGACACAAATGCAAGAGACCCCTTTCCCCCTCTCATGCCTGAGTGTACTTGTGTGACGAACGCTTGGCACATAAAGACATACAACTTCGTACGTTTCTGCACAACCCTGTGCAGAAACGTACCTTCTCTTTTAACAGTTCATTTACCTCACATATTCGCATTTGGCAGACAAGTAACACGATGGGAGATTTTAAGAACAGCCGGCTCAAATTGGAGCAAATAGCAAAAGACAGAGACATATGGGCAGCTTTTGAGGAGGCTATACCCAAACTGGGGTCTTTGCAAAAGAAGATAACTAACAAAACTAACAACTACATTTAATACAAGAAACTAACCCACTAACACATTCCTACTAGAAATTAAGTTAATATTGTAAAACAAGCAAGGAATAAACAGACTTTTGTGTGTATATTCACATTTGTAGGTCCTTCTTCAAAGCAATGTTATACTAAAATAATTTATTACAATTGTTTACTAACTACAAACATTAACATATAATAACCTAAACTTACAAGGAACTAAAATATAGCGTCCAAAATTCCTCCACAACTCTGTCAACCGGTAATGTGCCCAAGAGTCTGGCGGCATTGCCACGTTGTATGGCAAACCTAAGCCAGCCCTGGGGTCATAAGAAGCATCAACTAACCATTTTGATATATCCTTACTACTTGCGAGCACTCGGCCCCGGCTCGAGGTTTTCAACCACAATGTAATAATTAGGTCTTGTATTTCAACAATTGAATCCAGCAACACCAGGTGTGGGTACCTTAAGCTTTAACACAAGTGTCGTAATGGAGGAGGAATTGTGTTGAGGTTAGAGTAAATAGTAACCTAGTCTGGCCGGAGAGAAAACAAAAGAAAGACGCTCCGGAGTACTAGAGATTTCATAATATCATTACGACAGTACTAGTGTTTACAAAGGTAGTGCAGCTTTATTGATCTAAAAGATTTTCTATGAAGAACAACCATTGCTGGTGCATGAATTGATGTACAAAAAAATACTGGAGCCAACGAGATTTAGAACAATACTACGTATATTGTTTGACCTAAAACTTTTTCACTAACAACATTTTAGTGTTGCAATTGTGGATCGCATTGTTTTAAAATTTGGCGCCGTTCATATTTTAGGTAGATTCATAGAAAGCTCGACCGAATAAAAACAACGAATCGAAACGTAGTACGCACGACGTCCTATCAAACTATAAATTGTACCTCCATGACCTCTTTAGTATCCAACAATGCATCCATCAGCACAATGTTTTGAATGCGTTGCCATTGAGTCCTTCCGTAAAACGTGATTTTTCAGCCCAAAAAAAAGTCGTTTCCTGCGGTTCCCTCATTGGACGGGAAACTTATAAAGCAGAGCCTGGAAATGTATAGCTTGATGTGTCACCGTGTGTACTATTTTTTATGATATGAATGTGTAAATAATAAAGAACACAGCACAATCATTGTATAACCTTTTTTTAACAAACCACCACCAATTATGAACAAAAAAGAATCCTACTTCAAACCAAAAAATGTGAATGTAACACAGTTATATTTACCTCTGACCTCAACTCAAAAACGACCTTATGTCAATGAAAATGAAGATCACTGTGATATAAAATCAGAGGTAAAATATGTGTCAAAGGATAATAGGAGCACGAAACAAACAAATAAAGAGTGAAACTTGTTGTCACAATATATTACCGCGCTCATGAATGGGGGTTGCCGATAAAGAGATTAGTAGCAAAACGCTTAGCCCCGCGGTCGGGGTCATGTTATTAGCATAGTTTCGGAATCCGCGCGTAGTAAGCGAGTACTTATTTAGATGGTAGCAATGCAGATGCAGAAGTTATGGTCTTTTTAGTATAAAATGAGACTAAAGATAGATCATTCTTTATATCATTTAAATTCCCAGGTTGAGCAAAGCTGTCTCGTTGGTCTAGTGGTCGCAAGCACGACTGCTGAGCATGAGGTCCTGGGTTCGATTCCCGGGCCGGGCAAAGTGCTATTGGGTTTTTCCATCAGAAATTATTCAGAATTTGGTCCTGGGTGGGTTCGATTTCTAGGTCGGGCAGCGTGAGCTTTTCCATTAGGAATTTCTCAGTAGCAGCCACGGAATCTGGATTTGTGCCCGCTTGATGGCAATAGGCTCGCCCCCTATTACATGGGACTTAAACATAACTTGAGAACAGCGGTGGCCCAGTGGTGGCGGCCCCGACTTACGAACAGTAAGTCGTGGGTTCAAACCCAGGCAGGCGCATTACTTTGTGTAATTTATTTCATCACCACTGCTCTCAAAACGATAAAGAAAAACATCGTGAGGAAACCGGCATGTCGTAGAACCAAAAATTCGAAGACACGTGACATCTACCAACCCGCACTGGGCCCGCGTGGTGTATTATAGCCCATTCCCTCTCATAGACATGAGGCCTGTGTCCCAGCAATGGGAGCGTTATAGGCTGATTATGCTATTATGCTTATGCTAAACATAACTGGCTAAATATGGGTGTACTATTAGGAATACCTCTGCCTAACCCTTCGGGGATTACGGGCTTGATTTTATGTATGTTGGGTAAAGTGTTAGTCATGTTTTCCATTAGGAATGTCTCAGTACTTAGAAACCAAATCAAGATTTGGGCCCGGCTGAAGGCAGCAGGCTCCCTCTGTCCCTAAAACATGGGACTTAAACATAACTGACGGAGTATGGGTCTATCTATTTCAGGCACACCTCTTCCTAACCCTTCGTTGATTACAAGCATGTTTAGCAACAAAAATACTAAATTAAGTCAATTCAATCCTAAGATGTTGACCATAGTTGACATGCACGGTATCCCCGTGGATTCATGAAGAAAAAAAAATACAAAAGAATGTGATATTTAATCTATCTGACCAGCCCCCGTAGCATGACCACCGTAGACAAGGATTTCTTTGACGGAAGAATCGACAAAATGACAGATTGTGTCGACACAATGACAGATTTCTTTGCACTATCTGTCATTTTGTCGATTCTTCCGTCAAAGAAATCCTTGTCTACGGTGGTCATGCTACGGGGGCTGGAAAGCTATAAAAGCCGACTTCCTGTTTATCCTGAAAGCCTAGTACAGCAGTGGATGTTTAAACAAAAAAGAAAAACAAAAGTCAAAAGTGTTGGCGTAATATATTATACAGCATCCACGAATGAGGCAGACCGATAAAGAGATTTGTTTAAACTTAAAAACATTTGCCTCGCTTTCGGGGATATAATTAGCATATTGTGGGCTTCCGCAAAGTAATGGCTCAGATATTACTGCAGTGGAGATAACACTTTATTGCATTTATGTTAAAGTCCTGTATGTTTTGACAATTTCAGTGCAATTCTGTGCACAAAGTTAGAAGTTGATACTGCGAGGCGTCAACACATTTTTTCACGGTAAACCAATGTTTTTAGTTAGCCCGTATTGCCCCACTCCTGAGCAAAGGCCTCTCCCCATTCCTTCCACTTCTCACGATGGTGTGCTTCTTCTGACCAATTCGCGAGGAAGACAGCCAAGACGTCCTGCCATCTTCTCTTCGGTCTACCGCGGCCCCGTCTAGCTGTTTCAGAGCTCCAGTCTTGCAATATTCGGGCCCACAGCTGTGCATCCGGCAGACATGGCCTGCCCAGTCCCATTTTAGTCTGGCAGCTTTATAAGCTACGTCGGCAATTTGCGTTCTGGAGCGCAGTGTGGTGTTCCTTAAACCAATACCATGTAGAAATCATCCCGTAACTTTGTTCCTATTTTACCGATGTAGATTCACATGTCTATGTATTTTCAATTCCGCCGGCAGTTTCCAGAAGCAAGCCTAGATTTCGTATACGTAATGTAATTGGCTTAAAGGAAAACCTTATTGTAGAGCTTTTGGACTTTAGTTTTACGAGCAGCTTTGGTCGTATTCATTTATGAACAAACTTTGATCATACAATGGTTGTTGGATCAAATTGGCTCAAAGTGAAGCCTGTCAAACACCATATTCACTTCATAGAATACGTATTGCATCAGCATACGATACCGTACCTCATGTAATGTATAACCCACTGTTGGGACACCGGTCACCTCTCGGTGAGAAGAAGTGGGGTGTAATCCACCACGTAGGCCCATTTGCGGTTGGTAGATGTAGCATGCCTTAGATTTTTTGGTTCCAGGTTTCACAAATTGTGTCCTCACGAAGTTTGCTATCACCATTTTGGGAGCCGTGATGAAGAAATAACTATCGCAAAGTTAAATGCCTGTCTGGGTTCTAACTAATTCCTACGTCCTTCTTACAAAGCTACGTCTTGCGAGTCGCAGCCGTTTCCAAAAGGCCACGGTTGCCAAAAAAAAATACTAGCGTCTAGATATCATCATCATCATTCTCTTGCCCTTATCCCAATTCATTTGGGGTCGGCGCAGCATGTCTTTTTCTTCCATACTTCTCTATTACTCGTCATTTCATCCGACACCTCCTTTCTTGCCATATCATTCTTTATACAGTCCATCCATCGTTTCTTTGGTCTTCCTCTACTCATATACCCATCCACATTCATACTCAAAACTTTCCTCACAACATTTTCCTCATTCCTCCGCATCACATGCCCATACCACGACAACCGATTACCACACAATTTTTCAGTCACCGGCGCCACTTTCAGACTTCCTCTTATATACTCATTTCTTATTTTATCCATTCGCGTAACACCACACATTCCCTTTAGCATTCTCATCTCCGCTACATGCAAATGCCTTTCATTAATCCCTTTTGTGGCCCAACATTCTGATCCATACAAGACAGCAGGTCTAACCATTGTTTTATAAATCTTCCCCTTAAGTTTAAGGGGAATGCGGGAGTCGCAGATTGTTCCCGTGACCTGCCGCCATTTCATCCATCCATGGCGGCAGGTCACGGGAACAATCTGCGACTCCCGAATACTAGCGTCTAGATAATCTATATAAATAAACTAGCTTATGCTCGCGGCTTCGCCCGCGTGGAATTCGGGGATTGCCCACGGGATCTTACATCTGGGATAATGAGTAATTTATGCATGTACTATACCAGACTATAATCTATCTATGTGTAAAGTTTCATCCAGTTTTGTTCAGCCGTTCTGGCGTGATTGAGTAACAAACAGCTTTTTACTGAATGCATAGTTGCGTAATATGTACTTATAACATTTTTTCTTGTCTGTTTGTTCCGGCTCATCTCCGAAACAGCTGGACCTACGCCGACGAGTCTGTTACTGGCAGATACCTACCAGAGACCTTCGAAAAAGAATTAGGGTTCCGTGAAAAAAAAACCCTTCAAATTGTTAACGAAATCCGATTCAAATAGGGTAGTTACATTTTTTAAATTAATTTCACGCGCACGAAGTTCAACAGGCAACAGCTAGATCTGGATAAAAAGCCACTTGCAAGACCAGAACATCCTTAATTCCTAAAACACGTATACCCGGATGTGTGCCGAGCATAGTTAATGACACTTATCACACGCTTCTCAACTCGTAACACACAACGACATCGTCATCTCCTTCATTTCCTCCTGCCGTTCGTGCCTTAACGGCCGATTTAGTTTAGGATGTGTACACATGACACGAATTCTTTCGGACTAGAACATCTACTGTTTTACTACGAGAGCTTCAGTCTCACGCCTTCATCTGCCTAGCATTTTCCCAACTATGTTGGGGTTGGCTTCCAGTCTCACCGAATGCAGCTGAATACAAGTTTTTTACATGGAGCGACTGCCTATCTCACCCTCCACAACCCAGTTAGTACTGGGTTAGACTTTTGGGCCACTGACTACCTTTAACGACTGTCAAAGATCTGCAAATGACAGAAATGCAAATTTCCTCCGGCTTATCACTACTGTCACCATAGACACATTTGCGCATATATTCGGAATAGATACTACGACTACAGTGCTACATAGATCTTTTAGCATTCGAATGACGTTGACAGCGCTGTAGACGAACATTCGTGAAATGTTTTGGATAAAGATCGTCATATTTCAGATTTTGGCCACATATTAAAAGATCCTTGTACTGCAATAGTTGCAGAGTAAGTAAAGACTGATCTATACTAATACTCTAAAGAAGTAAAATTTGTTTGTAAGTTAGGGGAAATCTCTGGAACTAATGATCCCATTCTAAAAAAACTTTCTCTGGCCGAAAGCTACATTATTCGTGGGTACTATACTAGGCTATTAATTATATTTATATCATGCATATTAGCCGAGCTTTCATAATTTTTGCAGACGAAATCGGGCAAAGCGGTAGTGTCAAATAAAGCGATGGACGCATACGAGATAGATAAAAGATACCTAAGGGATTGCCAACACTTTACATAGTCCAATCCATTGAGGAAAGATTAGAAATCTAGATCAATCGATCAATTTAGACATAGATCTGGTCAGATTTTTAACGATTACAACTCAAAAATGTGCAGAAATGTACCTTAATCGTCGTCGGTGGGACTATTCCCAACCTAAACTGAACCGCTAAATTTCATAACTTTTTACGTTTCATTGATCGCAGCGCACTGCAGCACCTTACTAGGTACTATATGTATAGTTATATTCATTCAACACGGTATAGATTACTGCCGTCGTAAGAAAAAAGGGCACAACTAACATTTTTGTCAAAATTGTGTTATATACATATTTAGAATCAGAAAAAAAAGGCACATCTACTCAATTTTTTTATAGAATTTTATCTTCAAGGAATTCGGAGATACAGTAGGCTCAAAAGGCACACATGATACTAATATTCATGTTTTATAGAATGAAAAGGCACATTTATTTACCATTATACTGTTACTTCATACAGATTATTACTAAAAACTACTTTGAAAAGGCACACTTACAACATAACATAAAGAAAAGTCATAAACTTTAAAGTCGATTTTCTCCATATTTATAAAATGTTAGTTGTGCCTTTTTTCATTATGACGGCAGATTAGTATGGCAACACACATCGCAATGAAGTTATTCGTCTTGTTATATTAATCCATACTATAGCAGTAATAGCCTTTTTTTTTTGCTAGTGGTGTGACCGTTAAACTGTCATGTCATAAGGTTTCAAGTTCCAACCAAAACCTCTGATTATTCGGATTAATGATGAATACGCACTTCGTATTGTATAATTATCACTTGCTTCGGTGAAGGAAAAACATCGTAAGAAAATCAGCATGCCTGAGAGATAGATTCTCGACGGCATATAAAGCCATACCTTAACGGCGGATCGGATTTCGATGAAATTTGTCTCATAGATAGGATTAGGACATAGAATATTTATCCCGGTAAGACGTTTTCGTGGCATTATTTCCGGCCACCACCCGAGTGGTTCCCCGGGCAAATTCAAATTCACGCTGTTAAAGTGACGAAATAGGGACGTGTCAAACAAACGCGTCCTCATTCTTCCACTGCGTTACACAGCCGCGGAAGCACTCTGAGATATTGAACGTAACGCCCCTTATTCAGATCGTGATTTGATAATGAATTGAAGTGTTTAATCCAGCGAGGGTGCGTTGAACTGAGCCGAGGTAATGAAGCGATCTGAAACCGGTAGACGCTTTTATAGATTAGAACGTTTGAGGAAATTCTTGGAATCACGCCTTTTTTCCTGGAAGGGCTAGGCAGAGTTGCACCTATATCTAGTACACGCACATTTCGCAAGTAATGATTGACTCCCTGGTGAGCCTATTGCTATCAACCGAGCCCACATCCAGACTCCGGGTCACTACAGAGAAATTCCTGATGTAAAAACTCAACAACACTTTGAGAATCGAACCCAGGACCTAAAGTTCAGCAGTAGCGCTTGTGACCACTGTACCAACGATGCATTCATGGAAAAGAGAATGAAACAAATGAACTATAGCTTATTGAATACATGGATACATTTCCCTCCTATACATACAACAAAGGCATTCAAATATTGACCAGCGATAGAAGGGACAAGACGAAGACAATCGTAATCCAATACTCGAAATATAGTATGACCCAATGATATCATAAATAAAAAGAGGTGGATATCGCACTAGCGCGCGCAAATTGTTGCAATTCAGACAATTGTCGTAATTTAAGTACTTCAAACGCAATAGATATCTCTTTCTGTATCATACGTTCCGTATTATCTATCACAGTCGTAACAAACGCAACGATATTTGAATGCCGCGCGTATGAACGTAGCGTATCTTTCTTTATAATATTATTGGTATGACCTTTAAGTTTGTAGTTCCAGGTGGCGCAACTTGTCAAGAAAATTTGCACCGATATGTCAAACTTGGTACATTTATTTTAGTTCTGTGTTTTCCCGCCTGCACAGATAAGTCGTTCGAGAAATTTTTGTGTGACAAAATTCTCAATGTCTGCTGTATAACCCTTTTAAATCTCTTTGACATACAACACGTAGTTTACAGCCCACATTGAATTTAGCCGCCTAAAATGACATTATGCAAAATATTATTAGCGACATAACGCGAGGCCTAAAACGCCTGCCCTCTCGGTCAGCGGACTTACCCTGTTACCAAGTCTGTTACCCCAGTTGACATTTATTACCCCGATGCCCCACTTCAGGCATGCAACATGTAAATTTTGACCACCATGTTTCATGAATGTTAAACAGCGCTGTGAAATATGTGGTGCAAATGCGCCCACATACTTGTTCATTGAATTGATGATCTGAATTAATTTGGGATTAACCCTAATATTTGTTAAAGCTGAATGCGTGGAATGTTTTCAGTTTTCCGACATGAACTATATTGAAATATTGAATACTGTTTTTCATTGCCTACTTTGCATGAAGATAGCGAAGCAGTTGTCTTATTTTCCCATACACTTATAGTTTAATTCATCATCATCTGCAGCTCGACTTCACCCACTGCTGGATATAGGCCTCTCTTTGTTTCTACCAAACTCCAAGTTTCTGTGTCAGCCACAACCAGGTTTCAACCAAGTATTAGGCCATGTCGCCGTCCCTGACCTACCCGACCTACTACGTCTAAACGACGAAAATTAACCTACAAAAATCTAGATTGAACCTCTACTTGAAGTACACGAAACAAAAATATAGCCTATAGTACACGAACGAATTTCACTCCATACATTATTCATACAGCTAAACCGATATTACGGTCATTAGGCGTCATGAATGATGGATTAGCCTCATACAACATACTTCAATGTAAGTGCATGAGTCCATACTTTAAACTTATTTAAGTGTATGGTAGAGAAATACCGTGCAATGGTGCAAAAATTGGCTTCGTGCAGAAAATTTATCCATACTCATAATTTATAACTGCGAAAGTAGCTCTGTCGGTCGGTTTGTCATTTCTTCCCGCCGTTACGGTTGAACGGACTTCGATCAGCTCACAAGTAGACCCATGGCCTGGGTCATGCCGTACTCCGCGTGAACGAAGCCGAGGGCAAAAGTAGGAATAACTAGTCAACATGTAATGGCAGCAAAGGAGGCAGTAGAAAGGGAGAACGAGATGTCCTTCACTCTGTCTATCCACGCCCGAAGATCTGGCCGCAAGAGGAGGGCCGACAATGCCCTCTTCCGCACCCCATAAAATGGCCTGCTAGCGATGGACTTGGGGAAGTCCGTCGTCTAAGCAAATAGGAGTTGGCATCGCGTGGTCTTTCCGCGCGCCTCTCAAGGCAGGATCGAGGACTATCTCACTCCTCCCCTTTACCTGAGACGAGGTTTGTCACAAGCAAACCGTCACTACTGGGATGAATGTGAAGAATACAATTTTGTACCCGCACCCCAGCCAGAAGTGACGAGGAGGAACAAACACCGTGTGGTTTTAGTCAGTAGGAGTCTGACAGACCCCTCATCAGGACATCCATTGAGGATCCCCACACTAAAAAAACAAAAACTAATACACATAACATATAACTAGGTACAACGACCAAAACAGTTCTGACGCAAAGTGGACCAAATTCATTTATCCTCCTATTCATTATTCCTGTGTTTAGTACCAAGTTATACCAATACAACACCAGGATAGGATGGCACGTTATTGAAGATAAATCTGTAAAGCGTCGTGGACAAAAGATTAGTCGGTTTTATTCATGGACATTGATCTTCAGTTCTGGATTTCGCCACTGCGGCTTCGATGTTACCATCCTACTTCCTACTAATATTATAAATGCGAAAGTTTATGAGGATGGATGGATGGATGTTTGTTACTCTTTCACGTTAAAACTACTGAACGTATTTGGATTTTTGGCACATAGATAGGTTATAAACTATAAAGTACGATCCCGTGGGCCAATAACCGAAGTCCACGCGGGCGAAGCCGCGGGCACTTTCTGTAATGAAAGAAAAGGATTTTTGTGTGTACCATATGCCTTTGTTGACGCTTGCTTCCCAATTTTCCAAACGAAAGGCACACTTGGACCTTTGTGTTGACTCTTTAAACATCCCAAACTGAATTGTCGACATATCACTATTCAGCCGGCCAAAGCTAATGTCTTGATTGGATGGACTTGTAAATGATTAAAATTCAGAATGGAGACTCAAATTGAACAGTGTCAATGAAGAAACTATACTATGGGTCTTGTTCAATTTATATTCATTTTGTAACAGGGTGAACGGCATCCAGAAGTATTTAAACTTTGTATGTAGGTGCTGACTCGATTTTGACTTTATCTAAGTTAATTTATTATAAGAGTAGCTGTGCCCCGCGACCTCCGTCCGCGTGAATTTAATATAAAAATATGACTTCACTATTCGAGTCGGATTTTGTTAACAATTTTAAGATTGTTAATTTTTTTGGAGAGACATCCTACTCCTTATAACATAAGCTATCTGTCAGTAAAAGTCCCGTAAAAATCGATCCAGCCGTTTCGGAGATTAGCCGGAACAAACAGTCAGACAAAATTTTTTTGACAAGTATACACTTTCATATGCATTCAGCAAAAAGTTGTTGTTTTGAAATTACGAACATACACTTCAATTTTACTTATTTGTATAGATGTGGTTTACATCTTACAATCCCTACGTCATTATTAAATTAGTCGTTGGTATCCCAAATTGATCGAGGAATTTCAATCAGCAATGTTCAAGGGTTATCCTTGCCACAAATTGTTAGAAATAACAGGGATACTTTCAGGGTTCTACTCAACTTGACACTGGACATAAATTCTTGCAGATTCGCTCACATGCCAGACACATTTCGAGTCGTGATGTAATGATATGAGTATGCTTTAAAATGTCTGACTATATTGAAGTTCTAGGAGTAGAATTAGGTAGCATATGACTTAAAATGATTACTTACTAAGTCTTAGAATCAGAATATTTATTTGTGAAACATAGGTATTTACATAAAGGTCAATTATATGGGCGCTATATTTTTCCGTGAAGGCGTCTAATATTATAGAAAATAAAAGCTAACTGTAAAACAAAAAATAAACAAACAGAAAAGGCAAAATAAACAAAATTAAAAACTTACAAGAAAAAAACAAAAAAGAAACATGACTGTCATTATTATAATTCGATGTAACATCTTGCATGCTATGTGTGTGTGTGTACTCATGTTTTGAACAAATAAAATCTCTATCTCTCTCTCTCTCTCTCTCTAAACTATTTTAAATTTAACCTAAAAAGAGACTTCTTAAAACTATTTAAAAAATTACTACATCAAATGATAAACATTTGATGTAGTAATTTTGCACACGAAATGTTAAAAATTATCATTGTTTAAATCTTCTACAGTATAATAACATTTTTCAATTAACAGCGGTTATAGACTTTTCTTAAACTTTAATAGGGGCATTTTTTTTATTCTATCGGATATTTTATTATAAATTTTCGGAGCCATGCCAGAAAAACTCTTTTTCACTAAAGCAGTTCTGCATTTTCTGTCGCACAGTTTATTCGTATATTGACAACGCATTGGAGTCTTTTTACTTCGAATAGTTTTTAAAACAGGTGTAAATTTACAAAGGGGTGTCGTATTACCTAGTCCTAACTGGGTTGTGGAGGTCAGATTGGCAGTCGCTCCATGTAAAATACTGGTATTCAGCTGCATCCGGTGAGACTGGATTCGACGATTATTTAAAATGATTATGCATTTTGGAAGAATCACTTCCCTCACTGAAAAAAATTAAAACGGCAGCTGTGTGTGTGTCAGTGGCGAAGGTTCCATACAACTCGATTCCTACTGGCTTACCTTTGAAAAATGGCACAGTCGGTATTCTATAGACAAATAATAATAATCACATGAAAGATATGTACTCCGGCTTACCTCTTACAAAAAATGAATTTATTTCTACAATACGACATTTAAGCGTTATAGGTATCTCCAATTAGCCCGGCCAACATCTCAAGCCAAGAGAACTCTGCTCGGCAATCCGATAATCCCATCAATTAGTGATGCATGCATGTAAACCGCAATCCTACCCACAGATTCGACATAGTGAAGATTCGATTTTCTAATCGTCGTACACAGCATGTTCGCTCGCTTCTTCCTCAATATTGGACTAATTTGTATCACAACTTTTTTGAGACAAAATTTTTGACGGCACGGTTGGCGCAGTGGCTGAGCGATTGATTGCTGCGCTGCGTGTCGCGGATTCGATTCCCGCACGGAACAAATATCTGTATGGCCTACAGGTAGTTGTTCCGGGTCTAGCTGTTTGTGTAGGTGAGTTTAAATGTTTGTAAATGCACCCACGATACAGTAGAAATTCCTAGAGTGGGGCAACGTTTCTTAAAAAAAAAACTCCTGCTTTCATTCAGTCATTAGAGTTTACACAATACGAACTACCGTCTGTTGTACCGAACGTTTATCTCAATCGTATTCTCTTTAATACACCCACAATTGGCTATGAGGAAACGGCTTCCTCTTTAGTAAAGAAAATCAATTTTGAATTAATTAAACAAGTCCCGTGACTTTCGTCCGCGTGAACTTATTATAAAAAAAAAACACAACTATTCTCCCCGTTTTTGCAAAATTTTTCATTGATGCTCCACTCCTATTGGTCGTAGCGTGATGTTATATAGCATATGGCCTTCCTCGATAATTGGGCTATCCAACACTAAAACAATTTTTCAATTCGAACCAATCGTTCCCGAGATTAGCGCGTTCAACCAAACAAAATCTTCAGCTTTATAATATTAGTATAGCTTCACCAATATTATCATGATCGATGAACAAAGTAAAGGGAACGAAATGTTTTATCAATCGCTTGATTGTTAAAAAATGCCCAATGAGAACCAAAATAATATCAGTGAATCTCGTAATAAGAATATTTTTAGCCAGTTTTAATTAAAATGAAACGTGATAAAATTTCATTAGCTCAAGTTTCAAGCTACCGTATAATTCTAGTTCATTTGCAGAGTACTGTGAACGTATTTTGGTGTTATAGCATTCATTGTTAACTGCATTGATTCAACTTTCATAACTTTATTATTATGAGGTTGATTATATGTAGGCATAAGATCTAACTACGTGTTTCGATCAGTAATCTGATATGCCTACATTATCTATTATGATATCCACCCGTGGGATTTGACACGAAGTCATCTTTAATGAGATACCAAATACATACAACACTACGCGGATGTATGTAGCAAAATTCCCTAAGGATTGCAACCATTGAAAGAGATGAAATGATGATAACAGCGGCATTCCGTGATATTGTGAATGAAGGAAACGAGAACTCCTTTGAATCTCATCCTTATTTACATGTGCTAGGTTTATCTAGCCCGCCCGGAATCGGGCACAAACTCACTCACCCCTCATTACATACAGCCAGCACATCAAGCTACCCGAAATTGTGAAATTTTCCCTATAAACCTTGAACCTAATGCTTCAGCAATAAAGTTGACAATCTATTAAAGACATTTGACGGATTTTAGAAGCTTGACGTGCTGGTGTCTATTCATGATACTCAAACATAACTGACAAATACAACGGACGGTACACCTATGTCGAACCCTTCGGATATAACAGGTGTGATTGTATGTAGTATAGCTGTGCTCCGCGGTTTCACCCGCCGCTTCTGACTTTTTTTTTCTCGGCTCCTATTGGTCGTAGCGTGGTGTTATATAGCCTATAGCCTTCCTCGATAAATGGACTACCCAACACTAAAAGATTTTTTTAATTCGAACCAGTAGTTCCCGAGATTAGCGCGTTCAACCAAACAAACAAACTCTTCAGCTTTATAATATTATATATTATAGTATAGATAAACTTATACTGTCACTCACGGGATATGTTCCGTGATTGATATCGGGAGCTCAAAATAATGAATAATCACGGAAGATATCCCGTAAGTGACAGTATAAGTTTAGTTGTAAACCGTGAAAGCTTAAAACTGTGTTTGATTAATATAGATATCTGGACATAAGTAATTAACAATTCAACAAACAACATAAAAGTACATAAACCGCCTGATTATGGACATTTCAATCTCAGTTCAAAACCGCAATGTACAATAAACTTACCACCAACCATACCATTTGCCTGCAAAAACTAAATTGCCTGCATACTACCATACTACAGTTTCAGTAGTCGATATTATTGCGTTCTCTTGCAATATTGTATTCATCTTTCCTGACATTGTATATTCATGGATAACAAGTTCATTTCCTGTACCTGTTCTGTTCACGTTGTGTGTAATATCAACAATGAATAGGAATAGTCTATCACATTGAACTTCAGCTTTATTGAGTTGTCTTGAGATAATATGGTGAAATAGCTTTCAATCTGGTTTTACAGTTTATTTTCTTAGTTTTAGGTTCTTAAAAAGATATGTACCTACCTGCTTTCAAGCTTATAAGGGAGTCAATAATATACCATGTCGTAGGACGAACATAGATATCAGGTCAAGAAAGGGCCCATTTTGGTGTTGAATTTCATTTCAAATTCGCAAACTTTCCAAGCTTTTTCCCACATGTTGGGGTCGGCTTCCAGTCTATCCGTATACAGCTGAATATCGGTATAGTATATGGAGCGACTGCCTACCTGACCTCTACAACCCAATTAGAGTTACTGCGTAACACGACACCTTTGGCAAGATTGATTAAACTTACCAAATGCTCAGCTAATTTCTATAGGAAAAATTATCTTCATACAAGTGGGGCTGCTTACTCTGCAATGGATAGATATATGAAGGTAATATGATTAGCATGTTTTTACATAAGTATGATACTCATCCCTGCTCGTCGATACATCCACTAGGATGAGAAGTGATTGATGACATAGCTTCGTGTAGTAAATAGCTGAAAAGCAGGTCAGCAGAATAAAAATAAAATTATCTGTAGACAGCAATTTACAAAAAATGTACCTGCTATGCCGTGAATACAGTAAAATACAGAAAGTTTTCTATTTTCAATCATATATAAGATTTTCCAAATTATTTTTCATATGTTTTTTTTTTCATTCTTTCGCGTCTAGAATTCCGCACATCATAACATTCCACTACAGCTGATCCTTCCGAAAATCGAACAACTAAGTCGTTAGTGATTAAACACACCACCGCGGCAACGGGGGCCATTTTAAAACTCTTTTTGATCGATATTCTCTTATTCTTCCCTGTATTCCATCGCTTTGAAAGAAACATTCACGCAAACAACAAAATGTTACTTTGCCTTTGAAAGAAAATCAATATTACGTGCAGTCAGACCGTAAAACGACACAACATCAAAAAATATTCTTAAATCCCAATTTCATTTTGTGCCCGACTTGAACTGCGACGGATGAAATAACCGATTTCGTCAAGCTCCGTAAAGTATTATGATACTCTCTGTAGTCTGTACAGTCATGAGCATGAATAACTTATATTTGCTCCAAAGCAATTTTTCTAAAAATTACAATCATTAGGGGTAATCGTTAGGTATTTAGCTAAAAAAGTGCTTTGAATTTTGATATTCCAAAATAAAAAAACAAAAAAAAATTGTTGTTTTGTTTTGTTGTTTGTTGTGTTTTGTTGTTTATTTTGTTATCATTGTTTTGTTTTTGTTGTTTGTCGTTTCTAGTCTACATAATAATGTTAGTGACCATGATAGTTTAAAATCTTGAATTTTGTTAACCGACTGCCAAAAGGAGGAGGTTATCAATTCGTCAAATTTTTCAAGTTGTTCGTGTCTGTACTTCGGATAAAGTCTATTGGTCGATTTTGTTAACAAATTATTATTTGTAACCATTTTCTGAGTGTTCGTTCATCCTTACAGAAAATGACACAGCTTGTTGAATTTCAACAATGTTTTCTTTTTATAAAAATCTCAACACTCGCCCATATCGGCAGTAATATATTCAAACTATTCATGTATGTAAATCTAGTTACTAGGATTGTGAAACACCACCAATTGGCATGCACACATCGCAACGCGGCACACGTAGTGGAAAAGCAATGAATTTATCACAAGCAATACACGTGTGCTTGAAAACGGCTAAATTTTCATGGAAAATTCTGTCGAATATGATTTATTATCCGAACATTTTATCCGAACATTAATTGATAGGTACTTGAAAAGTTGGTAAAGTTCGCAAAGTCTAATAAATATTTGTAATATTCCGCCAAAGATTCTCTCTGAGAAGTTAACCGGTAATTTCCAGACCTTTTGCATTAATAAGTAGTACGTTAATTCCAATGTACAAATGTTAACTAGAAGAAACTTGCTATAATAAGCCAGGCTATTAATAAGTTTAGCAGTAAAGTGGGAACAAGTAAAGTCTATTAAATATCCTTGTTCGGTCCACCATGTTTTCGTTTGTGAAGCGTGGTTATCCCATTAAATGTCTTTTTGTACATCCAGTCGGTAACACATTATTGGCATTTATGTCACAAAGTGGGAATGATCGCTTCGCGCGAAAATTATGCTATTAAAAGCGGTCTTTATGGCTTTATGGGTTGTAAATATCTTGTGTTATGGGATGAAGTATTAGATGAAGGACCAATTCTGTATGAATGTTTGGCTTATAACGCGTAAATATCACTTGTAAGTAAGTTAATCATTACTTCGTAGTGAATTTCACTCGTTATGTTTCAGGATAGAAGCTATAGCTAGTATGTCATAAGCTAGGGACACTATATGAATGGCTCACGTGCCCAAAATTTGGACTAGTTAACACACGGTTTGTGGAGCCCCATAAAAATTTAGGTACGTGCGGCGACGAAATTCTTAATTTAATCTTTAGATGTAAATTAGACAATAGATATCAGGTAATCTTGTGGTCAAATGTGAGCCTGTGAGACACGGCAAAACGAGATAGATATCTTGATTAGCCGTGTCTAGTATTACAGCCGTGTAGAGAATTTCGTCGGCGCACGTAAACTTTAATGGTGCTCCATAAACTGTGTGTACGTTAGGACAAGGACATTCAGTCTGAGATAATATCAGGTGGATGTTTGACACAGTAAGGCGTTGTGTAGATAGCTGTACAAAATGGCCGGTTTTGTTAGGATGACTTTGACAACCGACCTTCAGGAATATTTAAAAGAAATTGGTACAATATTATGAGATAAACAGTAATTCATAGATTCAGAATAGAAAAGAGTAGATGATCCGCTCTGATAACTGATAACCACACCTTTGTGCATATGTTAAGGATTTAAAAAAGAAATTTTATTTATAGAAAATAATAATCCGAAGTATAATAACAAATACGCTTTTCATTGACCTGTTCTTTCACAGTCAGTCTTCGGAGCTACGTCGAAAGAGGTTACAAGCTGCCAAGAGATTTGATACTGGCCAGTATCTATATCATAAAAGACTTATAAATCTAACTTTAAAAAGGTTCCAAAATAACACAATTCGTTTTGAAACACAAATTTCAATTCCAAGTTCAAAGTTTTAAAATAACGTGTTCGCCTCGCACTCGGTTGCAATTCGGCAACAACGAAGCACTAAGCTCATTTGTATGGGCGATGTATCGGTTTCCTGCCGCCACGTGTTTCGACGATTGTTTTGTGTTGTGATGGTGTGTTGTGCCGTACTTTTGCGTGTTTCAACCATGATTTATGTTGCGAGGATTGTTACGTTGCGGATAGGTATCGAATATTCCCGTCTCTAGTAACCGTAGTCTATCTAGCATCGGTATTTTTGGTTAATTTGAATTTATACTGGATTTTTCAATATTTAGGCAAGCAAACGGATCTCTTATCCATAAAAAGTGTACTAAACTTGGGAATAAACATTTCAAACTTTGTACTCAAACATAAATTGCTTTTCAAAACTTCTGAGACATAAAACACTTCAAATATAAATTATTTAATGAAACTGTGAATCACTTTGTTGTGCGAAAGTAGGTATCTAATAAAGGCCCCAAATAATCATGGTTTCATAACCTCCCTTCGATAAGAGTCCAGCAGAAACAAAAGTATATTTCTACCAATAGCAGGAAAAAAAAATATTTCGTACATTTTGATTTGATTAATTCTGACTCATAAAAACGAGACTGTGAAAATAATTTGGACACTTTGTCATTTCCACATATTTTCATAATGTTTGAACAAAAACTGTCGCAGTAAAACATTCATTTTCAAGAGTTTCAAGTATGATGAAAATATTTTTCTTTGTAATTTTATATCATACAATATGGATTATTTATTAAGGTGCCTTTAATGGTTTATGTATTTATAAAGGATAATACCTTTAGGTACACTTGAGGCTAGTACAGACACATCAAGCTACCCGAAACTGTCAAATTTTCCCAATCAACCTTGAACCTAATGCTTTAGCGATAAAGTTGAAAATCTTTTAAAGAAATTTGACGGATTGAAGTAGCTTGATGTGCTGGCGTTTATACAATACTGTACATACTCCGTCTGTCCTAGAAATTATTTTCCTTTCAAGCATTTTCCCGACAACATGGCTTCAATCCGCCTTGCAGGAAACTTGCCATTCTTAGTAATAAGCAGATTTCCTTTGTTATATTATGACAAGGTTTTTATTTAAGACGCAAAACATCTGACCTCGTAATAATTAGAGCAGGTTTTAATGTTATCTAGAAAATAATAACTTAAATGCATTCTTTTTAGTTTTTTTTAACACACAGTTCACATATATTATATTATATTATTTTATTATTATTATATTCTTTTTTCTTCTAAACCTACTTAGAATTAGAAGTGGTGAGTGAAGTTTTTAAACCAAAAATTCGCACGTACAGTCACGGGCACCAATATGTATACACTTTCCTAAATTTAAAAGCAATTTTCGCGAGAAATAACGATTGTAACTTGTAGATAAGATTCCAAAATACTATATCCGTAACAACATGAAATTTTAATCGGAACAGTAGGAGAAAAACACTTTTAAAAGTTGTTAAGTGTTAACAGATTGGTGCTCGTGACTGTACATATGAGGATAATAAAAAAAAAACTTGACCAACATATTAGTACTAATCACTAACCATTAACTAAGCAGCGCTCATACGACACCAAACTAACGAAAGCCAATAAACGTTTGTTATCTCCATTCTCCTTCAATGACAGCCAAGTAATCTATTGGCATTGTATCCCAATAGCTTATTAGTCACCCTCGAACATGAGACGCCATGGTAATGAATGTAATGATACACGGCGCATCGCAGCGGATACACATTCATCAACGACGCGAGCATTTTTTATCGTCGGTTTACCTGCAGGCTAACACGGCAACTATTTGTTAGTAACGTGAAACGTGGCTAACTATCTCAGTTAGTTTTTTTTTTTTTTTGGTACAACCTCACCACACTACTCCCAAACCGCTGCAACTCCTGTAAGCCAGAACAGTGGCGACCACCAGAAAAGCGCCGAGACAATGAAGCTCGACGAAGTCCCAGAGAAACAATTTAACTGTCTTGGATCCCGCAACGAAATTAATCAGAAAAGAATAGCGGAGGAGTTTGAAAAACATAATTTTAACTTTATTTAAATTTTAGCTACTTTTGTAGATATGTGCTCTAGTTTTTTGACAAAGAAACAGCATTTGCATTATAATAGTGTGGAGTTTATGCCTGCCTCCATGGAAACAGGTGTGAGTTTAAGTAAGACATCAATAATTTATGCTCATTCTCGTTCACTGACAGCCAAGTAATCTGTCGCATTGTGTCCCAATACCTGTTCGTTATTAGTCACCTCGAACATGAGGCACCATATGTCCGCATCGTAGCGGCTACACATTCGTCAACGACACTTCCTATTTTTCATCGTCAGTTTACCTGGCTAGCATTTTTTAGTAACGCGAAACGGGCGCTAACTATCTTAGTTAGCTCTAGATAATTATGCATATAATAATTTTCTGTTAGCTGCTTAGTGTTCGAGTGCATAATTTATTGATGAAGAGACTAGACAGTCAAACAAACTCTAATTAGTATTTCATCAATACCTAAATAGAATCACTCCTTTAATCCCTGTACTTAAAGATAATCCGCATTTCTACAGTTATATTTGAGTCTCATATAATAATCGCGAAACCCCATGAATTGGATATCTTATTCCTTTGCCTAACAGATTTTGGTGAATTAACTTATCTACAAATTGATAAAATGCAATCCCAAAACATGCGGGCAACAACAGAAATAGAGGTTTTGGGACAATCTTACTCTTCACAAACCGAAGTAGTGAACCGAAGTGCCCATCAGACTAAAGATCCAATACTTACTCTGCATTTCCTTCAGTCTTAGCACTAAACCGACACGTGCAAACATCTTATTCAAAGCGCAGTGACCATGTCACCGGCAGCGGCAACAATACGCATAATGCCAATCCAGAGTCAGACCCAATTAGAGCGTGCACCATTGTGTGTGGACACCGAGAGACCTTGCTTGACATTCTGTATGCAATATTATGTCTCACACTAAGGCGTATTCAAATAGGATAGGATATACTTGTATGCGCCAGAATAGACAATACCTAAGGTCAATTGCGGGCTTACAAATTGAGGTTGATTTATGACATGCTGGAAGTGTCCTAGGCGTGTGTAGCACGAGGAAGTATCGACTTTATAATGATTATGCATTTGTGTAGTGATCATTAATCATAAAATAACGGTACCCGCATCACACAACAACTAAAACTGTACGGAACTACACGCATTTAAGCATCCCTGCCTCGGCTCGGATCGCATACAGCACGGTCTAGCATAAATCATCCTTTAGCGGTAAAATAGTAGTGTTGTTTACTGGCAATAGCTGTTTTGAGAGAGCCACATATCCATTGGGGGGGTTTCTAAAAGTTCATGCAGTAACATTTCATGTTCTGTATACATCATGCTTGCAATCACCGAAGGCTTAAGCAGAGGTGGATCTATAGTAGACCCACATTTAGACAGGTAAGTTTCAGTCATATGTCCTATGTAATAGAGGGCAAACCTATTGCCATCAACTAGGCTCCAGACTCCAGACTGCTACTGAGAATGTCCTGATGGAAAAACTCAATAGCATTTTCCCGACCAGGAAATCAAACCCAGGACCACACTCTCAGAAGTAGCACTTGGGACCACTAGACCAACGAGGCAATATAAAACGTGTAGTAATAATAACCAATAACAAAATTACTTAATTTTCTCATAAACCAAGTTTTACTTTCCGCAGATGTTTGGACCGAAATCGATGTTTAAGCCGAAAATTACGTCTTTATTCGGAACGTTCGTGGAATAGTCAATCAAGTAAATGCAAATTTCCTTTACGCCGAAACTCCTGAACTAGAACGGCGCCTAAATCGTTTGGTAATTTCCACGTATACCGGTAATAATATCATGTCTATAAGGTAGTTTCTACAATATACCTATATACAGGGTGTAAACAGAACCTTCACGAAGCCGTCAACAAAGCATTCTGTACATCAAACTAATTAACTTTACGCAAAAATTATTGCTGGGCAACAAGTTTTTTTTTGGGGTGAAAAATCACGTTTTAAAATAAAAATCTCACATTAAAAAAACGTATTTAAAAAAAAAAACTTGTGATAAAGTTGGAACTTTGATCCCCAATATCTGCGTAACTAGAAGGTTCCCAGGTATAGTCTAGAACATAAAAATGATCACAAAGACGGGGAGAACAGTGCCTTTCGGCTTCGTTAAGAGTCTATTTACCCTTTATAGGTTCCTACCTACGTATGTATAACCCTCTAACTAAGAATAACCTACTTCAACCCTTTCTGTGGGCGTCTTGACGCTTTTGTTTCTAAAAAGAGAAGGGTCAGATGAGTAGAGTTGACATCTCTCTGCTGGAATTTAGAACACATGAGGTCATCTTATAAGTCAGTTAATACAGGAAAAAAAAATCGATTCCTGATGTCAACAATTCGATGCAGGTTTGTTATTTGTCTTTTTGCAGAGATTTTATCTAAAGATTATTAAGTTAAAGTTTTGAAAAATGTATGTATTTTGAAATGAAAGAATATATATGAGTGATTTCAGCACCTCTAAATAACATCCTATTATACCCTTGAATCGTAACATAGCATAAAATCACGCCTGTAATCCCCGAAGGGTTAGGCAGAGGTGTATCTAGTAGTACACCCACTTTTCGTTAGTTATGTTTAAATCCCATGTACTAGCGGGTGAGCCTATTTCCATCAACTGGGTACAAATCCAGACTCCGTGGCTGCTACTGAGAAATTCCTGATGGAAGACCCCATAACACTTTGCCCGAACTCGCATCAACCTCAGGATCTGCAGTCGCCTTTGCGACCACTATACCAACGAGGCATTCTAGAATCTATCTGGTAGATATTACTTTTCGAGAGACTCTGAAACAGGCCTTTTATCCAACAATATGTTGTAATAAACAGGGTTCCATGTATCCCTATATGGTGTACCGGATATTAACAAAGGTATGCTCCGATTTATTCACTTGGAAAGAGGTTTAGCGGAAACAGATTAACGAAAAAGATTTACCGAGGAAATGTATGGACCGTGTGTCCGAGGAAAGTATGGATACGATTTTAAAAATGCTTGATATATTGCTGAGTTAATCGGGACGTTTAAAGTTGTAATAGCGCACTGAAAAGATAAAACTTACAAAGAACACCGCTATAGTTTCAAAGAATAATTAACGTGGATATTTTTGACCTGTTTTTAGCATTTTGTAATTATAAAAATTTGAATAAACACAGTTTTAAGCTTTCACGGTTTACAACTAGACTTATACTGTCACTTACGGGATATCTTCCGTGATTGTTCATTATTTTGAGCTCCCGATATTTCGACGCTGTTGCAAACGCTACCTATGATCGCGGGACAACACAATGAACAAAGAACAATCATGGAAGATATCCCGTTAGTGACAGTATAAGTTTAAAAATTGAATAGGTATACTTTATAACGAGTTTCTAAAGTCCCATTTAACTCTACGAAAATTAACTTAATTTGCGTGTTTATATTTCGGTTAACTCTCGATTATTGTCGATGTACCGTAAAGAAGAAAAGAACTAAGCACTCTAAATACCTAATGGCGTCTTCATGCGACGCTTTCATTTCCAAATATCTGAAAAATCACTTTTCGAAAGACACTGTCTTACTTTTGTCCTTCAGAAAGTCATATAGACTACATAATAACACTTTTCACAATGGAACGTGTTGCCGAAGAACTGGAGTCCCTCTCATCCATTGAATTTGAGTTGAGTCGAGTGCCATCTGCCGGGAGGGTCACGGTAAGCGATACTTCAATGGCCCCCGGAGAGGGCACAGCACCAGATCAATGCACTCCAAATTATTGGAAAATTTTCACGAACAGTAAAACAGCTGAGCTAAAGGAAAAGTGTCTTGGTAAAGGAAAAAATTAAAAGGTTAGCGTCTTGGGACTTTAATGAAATAACGTCGCAAGCAGATTTTTTGCAGCTTCATTAAAATTTTCTTTAATGGAACGGAAGCTGGTGTGAGATACCGACACTTGGCACGGTCATATTGTTCGATATTTTTTACCGATCTTGGACAGTAGCTGCATCATTCATTCATTATCAGATATTTGTAAGTATTCATCATCAGATATTTGTAAGTATTCATTATTTGGGAGTGGAATTCCCTGCCTGCGTCGGTGTTTCCAAGTTCATATGACCCCAATCTATTTAAATCGCGAGTTAATAGGCGTCTTTTGGGTTAGCTCGTTCTATCGTCGACCTCATCTCTGTCCTTTGGACTAGATTGAGGTCAAGAGTAAGCCCATAAAGAATAAAAATAAAAAATAAAAATTATCAGATATTTGGAAGTATTCATTATCAGATATTTGTAAGTATTCATTATCAGAATTTACACCATTCACTTCAACGCCAAACTCACGAGCACATTCGTTTCATTGTTCAACTAAATATAGAAATGCTGGCTCTAATCATCAAACACGTACTGTGTTCATTTTATTTAATAAACAGACGAACAAAAATATGCATCTACAGTGAATGAAGTTTCAACATGCAAGTTAACAGAAGCATAATATTTAGTATTTCTCCCCCTTGTTTAATAACGTTTCGTATTATGAAGAAACCCGATATTTCTACAGACCAGAATAGAAATAAATGAACGAAAACAGAGGGAACGTATACAGACAAACAGAGAATATGCTTCATATACTCTGAAAAGCTTCACAAAACTTTCTTAACCAGTTTTTCTCTGAAGAAACTAACAAATAATGTCTGAAATACTTACTACATTATATTTTACTGCCACCAACTCTAGCACATAACATAACTTACATTCGAAGTCTAGAAATCCTTTTTTCTATAGAAGAAAAACAAGGTGATAAATAGCTAGAAGCATCAATAGAATAAATTCCTTCTTAGCTTCTCCACAAGTAGAAAAACAATTGTTTTGCACACTTGTACGTAAACAAGGTTCAAGGCACGTATAATTCGAAACGACGCCGATGGACAAAATGGACCGTTTCCATTTGGAACACCTTTCAATGAAATTAGGAGCTCTATCTTTTTCATTACACAAATGGCTGGAGTAAAGGGTGCTTTTAGAGTTTAGAAAGGGTTGAATGTTGCGTTTAGGAGATGATTTTAAACATACATACCTACATCCAAGAAATTGTTATTTTAAATATTTAAAATAGACTAAGCGTATGTCAATCCTGTTTCGTAATAAATAAACCGATTAAACCATTAAAATTGTATTTTGATCGTGTAGGCCCTAAGGTGCTGCTCTAATCAGTTTTATCATCATCGTATGATTGTCTAATGTCACTAAGCAGTGACACGAGACAATCATCGTTGATCAGACGTTGGTCTAGTAGTCGCAATCGCCATTGGTGTCAGTGTGGTGTAGTGGTGTCAGTAGCAGCCTCAGAGTCTGGATTTGTGCCCGATTGATTGCAATAGGCTTGCTCCCTATTACATGGGACTTAAGCGTTTACGACTTATGGCATTTCATACAAACTATCAAGTCCTTATTTTACAATTTAAAATGAACAGTTGAAGAGACTTTTGCTTTTGCCATAGCTTCACGACTGGCAGACTTATTTATTGCAATTTTTTTTATGAGGTCAGCGTCTATCGTACTTTTACAGCATTATCCCTAAGAGGGTCCATTACTTTGTAACAAAACTCACGAGAAAATAAGACACTCTCTACGTATTCTTTACCTCTCTATTATTTACTTCCAAACTCTGAACTAATATATATTGTGCTCAAGTTATCAGGTCAGGCCATCACCAACTTTATCTTATTGAAGTCATAAGTTTTAACTTTACTTCGACGCCAACTGTAACTTGTAGAAACATAGTTCTAGTGACAACTGAATTGGCAGGTTACGGTCGTGCCAATAATATTTAGAACTATCGAATGCTCTATACTATTTATATTCAGTTATTTGTCGATACTCTTGCGCCATCCCATCTTCCTAAGTCATCGTGCTGTGCTGGCACTGCCGCTGTATCTGAACGGAGTAAATATAGTAACCTTTTAAAATAAGGTAAAACAAACGGCTCGAGCCGTGTAGGGTTGAAACTCCAGGGCCGTGGGGTCCGAGTGCTCACAGCCTTTTCAAGGAAATTTCAAAACGCTTAGTTGACACTTCCTCTCACCCAAGGGCTGGCTTTTACCTTGGCCAGAGAGGCTAAGTGTTGCCATACAAAGTGGCAACGCCGCCAGTCTCTTCGGGACATTGCCAGATGATAGCGTTGAGGAGTTTTTTGACGCCATTTTTAGTCTATTGTCAAATTAGTTACAAAAGGTTATTTTAATTTATAAATATAAAAATATTGTTATGAATTTTTAGTACCCGTTATGGAAATAAAAGCAGATACATAATAAACAAAAGATTTTCCCACTGAAACCTAAACGCGTTTGAGTTATTGTCAAATGTCGTAATTTAAAAGGGTTAGGTTTAATAGGGATATTAAATCTATTTACGGTAATTTAATTTCAATGACCACCTCGTACAATTATAGTAAACAACTTTATGACCATGGTATCTATAGGTCTTACGTCACAACCCCATAAAGCAACTGCTCCGAGTATCATACTACTGATAACATGGGGATGGAAGTCTTGAAACACCCCATAAATATGATAGAAACGATGTTCTTGTACTAAGTATGAATAAATAAGCAGTGATGTTCATATGTAAATCTGTACAATATGAAGATATAATCACTTATCTTCCATTGCTGAATGCAAATGTGTCCTTTATTTTTTAGACAGTGATTAATGGCAATGCAATACGAAGTGTTGATATAACCACGGCCAAGAATAAGTCATATCATCTCAAATCAGCCGTGAAGATTACGAAACCATTTGATGAGATATGCTATATGGGATTACATCATCGCGCTTCGATGGGGAAAAGGATTCATTTTCCCATAAGATGTATTTTTCTCGGCTTATTTTAACATGTCATCTTTCCTGACTTTTTCATTTCCCGCGTATTTTTCCGTTTCAGTTCTAAAATAGAATTGGAACGTCGAAAAATTTGTTAAATAAAATAATTACATTACGCCACCCACATAGTCTCATTATTGTGTGAACGCGCCTTCATTATAATATTAACAGATTACCCGTATTTATGTTTATAATAACATATTTTCATTTTAAATGAAACGTAGTAGAAAATCGGAGTTCCTAACGAGTACTCGAACGCCATTTTAAAATCGCATCTTTTCCAGGATTTCTTGCTACTAAGCTATGAAAAAAGAAGGAAGTGCTTACCATTCATTCTTTTTACCTCTTCAGAAAGAACTTAATCCTCTCCCTCTTTTTATAGATATTATAATCCTCCACTTTATGAGAAATCTACAGCCAGTAGTTTTAGCTTATTTCAAGCATTATAAAGTTACAACCAGAGTGAAAATTATATTTGAAGCGTGAACGATATCGACTCGCACACCATGAATGAATTCCGCACATGGTGTTTTATGTGAGTGTTTATTTAAATAAAAAAACCTGCCGTTTCATACATTTATTCAGTGTAGGGATTGCGTTTTCATTGCTCTTGTCATGTCCCTGCGACAAATAAATATGTTTTCTTTATTTAATTCTTCTTTTGTATGAAATAACAGATGTTTTTAAGTAATCGAAAATATAATAGTCATGTCAATATCCGTTACATCGTGTAAAATCTTCATTTTCTAAAGTCTGATACCCAAAAGTATGTTGGGAAGTTCCCTACATATTTATCTCGCAGGAAATGGAAGGCATTCCCTTATATGACAAAGGTAAGATGATGTGAAGGATAACATCGGGCCGTCTATTTGTCTGGCCGGACATGACGAAATTACGGACGGTCTCGGTGGCTGTGGCGGAACGCTCAAGATTTATGGAACACATGTCTATAACTTTATGTTATAGATATTTTATGAAATATTAGAACTAAAGATTATTTTTTGGTGCGTCGTCACTGATAGTTGGCGATTAACTCCGAATATATTTTGCCATTTTCTTTTGCAAGGTGTAACAGCTCAGCAACACTCGTGACTCCAGGTCATTCGCGAATCGTTCTCAACCAAGATCCTTTTCTTCGGCGTGCAATGCGTTTCCCTGCTACTTTAGCCCAACATTTTTAGTAGCAGTATGTCCCATACCGAAATTTTCGTCCAAGAGCATGAGAAAACTTCCAAGTTGAACTAAGAGTGGAAGGAGATTGGGATGTACCTTGAATTTATAAAACGGTATTGAGATAACATTGCCACGAACTTAACAATGTTTTAGGTGCCAACACTATTTCAGTACTTATACACACTTTAAATAATCACTTTTCTATTTAAAAAAAAGCATCAATATGCGTACTGCGTTTAGAGATAGTAGGTAGGTATCCATTGGTCCCTCACGTCCTGACGTGACGTCACGTGAGCGTCAATCCCAAGATTGCTTTCGTTTAATGATAAAAGAAAACCCTTTCTTTTATCCAGATTACAAAAGGGAATAGGCATTTCTTTTAATATCGATAGAACTTTTGGTTTCCGTCTTAAACGATGGGAATTAATTGGCTGTAAGAATATCTTCAATAGGTTCAACGAGCCAGTAATAATATAATCAGTGAGTAGTTATAATTTATGTACAAAATTCATTAGCATAACTAATAGATACTTAATTAACGTACCAAGAAACATAATGGTCGTTTTATGTTGTGTCTATGTTTACTTTAACAAACAGGCCATATTCATAATTTAAAACCGCTTTTGTTATGAAAATATTTCAGAAGAATTAAAGCTATAGGTTATTACATCACTCCTACTGCGCAATTTACTGAGGTGAATGACATTCAACGTCCTAGACACATAATTATAGCTCGGCTAACTAAAAGTTAATACTGACTGTAGCTCCGAATAAAACGTTCTAAAACATTATTCACCCCAGCTTCTAATTAATTTCAAGAAACTCAAGGTTTAGATACCAATGCATTTATCCTCACGCGCTACGAACAATTCGTCGATATTTCTAAGAAAAGCTAGAATTCGTTTAAAAGAAAAACTAGTGAATAGAGTACGATAGACAAAAAGTTTTTAGTGACTTTACAGTTTTTCTATGTCAGTTTCGCTTCGCCGTTCGGCTACTCCACGTCAGGTAGTCGGAACGATTCGATCAATCAAATCGAATCAGCGTACCGAATTCGCTGGTCTCTCGACCTCTATTTGCTTGCACTTCCATTCCATCCGCCAAACAAACTTCATAGGTCACGAAGGGCTAACTTCGCTAATACATTAAATTCAATATAGATCTGACCTTTCGGAACCCGTTAGATGCGTGTTTAACTTGTCAGTTGAGTCGGGATTGCAATTAACTCGCAGGAAACTAGCTCTCGAAGTGTGTTCGAGATAATTGGGGCTCTAAATCTGACTGATGATATCTATTGATGCTGTCTGATCTGATAGTTCACTCGCCCTAAGGTTCAGTTGCTTGAACTTCGCGATGTCGAACTATCAAGGAGACATTAGCTCGGTCTGCGTCGAATGGATTCGAATAAATTACGCTTTGGTATTGCGTTGTAAAGTAGTGTAACGGTTCTAGGGAGATTCGATTTTCTTTTATAGTAAAGGGTGAAAATAAATTGTGTATTAACTTTTCATATCTTCCTTTCGGGTGAATATGGAGTCAGAAGCTGCGATCAGCTAGCTTAGTCATTTATTTAAATTATGCTGATAATCAGCACTTGTTAGACGTCAAAAACTACATGAGACCGAATAAACAGTTAATAAACTAGAAATAACGTTTTTGACCACATGGTGAATACGTATCTTACGTATTCGTGGTGGATGTCTATCATCCAAAATGTCTTTAGTCAAAGGTTCCCAACAAAGGTGATGAAATACAAACCTCAAAAATTAAATTAATCTATAACCGACATAGTCGGCAGCAACAATTTCAAATCTGTTGGATAGATATAAAATTTGAAACAGTCTGTCTAAAACCTGAACGTCTGAAGCGAACGGTGAAAAATTTGCACGATATGCACTTTGCAATTCCCCGTTATCTCAGCCAACGTTATTTGCAAAGTTAAAACGACGATTTCGGGGAAGTTTTAATGCAATTCCTTCGTACTAAAACTAAGTTTCTACAATAGTAACGTAAGGTATTGCGGTGAAACTCAAACTCAAAGCATTTATTTCAATGAGACCATAACGGGCATTTTTGAATGTTAGAAAAAGACGAAGCCACAGTCCCGGTAACAACGCCAAGTGAAAGGCCAGGCCAGTGAAAGTACTGTAGTTTCATGCCATTTGCCATTGCCCATTCCATATTTTTACAAGATATTGGTTACATCATTAATGTTGAGATTATATACAGGGTGTAACAGAAAAGGTATAGTCATATGAAAGGATATGCTGCAGACCGTTACACTGAACATCTTTCTCCCTAGGTCCAATATCGTAAATGCGAAAAAATTATCAGCTATCCCATACAAAATTTCAATACCTACTGGACCCAAATGTATGGGACTAGCTGATAATTTATATCTGTATAGTGCGGTAGCGCTAGTGAGCTTATTGCCTTAGGTAATGGAAAAATTAACGATCGCATTAAAACACTTTGTCGTTCTTTTGTCGTTTTGCTAAAAGCTACAATATTGCCTTGTTGACGTCTTTCTTTTCTTTTAACGTGCTAGCTAATCATAGTAGATAGTTCGTTTGAATATTTAGTCAAATATTTTAGTGTTAATCTCATGTCATAGGCATATCATGTTTGCATACTTTATTAACCAATTATTTTGTTTGTCCACAGATCATCGGCAAGCGAGCTGATCTCAAGGCGAGGCGTATTTTCTAGAAGACAGTATGGCTCGGTTGAACAAGTAAGTTTGGTTAGTAACTGTAGTCTTTAAAATTATAAACATATCATCATCTGCCTTGCCTTTTCCTAGCCACCGGAACCAACGGCTTAACGTGTTTTCCGAGACATGGAGCAAACTAGGTATTGAACGGGTCTTCACCCATCCACAGACGAACCTAGGCAAGCCTGGCTTGCCACGCACGAGCGGCTGTTGTGCCACGAAAATAACCTACCAATCGCTATTAATTTATCGATATAAAGACTAACACTGTTTTAAGCTTTCACGGTTTACAACTAAACTTATACTGTCACTTACGGGATATCTTCCGTGATTGTTCATTATTTTGAGCTCCCGATATTACAGCGCTGTTTGACCCGCGATCATGGCGCGGGTTGACCCGCTCGGGAGCTGAAAATAATGAACAATCACGGAAGATATACCGTAAGTTACGGTATAAGTTTAGATATAAAAACTATATTCTACTTCAAATAGATAGCCCGGGCTATTGCTACTTGATGATACTTCGTCGTTTGAATTCACAGACCCAAACTATCATTATTTAAGTTAGTATGTGAAAGTATATAAGTATAGTACTCGTTACCATGAATGCAAGAAATGCAATGCGGTCTCGTGTATAAAATTATTTGTTTTATGCCAATTAAAAAAAGTCCTACATAACAAATTAAAAGACAAGTAACGAGAATCTTGATATTTTTTTATGCAGAAAGCCTCCGCTTTTTCTCTTAAGCACACTTAAACTCACTAATTAAAATAGATTGCTGAACAGCCTAGATGCCTTATAAAAATATTTTCAGAAAAAAACGACTTCTCTTTGAAGAAATTGAATCTACATATTTTAGTTACTTTTGGGTAGCCAAAGGCTAAGCTTCCGTAACGATTTAGCCTTCAAAAACGAAAAATAAATCCAAGTCGATGAGCAGCCGTGTCCAGTGATAGGGAAGCTTTTTTTGTGATTGTCATCACGCAGGTTGTCGTCTAGTTAACCGGATTATCGTGTTAGTGCCTTGAGTGTAAGGCCTCCAGCCAGGGCAAAAAACTTACAAACTAAGCGTCTACACTCTAAGGGCACTCCCTGTGGGATCTGGAGGCGTTAGTCCTCGCGCGTCTTCACGAATAGCGCGCGGAGGCACTACGTCGGGGGGAAACTCCGCTGCCGCGGCAAATCGCCGCTCAGCGGACAGACCTCCGGCGCGATCTCATGGTGACATGGAGAGAGCGACTGTCGCAACCCCGTGCAGGGCACGCCACCATAGTGGCGATAAGTCCCCTCTTTAAGGAGTGGCTAGAGAGGCACCACGGCGCCCTCACCTTCCGCCTGACGCAGGTCCTCACCGGACACGGTTGTTTCGGGAGGTTCCTGCACCGAATCGGGCGGGAGGAAACGCCCGGGTGTTTCCATTGCGAGGATCGTCTGGAGGACACGGTGCAGCACACTGTGAGGGTCTGCCCCGCTTGGGCGGAGCAGCGCCGTGTCCTCGTAGCGGCGATTGGCGGCGTCGATCTCTCTCGCCCGGCCCTAGTTCAAACCATTAAGGGGCGTCGCTGGGGGAGTACAGCAGTTGCTGATACTTCATAGAGTAGCTGCTTACTCTGTCGCCTTGAAGTTAGAAGTGCTTAATTTTTTTTTTGTTCCATCTATTTTTATTTCCTGGTTCTTTCCTCCACAAACAATATTCTCACTTGGTCAATAATAAGATGCTCTGGATAAAGAACAAAAATTGAGCAGCAGAAGATATACCTACAAAACAGATAAAATATTCACTGGAGCATTCAAACCGAAGTGTACGATACCACTGAGCGTAGGTTGCATCACTTGCATCTGGCAAATGTAGCCTACATTTTCAGCATTAGGAGTTACGGCTGCTATATACGGGGTGGAACGGACACCGACGCGAAAACGGTTACCATATATTCAGTATATAATTCTGAGCCTGAAATTTATCATCTGAAATATTTCATAGGTTAAAAAAAAAACAGCTGTTTCCTACAAAAGTGCAATACCTACACGGTCAAAATGGAAAAGCTGATATTTTTTTTTAACTAACCGATGAAAAGTTTCTATGTGCGGGGACTCAGAATAATGTACTGAAAACGTGGTAACCGTTTTCGCGTCGGTGTCCCGTCCACCCTGTATAATAGGAGATAAATACGGACCATCTCCGTTAGTACTGAAACGGACGATATCGTGTTGGAAAATATTTTATGTCGAAAATGACCTTGTTTTTGGTGGGTATCCCCGGTGTAAACCTCCTCTTGTAAGAATGATACAAACTTCTATTTGTCTGATAACTTCATTTACATGAAAATAACAAAGACTATTTATTGTAACATTGATTTATAAGTTCGAGTCGGAATCTTTACTAATATTATAAAGCTGAAGAGTTTGTTTGTTTGTTTGCTTGAACGCGCTAATCTCAGAAACTACTGGTCCGAATTGAAAAATTCTTTTAGTGTTGGATAGCCCATTTATCGAGGAAGGCTATAGGCTATATAACATCACGCTACGACCAATAAGAGCGGAGCATTCATGAAAAATGTTGCAAAAACGGGGAAAAATCTAAACGAAGGCGAAGTTGCGCGGGTCAGCTAGTAAGTAGATACTTACGTGTTTATTCAATTTTAAGATTACTTTTATTTATCCGACAACACACACAATACGAGTTCTAACTCTGCGATGGATAAAAATTTCGTGTAGGTACATAATTAAAGCCTAACAATTTCTTATTCATAGAATCATGAATTGAAAACTCCGTTCTTAACAGAAAACGTACTTTTGCTGTCAATTCATTTCTCAAAGACTTTAAATAAAGGTGGTAAGCTCCACTCGAGTGACTTAAATAATGAGCGACGAGCTTCATTCGCTTTATTATTGCATGCATACAACATTATTTTTAGTATATCGAAACCTGAATATAGTTTGTTCAGAATAAGTAACTAAATCGATTCCAATCATTTTTAAACCATGTTATATTTTTCCCCAAAAATATTAAAAAAAGTTAAAAGTTGGATACCGAGCGAATTTGAGTACCTATCGCAATAATTTAAGTACCTACTGCCAAATTATTATTATCAATGAGCTCAAGACGACGCTGGAGGCGCGCGCTGCGTGGTGACCGCGTTTTTGTGCGGACAACTAGGTAACAGAACAAGCTTATAACTTTGTGATTTTTCATGATACAGTTTTGAAATTTTGTACATAGATTCTTTACATAAAAATACTAGACACGTGTATCAGGTTTCGCATATACTAAAACTAATGTTGTATAAACTTTACAGTGAAGAATATCAAGTTCTAACAATATACATCTATTCTAAAATGTCTGAGAACTCCAATAAAATAAATATATGGAGTGGATGCAATTCTCCGCCGTTGGTGAACCGTAAAAGTAGTGGTACCGACTGCGACGGTCCAGGCCACATTTTTACGTTTCCATTGCTTTAATATTTTTGAAGGACCGTCTTCTACTTTCTGATTCTTAACATGCGATGTTTATTCTGAATCTAGCTGAGTCATGTTCAAGACCTTGTTTTTTTTGGTAGAAAGTAGCTTATTTACGTAGGTTTGCTAGCGATTATTACGAAAGTTAGTGTTTTATTTATTTTGTTCGCGTCTTATTCAGGTAACTGGGTTACCCTCCGTATAGGTTGAAGTTACTTCAAGTTGTTAGTTGATACAGAGTGAACTTTTTTGGTTGGAAAATTTAGGTAAAATTGGAAAAAGGGTCGCTTTTTCATAAAAATACTTAAGACATCACTTCTGCGAAACAAAATAATATGCAATTCTTATAAGCGAGCAAACTGGAAAGCACAAGACCAAAAGTGACCTATTTTGATGAAAATGTACGACCAAAAGTGTAAACAGGTGAATGGTTCTCACCTATTTAGACTGCAATGGGAAGTACCAACATGACAATAATTTTTAAAACTAATCAAGCGTATAGAGGCTTCATTGAGTCAACGAATTGACCCCACATGGTAATTTTTATACATAACACACTGTGATTTGAACGTACCTACTAAGAAATAAAGTTTATAGCAGTAGCGAAGATTACATAGGACTCAATTCCTACCGTACCCTTTGAAAAATGGCACAGTCAGTATTCTATAGACAAATAATATAATCACGGTTTGTAGTAAAGCTAAATAATTATTTTCTCTGACTTTAGCTACCAAGTAACCACCAGTACCAGTAATCTCATCCATTTCGAAAGAATGATTAGCTTTTAAGTACAAAGGTTTTATTAAATGAAATGGTATTTTAAATGCCACAAATTTAATTTTACGGCCTACTTCTTTGATTTTTTAGAGGTCTGAGACTCGATTTTGAAGCACTGATAAAATGCCACACGAATTTAATTTTACTGTCAACTTTAATATATTTTTATACTCAAAAGCCTATCTAAAATAATTTTCTCGCTAAGTCTCAAAGACAAAAATAAAAAAGCAATTAAATATTTCAATCTCATAAAATTAGAGAAACGAGAAATTATTTATGATCAAACACAGCTAGACAATACTTTGAAACGGTCCTAATTAACGCTTCGTTGAAGAAAGTTCTCGAGAAAAATAAAAAAGTTTGTACAAATAATTAGCACGGCTTGTTAGCTGACTGGAGTTAGACTTAATTAGTAAAACCTACACGTGTTGCAGCCATTGCTACTAATGATTCATATATTTTTGTTTTTGCTTGGATAGCAGTTAAAAAACTTCTCCTTATATTTGTTATATCCGCAAAAAAACTTTTTACCAGGAACTAGCTTGTACCCGCGTCTTTGATCACGTAGATTTCAGGTAATTCACTTAAAATTGTGATTTGCATTAATATTATAAAAAGGTACAAGGTTGTAAGTTTGAATGTACGGGGTAATCTACGAAACTACTCATCCGATATAAAAAAATACTCACTGATAGAAAGATACATTATTGCAGATATTGCAGTGCAATAGGTATTACGTTAAAACAAAGAAAACGCGAGCTAAGTCACGGGCAGAAGCTATTTTATCATAAACTAGCACTTTGCCCGCGACTTCGTCCGCAAAAATTGTGATAGCTCGACTAATATGCATGACATAAATATAATTTATAGCTTACAGCACTCACCAATAATGTATCTTTCTATCAGTGAAAACATTTTTAGAATAGGATCATTAGTTCTTAAGATTACCCCCTACATACAAACTTACTAATTTTACCTCTTTATGTAATCTCTTCAACAGATTGTCTCAAAATTCATATGATATGTCTTATTTGAACTAAGTTGCATTCTAGCAAGTCCTATTGTACTTACTCCAACCTGTCTACCTGTACACGTGTGATAAGGAGTAGGGTGACAATGCATGCTTGCACTCCTAGTTCATGAAACCTCTACTAACAAAGTTTGTCATGTAACAACCTGAATTCTTGTGAATATGAATATTCAACTTTGTTGATAACGAAGTTCAGACATACTTACGTATGCTCGTTTCCACTAACACTAGGTCAAACCTGAATGAGTGCCTAAAGGATGATTTCCACCAAACGGCTGACATCGTATCGGATCGGAAAAAATACGAACGGATGCGGCGGCGGCCGATCGCGTCCGGCAGGATGGCTCTGTACCGTCGCTTGCAAACGTATCCGTTTCCGCGCCTAGTCAAATAGTTTCATTCCTACCGTGTTGGTACCGATCGGATACGACAGCAAGCGAACGGAGCCGATCGCGCGTCGCAGTATTCTTTCGAAAAGGATCGTGTGGCGCGGAAGACTTCCGCGGTCAAGCTGCTGTGCGCGGCTTGGTAATATAGACTTTAAATACTATAGACACGATTAAATGTCGTTTAAAGATTGTAAAATCCGTTCCGATCCGATGCGATGCGAGCCGTTTGGTAGAAATCATCCTTTCATAAAAGCACGCTGTTGTATTTTGAGCTCTCGGCGCATTAAGTTAAAGATCCAACAGCACAAACAGTTAAACAGGCATTAATGTTTCAACTATGTAGACAACTTAGAACAGGAACACTTCAAAGCCGGTAGCACCATAAGTAACAAAACGTAATGGGCGCTGTTAATAAAAATAAATCAGTTTGTTTATGGGCCACCCCACGTTAGTTATATTTAGTTTCTAATTACAAGCTAACATCCTCGTTCTTTGTTACAGGGATATTAAAACGTGTGCCTTTTTTTTATAAACATAGATATATTTTTAGGTAAAAGGGAACTGTTTTAAGAATAGCTTGCTCCCTGTGTTTATTAAAAGCTCTTGCTTCATAAAAGGTTATTAAATGTTGGTCTTAATAACGAAAAGATTTTATTAAAGACTAGCTGTTGTTTCACGACCATCGTCCGCGTGAAGTTATTATAAAAATATTACTTCCTTCCTTGAATCGGATTTTGTTAACAATTTCAAGGGTTTTTAAATTTAGTTGCACGGAACCCTAATATTTTTTCTAAAATAAAATATAACTTCAGCTATCTTCCAGTAAAAGTCCCATCAAAATCGGTCCAGCCGTTTCGGAGATTAGCCGGAACAAACAGACAAACAAAAATTTAAAAAAAAATGAAAGTACCGTACCTATTAGTACGTCTAGTACTTTCATCTCATTCAGTAAAAAACTGTTATTTTGAAATTACAAACAGACACTTTAATTTTTATTAAATTGTGTAGACTATTACAGGAATTAGGAAGAAAACCTGATCGTGTTTACCAGTGGCGAAGGTTCAATACAACTCGATTCCTACCGGCTTCCCTTTGAAAAATGGCATTCTATAGACAAATAATATAATCACATTAAAGATCTACTCCGGCTTACCTCTTACAAAAATTGACCCTTCGCTACTGGTGTTTGCCCTTCTTAATACGATTAACAAGAAGTTTCGACACCATAAATAAAGGCAAATGCCGCATTTCTCAAATAATGGAAACAAAGAGGTTCGTAACCGCTCTAGTTAGAGCTGAACTAATGTGTAAAACCATTACTTTCAAGATATCGTATTTTAAAATTACCATGATTTAATTGAGTTTAAAAAAGATTCTGCGATTGCTTATATGACCATGCATACATCTGTATGAACGTGGATGAAGCAAAAGAAGCATGCTTGACTACAAAAAACCGATTCACTCAAACTTTGAATAGGTGCAGATTATAATAATCATTGAACCGGCAGTGAATTTAATTCAATAATAATATGTCAAACTTTGTACATTTATTTTAACATAATATTATGTCTTGTAATTCCCGAAGGGTTAGACAGAGGTGTGTACCTACACTACCTAACAAGTACACCTCCATTTCGCCAGGTATGTTTAAGACCCATTGCGGCGAGCCTATTGCCATCAACCAGGCATTTATTTTAGTTCTGTTTTCCTGCTTCATAGATAATTTGGTTGAAGTGTAAGCCGAGGTGTAGATGCATCCCGTATTTGGCAAGCCTGTTAACATCAACCTGTCACAAATCCTTCACCGGGCTTCTAGTAACATGGAATCGAAAAACCAATTGTTCCCTACAACATTATTTTAAGGCTTAAAAATAAATATTTATTATTAGCTGTTGTGTTATGTCATAAATGTCACATTAATAAATTATTTATTAATTTGTAATCCATTGAATGTCTGAAAACAATAAATTGAATGACAATCACTTCAATGTTATTATGAAAATTGCTTGTAACACGATTGATAATATCACGCCAACGCAGCTGTTGATGAAATGAAATTATTTTATTGTTGTTACAGTTACACTGAGATGTTTATGTAAAGCTGTGACCTAACTGAAGCGAACACCGCGCGGGATGCGGGATTTAGTAAGCTCGCCGATTGTGTCAAATGTTTTTGTATGGAGATGTTAAAACTAGCGAGAATAGTTCTATTCATTACAACAATAGACACGTTGCGTCCCGCGTGGCCAGCACTTAAATGTTGTCTGTATTTAGACAGCTACTTCGGTTTTTATAAATTAACTAGCAACCCGCCCCGGCTTCGCACGGGTGCAATTTTCTAGTGCTGAAAATGAAAAACCCGAATAGCAAAAAAATAATCCTTCATACAAAACTTGTCCTGATAATTATGAACACAACAAAAAAATATCAGCCAAATCGCTCGATCCGTCCACAAATAATGCTCCATCATACATGTGGCAATTGATTTTTATTAATGTAGATATTAATTAGGCGATCAGTATTTTAAAAAAGGGCATTAGAATATAACGTTTTAATGCCCGTTTTTAAAAACCCTGATTACCTTTTTAACAATCTCCAAAAGGAGCCTAAATATTAGCACTGTTTGACATTTTTAACGATCCTCGAATATTTCACGACGAAGCAACTTTGATCATTTAAATTTAAAATTATGCGCTCTCAAAAAGCTCAAATCACAAAGCCTTTTGTTTAACAGATATGTATTCAAAATTAAACTTCAGTGCGCCGAAAAGCTGATGCAAAATAAATAAAACTGCTCATTTTCAGCTCTCTTTGTAATGAATATACGAAATGCGAACTCATACACTAAAAGGGACTTGAGTTTATGAATACAGCTACTATCAAATGCGAACTATTAGAAAATAATAATAAAAAATCAGACAAAGTACAACACACAACTTAAAAACTAGTGGTAATACTTACATCTACAAGAAAATATAAACCAAACACTATTTATTATAATTATATGCCGCAGCTTGTTCTGTATGGTGTCCGGACGTAAAGAATAGCACCATCCCATATCTTCCCGTGGGTGTCGTAAGAGGCGACTAAGGGACTTACCAGAGAATGGGCAGCAGCGTTCTCTGTGTTTCATAACACCATACTGCGATCGCCAACCCGCCTGCCAAGCGTGGCGATTATGGCAAAACCCCCCCTTCTTGGGGGAGGCCTATGTCCAGCAGTGGACGTCTTTCGGCTGAAATGATGATGATGATGATGATATGCCGCAGTGGCATGTAGGCGTATCCAATGCCCTACTATTGCCTTAGCTTCAGCAGTATATCGGGGATTTTAATTGTCGTTATAAGTATCACAAAAACTTAAAGCTTTTTTATCTTAAGAGTTGATATAGTTTACACAGAAACCAATCGCTCAAATCGGAAACAAAGGAAATCTAAAAAGCTGTGCTTCTTCGTTTTCTTCGTGCCGCTGGCTCGACGGTATTTATTTATTGTTAGCCCAGAACACCGCCACTTCCACAGCGTCATTGGTGGAAGCGCAGAGGTCACTTCAGCTGCATGTTTCAGGGTCGACTTCCTATACAGGCTGTAACAGAAAGGGTATAGTCATATGAAAGGATATGCTGCAGAGTGCAGACCATCAAACTCAATAACTTTCTCCTTGGGTCCAATATCATAAATGCGAAAAAAATATCAGCTGGCCCATACAAAATTTCAATACCCACTCGACCCAAATGTATGGGACAGCTGATAATTTTTCCCTTTCTGTTACACTCTTAATAATAAATGCTTCAAAATATCAGTAATACACTTAATAGACATAGACAATACACATAACACACACGTTTACATAATAGAATGAATGTACCTACTCTAATTTGAATTGCCTTGGTACTCGTACCTATTCTGGAGATCCGGTGACAGACTTACGGGCGACAGACTACATGTAGCAATTATTATTTAGGTCCCGTAGATAATTTAAAGCTCGCTTGATATACAAGGCTAAGGACAACTGAGCTCTCCGAGGCACGTTTAAGCGTTAAATATAAATCGTTAGCGCGATGATTCAGCTCAAAGGGCTGTATCAATTCTACAGCCATTGTTGTGTGATAACTGCTGACAATGGCTCATTGTTCGCACTTGTCCCACGTTATAGTGAATAGACACTTTTGCTTTTGTGTTAAGTTTTATTGCGTTAATAAAGCCAATGCGTAGTTGTGTCCCAAGCTTTAAAGGTCTTCAAAGTAATTACGAGTTGAACCTCATAAGGGTCTTCAATGATTCTATGGTTGGGTCGATCTTCTAAATTAAATTGGTGATAATGGAAAATCGTATTAACGAGTTTATTTATTGATTACAATAAATACGCCTCCAGTAAAATTTTGTGGAATATTCCAGTTTTCATGTACCCGATTTCGAAATCGCTGATAATTCAATTATTCGCTACTGTGAACACCGCCCCTGTCGGTATTAAGTGGAATTAATTAAAATGAATCTCATATTTATTTTAACGTCAGATTTTATAGTAATCTCTTTAACAAGTACGTTTCACGCCTTCACAGGCATTTTACGGAGTCAGAAATACGAACAATAAATTCTTCATGAAATATTTTTTTGACAGGTCATCCCGTATTCTTGGTATCTCAAATTTTCCGAGATAAGCGCAAAAAGCCAGCAGTGTGCCTGAAGGGATAGATAAACAAATAAATAGGTATGACATACAAACAACTATTGAGTTTGAAATACGACGATATAAAAGCCAGCCCTCGGTTCTATCTCTGAGTGGTTTTGATCTTGACGGCACGTTGATGTGGATTTTATAAGTTTATAATTAATTTAATTTATCTCATTTTTTTGGTCTGTTCTGGATTTTTTTGTTTGACATATAAGTAAACGAATTTACTTTTTGTATTGAAAATTATCAAAAGGTATTTGTTCTGTAGGCAGATATGCTATGGACAGCACACAGAATGGTGAAAAACGGAACCCTTATAGATTCGTCATGTCTGTCTGTCTGTCCGTCTGTATGTCACAGCCACTTTATTCCGAAACTATTAGGACTACATAGTTGAAACTTGGTATGTAGATGTATTCTATGAACCGCTTTACGATTTTTATACAAAAATAAAAAAAAAATTAGATTAAAGGGGGCTCCCCACACATGGACTTATTATTATCCATTTGAGAAAATATGTATTATTAACACAGTAATCCCGACACGTATACCGCAACTCATATAGGCAGCCAGTCAACGTTACAAATTCATACTTATTTCTAAATATCATAGCCTAGTTCCTTCCACTTGACGAGCCCTATTAGGGAAGGGTCAGCACTAGTTGGGTTGTGCTGTAATGTCTGTATAATTAGGGCACAACCCAACTAGTGCTGACCCTTAAGTACCTAAATAAGGGCAGGGGTTTAAAGGGCAGCGTAGAGGTAGCAACTGAATACTTAAATGCCAAGGTAATCCAATCAAATCAAATCGTTTATTTGTGATAAATGGGTTACATGCAGGTATTCATTTCATAATAATATACTAATAATTAATGTAGGTAATGGAATAGCAAAATTATGAGATATTTCATATGCAGGGTTATTGGAAAAACACTAACAACCTAAATTAAATTAAATTAATTAAATTAAATTTTGGAATTCGCGAAAAAAATAAAATTGACTTTCCATACAAATTGACGCGACAAAATTCTGGTTTGGTTGTAAATTTCCACTAGTCATAGATTTTTTTTTATTAAATGTTACGTAAAGAAGCTACCTTGAGACGTTTAATAATGAACGTATTTGATATCTACAATGATAGTAGGGAGGGCTACAATCACAGGCTTACTGAAAATAAGAGAATAGTTTTAGATATTACTAGCGACCCGCCCCGGCTTTGCACGGGTGCAATGTAGATACTTCCTCTTGAATCACTCTATCTATTGCTGAAAAGTGCATTAAAATCCGTTGCGAAGTTAAAAAGATCTAAGCGTACAGACAGCGGGAGCGATTTTGTTTTATATGTACTACTAAGTAAATATTTTCCCGTATTTCGGTCTCATTACAGCTGAACTGGTTAGTTTCTGTGAAGTTTCTATATTATTCAAAAAGAAGCAATTATTTTTGTTCTGTAATGATATAATTACGTCACATAAAGTCTTTTTCTACTGGAAGCGTGCATTTTATCCAGCCTATACATCTACTTAGCCGACAGGATATAATGTGTCGTCTTGATAGTGACATATCTATTCACATCCAGTCAGCGGAGGCCAATTTCCGTGACGTCAATTCGTCAATCCAAAAGGTAATTTTCCTCGTTCTCGCTTTCCTGTTGCTGTTTGGAAAAACATTTTCTTTTAAAGCTGTTTTTTTCGAAGAATTGTATTATTTGTACGAAAGCGAATCTTTCAAGGGAAACCTTGAAATGTTTTATCAACTAGGCATAACGTAGAGAACCTTAAGAAATTGCGGGACCTTAGCAATATTGTACACTATCCCTAAAACCCTAAAACCTAAAGTCCTAATATGATCAGGTCAACGCGATCTTCGCTTTCATATGTGACTTATTTGTTCGGAAAACCGGATGGTTGCATCTGTCAGAGCGACCACGTGTTGGTGTTCGGCGAACAAAACCTATGCGACGGCTGTTTTGGTTAGGCCTCGATCTCAGATATTAAGTAGTCCTCGCTTCATCGCCCTCTACTGTTACTGTTAGCCTGTGTCATCCCACTGCTGGACAAAGGCCCATGACTTCCAAATTTTACGATCCAGAGCCACTGGTCGTTGGTTTTGTCCAGCTCGTCCCACCATCTCCTGCGAGGTCTACCGCGTCGCCTTCTGGCTTTGTCAGGGCTCCACATCGTAATTATTTTGTCCCACAGCTGGTCGGGGGTAACAAATAAGTTGTGTCTCCACAAACGGTCACATACATAACTTATATTTCTTTACATAACACCTGAGAGAATGGAAATCTTCTTCTTGTAGGTACCTACGTACTTATGTACATACGTGCAGGTTCATATTAGAGAAACAGTTACAACGACGGGTACAGTCACGAGCATCAATATATACGTGCGTGTATGTACGTGCGTGCGTGTGTATGCACTAAACAACTATTAAAAGGGATTTTCTGCTACTGTTTTGATTAAAATTTCAAGTTGTTACGAACATAGTAAGCTGGAGCTCATATTTTTATGAAAAGATCCTATTTCCAAGTTGCAACCGTTATTTCTCGAAATTGCTTTTAAATCTAGGAAAGTGTATACATATTGGTGCTCGTGACTGTACATGAAACCTCTCGTGCCAGCGCAAACCTTGAAGCGATTACGTACAACTCGAGAATTGAAGCTTTTAACGCCTTGTTGACTTCCCTGAGAATGCTTTGAAGTAATATTTAAAAGGAATACAAACATCAAATCAGTAAAACGTTTAAATTAATGACATACTCGAGTAACCTTTTTTTTTTTTAATTATGAGTCATGGAATGGAACAGTGTTTACTAATTTTCCACAGATCTAAGGAGAGTTCCGGTGGTATATTTATTGGTTGCTCCGCATGTACGTAAAAAAATTGTAAATCTAATTACAATAATATTCTAACAGCTACTACTAATACCCTAGGCATAAGCTATAATTAATCTATTGCTATAATTAAAGGCTATGTCGAAACAAAGGCAAGAGCGTACTTTTACCCACACATGCCATATTAAAAACGAATTAACAGTAATTACGATTATCAATTCTTCTACAAAACATAATTATTTTAGTAATGGTAATAGGGTAGTAGATCAGGTGCGTAGTACTTGCAACCGGCGTACGTGTATGACCAGATGTATGAACGTGGACAAGGCGAAAGGAGTATGTAAGGATTGTAGCAGGTGGCGTTCTGTAGTTTCTGCCTACCCCCATGGGAAAAAGGCGTGAGTTTATGTTCGTATGTAATGGTAATATCTCCTTTGACCATCTTTTGAACCAGTCATTGAAAGATAATTTTTCAGCTGCAGACGTTGTCGTTTATACTGCTGATTATTATGTTAAAAACCTAGCCTTGAGAATTCTCTATGTTTAGTAAATAGTAGTACATATACTAAATAACCCTTCGGAGAAAACCAGCTCGATACACAGAATAACGTTATTAGATTGACATACCTGTTCACCTATACCGTAATCTAATGTAATTTCCAAGAACGGTACCCAATCAATAGAGATCATACCGATACCCTGAACTAATTAGTCAATTAATCTGACAGGTCATCAGAGCGCATGAAACAATCGAAGCATCATGTTGACCGACAACGAGGAGCTCTGGTGACGTCATTAGTCGCACTCCAATGACTGTCCTAAATAATAGGGTTAATTAAATTTAATTGTTAGTTCGGTAAACAAGGGTTATTAGTGGTATAATAAAGCTACATTTATTTGTCAGAAATAGCTATTTAACCACTGAATCGCCTTGGAAAAGGTATTTATTAATAAGAAGTTGAGGGTTTCGTATCAAGTTTCTGAATAGCCGTCTTTGGTTTCGTTTTCTATCTACTTTACTATGTAAGAGCTTCAAGGAGGGCGATTTTAGGTTAATCACCTACCTAACAAAACAGTTTAATTTAAAAATACAAGGAGTAAACTTCAAGATGTCCGTCCTAGATAGCAGAGCCAGTCGAAATCAAGCGGCATTGACTCTCCAGTCACATGTGTCCACACTGAGTGTTTACAGTGTGCTGAACTCGACCAGCATTTTATTTCATTGAACAAACTTACAACGAACAGTCTGTAAATACTTGTACCGTTTACAGTACAACTGAAAAATCTAAGTTGACCGGGCACATTCATTGTAAAGTGTGTTTGCAAATAGTAGTGAACATCAGGAAAGTCTTCGGCTTCGAAGTGGAGTTGGGTAGGACATCTGGCTAGACGCGAAGATGGCCGATAAGATTTTGACCAAATGGTGGCCAAGGTCGGGCCTAAGAAACCAGGGCCGTCCAAAACCGCGCGGAAAACGGATGGATAAGGGACGCACAGCACAGGGAAGAGTGGCAGAAGAAAGGGGAGACCAAACAGTGGGTGATTCCGGGCTGAAAGGATGATGATGATGATCAGGAAAAATAACGAACGGAACAACAACGTTGGAACGTAAGGTAAAACGCTCTCAGGCTAGGTGGAGCAACAATGCATGGTGGCTGGTCCCAGCCGAATGAACGTTACCGAGAATGGAGATGAATGGCTTGCGATTGTAGATTATGATCTAGAAATGAATTAATTCCATAGAAAATCCATCTCCAATTATTTCACAAAAGATTACGACAAGGGCCATCCCTTTGTCGTAATATTTGGCCACGGCCAGGAAATCAGTATTTTTCAATAGGCTTGTTATTATCAGTCGTTATTGGAGACCCATGTTAAAAAAATAATCGTTAACAGTCAGCTGCAGATTTTTCATAATACAAACCACAGATATATACGAACTACTCAACAAAGATACCAACATTGTACACAATTTGAGTCAATCTCAAATAAATAAAAAGCTCTTATATCTTGATTTTTACGACATAATTAAAAAAGCTAATTACACTAGAATTAATTTATTTAAAGTGGTAATTAGTTGAGCAGTGGTGGCCCAGTGGTGGCGGCCCCGACTTACGAACAGTAAGTCGTGGGTTCAAACCCAGGCAGGCACATTACTTTATGTAATTTATTTCATAACCACTGCTCTCAAAACGGTGAAGGAAAACATCGTGAGGAAACCGGCATGTGACATCTTTCAAGCCGCACTGGGCCCGCGTGGTGGATTATAGCCTATTCCCTCTCATAGAGAGGAGGCCTGTGTCCCAGCAGTGTGAACATTACAGGCTGATTATGCTTATGCTTATAGTAATTAGTACGACTGAAGCCTTGCGCTTCGATAAAAATTAATAATTATGTTCATGAGTTTACAAGTGTTTCATTTAATCGGGTCACTTAGTCGCAATGCGCTTGAATAATAGGTAAGTAAGCGCCCAGGGATTTTCTATATATATGTTTTTCTTTGAAGGCATACAACTGACTAATTGGGTAACCATTTTATTAACATAACCTCGATGAAATATCGGAACTGCGTTGTGGTTCAAATGTTTTGATACTTTATAAATTTAAAGCCTACACAGGTACTGCACTTATTCAGGTTATGCTAAATAGTTTACAAGATGGAAAGGGACACTGACGCTCAAACGGCTACATGAAATTTTTCATCAGTAATTTAAAAAAAAAAACAGCTGTTCCAAACATTTTGACCGTGTAGGCATTACAGTTTTGTAGGAAACAGCTGTTTTTTTTAATAACCGTACCTTTGGTACTGATTACGTAGTAACCCTTCAAGTCGAGCCGAATCTCACCCAATCTCACGAGGGAGAGAGAAATGTTACGTCATTTTTTTCAAGCAAGTAACAGTGAAAAATTGCGTGAAAACTAGGTAACGAATTAAGTAAACATGTTTCTCTACTAAAATATGGCTCAATCCCACACCACAATATTTAATAATAAATATTTAATTCAGGGATCCGCGGGATGCGAGTCGCACGGGACCGGTCAATGTGGCGACACTTGGGGGAGGCCTATGTCCAACAGTGGACGTCTTTCGGCTGAAATGATGATGATGATGATGATGATGATTCAATGAAAACGAAATTATGTTTTTTAAATAAATCCAACGCAATCCAGCACAGATTAACGTATTTACACCTAATCACGAATTATGATTAATCTCACGTGAGATCATGGGGGGTGAGGGGGTTAAGTCAAATGAAAAAGGTTCGATAAATCGCTAAAATTGCATCACGTAATTAATGGACGCCCCCTAAAGGTGTTTACTAATATACTTATGGACCAACTCAATTTTATCATGTTACGCGAACATTATTGTGTGGTGAAGAAAGGGCACTTGGTTGTTCTCCTTTTGTCAGGGATTATCTGAAATGTAAAGTTGTTAATTAACATTAGTGACTACTTTACCACCATAAATTAGGTATTTCGTTCGTTTCATTTAATACTCTACAATGGGTACCCTCAACGAAGCCGGAAGGCACTTGTTTTCCCCGTCATACCTCTGTAAAAGTTCCGACTTTTTTTTTAATGCCTGTTTTAATGTTAAAACTTTACTTTAAATACCTCCACGGTCCTCGTACTATTTATTCAATGCATCGATCAGTACAATGTTATGAGTGCGTTAAATTAAGTAATACCGTAAGACGTGATTTTCACCCCAAAAGAAAAGTCGTTTCCCAGCAATAATTTTTCGTCGAGTTACATTTGATGTATAGAATTCTTGGTTGACGGCTTCGTGAAGGGTCCGTTTACACCTTCTATACAAAGGCACCAATGAAAGTTCTTGAATCCACACAATTGGCCGTTCCTTTCATCGAAATAGAAAAAAATAAGGTACGTAAACTGGTACTTGTAAGAGTTTTGTCAAAGGAAATCAATTTTCCGAGCAGGAGTCATTGTTTTATCGGCGCGCTCAAAGAGAACTTTATAGTTTTGAACTGTGATTGCAATTTAATATAACTTAATTACTTTTCTTATATTTTATGGTCATGATTATTTAGGTTTCAGGTATATCAGGACACTTGCGCGAAAGACATTTGCGCTAACGGACATTTGCGCGCATGGACACTTACGCAACTGGACTTTTGACTGATAACGAAAATGAGGTCAAAATGAAAATTCAAGATGGCGCCGCGGAAAATTTTTGGTTTTTCCTTCATGGGTGTCGTTTTTTTCGTTATCCATGATGGAAAAATCGAAATTTTCCTCGGCGCCATATGTCTTTTCACGCAAGTGGATTGGCGCAAGTGTCCTTCGCGCAAATGTCCCAGATCCGGATTCAGGAAATCATGGCGTGAAATTATACGAGGTATGGATTTTATACGTATAAGCCGATTACTGTCCCACTGCAAAGGCCTCTTCTCATACAGAGAAGGCACGAGCATTGATCGCTTGGTTCAAGAAGGGTTGGCCATTTAAGACTTATACAGGGTGTAAAAGCGCAATACCTCTTAGGTGATGGTTCAGACCAACAAACTGTACAACTTTCCCTAAGGAACAGGGCCCAAAAAAAAAAACATTGTATGGGGAGCAAAAGTTTCAGAAGTCACCGATGTCAGTGAAACCCGATGCCAAAATAAACTAAGTAAGCACATATGTGTTGAGAAAGTCATATTGGTACTTGCCCGTATTTGCACCCACCGATAGACCTCCAATACCAGACACATCTAGCTACTTCTGCTCACACACCATTCCACCCATTTCTGGTGGCGAAGTCCACTTTGTACTAAGTAAAATGAAGAACAACCGGTCATGCGGCGAAGATGGCGTCAGCACTGAAGCCCTGAAAATCGGCGAACCAATACTTCTTCCCCACATCACACATGATGTATAAGAAGGGAGACAAGTCGCACATAAATATTTATAGACCCATCAGTCTGATCTCCCATGTCTACAAAATCTTTATAAAAGTCATAGAAAATTTGTATTTGCACCCGGAACTTCATACGTATGATAATTTAATTAACTCAACTGGTACGTTGAGATCGTTTTAAAACCGCGAATACTGCGTACATCGATATCAAGAACAATTTATTTTTTCTTAAGATTTAGGCGCAAATCCCAAATGAAGAAAGTTGTCCGTTGAAAATCAGGTCTGGTCAAACTCAACTGTAGGTCACTCATCCCATCATGCGTCAGGACTTTCAATACCATCCCTCATTAAACCCTATCAACGAGCTAAGTACTGCAATGTTCTAAAGCCTAAGGTGGCTAAAAGCCAAACGCAGCTTGCAAGGGATAATCTAGGTCATAAGCCAACCTAATCCTGAAACCATTATTAAAGGTACGCACTGGTAGCCTTTATTAAAATGTATAAAGCAATTTTGGAATCCCTAATATTACACCGTTTTTAAGCTTATACAGAGTGAAAACGAACCCTTCACGAAGCCGTCAACCAAGCATTATAAATAAATAATAATTATAATAAACATTTTTTTATTTCTCTTGCACAAACGCACAGATTACCAGCCCCCCCCCGCCCCCCCCCCCCCCTCCCCAAAACAGTATTTGAGTAATAAATCTTAAGTTAATGATAACAAGTTATCATAGAAGAACACAGTACTTAAACAAAAATAAAGGGGGGGAAAAAATACTAAATTAAAATTATTATTGATAGTTCGGCTAATATGCAGGATATCAAAATAATTTATGACCTGTCATCTTCTTTTTGTATCGATTCTTGTTATATCGATGTTACTTCCATGTTAGACAGTTCGGGCCCAATAGGTGACCACGTTTATTGCAGAGGCAAAGGCACTATTCAAATTTCAAGGTCTTCAAAAGTGCATGTAAACGGACACCTGAGACATTCCAGCAGGTGGGGCATAGTTTGGTATAGCCTGTAACACTCACGAATAATGTAGCTTTCAACCAGTGAAAAATGGCTTCAATTTCTTTTGTTACTCAGAAATCGACACTACCTTTATCGGAAAACTTTATAACTGTATCAAAGAAAATTGAAGCTATATGTTTATCAATTCTCAGTTAGCGACGCCCCCCACGAAGTTTACATGTACCGCTTTGACCCTTAGGAGTTTGCTTCGGTTATCAAACTCGCGCAAAGGTTAATCAAATTCCAGAAAACGTATGACCGAACATTTATGTGTGACATTGCAAAAGGTATGCCTAGATATAATTCGAGTTATTTTCAAACACTTAGAATGGTAGTTACGGTCACAATAAAAGATCACGATTATTATCTAAAATGGCCACGGACACAAAAAACGGCATGATGACTCAATGAAAAGGAATCGGTAACATGCTACGAAATCGTAGCGACGTAGCTACGGCGTAGCAGATATGCTACGCGGACCATTTATTACTTTATTCTTGTTGGAAGAAAGTTTTATTAGAGGTTTCATTAGTATTTTATTACAAAAACCCTTTGCAGGAAATACCCCACCTACTGCCCTGCCCATCCTGCACAACCACCTGCACCTTAGGATTTAATCGAAGCAAATTTTAGAGCTGTGCAGGTGGCTTCATACTTCTTCTTCGTGTCGCTGGCACGGCAAATTTTATAATACTTCGCCACTTCCACCGCGTCGTCGGTGGCAGCGCAAAGGTCACTTCGGCTGTATGTTTTTGGACTAACAGGGCAGCAGTGGCGAAGATTCCATACAACTCGATTCCTACTGGATTCTCTTTGAAAAATGGACCAGTCAGTATTCTATAGATTTATTTATTTAGGAAAAACAAACAGTAAAATATTAGACGTTTAAAATAAGGCTTACATTGAAAACTATGATAAATATGCTACCCACTACGTTTTCCACAGATTACTTTAAATACTTAGTAAATAGAGATACATATGTATAAGATGTAAACTAAAATAACAGTTATAATAATATGTGATGCACAATATACAAAAATATACATAAAATGGGCATACAGTACATATTTAAACATATGAATACATATTTCACATCACATCACAATGGTCAACTGCCGATCCTTAAGAATTGCACAAATTTGCTTCCTGAATAGGTTTTTACTGAGGAAAAGTATGTCGATAAATAACATAATCAGATTAAAGATATATACTCCGGCTTACCTGTTACAAAAATTGACCCTTCGCTACTATAGGAGGTGGAGTAAAGATTGCTGTTTGTTTAGCTTCATACTAATCTAACACCATTTGAGTTTCATTGACACGTAAAGCAAGAAGATTTCAATAACACTGGCAATTCTATTGAAGTACTAGTCGAGGACGACTAACGAGAAAACCATTATTGATACAGATTGTAACCCCCTTGATGCTCGTTTCAGTGAAAAGTTTACGTAACTTTATTCCAATAGTATGGCAGTGCTGTTCGAATACGTTTTTGTTTGGAAATATTTTGTCATATCGGTGTAGTTTGGTGACCCAATTAAAAACAGCACATTGGATGAGCACTTATCGTGGATAAGGGTTGGATATCCACACAGAATAAAATATGTTCGTAGCCTCCCGAAATTTGTACCAAGCAATACCTTTTACTCAGTGATTTTGTCATGTAAGATTTTTACTTACAAACGAACCGTATAAACAATAATTTTTACTACAACTAAAAAACCCGACTAATGAAAAATCGCGCTCTAATTAAATTCAGGGTTTACAAGGTAAAATCGACTCCTCCTATAGTTGAAGTCGGTTAAAATGTAGCCTATGTTACCCGGGCTATAGTAACGAATCGATTGACACTTTATTCATCAAAATCGTACGAATAGTTTAGGCGCTACGTAGGAACATAGGGACCGGTCATGTGGCGACACTTCAGTCCAGCAGTCGACGTCTTTCGGCTGAAATGATGATGATGTAGGAACTTACGTAAATACAAACATTCATATAGACTGCTAAAATCATAACCCTTCCTTTTGGCTTCGCCGTAGTCGGTTAAAAAAGGGTAAGACAATTTTATTTTTAAGTAACGCCATAAGCTCGCCCCTTATCACATGCGACAACATCATAACTGGCAAAATCTGGGGTTACACTTCACTGTCGTACCGTTTGGGGATTACAGTTGTGGTGTTATTTTATGTTAAACAATGCGTTTTAAGGAAATTCTGGTACCTCTTACGTATTTAGCTACCGAATCATCTAATTAGATATTATAATCCCTTACAAATCTCATTCAGCATTTCTACAAGTGAGCACAAAACCTGAATTTGAAACGAACAAATACGGCAATTATTTTGTTGATCCAACAATACGGTGGTAACTTTCAAAACAAACGAACTAAAGTGTTGCGACACACTTTCTGAAATTAATATTGAAATAGGTAACCAATATCGTACTCGCAAACAAAACGAGGTTAAATAACATGATTTGTGGTTTCTGGTCAGAAAATCTTATTACTCTTAATATTTTCATTACTTTTGCATTTTTATTTCAGAATGTATGTCTAGAAAGTGTACTTTTGATCAGTCAGTCAACTGTTACATACTGCTTATTCTCTGAACTTACTTTTCTTGTACCGATGGCCTACCATGACGTCATAAAGCGGGAGTAATTCCAGTGTGAGAAACATATGGCGCTAGACGTCCTGTATAGCTCTGTCTCTATCCCACACTGGAATTACCCCAGCTTTATCTTTATCGTCAGGTCGGACACGAGAGAAGGCGAATAAAGTGTCAAAATTCCAATTTTAAATCGTGTGACTCGCCTTACCGTTTCACATAATTATTTTTACCCGATTATGGCGAAGCCAAAAGGAAGGGTTATGATTTTTTTCTATGTTTGTATTAACATATGTTCCTCCGTAGCGCCTAAACTATTCATCTTATTTTGATGAATAAGGTGTCAATCGATTCGTTATTATGGTCCGGGTAACATAGGCTACATTTTAACCGACTTCAACAATAGGAGGAGTTGATTTTACTTTGTAAACCGGTGTGTTTTCAGTAGTCGGGTTTTTTAGTTGTAGTATAATAAATATCACACAAATTCTTGTGTTAGTAGTCCGCGCTCAGTCGCACTCAAAATCGTTTCAACACTTTTCCGTGCAATATAAGCAGTGGCGTGCCTAGGGGCCAACAATAAGGCAAGCCCATAAGGCAAGCAGACTTTTCAGAAATCCTAACAGTATGAAGAGTAGTAGGTTAGAATGGCAAGTCAATCTTTTAGGTTATGATGAAAGTACCGACACTAGATCTACGTATAAATAAGGTAGATACACAATTCCGAGTCGGGTCCTTGTCTCACAAATAATGTATTAATATTTCTTCTTCTGAGAACTAAATAAACTCGATGTTCAATTCCACTTATTTGCAATTATCTCGTTCAATGAATTGCAAAAGTATATTCTGACTTCCGTTATGACATCCGCAAATTCCACGAACTGACTATCTATACTGACTGAATAAGTTTTTTCATAACACCGCTAACCAAAACGGGGAAAGTCGGGAAACATCTCTTATTTTTATACAGAATGAAGGGATAGAGCATTCTTCAAATTTTGAGGTTGTACACGAGGATTTATGAGATGTAGGTCGACGCAGCTTTGTTAAAAGTGTCTAAAATTCTAGCACGTAAATATATTTCAGTGATTTCAGGTGGAGCATTGCCTGTGAGGTTTGAGATAAAAACGATTTCTATTATATCTCAACCATATTTTACTCACAAACCGTATATTCTAAAAAGTTAATGTATTTCCGTTCAAATAGTAAATAAGTAGAAGCGTTTAGGTATTTACCTAAACAGGGTGTAAACGGACCCTTAACGAAGCCATCGCCCAAGGATTATGTACATTAAACTAAATAACTTTACGCAATAATTATTTCCGGGAAACTACTTTTTTTTGGAGTTAATAATCACGTTTTACGGTAGAACTCAATGTAATGCACTCAAAAAATTGTGCTGATGTATGGTTTGAATAGTACGGGGATCGTTGAGGTATTTAAAGTAAAAATCTTACTTTAAAACCATGTATTTTAAAAAAAGGCCACAAAGTTGGAACTTTGACCCCCAATATCTTCATAAATCAAATAAAGGTTCCCAGGTATGGTCTAGAATATGGTCTAGTTAAGGGTCTTTTTACACCCTTTATTTAAAGCTGAAATAAGTTACAGCTTATGATAAAAGTGAAAGTTTCAAGTGTTTCAACATACCGTAAATAATGAAAAGTAAAAAGATAACGTTTTTTCAACGGACGTTCAAGCTTCCAAACTTTACTATAGTCTACTTTAAAGTAGTGTACTTTACTTCTGCACTCTTTACTTTGCTTCTTCTACTTTATTCATTTCATTTTTGTCTTTGTTTCGACAGTTCAAGAGTACCTCTAACCGGCCTACTTGAAATAAATGCTTTGATTTTGATTTTTTAATGAAAAAAATTGTAAGAATACGCTTAAAACTACTACCTATGCTTTACTAACTATGCAAGAAAATAGAGCTTTTATAATAATAGGACAATAAAGTCTAAATTAACAATAATACGATCAAATTATTAACAGACACTGTTTCTAAGCTAAAATTTTGATCTCAGCAAAATACTTAACAGTATCTAAATAGCTCTCACAAACCTCTCACTATCTAGATTTATTAACAAACTTGGCCAAGCGAAGCACTTTAGTTTGCTAAATAATAAAATACCGATAGTTATGGCGGGAGAAATTTGACAGCAATAGAATATTGAAATAGTTTCAGTTACGTGTTCCGGATCGCTTACGTGACGCGGCTCACCAAATATGATACCTTCAGATAGTTTTCAAGACTTGATGGCCTGTGCATTACGTGCAAGCTTCGTGCAAGCATTATTGCAAGCTTAGTATTTTTTATTTATGTTAAACGCTGGGAGCCTTAAGTCTAATTATTTAGGTCAGTTTTTGGGCTGATTGCACTCGGAATAGTCTGGTTAAGCAGAAACCATCATCACAGGTTGACCTGCGAATTGAAATAAAAAAAAAAATTGCCCTCAGGTTTCTCAAAAAATACGTAAAAGCCTTAGCATAAGTATTTTTTAAATAAAAACCTTAATACGAGGAAAACTATCCAGAAAAGATCTAGAAATATTATAACAATAGTTTTCAATAAAAGTTAAAAAATTACTTATAGTATAAACATTTGTGTGTATGTGCATCGCGGCACTATCATCTGAAAACATTATCATACTATTCTGACCTTGAAATACAAATGATGGAAGCTTTCCTTCTTTGCATTTGTCAATCCAAAATGCAAAGGTAAAACTATCAATATTGTTTTATGATACAATTCCGTTGTGACATTCAGTTCAGTTCTTTACCGTGCTTCTGTATTATGTAATAGAGAAGTTATGTAACCCGGTATGCTGCGACCTATGCCGAAGAAATCACCAAAGTTTATTCTTTCTTGCGGTATAAGCTAAATTATGTGTAATAATAAAATCTAAGGTGATTATCGCTATAAAAATTGTTTTAATCTCACAAAACAAGTGAATGTCGACTTGTAACAAAAACTAGCAATTGTAAACAATATTCTCGCTACTCATAGTACACATACTAACTGTCGTTCATATCTCACGCATAACATAATTAGTACCGTATATGAGACGCGTGCGAAATGAGATGATATACTCGTACAAGTTGACATTCCCAGTTTCAAACGATTTGACTATAGAACAGATACAGATAGATTTTACAGAAATGAGAGAGTGCAGAAGTAAATACGATCGCCAATAATTCTAATTAGACCGATCTTGCAGGATACCGTGAAAAAAACGAAAAATGTTAAGCTACTTTTTCTTGATTTCGCTGTAGCATCAAAAAAATTGACGTATCCATATACGAAAAAAAGCGAAAAAAAAAAAAAAAAAAAAGTAATTGCGGGTATTCAAAGGCATCTTGATCTGTGACGACGTGACAAGCCAGTGTTAGCGTATCGTGCATACATTGTATCTCTCCGTCACGCCCTTTCCGCGAAGCCGCGTGACTTTGCAATATGAACTGACCCTTATATTTAGGCCGATGGTTGCGCCCCAGTTTTTCAAGAGACGTATCGAAAAGCCGACTTGATGGATTTTTGCACGAAAAAATTGTAATAGGCGGAAAAGTGACAGGCGGTACGTACAGGAAAATTATTAAATCAAATATAAAAAATATCGTTAGCAGCTGTAATACCGCACGGATGAACCTTTTTGATCCTGTTGGATATAGCGGCAAATCCTTTTTGTATATCATATTCAAAACAGACCCTTTTTCATCCATTGTTTGTCCCTCAACTAAATACATAGTGAAAATCAGCCGGTATCGGCTTGCGTTATTCGATACTGAAAATCCTTTAAACACTTCACAGATTATATTAAACCGATACCCGAAACCGACCATAAACAATTTTGCCAACGGGTTCCCGCCACGTTCGCGCGCATATCATCTGTCAAAATGCGCCATTATCGTATCGATGCACATTTTATGATGAACAATGTTGACGAAAATGGCGTCGCGTTCGTTGTAGCGTATTTACTAGCTGTACTGTCTGTTTATAGTTATTGGGAGTTATTGTAACGCGTTGCGCTGCTTGCCAGGCTGACTTGACATTAAACAGAACGTATAGGCCTGAGGCAGCAAGGTCACTACAAAATGTAGGTTAAATGTGATATGTGAGCAGTCTTATACGGTAGGTAATAGGTAGTATCTTCGAGCTTTTTTCTACATGTTTACGAAACCAATATAGAATGGAATTCATTCATGATGGAATAACAACCCTATGATTTTTTATTGGGTACTAACATCACTACCCCGCTTCACAATCTCTGGGGTACCATAGAGTCGGCTAAGGGATATTAAACCATAGTGCGATATATCAAACCGCGATCACCAACGCCCCTAGGGCCATTCGTTATGGCAGTTATGGCGTCTTTATGCGAGGTCTACTTTCCGTGGAATACGATTTGATATATTCATTTTTGCTAACAATGAGTGGGTAAGGAAACAGAAATCATAAAAGAACCTCATCCGTATTCATACAGTGATTGAAGTTAATTTCTTTTGAGAAAAAGTTTATTTTTGTCGTTGATTAACTGCGATGGTTTATGACTAGTATTCCTGTTAATCCCTTCAAGACAGTAGTATTATAAGTGGTTTCCTAGCACTATCATAATTATTTACTTTATCTTCTTAAAGAGGCTAGATGAGTGCAACGGGTAGGGATCGAACTCGGAACTTCTTGCTCGTTCTCTAGGCCACTGCCGTTTTTATTAAGGAGGTAGTTTCATCAGTCTTCTAGTCTATAGGTAGGCCATATTATAGCTTACGCAACGTGCCTGTACCCACTAGGCGAGGTACGGAAATAGTCTTTTTGTATTGTTGTTGGTCAAAATATGGATTAATTAAGTCCGCTATTGAAGACTCATTGTGTCTAGACCACCAACAGTAATGACAGGCATTGTTTTCTTGATTACATTCAGCGACTGAATAGAAAGCAGTTAACCGAGAGATCCAGAGTATGATAGTTAAACTACATTTCGTATTAAACGAAATGTTGGAACTTATGCAAGGTGGAAAGGAGACAAACAAAACCAGCCGTTCCATCAATTTGGCCGTGTAGATTATACAGTTTTTTAGGAAACAGCTGATTTTTAAATTATGATAATTATGTCAGAATTATGTACCGAATACGTGGTAACCCTGTATGCCTCGGTGTTCCTTCCACCCTGTATGATATTAAGATTAAACTGGTCTCGTCTAACGTATTTTTCCAAAACCTTGAAATTGGCACTTGAAAATCAAATATACGTATTACTTTCAGCAGCTTTGATTTCAAGTACAATTCGATCGTTAAAATGAATTTGATTCAAGTTTAATAATTCGTAAATAAACTCTGTTCATACAAAAAACTGATCAATGTAGCAGAAAGCGTAATATTCCCTTTACATTTTGCGGGTTTCATTAGCAATGATTCTTTTTATTACAGAATAACGACATATAAGATACTCATAACGTCTCATTAGCCTTGCCTCGGGATACACAATCAAATATTCATAACAATGAGAAATTTCGAATAAGTTGGATAAGCCCCTAACATTCCCCATTTATGCAAATTGATTTTATTTGATTTTGATACGCCTACTTCGCTTTGCGGGTCTTCAACCCGAGTTAAATTATCTCTAGTCTTGATTAATTACGAATTTGTGATCGACCAGCGTCTGACCAACGTGTCTCGACTTAGAGAATCTGTCCTCAAATTTTAGGAAACTATTTTAGAACAGATTATCGAAGGAACATTAGGAAAATTAAACCTGCCAGTCAAGATAATACGATTTCTATCCGTTATAGACAGTCTGATCGTAATTGTGACAAGATTCGCACATTTAGATCGAGCCTAAAGTGTAATTTTAAATAATGTTGACGTAGTGCCCTAATTTACTGCATGTAGGTGTAATCAAAGAGTCATTAATATCAGCTTGCACAGCCGTAAACACGAACATGGAACAGTGTTTTTCATTTGTTGATGCTTTATTTTGAAGCAGGGTTAACGATGAGCTTTGACTCTCCTTTGACGCACTCGATAATATACAGGGTGTAAACTGACCCTTCACATATCCTTCAACCAAGCATTCTATACATCAAACTAAGTAACTTTACGCAAAAATTATTGCTTGGAATCGACTTTCTTTTTTGGGGTAAAAAATCATGTTTTACGGTAGGACTCGATGGAAAGCACTCGAAGCATTGTGCTGATGGATGTATTGAATAGTACGGGGGTCGTGGAGGTGTGTAAAATCTTATATTAAAAACATGTATTTATAAAAAAACTTTGAAAAAGTTGGAACTTTGACCCCCAATATCTCCGTAAGTAGAAGGTTCCCAGGTATGGTCTAGAACAAAAAAATGATCGCAAAGACTAGAACCAGTGCTTTTGGGATATGTTAAGGGTCTATTTACACCCTTTATATGTGAATTATTTTTATTATTTTCACATACTTACTTTACGCTTTGTGTAAAATAAAGAATTCTTTCCGCATAAGAAAGCTTTGATTCATCGAAACCCATCAATAGGTACCTAACTCAGACAATTGTAGGTGATCATCGGTTTTTTACCCCCGCCATACCTGTACAAAAGCATATTATATCAGTCCCAATAAACCTATATCTCACGCCCACGATCAGTATCGTATATCATAATACAAATATTTTGAAACTCACGAAAGTTTCAAACAGTCTTCATCCGCATGATTGAGTTTTTCCATTCCTATTATCCAATTTGAAAACTTCGTAGTCTCAGGGATCAAGTAACCAAAATAGGAGTAAAAATTTGTTGTTGGAATTCTTTTTCTGCTCTTGAATATTGTATTTTATTTAAGGTACTTATTTATTTTCGTATTTGTTTTCTTTTGAGACCAAGGAATGTTAAAAGTTTGTGGCGTTTCGAGTTTTTGATGGGCATTATCATTGCCATTTTCATTTTGTAATAACCATTTTAAGAGATTTGTGACCAGTACAAAGGAAAATAAATAAATTGTTTAAAATAAATCTCATCTCCAGAATAGTTCATTTGAAAAATAAAATCTGCTAAAACCTTTTCCATTTCAATCTGACGACAATGCTGGCCACAAATATTTGAAAACGATGTTTTAAAAATAGAATCAAAGATAACGGCGCTAAATTAAAGTTTTGGTATACTGCAAGATATCTAGGACTATACATAATTAACAGCTTATTACCAATTATTATTCACATAGTTCTGAACTTTTAAAAACATTAGGTATTTTCGTGGTTTACTTAAGTCTGGTATGTATATTATTGTAGTTCATAAGAAACAAACGCATCTAGAAAAAACAGAAAATGTAAATTTCAGAAAACAGTGGAGCAAAAAGCACTTTTAACCTTTGGTGAATGGTCGAGACCATTCTTCTATAGGAGTACTTAAATTTTTCATGTCCGATTGTCAAACGTGCTAATTACACAAGCCCATTGCTCCGTGGTAATAACACTGCCTGTGCGTCTTTCATATTCAGCAACCGACGCCTGCGGGCCGCCATGACTCGACAAGAAGCTAAAACTTCATTAGTTCATACCCCTTTGGCAATGATTAAAAGTGTCAGTCATTAATAGTAGTGTTTGTTTCACAGCTGTCGGCGTCCGGCGACCCGGGAGCCTTGGACGCGGTGGCACGTAGATATCGCCTTGAAAACGGGAACTCGCTGGGGGAAAAAGATGAGGTAAGAATGTAATTTTCATCTGTTGGAAAATTTTCGGAAAATGTTTCAAGCTTTAGATTATTTTGTGGTTGGAATTGATTAGACTGTTTCCTCGTTCTATAAATACAAACTCGTTATTGCTTAGGTTGTTTATGGAAAGGTATTTAAATATAGAATGTTTAAGAAGTAAACTTCATTTTGTATCATTTCATTCAAAAGACCATCTCAGACATTAATCTACATGGTCCTCATATGACTTGAGCAATGTCTGGACTTTAAAAGAGACGGTGACCTCTGAGTTTGTTTCGGATGTTTCTTCTCAGAGTAGTCAGGTACGAAACACCGGCCCCATCTAGTTTTAAAACAGAACATGTTGTGACATGTAAAAGAGTTTTGTAAACCAATTTACAGAAATAAATATGATTTATGATTTATCGATATTCATACAGAGTATTCGCAAAATAATACGCTAGCGTTAAACCTTCCCTCAGGACAGCGCTGACCCATTTGGTAATGACGTTCCCACGAGCTCACTTAATAAATCACCACAATGACATAACGAGCGTAATTATTCATTCACCCTGTATGTAGCAAAAATGTAGTCTTTAAAACATCCATTAAATAAAATAGACATGAATATTATACCAGAGAAAATGTTGAATAGGGATGAAGGCACAGCAAAAATCATTGTGGGCCTTTGTCAAAAGTTTATTGCCAAATATCCGGGCAACCCAGCCTCATATATGTTCAGGAATTTGAGTACGGTATCCATCTCACATAATCATGTAGGATATAGGTATGTATATCATACATATATCCTGCTTTATTAGGCATATGCTGAGCGAGAATGATTAGTTATGATTATTTGATGGCACGGTTGGCGGTGTGGCTGAGCGATTGACTGTCCGCGCTGCGTATCGCAGGTTCGATTCCCGGACCGAACAAATATTTGTATGGCCTATAGTTAGTTTTTCCGGGTCTGGCTGCTTGTGTATGTGAGGTTTAATGGTTGTAAACGCACCCACCATACAGGAGAAATTGCAAGTGCGGGGCAACGTATTTTTTTAATTTAAAAAAATGCGTGATAGAAATCTATGCTGTGGATATGTATAATTAGAGACATCGATGCAGCTATCAACACAATTCACCAACAAATATTTACTTACCTACAAGATAAAAATGCTCATGAAAAAATTCATATATGATTTTATTCGCGATACTTTAGAGACGAAATTTAAGTAGGTAAAACCAGATTTATGACATAGGTATAATTCACAAATTACCGTCACAAAAACTTAGAAAAAAAACTAGACCCTATCTCATAACTTGCACAAAAAGAATGGAGAGTCGACAGATGTTTCTGAGATAAATTTTATTAACTTTAGAAGCCACAGTCATTTAAATTTCGGAATAAAACTTTACGAGACGTTTAAACGCAGTTGCTTTAAACGACACCTTTTTATGAGTTAAAGTCGCCTGCTGAAAATTACTCAAGGTTGTTTTTTTATAGGTTTTTTTCTTTTGTATTAGGTTTTTTATTATTTATGAACCCAGTTAAGTCAGTTAAGTTTACGTCCGGTTTAGAGAAGAACGTAACTTACCGTACGGTACGTCACTTTCGTTGAGTCTAGCTAGAACTAGACGAGTACCTAGTGGTCCACCCCAATACATCTATAAAACAAGTAACATTTAATTAAAAGTATCAAAAAACCCGAGTACAAGCCATTTTTTTAAAACACCTATCAAGGACATTTGGGTTTTTGACGAATTTAATGATGCCATAATCGTCGAAATCCATCCAGCCATTTGGAACATACGAGGTAATAAAGAAATTTACAAAAAACAAGCAAGCATACAAGATACGCGCGAAAAACATAACCCTTCCTTGGCAGTCGGGTAAAAAAGTATATGTAACAATATATTGTCAGGAAACTCCAAATCTAAGTTAAACTCGCTTCTGAAAAATAAGCTGTAATATTGCATAAATGTATACATATTTTGTGTACAATAAACAATCTCTACTAGTCCAATCTATTACATAAAAATAAAAATGCTGTTGGAAAACTTCAGAATAGGTAAAAAAAGATTTTCCTATTAACACTCTGTCAGTTACGTAGTTCGCACGGACATAGAAAACTGATTTCAATAGAAAAACATTCTGTTCGGCAGCTGAATGTTTTGAAACGACTTTTTACATAGTGATTTACTAGACAACAAAAAAGGTAGAATTTGCGCCCGATTAGAGGGTGATTTTTAATTTAAATATTAATATTATATTTAATTTAATTATGCAGATACATAATTGTTCAATGTTACCTTTGGACATTGACTCAGCACTCGGCCTGGCTTACGCGCGGCCCAGTTAAAAGAATGATTTGGTTGCATCTTACACGCATAGGATACAAAGATTTTTGTATGATAGTGTGTGTTAAGAAAAAGTAGTATACAGGGTGTAAACAGACCCTTCACATAGCCGTCAACCAAGCATTTTGTACATCAAACTAAGTAACTTCACGCAAAAATTATTGCAGGAATCGACTTTTTTTTTTGAGTCTGCGGGACTGGCATCATAGAATTATTGTAAACATTATTGGTATGTACCATTCTTGAATCTTAAAGTCCCTCTCACCGTCGCTTGTGTAACTTGATAAATAAAACGAAAGATATAGTGGATTTGTGCAGTAGGCTAGTGTGGAAATCTGTATGAATGTTAGCTTGAAAAAATAGTAAATTGGGGCCTGCAAATCAATTACCTACTATAAAAAACTTCGTCTTTAGAAAGAATTACTTAGTAGAGTAAAACATCAAATTAATATTGTTTCTGTTTCTTCGCAGTTATTTGGACCTCCGAGCGCGCCTGTGTTGGAAAACCCTGAATTTCAAACACGATGGTACTTCAAGTATTTTCTGGGAAAAAGTGAGTGTTCATTCATTTATTTTCTCTTGGCGTTATTGTTAGGTAAGTATAATTATTACTTTCTGGTGATAGGTCATCATCTGCCTAGCCTTTTCCCAACTGAATACCAGTATTTTACATGGAGCGACTGCCTATCTGGTTTCCACAACCCAGTTAGTACTAGGTAATACGATACCCCCTGGTAAGACTAGTTGTCAGACTTTTTAGGCAACTGACTACCTGTAACGACCGTCAAAGATCTACAAATGACAGCCGGGACCAACGGCTTAGCGTGCTTTCCGAGGCACCGAGGAAACTCGGCATGTAATGGGTGGTCATCCATCCACAGACCAACCTAGGCAAGCACGGCTTAACCTAAAGATCGATCCGAGCGGCTGTTATTATTATATTTTTCAAAAGACAGAAAAGATTCCTTAATTTTCGATCTACAACATTATTTTTAGTATATGCGAAACCTGAATATAGTTTGTTCAGAATAAGTAACTGAACCGATTCCAATAATTTTTAAACCATGTTATATTTGTACCAAAAATATTTAAAAAAAAGTTACAAGTTGGACACCGAGCGACATTAAGTATCAATCGCAATAATTTAGGTACCTGCTGAAAAAATTATGTTTATCATTGAGCTCAAGACGACGCAGGAGGCCCGCGCGCGGGCGCGTTGCGTTGTGACCACGCTTTTGTGCGGACAACCAGGTAACAGCTTATAACTTTGTGATTTTTCATGATACAGTTTTGAAATTTTGTACATAGATTCTTTACATAAAAATACTAGACACATGTTTCAGGTTTCGTATAAACTAAAACTAATGTTGTATAAGGAATAACTGGACTGGAAAACATGTTATTGTTGGTAGAATACGATTTGAGTTTTAATTAGGTAGGTACTTATTATTTTTATGCGTAGGTGTTCTATAAAAATATGAAACATAAATTAAACAAACAATTCTTAACCATTTTATCATTATTTTGTACCCCACTTACAAAATAATGGTAAAATTGTGAAGAGTCGTTAACAACTCGCATTCTTTCATCGGAATTATCCACTTCACTTCTCAGTGGAGGAAATACGAAAATTATTGTAATTTCTTTCGAGTTCCTCTAACAAAGAAGTTATGTTTAGTGAATGAAATTGAAATAACGAAACTCTGCCGCATTATTTCTTTGGTATTTTCGGGGTTGGCTAAAACTCTATGGTTCCTGTTCATAAAAAGCATTTTCGCCCTGTTTTATCCAGTTCACTCCACGGAATAAATATCCATTTTCACGCATATGAACAAACACAGACACATAATTGCGTCGTGTTCGTCAAAATTATACTCTATTCAAGCTTCTTTTCTGAATAGACGGTACTAATGAACTCGCAATGACAAAAATTACAAACATGTTTAGGTAATACGTACGGTAATACAATATTGGTGCTGCCCTCTAAAAGTCTCTAAAGCATTAAATAGGTATAAAATCTTTTTACAAACATAATGATGTGGTTTTAAATATACTGTTGATTTTAAACAGATAGTACCACTATACATTGACATTGAGACATCGGCGCAGTGTTGTTGCTAAGCATTTGAGTTTTTTTATTTAATTCAATACTAGCGACCCGCCCCGGCTTCGCACGGGTGCAATATACATATAAACCTTCCGCTTGAATCACTCTATCTATTGCTGAAAACTGCATTCAAATCCGTTGCGCAGTTTAAAAGATCTAAGCGTTCAAACAGTGGGAGTGACTTTGTTTTATAATTTGTAAAGATATATTGAAAAAACGAGATGTAAAGTCACCACACGTTACATCTACATACTTACGGTACATTGTTAGGACTTTGTGGACGCTTGATTTGCCTTTGATGGGGCAAGGACTCATTAAAGTGGTCGGTCTACTCGTATAACTTGATTTGTGACTGGAATAAGACAAGTCACAAAAACTAACTAGGCACTCGATTTTTTTGTTTCTACGAATAGCTTTCAACGAGAGAAAAGCTAGTGAACAACATGAAAAATCTTTATGTTCTACCTAAAAACGTACGTTCCTAGTTAGGTAATTAAAGCCTTGTGTATTGTTATTGCGTCAGTTGATTCAAGTACGAATTCTGTCATGTACAACAATAGCGACCCATTCCGACAGCTGTTTGTGACAGTGCCCACCTTTTGTAACCCGACAGATTATTTATTACAGTTAACGATTATGTTTCTCCAGCGAGGCAGTTTCTGGGGTTAATAACTTTCAATTATACTAATAATTTTACATAGAAATCTGAACCAAATAACCTTAAACGATTTCAGTTGGTGTGTTTCCGATATTGAAGTCTTACACTAAGTTGTACATCTAAGAAATGAAGCACCTAGACAGGTATTCCTTTTCCTAAGTTTTGCAATCTGCAGAAAATACAGACCGATAAAAAATCCCGAAGGTTTCACCGCAAAATCCGTCTCAGTGGTTTACGTGAAAAATTGCTATTCCCGTTTCCAATGGTGATGGCTCAATCAATGTCCAGGCGGACATTTATCGATACATTCTCGATAAATCGCTTCATTTATTTCTAAAGAGATGACACTAATCGAACGCATATTGCAATACGGTTGAAGATTTATCGAAGTATCGCTTTATAGTGGTAAATAAATACAAATTTAGTCGATATTAGCCTGCATAGTAAGTAATGTTGGTGTTATAACATTCTTATCATACCAACGTTTGGTTCATTATGATAAAAAGTACTTGTTTCAAATGCCTACAATCTAAACACACTAGACCTGGAGCTTAATATGGTACCAACTTAAGAAACATGGCTTCCAGTGCACTTGAAGTCGAGATTGTGTAACTTTCAAGATATATGTGAGCCCAAAATTGAGCTTCTCCTTCATTCTGAGAGCCCAATTCTGTGTGTTGTGCGTCAGTGAATCATACATATTAGATATGTCGGCAAATGCGGCATTTCGCTTTGGAGAATATTCTGTGTGCCCCTTTCGTAGGCCGTTACTATAAATATTGTTTGTACTGAAACAAACAGCTGAAAATAGGCCTGTAATTTTCCTTTTTTTCTGAAATAGAACAACTCCAGGTGTCAAGAATCGCTATAAATAAAGCTAAGGACTTGTTGAACGCGATCAGAGTTAGAGGCAGGTCGTTTTCATCACCAGGTATAACATATAACCGTCCGTGTCCAGTGAATTAATCGTACTTGCGTGTCGTAATCATACCGTCACGAAATACTGAAATTTCTGCTTTTATAGCTTTATTATCTTCACTTTGCATCTTTCTTCGAATGATTAAGCAGATAGTTCAAATTTATTTCAGCTAATGTAGCTAATTTCAGGACAACAACAGACGTAGCTAGTTATTACGCCAACTTTGTAACAACAGTTGAATAGTTATTAACTTTATTAGTATGCGGGCCTTAACAGTCAATTATTTAGCTCGTATCTCAATGTCAAGTTCATTTCAGCGACGCAAACATTCTTCACTGTCACACAAACATCGATATTCCAACCGGGAAACTCTTAACAAAACTTTACGTTTGACTGTATATTGATATTTTGACATTTATAATAACCAAATTTGACATGTAAAATAATTTTAAATGTAATGCCACTACATAATTATTGTATGCCTATTAGGCAGGACATATTGGAACTTTAATTTATTGTTTAGACCTGTAATTAACACATGCCCACAATAAGATATTTTGAATTTGAATAAATAATTACTGTCGCAAAAGTCTGGGTCAATATTTTGGTACTGTCATTAAATACGTAGATCTCAGAAAGATTGTTTGTTTAAGTAAGTCTACAGTAAATTGCAATGTAATCTAAGTACATTACATACCTATAATTAAAGCAATACACTTACATTTAGCTTTGAAAATATTTTCAGGTGGTTACCTAAATATACTTTTTCTACAGGTTGTTTGGTTAAACGTGGGCAATACTTTAAGGGAGTGAGGTACTCATAAATTGAGCAACTCTTACTATGGGGCTAACTATGAAATTTGATTTCAAATATCTGCTGTGGCCTAACTTTTTTCGAGTTACACGATCAATAATGTGTGGAGCAGCTGATATATTTTTCAGATTTTCATGGTCGGTCCCTTAGTAAAAGTTTACTACACGCCCCTAAAGTTTAAAAAAAACATCCTGTATAACTTGATACTTCGAAATGTAACAAAAGGTCTACCTACAGCCGCTATTTCAAAGTATGAATAGCTTACACGCGTTTCCCATACCTAGCTCTGATATTAAATTCCTTCAAGCGTATTTCTGTAGGCAGAGGAAAATGAGTTTTGTACAACAAAATAAGAGTGTCGTCGAGCCTGTGTCAGCGACAGAGATGTCCACCGAACCTGAAACAATGAGGTTACAGCCGCCGGCGACCATGTAATCCACTCACAACTGAACATTACAGTTTACGCCTATATGCTATTATTTTTATTTCAACGACAAGTAGGTTGCTATAAGGACCGAAAATACAATAGTACTTAAATTATGTAAGAAATTATTTTTAAAACACATGTTGGAACTGTCTGTCGGTTGCCATGGCATGGACATGTGATGAGAAACGAGGAAAATGTCGATGGGCTGTCTGTCGGTTGCCATGGCATGGACATGTGATGAGAAACGAGGAAAATGTCGATGGGCTGTCTGTCGGTTGCCATGGCATGGACATGTGATGAGAAACGAGGAAAATGTCGATGGGAGAGTTTTGAGTATAAATGTGTGTATAAGAGTAGGAGAAGAAACGATGGATAGACTGAGAGAAAGATGATATGGCTAGATAAAGAATGACCACTTGAGTGACGATTAATAAAAAAGTATGGAAGCAGAAGCCATGCTGCTTTGAACTCAAATAAATTGGCGTAAGGGCGGGAGAATGATGATATTGTTGGGACTATTATCAATTAAGCTTCAGTCCGCAGTGTTCAGTTTCCAGAAGGTTTCAGTTTGATATAGGTATAATTATAACTTCAAATCTCTGTTTTAATGATCGTACAATAATTACCTCAATCCCAATTAAACCTAATTGGAATCGCTTTGCGGATTTGATATTCGTAAATTCGAGCAAAATCGATGTGCAATATCTAGTATTTGTGGTGGTCCTCTAATCCGGTCCATACGCCGGAAGTTTGAAACAGATCAGGGAGGTATAATTTACATTTTCCAATGGGAGAACTTAGTGATTAATAACCTTTGGTCTATCTAGTTCGTGGCTAAATATTAACAGCCGCTCGGATCGATCTTTAGGTTAAGTCGTGGTTGCCTAGGTTGGTCTGTGGATGGGTGACCACCCATTACATGCCGAGTTTCCTCCGTGCCTCGGAAAGCACGTTAAGCCTTTGGTCCCGGCTGTCATTTGTAGATCTTTGACAGTCGTTACAGGTAGTCAGTGGCCCAAAAAAGTCTGACAACCAGTCTTACCAAGGGGTATCGTAATGCCTAGTACTAACTGGGTTGTGGAGGTCAGATAGGCAGTCGCTCCATGTACAATACTGGTATTTAGCTGCATCCGACTGGAAGCCGACCCTAACATAGTTGGGAAAAGGCTAGGCAGGTGATGATGACCCTTTGGTCTAGTCTAATAATGTGGCATGCTTCTCACAGACTTTACTGGTATCTACACAAATAAATAAAATATATCAAAACAACAGCTTTTTACTGAATGCATATGAAATTATAAATGTACGGTACTTATAACAAGAAAAAACATTTTTTTTATTATTTTGTCTGTCAGTCTGTCGCTCTGTCTGTCTGTTTGTTCCGGCTAATCTCCGAAACGCTGGACCGATTTTGACGGTACTTTTATTGGCAGATAGCTGATGTAATGAGGAGTAACTAAGGCTACTTTTATTTTTAAAAAGGATTAAGGTTCCGTGCAAACAAATTAAAAACCTTGAAATTGTTATCTAAATCCGATTTAAATCGGGAAGTAATATTTTTATAAAAATTTCACGCGGACGAAGGCCGCGGGTCACAGCTAGTTTAGATATATGAGAAGTCAGTACGTATTATGAAGAAATAAAAGGCGTATTTGATCTCAAGCTTACAGCCAGCATAAAGGCTCCAAGTTATTGAATTCCTTTATCAACAATACCTACGTTTCATATGTACGGTACGTATGTATTTTTATTGTTCTCCGCTTGAAGCACAAAACTAGTGTATACTTATGATGTATAAAACATTAGTTTTAGTATATGCGAAACCTAAAACACGTGTCTAGTATTTTTATGTAAAGAATCTATGTACAAAATTTCAACTGTATCATGAAAAATCGCAAAGTTATAAGCTTGTTCTGTTACCTAGTTGTCCTCACAAAAACGTGGTCACCGCGCAGCGCCCGCCTCCGGCGTCGTCTTGAGCTCATTGATAATATTAATTTGGTAGTAGGTACCTAAATTATTGCGATAGGTACTTAAAGTCGCTCGGTGTCCAACTTATAACTTTTTTTGGGAAAAAATATAATATGGTGTAAAAATTATTGGAATCGATTCAGTTACTTATTCTAAACAAACTATATTCAGGTTTCGCATATACTAAAAATAATGTTACTTTTCGTGTAACAAATCTATGACCGAACCTAAATAGTCTATTTTGAACTCACTTTGACCCCGCATTATTCGAGATTTATACCTTACTAAACGCTCACGAACCTGCCTACTTTACATTCTGAAACTAAAATTCCAAATAAAATATGGAGGTAAACACCAAGCCTTTAAAATATTTTCCATTATATTTATACCATTCATGACATTCCTGGAATTTAAAAATTGTAACGTGAAAATCGCTTTGTAACGTTGATGTTAGAATTTGAACGATATAAATAGCGATATTGGGAATTGTGGAATTATATCCAACTGCTTTGGTTTGCTGTAACTTTTTTCATGCAATTTTAAACAAAGTACTTTTTCATCTTTATAAACTTTCACACTGTAAATGTCGTTATATCAAATAGGTTGAACAAATTTAAGATACATAATGTACCTAATTCATTCATTTATTCTGCTATGAAAATAAAACAACAATGAATAAGGCATCTAATCGGATAAAACATTCGGCTTGACTGAATAAATAACAAACAAAAACCTCAGTACCTATGTTTTGTTTACCTTCATATGTTAATTTTCATATTGGTTAGCATTTCCATATTGTTTTTTTTCAAAGTCGGCGTGGCTATGTAATATAAACAGTCATCATAATATACATACTTACTTGTATATGGCAAAAATGTTATCCAAAATTAATATTTTACGAATGATGATAAAATGACCAACTCCAAAATAAAAACAGCCAGCATTTCATACAATTCTTGAATGTAATAAGTATTACGTTTAGTGGCACTTTCCGAAATTGTTTACACGGGTCCTAGGTAAAGTTTACTTTCTTGATAGAATCCATAGTCGTACGGCAGGTGTCGGTTCCCGAAATTTAAGTAATCCGAAGAGGTCAAATTTACGGTTTTGCCCCGAAATATATGTATTTGCTCTCACATAATTTTCGGGAACCAATTTTAATGATTAAATTATAGAAGTCATTGTTTTGGTTACCGAGAATGGCCTAGAGGTCCAGAGCAGATTAGAGGTGTAGTGGCAAAGACTGGAGAATGTTGGCCTGAAATGAAGTAGGACAAATCAGAATACTTCTTTTGTGATTTCGGTGGTCTCTCCAGTCCTGTGCCAGTAACTTTTGCCGGAACGCCCATACCGATCTGTTCCGATTTGCGGTACCTCGGGTCGCTTGTCTAAGGGGCTGGCGAAGTAGACCGAGACGTTACGCACCGGATCAGGAAATGGTGACAGGTCACTGGAACAACTTGCGACCCATGGATGCCCTTCAAGTTAGTGGGGAAAATATAAAAGTCCGTGACTAGACCTGTCGTACTGAACTGTATGGTTCGTAATGTGAAGATGCTGGATAAAAAGGATTGTATGTAGCGAAGATGAGAATGTTGAGGTGGATGTGTCATCATTTCATCATTTCAGCCGAAAGACGTCCACCTTATGTGTAGTGTGACAAGAATGGATAAAGTAAGGAATGAGTATATTGAAGGTAGTTTGAAAGTTGCACCAGTTACAGAAAAGTTGAAAGGGGATCGACTATCTTTGTAATATGGACATGTGCTGAGGGGACGAACCGCATGTAACTGAAAGAGTGATGAATATAAATATGAATGTATGCAGAGGGAGAAGACGACAAGGAAACGATGAATGGATTTTGTGAGGAGTAATATGAAAGAAAAAGGAGTAAATTATAGTGTTGTAGTAATGGTTGACAGGGGAGAACGGAAGACAAAAACGTGTTGCGCCGACACCAAGTAACATGGGACAATAGCAGGAAGATGATGAATTTATTGAAATATTTGCGAATTGAATTTAGTCTCAAAAACACACGGTACCTATTACGGTTGTATCGGTGTAGGTATCGGAATAAGTACCTTTACGACGAAACGTGTACCTATTAGTAGTTATACGTCAATATAAAAACCATTTAGAGATATTGTAGGCGTGATTTTATGTTATGAGTACCTACCTATTAAAGATAAGTATTCCGATACTTACAACTTCGGTTTAAGTACCGTGTGTTTAATGCTACAGGTTATAAAACCGAGTCTTAGCTTTCCAGTTGCATCTACAGCCATATTATTCTACAATCATAAAATGTTTACAGTGCATCAGAACTACATCGGAGTGGATGGATCCAGAGAGCCATACTTGCTGAGTGTGGTGCAGGAAGGTGGAGCGGGACTTTTACGAGCCATCCTCTTCAATAAAATGGTGAGAAGTGCTACTTACAGTTATGGCACGCGCCCTTCAAGACTTAAATCACTTTCATTTCGCACGTCAGCGCTAAGTTATAACGCCCTTTATCGCCCGGACAATAAAATTGGAAAAAATATTGCCCTTGATATATTCAGAACGACTGCTAGTTCCAAATTGTTTCCGTGATAGAATAACGGTGGAAGGTAAAGCAGTTGATTTCATCTTTGTTGATTGCTTTACCATTTTATGATCTGACGAATTAGTTAAGTTATTTTACTACCTACTCTTTCTTGAGATATTTGTATTCCAGTCTCACAGCTAGCTGTGTTCAATAAAAGTTGAAAGCCGTAACTATAGACAGACCGTTAATTGGAGTGCTAAAACCTCTAAAGAACAGTATCTTAAGTAATAAAACGTAACTCTGCTTTATAAGTAAATTCTATATCCATAGGGTGCCCATAAGATATATCTGCCACCAAGTGCTTGGAACAGTGGTGGTGGACAGGCGCCGACTAGACCAACAGTCAAGCAGATTCTATCACAATTCCCTTCTATGGAACGAGTTGACAAGATCCCAAGAGAGGTTAGTTTTGTCCTAATTAAACAACTAAATAACTTTTGCAATTTAACCGTATTTTCGAGCGTATGTACTCAATGATTTCCTCCTGTGTAGATAACATGTGCCGAATTACAAAAAGACGTTCTACTACTGGAAGAACAGGAAGGCTCTGTAAATTTTAAGATAGGAGTAATGATTATGAAACCCGGCCAAAAGACTGACGATGAAATGCTCTCCAACGGTAAATATAACACTAAATATTAAAAGCTAAATGTATTTCTGAGAAAGGACATTGAAATGTTGAAAATCTTTCAGAGAAAGGCGACGAGAAATGGGACAGGTTTATTTCACTTTTGGGAGATAAAATTCGATTACGAGGCTGGAACCGTTTTCGAGGGGGGCTGGACGTCAAAGGTAACATTCATACTTCAATTTTGTCCAACTTATTACGCAATAAACAAACAGTAGAAAATGTTATTTTCTTTAACCTTGAGGCTACAAGTGCCGTGGGTTCAGCTAAGATTATTGTTTTTGGCGATAAATCCGGCCAAAACATGAGTCAAAACACACGAACTCGCAGTTCGTCGCACGAATTTGCAAAAACACGAAATTTTAATGAGGCCAGCGAGTGTAACTTCAGCATAAAACGTAAATAAATTGCTTTAATTCGTCTTATCCAGACTCATCTTAATTGTCCCCGTTGTAACAGGTGACATGACTGGCAGCCATTCCATTTACACGATGCATCAAGGACACGAAATTATGTTTCACGTCTCGACAATGTTGCCGTTTTCCAAGGATAATAAGCAACAGGTGAGCTTCATAAAATTATCATAAAGCATTTACCTTAAGGTTTAATGGTACAGTGTGTCTTTTAATTAAATTCTTCGAACCATTAATTGAATATTGTGAATGGAATGATGGCATGGTACTCCAACTACAAATTAAGCTTCGACTCCACCCTATTTAGTTATTAAGGTAAGTACATCAGTTTCTTAGTAATGCAAGACCTTTAAAATATTCCCAAATCTGATATTGGAAACTTCAGTAAACTTGTCCCGTCTAACAAAACCAGCTTAACTTACTCCATTAAACTTCGGCTCTATGATGCGTCTTTCCAAAATTGTTGAGGCAATTTTTCAACAAGATGCCGCAAATCATATTTTAAGATTTACAAGTTTGAGATGAATAATGTTATTAGGTATACTGTGACACTCTTGTTAAACTTTTTACTTCGAAATTCGTTTACGAAGATTTCTAAGATAGGTGAGCTTAGAACGCATAGTGGCACTGCGGAGTCTCGGGCGACAGCGTGGCGTTTTATGTGTTTTTAACTAGTTTAATTTGGCTTCTAGCTGGTTTTGATAGTATAGGTGAGACAAATGAGTGAAAATAACTGAAATAATCACCGATTTTCCACTGACAAGATTCCCGTTACTTTTTAGAAAATTATAAGACGGATTTTAATACTGTCTGTATGTATTATTATAAGTATTACTGTATTGTTGTAAGTATACATACATACCTACATGACAGGACGCCTACACCTAATACCCGAAGAGGGAACTCCCATTTCGGCTGTTTTGTTTCAATTCGCAGCCGTTTATTGGTTGTTGACGGCAGTCCAATGTTTGCACTCTAGTCTAGTACAGAGCTGGAACACAATTCACACGGGAACGCAATCAAAAACAAACAATTAAACAGTGTTGGTACTAGGTAGATCGCTAAAGCCCAAAGTTTATTCTGCAGTACAGCTACATCCAATTCCAGTTGGAATCATGAAACTCCAGTACCTACGAAACAATTTGGAAAAGCGAAGCCAAACGCACCCTTTTGTTTAGTAGTAACCCGTTAACTGTAGTTCATATCGTTGCGGCCTTAAGGTCCTATTCCACTTGTTTGAATTCAGTCGACTTTTTAGGAAGATATATTTAGAAAACTTCTGTGCATATAGACTTAGTTACCGAATTGCGTCAGAGAACGAGCAGAAACCCGACACAAACCCCTGGATAGTAGCCCACCAGACCCCATACCCGTCTGGTCGGAGGATTCTCTCTTTTCAATGCAGGATGAGGACCTTTACACCCTGTTCCTCAGTCCTATAAGGTTGCTTCTAATCAGGCTAATTGCTGAATGTGTCTGAATTCAGTAACTGAGCGATTTCGACGACTAGCTCAGTGTGCCAGTGGAATAACCCCTTTAACAATGTTGCAACTTTGTATGTATTTATTGCAGCTGGAGAGGAAACGCCACATCGGCAACGACATTGTCAACATTGTGTTCACAGACGACTCGGTGCACAATACATTTAATCCGCAGTGCGTCAAAAGCCATTTCACACGTATCCTTTTTCAATATTTTTCAGTCGGCCGCATACGTATTTTTATTGCTCACTGTAGAGGTTTAGTGGTAGTGAATTTTTAGTGGCATTTCTTTTTTATTTGAATATTTTTATAGATCAAAAATCCGCTGGATGCGAGACGCATGGGACCGATCAATTTTGCGACACTTGGGGGAGGCCTATGTCTAGCAGTGGACGTCTTTTGACTATGATGATGATGATGATGATGATGATTTTTATAGAACAAATGGTCTGAAAAAAAGACATAAAAGCTTAGCTCCTTTGTTTTTGATAACTCGTGTTTTGTTTTTCTGTGATGACTTCGTATTCAGTATTGTATGACCACTTTAAGTGTGCAGTTCGTGGTGGCGCTGATTGTCAAGAAAATTTGCATCGATATGTCAAACTTGGCAGGTATATTTATTTTAGTTCTGTGTTTTCCCGCCTGCACAGATTAGTTGGTTGAAGTGTAGGTATTTACCTAAATACCTAATGTCTGTCAACTCGCAAGATGGACAATAATTTCCTGAAAGATAAAACAGATATATTCGCAGTAGTTTCAGAGGTGGAAGAAGGATACAAGCTGAGCGTATACAGTGATGATACAGTGCCACCATTCGGCCCCTCGTTACCTTGTCCGCCGATATTCAACGATCCACAACTATTTAGGGAATTTCTACTGGTGAGTTGACATCGTGCAGATCATAATGATACTAATATGGCAAAAACTCGCAGACAAACAATTTGTAAATGGTACTTCTGCGATGTTTATAGCTCTTCAGTTCATTCGTAAGTAATTTTTTTCTTATAAATCTTCAGACGTTTAAGCAATGGTTAATGACCGTTTTAGCTTTGATGATTTGCTTTGATTAAAGAAATTTATTTTTTACCAAAGGGACTCCGTATTTAACATGAAACAATTCAAAATCCCCAGGTCAAGTTAATGAACGGAGAGAAAGCGGCCTTCCAAACGCCCACATTTGCATTGAAACGACAACGAACCCTGGACACGCTCATACGGGACATCTACGCGGAACACTGCTCCGACCACAAGGTGGTAAGTTTCACAACGACACGCACTTGTAAATATAAAACCTTTGTCTTCCTAGATTAGAAGTTTTAATTAGCCTCCCGTTTGGGACATACTTGTGCGAAGTTTTTTAATTAGGTCACCGATTTTAGCTGCACCTGTACCTAAAAATTCTCAAAAGTTTGAAGGGCCGTATTCTGCTTAGTTTATGGTTAAATCAATGCAATTATAAATAATGCTGTAAGTTTTTCATGTTACACGCGCTTGTAATTTAGTTAGCAGCCGGTAGGACTTGCAAGCATTTGTTGGAGTGTATTTTTGCGCAGCTTCCTAGTTAGGATCTAAACAAAGCAGTCGAGCTTATAGTATGCTAGAAAGTTGAGCTTCTACTTGTAGAACTACATATTGTACTCGTTTTAAAAGTTTTAATAACATCGTTTCAGAGAAGATTTCTGTTTTCCTTATTATATGCGCTCATTTTAAAAACACGCTAGTATTATTTTTCGCAAACATTATGCTTACCCGTGCATCGTTCTAAAAACATGTTTTTCTTTCACTTCCAGATCATATTCATATCATTATCATCATGCCTGTGAGGGAAGGCTTGCCAGAAGTATACATTCAGTTGGATACTTACAAAACGAAAAGACGAGGTCCCAACTCCCAGTATTAGGCGACGAGCTGACGACGACAGACTGCAGTTCCAGCACTTAAATGGGCACTACATTGCTGCTGTTTTGTTAAAAGCTGGAATGAGAGAGTCATTTCCACGGAAAATTCTGGCACTGACCACTGTGCAAATGAGCCAAAAGAAATAAATCCTACTTTAGAACCTTCTTCGATCTCCTTCTCCCTCCTGCATTATTTTAATAATTTTGTCTCTCTTCTTCGTATTAACTTGACTCATATTTTCAGCCCATGCTATCTCGTCGAGCGCTATCCGACGTATGGTCGGGCGGTGCAGGGGCTGGCGGCGCAGGCGCAGTGAGAACGGAACATTTCTTGCACGTGGGACAAGCGCTCAAACTTGATGCTGTATTGCGAGGCGACGCTCCCACTAGCTTAGTTTCATCAGGTAGCTAGTCTGATATCCGATTTGTAGAAATGGAATACATATCACATTTTTTGTTCACAAAATTAACGAAAAATATGTTACTGAGCTATTTTTTGCAGTCAATTTGGTTCATTCCCATACTAGTTCCTACACATTAGCAAGATATATTGCTGTAACATAATTAATGGGTTCAGGATGTGGCGGTTCCCGAAGAGCCCCATGGGAAGGTAAAGTGTGGCGCGCTGCACCACTCCCAGCCACGCCGGTCTGTGCCGAACAACTGGCAGAGGGACGGCTTTTGCTATCTACTACTTCCAACACATACATTCTAGAAGGTAAGTAAACTTTATTGCATTGAGTTTTCGATTTGACGTTGAAGATTAGTCGAAATCTTAATCCTTAGACATTTCTCTCGAGACCACTCGGCATCACTCAAAGAAAAACTGTGCCTATTCTTATTACATAAAACCTCGTCTCGTGACTTTTTCCTTTGTAATAGTCTGTCATCTTTCATCAAAAAGGTACTTCAGTCAAGGCCCAAGTCGAATTATGTTTCAGAAAATGTTTTATATTATGAGTTAGCAACAGTCGTCTACAATATTTTTGAACTTTACCTTCCAACAGAAAGCGGGACAACTCGAGTTGTTTTAAGATGGGAAGGCTGCGTTCGAGCAGCTCGGGTCAGCGAGCGAGCTGGTCTGTTCCGTGTGGGCGCGAGGGTGGTGGCGGGGGGCGGATCCACCACAGGCGGCGCGGGTGGCGCAGGGCTGTACGCGCTGCCCATACAAGAACTCTGTGCCGGCGCCTGGGCCATGCGACCCTTACAGGACTGCAAGCATGCCAGGCTTCCGCGGACAAAGACTGCACATTATTTTGATCTTCTAGAAACGGGTTTGTGTAACTTTTTTTCTCAGCTATTTACTGCAGTCCAAATTTGATCAAATTCTTACCTACTCATCCTAATGAACAAAGACCCTTAACAATCGGGCGAATTTTAGTCTAGAGTCTCCATTAAGACAGTTTTCGCAATTCATACATTTTTGGAACCAAAGCGCCTGTCACTTTGGGCGTGAACAACTCAAAAGAAAACTAGAACGAATAATACATTCTATAATTACTTTTTAGGCGAAGGAGGTAAAACAACATTAGCGGTAGCAATTGGTAGAAGAGTAATGCTTATGATTGAAGAATCAAAGACTGACAATGAGATGGGTTTCGAGTATACACATATCAAAGTAAGTCGATCATCACTTTACGAGAACTTCGACGACCTCCTAGACAAGTAAGAAAAATACATAAATATTTGCGTCTTTGCAGGATATCCAACTAAGTGAATCACCAATACTGATCAAACTAATGGACGGTGAAGTAGGAATAATTGTGGTTGGATACAAGCATCATTGGGAAGTTTTAGAATCCGGGACAGGCCAGGTAATAACTTCAAACTTGAACTTCACTAAGACGATCCCTCTTTTATACAGACTCCTTTTAATTTTGATATAATAATTATGGATACTTTACAGTCAGTAAAACGAGCTGAAAATTCGGAAGATAGCGGACCCCGTCGTGGAACACTCGTCAACGCCTTACGCATAGGAGACGAGAGAGATGGACAAATTGTTTTATGTTATAATCGTAAGCGACCTTACAATACAATCCAAATACTTACTTTCTTTTTTTTTTAGACTGCATTTGAAAAACTTTGAAAATGATTGATTTCAGATACGTGCCATTTTGAAAGATTAACCAGTAAAGGACTGGAAAGCGATACCGAATATGATTTTCATTGGACGACTGTGCCTGCAGCCGTAGGTAAGGGTGGACATAACAAAAAAAAACATCGTTTCTTCAATGTCTTTTAAGAAATCGCTCTAGCACCAAGGACCAAGTAGACTAAGTCTTCGTTCTACTACTACTAACTACCAAATGCAATTCTGCGTCCAAAAATTTTCCGAATAATATACCCCGATTCGATTTCGCTTTTTGTTGAAAATTTTAAAATACTACTTTATTTGTTAACACCAACATAATCGATTATTTTGTTTCAGTATGCGCTTTCCCCTACATTATGGCATTTGCCGAAGATTTATTAGAGATACGACTAGTTGCTAATGGATCCTTAGTACACGCAGCCTGCATACCCGGACTGAAATTGCTTTGCGGGCGAAGAGTAAGTACCATACCTGAGAAAAATCGAATAATACATTAACTCGTCCTTCAAAGAATGTCTACTTTATCTAGAAATAGAATCGCAACCGATGTTTGTTTTTGCGCTCATTTGGTGCTTCATTAGTCAACTTTGACATCCTAAGCCTTGCAAAAAAACAAAAGCATAGTTAATGCCATAAAATTGTGGAATTGACTTTGTTTACTCAACCATTATATTTAGGAGATCTAAAGGTTAATTCTTCTTAAATGGTAACTGTCAACTTGGGGGACACTTCTATCTTAGCATCGCCAGGAAACATGGAAAGCCTGCTTTAGTAACACATTAAGTTTCAGGATATATTCTATGTGGCATGCGCACCGGAATACGTGCCTTTGAGTCGGGAGATAGATCCGTGCCTCAGTCTACACGACGAGCTCGTCAGGCAGATGAGCAAACAATGCGGACCTTATTCCCTAGATGAAGATGAGAATTATGACAGGTGACATTATTACTTCGCTATTCATCCTTCCCTTATTCCATCCTAGGCAACATTGCAGACCAAGACGAATATGGAGGACAGTAATTGATTCCCGAAGGACCTGGCCCACATTGACCAGGTCCCGAAAGGTTAAGCAGAGAAACTTCGGAGAGTTCAAAATTAAATTGTCGTCAGAGAAACTTTGTAATTTTCGACAAAGATTTGCTGCTAGCTTTCAGGTCTCGGTAGTTTAAAGAATCCTTGACGAAATAACCTCGATTATTGATCGAGGTTATATCGCATCATGACTTCGGTCACCTTAAAAAGCAGTTTCCTTATAAAACCTTGTTTCTGTTTACAGAGACCCTTATAATATAAACCGCACTGCACCTTCGGAGAATAATTCAGCATCAAGCAGAAGCAGCTCGATTTCTTCTGAACAAGAAAACATTAGACCGCCACTGACACGAATGGCTCCGATTTCACCACCTACTTCTCCCCAAGGTTTGTATTTTTAAATAAGTTTTAAGTAATTTCTCCTTTATGAAGAATGTCTGATGCTGCACAGAAAGGCAAACGACGGCTCAAAAATTTGTTCTGCTGGAATTTTTGACGCGGTCTCGGAAAGACGAAGTACGAAATCAAGCCTTAGAAACTTTCTCTAATTGTTTTTTCTTTTAAGTTCTCCCAGAAAACAGCGGTCGGTGCGTGCGCATCTACAAGATCCCGCAGAGCAACCTGAGCGCGGGAGCATACCAACGACAGTCGGTCTCCGCCGACCAGGTGGTCACATCCTACTTTTCTGACAGGTGAATATTTTAATTTTTAAAAGTTATTATTGTCCATTTAGCTGTAAGACATGATGTGACACTGGAAGTATCTTAAGGTTACGTCATAAGGGCTCTGTTTGAGTCAAAATGTTACCATGGACGAGAGATTGAGTTTACCCACCCTTCGTGTTCGTGTCGATGATTCATAATATTTAATTTAAATTAGATTCTAAGTATTCCCGAACCGACCAGGTGGACAGACAATCTGATTAAAGTGGCCGGAAGAAACTGGATAGCCATGAAACAAAACCGCCAAAAGTGGAGAATTTTGGGAGAACAATTTTGGGTGGCCAAAGGTTGAAGAAGAAGAAGAAGTCCCGAACAACGAAATACTTACCTATGCAAAACGATACGCAGTTGAGGATTAGATAACAAGTCTTATAACAGAAAATTTCGTTCTTTTTCAGGCCAAATAGCATCCGGCAGAGACTAGCAGAACTGAGACTAGACAGCAAATCAAGAGGCGGAGGCGACGACGAAACCTTATAAGTGAAACCAAACTAACTTCGTAGCTTGTTATCGAATACGGAACCAGGTGCACAATTTTAATGTATGAGTAGCTAGATATACAACCGTAGGTACCTATAGGTATTGAGTGTTGGAAAAGTTGACTACACACGACATAACTTTCGGAATTGTAAATATTGTCAACGATAGTCTTAGAAAACACTGTAGAGAACTACTTCCAAAACTTGTGTCGTGTACAGCCAAACTAAAATGTCTAGATAAAAAATTTAATCTATAAAGAATATTATTTTAATGAAGTAGCATCGTTACATGTAGACATAGTACGAGTAGATATTAGAGGGATACTTTTGAATGGCAAAGATGTGATAAACAAACATGGGTGATGTGTAGTGAACAAAACTATATTTCGTAGAACGTATGAACAAATTAGTATGAAGCTATTTTACGTTGACTACTGTAATATTCTATGATTGTTGCAATATTGGAGATTTATCAGAAAATACTTTATAACAATATTTATCTTCCCTACTATTGAAATAAGAATCAGTTAAATATCTCTACAGTTAAATGAATTGCTCTGCACAAAATATATGCTCAATATAAGGGAAATATACTGTATAAACAAAATTATATTAAAAGTAACAGTTACGATGTAGTTGGTCGTTCAATGTTAAAATAATTTATTGGATAAGAAATTTTATGACCTAGCAACAATTTTTACAAAAAATATACAATGTACAGTGTAACTACAGATACTATGTAATTCAAATAAATTAATATTTATAATTAAATGATGAATCTCATGTTTTAATGTAATATTCTAGTCACTTGACTTCAACATGTAAGACAAAAAAGTGATGTAAAATAGTTCTCTTTAGGATTAAACGAATTATGAAGAAATTATTATAATATTATCTTTCGAAAGTCTATTTGACACCAGAAAAGAAGTGCCATCCAATTGTTTGGTTACCTTTCTAGACTTAATAGTATAAAACTGTAATATTTTGCGATGCAAGAGAATTGAAATCTTATTTAAGTGTTAATACAGATTATCTTCAATGTACATAGAGAAGTAACAGTAGTGTTAACATTTCAAATGTATTAATTAAAGTTACCTATTTACTTGTATTACACAAAATCTAGTAGTGTGTTGAATGTTTCGATGTCGTGCGAAAATGTAATATTACTAACCAAAGAAAAGAACCAAACTGATAGTCATAAGTTTAAATCATAAGAATTATTATGAATGCTGATATCACATGAGAATAAAAATTATGTGTGTACAATATGTAGTCATAAATTTTTGTCCAATTGAAAATGAAATATATTGTAAAACAGACAAGTCTTAGGATGTAAGCTTTTCGATAGTAACTAAATTACGTAGACATATTCGATAGCGATCCTTCTTTTGTTTCTTTATTATACTACAGGCCTACCTCTGAACTAATGGCGCAATTATACTTGGTCGTTTGCCCGAATTCGGTTGCATCTGGAATGCGGACAAACGACCAAGTGTAACAGAACGGGGTCGAGTACGCCCGTCTTCGGGTCTTTTTCGGTTTCATGATCCGACTTCATTCAAACTACTCGTAGTGTAATAAATGGATCTATACTTCGAGTAAAGTCTTGAGCACCCGTATACGGCCTAACGACCAAGTGTAATTGCGCCATGAGACGGCACCTGATGTAGAGCTGTGCAGGGCAGTAGAAAGTCCCGAGAGCTCTGTCATTCGCCCGCTGACGTGTCAACACGTACCATCCTACCTCAGGCATTATCTCAACTAAACTGTAGGCCTGTACAACTGTATGTGTCCCAATAATGTATGTTGAACTATTAGTGTAAATAACTACATAATAAGATTGTACATTGTTTTTATAATGTTTCTTAGTTTTATGATTGTGCTGTTTCTAGTTCCCACTTCGACATAGGAGAGTTACGATGAATATTGAGCATAGAAAATATTATAAATGTCTTTAGCAGATTATTGGTGTATCATAAATATATTTTTATTGCCATATCCAAAGTTATGGAAGTACAATTTTATTGCCTGTGAGAGATATTTGAATACCTCCGAAAAAGAAATTATAATGATGTTAAGTAGTTCACAAGTTTATCAAAGATTAATATGTATATTTTAAATGAGTATAAAAGCCGCATGGATATTAATGACAAATGCATATTCGACGCATTTAGTTATAAAATGCATGCGTGTTATATGTATACTTTTAAATGCACATAAATCTAGTCTCAGTATTAGTCAAGTATTTCTTACTAGTGTGCATGCGGCTTTATTTTCCTAATCAGCTGTTTCGACAAAATGTGATAAAGTGTGAAACAAAAAATTAAAATAGCACATTGTATGGAATTAAATTTATTGTTTATATCATATACGTAGACAAAATTAATGTATATTACTATAATACTTCATAATAAACCCGAGATACTGAACAAATAAAGTGTAATATAATGAAAAACAACTGTTCCAGTAACAAAATATACCTACTTATATAATGTAGGGTTTTACTCTGTTATTTTCTCTGAGGTTTTAAATAAATGTCTGTTCAGAAACTGGCGTCTCTTTTAATTCTATCCTATAAATACACCTAACATTAAAGCTAAGTAAGTCATCCATAAATCTAGTCCAAACTAATTAACACAATATAATAAAAGTTAGGCTAAGAACTGCACTTAATTGTAAAAATAATAATAATAATAATAAAACACTACAATTAACTATAAAAACTTGGGCTGCTGCTTCAAAGCAGTTATGTCTAAAAATCGAGGCATCTCACCTGGCGTTGGCGACTTAGACGAAGGTGGAACACCTGAAAAAACAAACTACATTTAGACAATATCTCTACCATCTACGACAAAAATGTGTTGACTCATTAGTTATACCTACTTATTACACTAACCACGAGAAACTGAACACAGATAAAATCACATAGCATGAAAACTCGTGGTAGCTATACCAAGGAGGGTGCAGCTGGCCCTCATTATTCTCTAAGCCACTGCTTTACATACCTTAACTCCGGTGATAGCCTTGTTGTGTGACCGTTGGACTGCCAAGTCATAGGTCTCAAGTTCGAACCCAAGACACGCACCGGTGACTTTTTTATTTTTGTGCGTATTGTATAATTATCACTTGATTCAGTGAAGGAAAACATCGTGAGGAAACCAGCATGCCTGACAGATATTTCTCGACGGCATGTAAAGCCAAGTCAGACGCCCATGGGCGGTATAAAAACTCTCGACATCAGGTTAGGCACTAACCACACGTAAAAGAAAGAGTGGTATTTCTTCACCAAGAACTACACATCCGCAAAATATAAGCAAATCCCCCATATCATGTTTTATGAAACAGGATGGCATACCTTGTAACAATTTATGCCTTTCCATATAATTCCTAGTCGCGAAAGACATGTCGATAGGCGCATTCGCAGGCCTGGGCGACGGCCGCTGTGGTGCTGCTATAGGAGGCCCGTTCTTCAGATACTTGGCAGCTAATTGGTTCATTTTCAGGCTTGTGTCAGTGGACGTGTAGATGTGCGGTTGATGTAGCCCGAGGGGATCGTCGCCGAATTTAACTCTGAAATTATGAATTAAAGGAAAATTCAAAGCAGGAATTTAAATTATGCTTATTGCTTACTTTGACATGCAATAGGGCCTTGGGCACTTTTCTGTGAACTCTAGGTATAAGATCAACAGCATTAAAAATTATCTCAAATTGTAACTTATAATGATGTAGAACTTTTAAAATGAAGTATCATTATAAAACAACAAGTACCGTCAAAAGGGGTGAATAGGAACGCAGGGGTGAATCAAGACAAAACTTTGAAAGGGATTTTAACATTGAATTGATATGATATGGGAAGAACAAGTGCCTCTTGGCTTCGTTAACGGTGTTTTTACACCCTTTATGTCACTCTATTCTGTGTTGCATTCCCAGTAATTAAATTCAAAACTCGATACCTCCAATTACCTTTTAGTAACACTAACATTAGTCTTGTCAATCTGCATTTGCACAGTCTGCACCTGTTGCCTTGTGTTCCTGTATAGAGCACTGGCTGAAGACGGCATGTCTGAATCCTGAAGCATGCCATTGACATGAGTCTGAAAATTATAACAAAAAACTATTTAGAAAAAACAAGTTTGACTTCAAATAGTAGGTGAATAGTGTTTGGTGTTGATGTTACCATAACTTTGTTGTAATAGGTCCATCCAACATTAGATTGATCGTCACTTCCTGCTTCAGAACTGAAAATAAAACCATAACTTATAATCTAATAACTTTGCGGATAGTTCTAGAATGTCACAGAAGTTAAAACGAGTGTGTGGCGATTTAATAGAGGATGTTACCGTTGGCAACAGTGGAGCGGAGAAGAGCTGTGCAGAATCGATCCATCACACACAGACAAGACACGAGAAGTGATGGGAATAAACAATGTGATTGATTGATTTGTGCATGTCTCCCCTCCAGTCCATTCTCTCTTGTCTCCTCAGTGGAAACACACCCTGAAAGGGCGCGTGTTACATAGCAGTTTCTTCCGAATTAATGGAAGTGTAAAAACACATTGAGGAATGGAATTGAGAAATGGAGAATTTCAATTGTATTATATTTTTACTTCACACTTTATTATTATTTTGAGGATGATAAACTTTTTAATTTTCTTTATTAAAAAAACGTTGCACTTTCGGATTTTTCCTGTATTGTGGGTTTACAAACATTTAAACTCGCATACACAAACAACCAGACCCCAGAACAACTACCTGTAGGCCATACAAATACTTTTTCCGTGTGGGAATCGAACCCGCGACACGCAGCGCAGCAGCCAATAGCTCAACCGCTGCGCCAATAGCTCAACCGCTGCGCCAACCGTGCCGTCAATATGGAAGGTTATGATTTAATTTGTTAGGATTGAAAGGTTTTGAGAGACGTGTTGTGGCGCAGCCGGCAGAAGCCTACGTCCACCAGTGGACTGTGATAGTCTGAGTTGATTAATTGACGTTTTGAAATATAACTATGATATCACCCAAGAGTAATGTGGTAATGTTGATTAACTCACTCGCTATAATCTCTGATATCCAAATACAAGCTCTGCTCAGGTGACATGGGAGGTGTGGTAGCATTATCTATCTGAACATTATACAAGCTCAATTCATTCAATGTTTTCTCCTCATTCATAGCAGGTTGGAGCATACATCCATTTGTTGCATTTCCTTGGGCCTCAAACTCCGCCCTCATGGTTTCACCCACAGGAGCAATACCATCCAAAAAGTTTGGATTAGGAGACTGTCCCTTAGACAGAACCTCTTTTATACTTATTTGGGACCTGTTACAATGTATTTGAGCATTGTCATTTGTTTTTAAGATTTCTTTGTTGATTACTGTTGAGGTTCGGACCATTTCAAAGCTGGTCATGACTCCTATTGATATTTTGTGCTGTTCATTGCCAACGGTTTCAATAGCTACATGTTCAGTTGTATGAGATTGCGTAGGTACTTGAGTTTGTTGGCTAGCTGAGATGAATTTGTCTACTTTCTCTTGCAGCAGTTGTAACTGTTCATTCTGGAGCTTAATAATCTTGAAAAGATCAGATACTGTTGGTTCTCTCTTCTCCTTACTAATATTTGTCTGTTTTTCAACCTCCATAGAGTCTGACTTCTTGCTCTGTTCATATTTTTCTATAGCCCATGTTTTTTTGTCAACAGCATTCATTTTTGGACCAGCTGCCTGGTGCATGTCACATGTGTTGTACTGGTATTGTCTAGGAGATGGTGTATGGCTGCAACAAGAGCATCTGCTGGGTGGTGGGGGCAACCTACATGGACATTGATCATGCCTGCCAGCATTTTGATTGAAAAAGTGAGGCCCAGGCCTGGCAATGTGATGCTGAGGTGTTTGTTCTTTAGACATGTAGTTTGCATTCGGGGAAGCAATCGGTTTAATGCAATGGTGACAACTACAGTCCAAATTAGTAAGACTAGCAGGCTGTGGCACATTTTGTTTCACATTTTCAGGCAGACTAAAAGCTGCCATTTGCATTATTTCTTTTTTCTTAGTGAAAGGGTCATTTTCCTTGTCTAAACTTAGCTTGCTTAATTGCTTTTGTACAGGATTCATATCTAAATGGAATTTGTCTAAGTTATCCCTTTTTATAAAGAAATCATTATCCTTGATATCTTTGAAAAGTACATTTGGAGGTTTCAATGATTTATTATCCATGGAAGTTTGCGGCTGGGAATTACTTTGAGCAATATATTTTACTGTATTAGCTTCAACAGTGTTATGATTGATATCTGCAGGCTTAAGAATAGACCTACTAAATGTAGGTCTTCGAGGCTCGTGGTAGGAAGCATCAAGCATACTTAGTTCCAAGTCATTAGACGGCGACCAGTCTGACCCCTTCTGATAGCCTGGTAATGGAGTTTTGTTCATTATTGGGTAAGGGGAACTATTGCTACATTCAAACAGTTGCACTGGGTCATTACTATAAGGCAAAACCTTCGGTTGACTATACAAATCTGGTAAGTTGGCATGAATCTGCCTTTCAATAAGTGGACGAGGTGAGTGGCACTCACGCTCGTTCATGTTGATTGATTTAAAAACTTTAACGGGGCTCTCAAATCGAACTTTCTTCATTAAGTCCGTTCTTTTTCAATATACGCCTCGAAACTTCAAACAAAACATTAACAAAAACTTCACTATAACATCATCAATAATCACAGATCATATTTGTTTCAAAAATCTTATCAAATATACTAAAAAACCTTATAAAATAATTCCCACGTAAAATTGCACAACAAACTTTTGAAAATACTCGTCTTGTTTATGACATTGACATTTTGACAATCTTGGCAAGGGCAAGAGACACTAGTGATGCGCAACGAATTTGGAACGGAACGGAGCAGGGCAAGCAATACCGTGGGCTAAACGGGTATACGGGTCACCATAATCTTATAAAGGATAATCAAATAAACTTAGTATAAAATTAAATACAATACCCACACTGGGCCCGCTTGGTGGATTATAGCCCATTCTCTCTCATGGAGAGGAGGCCTGTGTCCTAACAGTGGAAACATTCATCATTCTCTTGCCCTTATCCCAATTCATTTGGGGTCGGCGCAGCATGTCTTCTTCTTTCATACTTCTCTATTACTCGTCATCTCATCCGACACCTCCTTTCTTGCCATATCATTCTTTATACAGTCCATCCATCGTTTCTTTGGTCTTCCTCTACTCATATACCCATCCACATTCATACTCAAAACTTTCCTCACAACATTTTCCTCATTCCTCCGCATCACATGGAACAGTGGAAACATTATAGGTTGATTATGCTACGTTTTATATAAATACAAAATAAACTAAGTCTTCAAAATAAAAATGCATTGTTTAGACAAAGGTAGAAAGGCGGTTTGTTTCTGTTTTATTACAGTCATTACAGGCAAAAACACAAGAATAATGCCTGTACAGTCCTTTCACAGTTACTTTAATTCTGCATAAGTAAGCAGCGCCAGCAGCCCGAGCAACCTCTCACAAGCGAGCCCATGGGATTCTAACGACAGATGTACATACATACGTGCGGAACGTTACGATTTGTAGTTAACGATGTGAGCGAGAGTGAAATATTGAAAACACCATATCGACACCGGTTGAAGACATTGTGTGTTTGTATAGAAAAATAAAAAAAAATACCCAAATTAAGAAAACCGGTTCAAAATGTTCTTGATGTGTGGGACCGGCATTATAAATCATAATTGCCTTATGCAAAAAAGTCTTCTCTGAAATCAGAAATTTCAGCGTGGCAAGAATATTATAAACTTCAAAGTAGAAATAAAATATTTTTGTTTTGAGGTTATCATACGATTCTCTCATTTTCATTTGTATTCGAATAAAAATGAATGGAAAACTACTAAAAGCGTTTAGCCCTTTAGTTTCAATAACTAGATCAAAAGGCTATAAACCGCCTGGTGGAATTCGATATCCTGGTGGCATAGTTTATTATCCAAGGTATAAGAACCTTCAAAGGAACTGTATCCCTATTCTCTGATGAAATATTCTATTTCTTACGTCTAATTATGAAACCTTTTCAGATACCCTGATCACAAAGATCCAGAAGTTACACCAGCCAAGTTATTCAGAGTTGAAAGAATCAAACCCAGCAAACACCAGACTCACTTTCTAAAAGATATTCTACGGGAATTTAACATTTTGGAGGAAGTAAGTGGAAAATAATAGAATAAAAAAATACTAAGCTATCGAAAAGAACTTGAATTTATCACTACTCAAATTTCCAACATGGTGCCAAGTTGACTAGAACTATGCATAGACCTAGAATTTATGGAATGTGTTATATTATGTGTAACATACTTTGGCTGTGACCCAACTAAGTAACTCCTTTAAGCAATATTAAAGATAGTGAGCATTAACTAGCATGTTTGATGGTTGTCCTGTTGTCCATCCTATACATGCATAATATCTAATATCAAGTTTCTTTATAAATACAAAACTGTTGCTTATAGTGTAGTGGAACCCAATTCATCAGACAATAATTAATAATTTGCTTTTACAGTGTAGAAATCATGTTGCCATTGTGAAAAATATACCAGAAGTGAACTCAAAGCTTTGGAAAATTAAGCATTTAATAAAGGTTACACCTATTCAATTCCCATATGGAGAACCAACCAAAGATGACATCAACTACACCCTTCTGAAGGAAAATGGCCAATGTTTGGTCACCAAGAAGTTGGTGCCGAAGCAGGAACAAATTGAAGCCTTGGAACAATTTGAAAATAGTAAACAAAAAATGGATTCAGATACATTGAAAAAAGATTTAAGACATAAGTGGAATAATGCATTTACTGGAGGATTTTAAAGTTAATTCAGTGTAGATTAGTTAATTAGCATATTATATTAAATATTAAAAGTTATAATTTAACTTATTATTTCACCTAACTTATTAAACCAAGGTAGTAATTATAAGTTTTTCAAGTAACTGATTTATTTTATAGCATTTCATAAAATAATAACAAATCATGTATTTGTTTTATAACAACAGTCCTTTATTTAAATCAGCATCTCATCTAGAACTAAATTACTACATACATATTTACAAAACTTATACAAGCATAGTTCAATCATCATCAGGTTTATCAACACTCTTCTTGTTCAATAAGTAGTTAAAATGTTCAGGAGTTTTGAAGTAATTCTCCAATATTATCCCATGTTTGTTACCAAGATCAAACCTAGCATCGCCCCATGAGACCACAAAAGTAGGATTCAATTTTTTAAAGTCCTTCACATGGAATTTATGTTTACTTATTCTATTGAAGAAATGACCTCTGAACACTGCAACATATTCGTCGCCATCTTGATACAACCTAATGACATATTTTGATATCAATACTTTTACAGCGGCATGTAACGCAATAAATGCTCCAAGATAAACAAAACACTCCATAGGGCTGTTAGCAATGACTACATTGTCACCGACTGTAACAGGGGTATACGCATCAGTTTTATCATAAATATTAGTAGCATAGTAAAGTGTGCCGGCCCCAACTATAGATGTTGATAAGGTTAGATATGCCGAAGCCCAGTTTATTGCTGTATTCATAGGTGCTTTATATATGAGTTGCCATCGTTTGGACATGGCGTCCTTTTCTCTCCACATATTCTGGGTTTCCATGAAACGCATAGGATGACTTGAGACATATCTAGCCGATGTTGTCTGAAACACTTTAAATTGTTGCCGTTCGGCTAAACGTAGCAATCGTATACAGTTCATTTTGCTGGCACTTTTTTGACTATCGGCTTAATATTTCAGCAATAATCAAAGTTCTACTCAGTCATTTTTTTATTTACTGCGGCTGGGCTGTTTATTTTTAGAGGTTACTATTTTCTGACAGTTATAGACTACAGTGACAGTGACATGGAAGACAACAGCTGAAGTTGAAGTTGCGTTCAGAAACGTAATTTTTTTCTCGATTACGACAAATTCCAAGATCAATGTAATGTTTTTACTCATACCTACGGAATGAAAAAAATATGTATTCTTTGCGTAAATAAATAGTTCATTATAGCATTTTGACCCAAAATTATTTTTCATACTTAGTGAAAGAGCACAATATCTTTGAGACGTTTTGGGTCATGAGATGAGTATGAACGTTGATGAACAGCCCGTTGTTAGTTTTTAGGCTTTTTTCAAAACTGAACGCGGAACTCTGCCCGAAACTTTTCGTATTATAATTTTAGCATTCATTCATTCATTTTTTTTTTTTCATTTTTGTTGATTTTTTCTGCCTACTCAGCTATGATAACTGACTCAGAACAATAACTATAGCTGAGTAGGTAGGGCCTGAATATGCTTCCTGAAAAATATGACGTTCTGTAGCTTCTGCCTAACCCCATTGAATAGAGGCGTGTGTTTATGTATTTTTACAGCTATACTATACTTTCTTTAGGAATTTCTCAGTAGCAGCCAATTGAGTTCGGATTTGTGCCCGGTTTATGGCACTAAGATCACCCCCTATAACATGGAATTTAAATCATAACTAGCGAAATGTGGGTGTACCGACAAATTAGGTACACCTCTGCCTAACCCTTCGGGGATTACAGGCGTGATGTTACTAAACTTCACTAAGAAAAAAATATTAATATTGGTGTAGGTAAACAAATTAAACAATGTATAAAAATGTATATAATTTATTTTTAACTTGAATATTCGATTCACGGAATAAAAAACAGTACTCAGATTTGTATACAAAAACGGTGCATAATATATTGAAAACTTACATTAAGTGAATAAATTATATCCCGTGAAATAAATTCAACATAATGAAACAACAAGTGATAAAATATAAGTTATTTTTGTGATAGTTATAAATATGACAACTCTTCTTATTAGAATAATATGTTAAATAATATTAATAGTTCATGAATTAACATTTGCAATTAATAGCTAGTAATTTCAGTCCCTGCTCGTCTGGAAACTTGAAAGAGAGAACTACTATTAAAACTGAAACTTTATTTTAGTTTACATCTGAACACCTTAACATTTTCTAAATATACACTAAACAACGAATAACTAGGTTTAGTTAGTTAATTATTTAAATTATGGACAGTTGAACTAAAACAAAGTGTACCTAATTATACCTTGCCTTACTCAATTAAATTCCTCATTTATTAAGATTCTTTTTGCATGTGTCAAGAGTAATCTGATCACATCAAGTTGGCATTTGATCACGACAATGTTCCTTCTTACGACAAGAATGTCGATGTTGAACAGGTAGTAGATCTGCTACACATACATTCGGGTCAGCCTGTCGGTATAGGCCGGGCAGGAAACTCGAAAATGCAGCACGAAGGCCATGCGAGCAACATAGAGGTCAACACTTTAAGACTAGCTTTAATTAATAATATAACGAAACTATTCGACCAAAATAGATCAGTAAATGGAATATTGTATATAATAACAAACCTGTTATAACATCACACACACAGCCAACGCCGCTATATTACTTTTGGCTTAACATTTAATTAATTAAGTAGGTTTCTCAAAAACTATAGTTTTTCTCTATCGTTTTCTACGACTATTTACAATAACACAGTAACATAAATATTTTCAGGTAAATCTTTTATAGCTAACAAAAGTATAATTCCATACCTTGTGGTTTCGACGTATTGAGATCGATACATAATAAACCGTAGTCTATTGCTTTTGTTTATTAAATATCATAGATTTATGTTTTATGGAAAACGTCGAAGTATAGGGCCGGTTGCACCATCATCCGCCTAATTTTCCTTGTTTGCACCAGAACAACACTAAATACTTACATTTCGTACTTAAATAATATAAATCATAGTTCGATTTCTGTCAACCATGTGGTGATAAATATTTTTAATGGCCTACAATCTTGGTGGAATAATTTTGAAAATCAATCAGTGACAGAATGAGAACACAAATGATTTCCTACTATAAGTTACCATTACTCGAGGTCAATATCCCGCAACTCATTGACTTAATTTAAATCACGTTGAGCCTATACTGTTGTTGGAAAAACTAGGATTATTTTTTTCTACATTTACATTATTTTTACTACGCGGCCCTTTCACTGGACTATCTTTAGAATTTTCGTATTTAGAAAATAAGTAGTGGGCAAACGTATCGTCTTTGCCCACATCTACTTCTTTTTGTGGCACATTTTGATTTTTCGAATAATTTGATATACTATTACTAGCGTTTTTTAAGAGATTGGTTTCAACATTTTCGTTATTTGGTTTGTAATTCCTGGTATTGCTTTCTCGTTTATCTTCGTTGTCTGTAGTGTTATTGGATTGTTGTTTTCTTAAGCTCTCTGGCAGTGCATCAGATTTTAACTTGACTAGAGTAGTATTGACAACAGAACAATCAATTTGCATCAGTGTTACATGATCGTTCATTAGAGAATCTGAAAATTAACAATGCTGATTAGGTACAGTACTTTATTGTAATTTGAACCTTCTTTACTGTTGATAAAATAAGAAATTTGAAACTTACCATTCCCGCTCCTAGCTGGTAAAATCAATGCCATTTTCGGTGGTCTAGTAACATTATGTGATACAGCAGGTAGCAATAGATGCTCTCCTTTACCAAAGCCCACAATGTAGAAAGTATCATCCCGCCTATGTAAAGCTTGAAGTAAGGCATTCCATTCACCCATGTCATCCATATTGAAATCATTCACAGCTTTCCTCATTGGTTTCCGGTATAGAGTTTCATAGTCGATGACTGCGTTTTCTGCGAAGTCTATTTCTTTATTCCTTCTCAGTCGCCGTATTCGCGACTTATCTTTGATAGTTTTCACTTGATTTCGCACGCTAGGGATTTCAACGAGATTGCCGTCTAATTGCATTTTGTTGAACAGTCTGTAAGTTTCTAACAAGCCGCCTGGAAATTGAAAAAAAAACTCAATTAGAATGAACCTACAATTATGTAAGAATGATTAGACAGAATTCAGAAATATGGCAGTAATACTTTTTCGACCTCACTCATGTTGTTTACAGTATACAGGGTGTAAATGGACCCTTCACGAAGCCGTCAACCAAGCATTATGTACATCAAACTTAGTAACTTTACACAAATTATTGCTGGGAAACGATATTTTTGGGGTGAAAAATCACGTTTTACAGTGTAACGCAGTCAAAACATTGTGTTGATGGCTGGATTGAATAGTATGCGGGTCGTGGAGGTGTCTAAAAAAAAACTTTTAAAAAAGTTGGAACTTTGACCCCTAATATCTCCGTGACTAGAAGGTGTGGTCTAGACTCTAGAACAAAAAAATGATCGCAATGACGGGGAGAACAAGTGGCTTTCGGCTTCGTTAAGGGTCATGTTACACCCTTTATGAAACAAAGCCAAACAGTTATTGCAAGTAATGATCGAAAATTCCATCGGAATCTTGAGAAGGACATAGAGTAATGTCTGTACCAGAAAATTAAAACGAAACTGGAGCTTCACGACAAAGATATTGAGTTGTCAAAGTTTACCATTAATCTTTTCTTCACTAAGATAAGGTTGCCGTTTCTTCCTCGGCACATCATACGTCCAGTTCAACGTCTTCCCGCCGCCGATCCATCGGTTCAGCTCGCCCGCTATCCGTATGCTCTCTGTCTGATTTATATTCACGAAATCCGTCGCTTTCACCGTCGCGTTCTGACAGTCTGTTACGTATGTACCGTTGCTTATGTCATCTGTAATTAGTATTCGGTTAATTTATATGTATTTTAGGTTTTATTATTACTTTTTATTGGGTTATTTCACTAGGGTTTTATTTTGTAGTGGCCAAGAGTCCGGATTTGTGCCCGGTTGTTGGCATAGCAGCCTCGACCCTATATCACATAGGACTGGCGAAATGTATATCACCGACGCGAAAACGGTTACCACGTATTCAGGACATCATTCTGAGCCCCCCCACATAGAAATATTTCATCGGTTATTAAAGCTTGTATCAAAATAACTTGTAACTAACATAGTTTATAAGTTTTATTTTACTAACCCTCTATGGATGTTGCTTGTCCGAAATAAAAACTATTTTATTTTATTATTTATATATTTAAAAAAAAAAAGTTGTTCCATACATTTTGACCGTGTATTTCTAGGAGGTATTTTGTAGGAAACAGCGTTTTTTTTTAATAACCAATGAAAAATTTATATGTGGGGAGGCTCAGAATGATCTCCTGAATACGTGGTAATCATTTTCGCGTCGGTGGGCCTTCCACCTTATATACTTCTGCCTAACTGTTCAGGGATCACAGCCACCTTGCTAAGTAGTTTAAGTTTTACGTAATACCGGAGGTGACATAACGGTTTTTGTAGACTTCCAGTTTTGCATAGAAATAGCTATAAATAACTTGTCATTTACTTGGCTCAGACATTTTGACATTTTCCAAACGACTTTTGTATAGGTCAAGTTTACAATGTGAAGGTTGCTTCACCTTTGAAATCAATACGTACCTTGTGGCATGTGGATAAGGTCGATATCGAATTGAACTACTGAAATTTTATTTAGAACTTGATGATATTTCATTACAAAAGCAGTGACCTATGTATACTACTTTATAGTTTTAAGACTTATGGCGCTCAACTATTTTCTACATTTATAATTATGAATAATATTGGTAAAGGGTACACACCATTCGCAATATCTACAGCGGTGTCCTCTGACCACAACAGATGTCTCGTGTGATGTGGAGCGGAGGGCCCGACAAAGGGCTTTGAGTTCCACCTTCAACATAAAACAAACAAACGTGAGGAAAGTCGTAAAACAGTGACGTCATTAGTTAGAGGTTCGTAATAAAATAAGGAAAACTGACGTACTTTTACTGCTAAGTAATTGTTAGGAAAACAAACTGTGACTCATGATGAACTCAACTTGTTTTTTCCTGTCATGCATTTTCGGATATTTTATAAATTATTCAAAATTGTTTCACTAATTAAAAATCTGCTTTAAGAGGGTAGACATGACATTGAAACATACTCTCAAACGATCTTGGTACACATAGTGTTTAAAACACTATGTACACACGGGAGCACAAGAAACTGTACATTTCCAGTATAACTTAGCCTCGCTTTGTATAGATTTCCTATACAATGAGAGATCCGCATACACTGTTTAGTATCACTTGATTGGCCTTCGAGCGTACAACTCTTCACGGTTGAAATTCACTGTGAAGGATTTTCATTTGTGTACCAAGACTGATTTAGAAATTAAAATTGACGTGTCTAAGGTCACGAATAAATGCGTTTAGGTACGCTGTATTAGTTTTCAGGAAAGTCATGATAGCAATCATATGATTGCTATCATGACCTGGCTTGTCTTGGCTTTGCTTGTTATGTTTTGCTCTTTTTTGCTGGTCTTTTAATATTTAAGGGGGGAACGCCAGGGTAGCCCGCGAAATTCAAATTTTCTTACGATTTTTGCAATTTGTAGGTCAGTGTGAGGTTGTATGTTGAAAAAAATATGATTCGCGACCGTAACACTGATGTAGTTACAGAATTATAGTAATTAAAATCATCAACACAACCCTCGAAGTTCATTTAACCGTAATCAATGACTATTTCATGAAAAAGGGGGGGGGGGGGGTTAAATGAACTTTGAGGGTTGTATTGATGAATTTAATGATTATTATAACTCTGTAAAGCAATATTTTTTACGATCGTGAATTATATTTTAATCAACATACAACCTGATACTGACCTGCAAATTGAAAACAACTAAAAAAAAAAATTGCTGGCTACCCTGGCCCTTAACTTTACGCTCTTGCAAAAGCGTACTAATTACTCATTCTTAATGGTCATTAATAACTGGTAACATTACCTACCCTAAAACATTCCAATTGAGTGACACCATGAATACCATAGCAAATATAACAGCTATGTTCTTCTTAGGTATCAGCAGTGAGCTGTCCAGGAGGCGCGGCATCTGTGGAAACAAAAACCATCTGTATTTCATGACTTGTAATTAATTAATAAAGTATTATAGGTATGTAAACCGGAACAAGGTCAGATTAACACCTGTATTATTACATTGTTTGACCAGCATTATTATAATTAATATCTGTATTAAATTCGGCTGAATTTAGGTACTTTAATGTATGAAATGTCGTACAATTTTCCTGATTAGCAACTGAAATATCGCGTTGAAAACGATGAGGAAAACTTTATATAAATATACGGGGTGGAAGGGACTTTGACGCACAAACGATTACCACATATTCAGCACATCATTCCGAAATCATTCTACATAGAAATTTTTCATCGCACTTAAGAAAAAACAGCTGTTTGTGCGTCGATGTCCCTTCGACCCCATATGACGACGTTGGAACCAGAGTGATCTAGGGCACAACAGTATGTAGTTGCACCTCAGTACTTAGATCAGTGTGACATGGTCTTCACTTAAGTCCGCACCAATTCTATAGTGACATGTTGTGATCCCTCAAGGAAGAAAGCACTGAAGAGCACATAGATAAGTGTGGCATGGAAGAATTATGATTTTTCTAGCCATTGTGTCATAACCTCAGTATTGGTAAATATGACACTTAGATCACTCTGGTTCCAACATCGTCATATAGATTATCAGTTTATAATTCATGTCATGACCATTAAACTATGGATTTGGTAAAACATTAACAGCGGCGGTCTGGAGAACTAAACATCGCAAGACCGATGCTCTACTCAGGCGTGACTCACTCTAACATTTTCAAGCATAAAAAGTTGCAAATAATATTTACCTTTCGTCCCCTCCCGCTATTTTCAAGCTGGTCTTTTAATAATTTATTCTCTAGTCGCAACCTGGCGTTCTCTTGCTGTGCCTCAAACAGTTGCTGCTCCAAAGCAGACACATATTCTTTCTTTTTCTGTCGAGATTGACATGCCGATTCCCTACAAAATAGAAAGAATAGTACTTGTAAAATGTCGTAAGGAAAATTTTGTGTATGAATGTGGATGGATATAAGAGAACAGGAAGACCAAAGAAACAATGGATGGACTGTGTAAAGGATGATATGGCAAGAAATGAGGTGTCTGATGAGATGACGAGTAATAGAGAACTATGGAAGAAGAAGACATGCTGTGCCAACCCCAAATGAATTGGGATAAGGCCAAGAGAATGAAATCTTGCTCGGCCAATGCTAACTTTTAAGTTAACAGCATAAAGCTCAAAAGTCAAAGAATATGTATAGTATTTTACTACTAAAAAGATTTGACACTAATTCAGTTATTATTTTCGTTTTGGAATAACCAGTTTAGTTTTATAAGGAAAATTATTATCAAAATAAAGGCCAAACTAAAAAAAAACAGTTGACCTTTTCATCTCATACATAATATTTACTTCTTTATAAACATATTACATCACTTTCCATCATTTGTAAAGGCTTAAAATTTAATAAAGGCAACAAAGATGTCTCTAATAACATTTTGTTTCTTGAGGGACATAGCAGGAAATTAGAGAAGCCTGCTATAGACTGATGAGTTATCACAGTATCCAGTAGCAGTAGCAGCTGCAGTACGCAGTAGTATGCAGTAGTTAGTCACCTTACCTATTCTTAATCATCCTCTGTTGCTTTTTCATAGCTCTGATCTCAGCTTCACTGAACATTGAGAGGTCTATTGTAGGGCTCTTTGGACTATCATTATCTGCATTAGGAGGTATCACATGGTTTTGTACTGAGTTTGTTGTTGTTCCATTGGTCACAACTGGCTTAGGGTTGATCACCATATTGCTTCTTGGTGAGGTGACCTTAAAAGAAATAATGATATTTTAATCTGAGTAAGTTTGCTGAAAGATTTTCATGTCTGTGATGTAAATAGGAATCAAATTTTGCATGTATTAAAATGGTTATGTTTCTTATTCTCATCACTTTGTTATGAAATAACAGTACAAACAGTAAAATTGGCCTGTTTAATAAATACAGGACTTTCTTTATCAAACATTGCCTTCGGGGATTACAGGTGTGATGTTATGTCATAACATTCCATTGTAACAACTCACGATGTCTCCATTTTAGAAATATAAATACCTGTACTTGATGATCCTTGGCACCATTAAATTTGGTCTGAGTCAGCGGCGATATGGCAATCTTCCCACCCTTTGTGCTCTCCGCCGGGATCACAATACTAGGGGGTTTTGTCACTACATTGGAATTCCTTTTAAGTATACTGGGCACCTTTTTGTGTTCTACTCCTACCATTAATTGAATCTGACCATTCACAACTATTTGCTTATCGTTTGGCGAATTATATGTGTTTTCATTTACAACCTTGAAGTACGAATTTTGATGGTAACCATTTCCTGAAAAAAAAAGCCTATGGTAGATTAAACAATCCTTTGTTGTTGTGTAGCTCCCTACTCTATAATTAATTGCTGATTAATAGTGTTACCAATTACTATGAAGTATGGATTAGCATAAATATTGCTATCTTGATAAAATGTTACGGGTACATAGCCACGACGTCGTAAATGCAATTTCAAACACGATTGGAACAAAAAAATGCTACGCGAATGCAATGAATGTTAGTACGAGCACATACAAGGTCACCTCATATTTCATATATGTATTGTTTTTTTTTATATGTTCTCATGCATATATTCACATATATTGTTAAGATTTATAACTGTTATTTTACATATTCTTAGTTTAAAGTTGTGTATAATATTTTTTTTTTACTTACTACTACTTTACTCAGTCATTATGTTAATAGGTTAATAGGTACTCACCAGTGTGTAACTTAGAATAACTGTTGCTTAATTCAGTATCACAGTCTTCAATCTCCATTTTAATGCCCTGAAATAGGACACAATCAATGAAATGCAACTCCTTACAATCAAATTGTTTGCTATTTTATGTAGTAGCATGCTACTATGTTGCTATTGCCTTAGGTAAGGACATAAGTCTTCAGGACAAGATTGAGGTCAAGAGTAGGCCCATTTAATGTATTAAAAAAGTAGTGGAGGGTTTAAAACAAGATGATCAGTACCTTAATAACACCATTTTCAATAGCCATGACAGGTCCATTTCTTTCAGAAGATATTCCATTTGTTTGTGTTTTCTGTAATGGTGGGTCAGCAGGACTGGGAGCTGTGTACAAATAACAATTACATTAATACACCTTCAATTGTAGGCTCAGATAATAAATATACTTAAAACTTCTTTACTTCAAGGCTTAATTAGGTAATTTAAACTATTTATCTCTTTAGTAAAGTTACAACTCGAAATACAAATATTGCACTAATCTGCAGAAACAATGAGTGTGAAAAGTTCAATTTTAATAATAGTTGCCACGATTCACAATGAGTTTGCTAGAGCCTTTTTGAATAATTAATTAATAATCACAACTAACTTTAAGGTGTGTTTGTTTTACTATAAGATTCTATTCTTACATGAACATTATCAAAAGAGAGTCTAGCAAGAATTGATGCAAGTATATATTTAGCATACCAGTTTTTTGCAGGAACAGTTCAATATCTTCAAGGTTCAGATTGCTAGTAGGTTCCTCACTAAAATTTGATGTCCAATCAAAGGGTGATTGAGATGACTGTCTGGCAGAAATGCTACTAGAACTGCTGCAAAAAAAAGATAGGTAAAATTAGCTCACCAAGTCAACAATTGATTGTTCAGTTATTTTATTATGGCATGACATTATAATTATGCATGCCAAAACATTTTCATATAATTGAGATACAAGATTTTCTTTCTACAATAAAATTAAAAAGTGAAAGTACATATGCTTTTACTCCAAAAATTATGTAAAGTCCAGTTTTTAAGTGAAAGTGTCTGAAGCTGAAAGTAACTGAACAACTTACTTTTTGGAATCATCTTCACTTCCTGAATCTGAATTACTGCTGCCTTCTGAAGACTTTATACTCAGTATAGGTGATATTGGCGGCACCAGGATCGGTGCTGCATCAGCCAGGATCTCGCTTGGTGAGGCATCCGGCGCATCCAATAGTGACGTCCATTTGTACTCGTTAGATAGAAACTGATCAAGAAAATCGCCACCTAAAGATACAGGCAATTTATTTGGTGTAGAATGCAAGTGACAGTTCTTATCGGCAGTGATAAAACACGATAATAACTTTCTTGCCTATAAGCGATAAAAACAGTATTCGTGATGCACATGTTTCCGAGAAATCTTTGTTTCTTTGTAACTAATTACGTGCTTTGAAATAAAACCGAAAGCGTAGTCAAGGACACGTGCGATCACAAAATACGTTTGAGGGGTCAATAACATGATTCACAGAAAATTAGCAGCACATTGTTGTTGTAAATTAGCCGGAGCTTAGCGTGAGAAATGAAATCTGAAGTTACCGTATAAACCGTCTTTATTGTCAATCAATATGTCTGTATCCATTGGAACAACAACACAGGACCCATTTAAACGCCGATATAATTTTAATTACTAATTATTATTGCGTAGGAACGAAGAATCACACATCACAAACGCACAATAACACGACGGCGATGAATTTACTTTTTTAGTCTGTGTAATCGATGTTGCAGGTGCATTTGAATACTTTTATCCAAAGAGTAGAATACTTAAACCTGCTTTTATCCATGGCACGAAACTTCGATCAATTTTTTATTTTAATTACCTCATGTATGTGAAATGTCAAACTCGTTTAATTTTTGTGAAAATATTTTTATAAGAAACAAACAACTTTTTATTAAATTTCTTTAATAATTATTTTCTTTCAGAACGGCCCTCAAAGACGCCCAGGCGATGACAACGTTCCATTTGTCATAACAATCGATATGTTTTCATTGTCAAATGACAGATAATCGTTTGAAATGAATTGTATCAATGAAAAAGTCATTGATACAAATTCATTTTCGGACTAAAATTATTTTAAAGTAAACAAAAGTAAAATATATTGATGAGGAAAATAATTCTGCTAGTCCACATGTAATTTTATTTATCATAAAATGAAATCACACAGCTGATTCACGAAAAACGGAACGAATTTAATTTGACAGTTTTCTTCAGACCGATTGATTTGTCGATTCTTGTTTCGATGTATTATTTTAATAATTTTTTTACGCGATATTCTATAATGAAAATATAGAAACGATCGATCGAAATTGTTAAGGTTTCACGAAATAGTTTTTGCTATTACCTAAAATGGGTGTATGAATGAGTTCAAAGCACCGGTTGCGAAAATGGATATGCCTGACGAGCTGGACGATTTCATATTTCGTCCACAGCAGCATTTGGATGCAAAATGGTTAAATCCTGATTTACAGGAAGCGCTACATAACCCTGATGCTCTGTCCACTCTGTACAACAGTCTCTTGCAGGATAGAGAAATATGTTTCGACGCCGGAAATGGGCTCGTAAATGGTGCTGGTGTAACTGCTAAACTTGGTGACAGTGGAAAATATTACTGTGGGCTGAGGGTAAGTGTCTATTCTCCCGTAATTTAGTTAATAAAACTCTCGTAAATATTTAATTAAAATATCAGAAAGAGAATAAAACAAAAACATTTGTTTTAACTCACTTAGATATTGACCTGCACCTGTTGTGATGGTCTCTGTGGCCCACATTCAGGGTGCGCCTGCCCACCCTGTAGTGCTCTGTCAGCCGAGGAGGAGCTCAGAATCTCTATACAATCTAAGCCGGTGGCACCTTCACCTTCCCATCAGATTATTGATGATGTGAAGTGGAAACAAGACCCAGGTAATTATTCTGTACTTACTAAAAATAAAATAAAAAATCATGACAGGCATATTGCATGAGGCATATTTTACTTGTTTGCTTCCCTTTTGTGTAAAGCCAGTAATAAACCTTGATGTCCAGGTCCAGAATGTCTGCAAAGTCTAATGGAGGCCCTGATCTGGGAACAGCGAGTGAGAGCGATCAACACTGCCATTAGTTGTCCATTCATATCTCAAATCCGTCGACTCATTGTGTTGTGCAACAGGCATCTTGTAGCTGTTATTAGGTATTGTTCTTTTAATTTTGCATGTTTTTAAATCAAACTGATGAATGACATGCCTTATCACAATGAGATAAGGTTTAAATTCATATTTAGTAGAGCAGAAATTTCATCTATAATCTTAAATTTTGTATTGTTTTCAGAGATCAAAGTCAGAACAAAGAAGTAAAAAGAGTAAGAATAGATAAGAAGCCACCTCATGCAGTCAGTAACAGAGCATTGAGCAATGTGGTTGGCACATTAAACAAACCAGGTGCTGGGAGCACTGAGAGTCAGGAGGATAGTGAGGAGCACACTGATGACTCGGAGAGGTAACTGAAATGTATTGTTTATAAACAGAAATACCACAGTCCTTTCACAGTTATTTTGTAATAGTGATCTTTATTCTCCTACAAATAAGGTGTAAACTTACACTGATGAGTCTGTCAAAATCACAATGATCTTTATTTATTTCAAAATGAGGTTTTAATGGGGTTGTTGTTGTCAAAACTAAATTATCTGTGAAAGACTACTGTATTTTTTTATTGTATTATTTTTGTTTTATATTGTGTGCACATGTGGCTTGTGCCAAATAAATGTATTTTCTTTCTTTCTTCTTTCTTACTGGCTACAGAAAAACTGATGAAAAGAAAAATGTGTCGAAGTTTCCATTCTAGGACTTCCTTTGGTGTTGATTTTTGGTTGATAATCCAATCTGTTCTAGAACAGTTTCAAAATTGCATGTTCCATTTGCAAAACTTTATCATAGTGTGGAAGACTTAAGTAAGAATCTTAGAATGAATGTGTAAAACACAGGATGCATGCATACTGTAACTGTTACAAATAACTTAGTCATTGAAATGCAATTTGTTGCTGTATAATTCATTAGGTTTCACCAAACAGAATGTGGACTTGCACTTGATCCATGTTTTGGTTGGCTTGGTGTGGACAGTATTTATCACAATGAAAAATATTTAGATTAATAATTTGTAGAAGAAAGTTATACTATGACACAGCATTAGTTCAATCTGAAAAATCTGTGGTTTATTAAACATAGGACTGAATTTCTAGCTTTAGTCTCACTTTTCCATATAGTTAATTCTGATTTTTAAATACCAACATTTTTCTTTGCAGTGCCATAGGTCTCGCTCGGGTCGGCGCCCGCGCCGCTCTTCGCTTAGCCCTGTCTCTCGTCCGTCGGGCATGGCGATGCGGCGAAGATGCGGATGTATGTTCAGCGTTACTCCGCGATGCGCTCGATGCGGTACGAGCCCTCCCTGATGCGGGATTGTTCGCGGGCACGGGGGCAACTCCTGCGCCGCGCTCGCAGAAGATTTGGGCTGAAGTTGTTGATAGTGCTGCTAAGTTCCTACATCAGGTTGTGATTGGGTATGTATTGGAATTTTTATTCATAAACTGTGTAATCTATAATAAAACTGTGTATCTATAATTATATTAAGAAAAAGTTGGAAGTCCTTGGAAAGTTTGTGAATCACAGACATCCTACCACCACACACAATATTGCAGTTTTGAATGAAAATCCTAGTCCTGGACTCTATGGTACATCCTGATTAAGAAAGAGACTGCCACACTGGCATGAGTGACAGAGACAACATATGTTCAAACTAACATAGCAATTGTTTTGTTTTATCCACAGAGAAGTAGGTTGTAATGTCCCGCAAGGTGACTGGCGGACCTCTCTTTGCGTATGGGTGGAGTTGTGCGCAAGGAGGGCGGAACTACCCGCGTTGTTAAAGGCTGCTGATGTTCTAGTCACTTTACCTCCTCGACAGAAACGCCAACCGGATAACAGGTAAGTCACACATTATTTTTTAGGAGAATATGAACCTTATGTCATTGCCGTAAAAGTCACATGTTGATTAAGTTGCAGCTATATCAAAATATGACTGACTAGTCTTCTTTTGTTTCAGGATTGTACTAGAAGAATGTACCGCTCCATTAGGACCATTTCTAAGACGAATGGCTAAAGTAACTGCGCCTAATCCTATCCTCAACAGTGAACCAACTACTGAAGTTAATCTTACAGAATTATTCCTCAAGTAATTATTTTCAAAAAGACTTGTTCGAGAATATTGAAGTGTTTCTGATTTTTTATTTTATACCTGTAACAGGTAAAGGCTATATACGAGACTAGCGACCCGCCCCGGCTTCGCACGGGTGCTATATGTCACCGTAAAATTGTAAAAACCGTTAGATTATAATCTATCTAGCGAGATTGTAAACTGTTGTAATTAAAAAAAACCGCATCAAAATTCGTTGCATAGTTTTAAAGATCTAAGCATACATAGGGACAGACAGACAGCAGGAAGCGACTTTGTTTTATACTATTTAGGAAGAATCTTTAGGATAAATCTCTTTATGCACATTAATTATATGGTAAAACAAAATATTTTGACTTTAGGGACTTGAACATCCCAAGTGGTGACGGTTTGATGGGCGTAAGAAAAGCTGGTATCGCCTTACTTTGTCATTTAGACCGACTTGGAGCACCCTTATTACCACCCCTAAAAGGCTTTGTTACTGTAAGTATTTTATTCTATTTAGACAGTATTAAAAAAATAAAACAATCAAATTCCTAAGGTGTTTCCTTGTTTTTCTTAGTGTACAGAATCAGCGCAAGAAGTAGTGTCAGTTGGTTCAGGAGCCCTACATTTGGGAACTCTAAGGATTCAACAAATAGCGTGTGCAGAAAAACTGGCGTTGCTACTGACTCACGATGGTGCTGTGTACACTCTGCCGTATGATACCATGACGCCGCAGCTAGTTCCAGGTAAAATATAAAAATATCTCAGTGTATTTTATTACGCTAAGTTAGCCCACGTTGGCACGGGCGCTTTTTTTTATCACGTTTTCTTATTACCGCGCAATGGATTTCCAACTCCTGCTGTGCCGAGCGTTGCAAATCCAGTGTGCGGTAAGGAAACCTTATTTTGTAAAAGTTCTTTAATTTTTTTTCTTGAGGCACAAAAATCTTAAGGAATTTTTGTACATAAAGAAAAAAGATTATGTACCTTAATGATACATAAGAATGAGAATTGCTGAGGCACACAAGTGCTGAAGTGCTGACCGACGAATTTTTCAATATGTGCTATAATAGTTTTCTCTCTTCCCCCTGAACAGGTCTTGAAAGTAAAACAATCACTCAAGTCTCTTGCCACCCTGCTGGAAAACACTTCTTGTGCTGTTCGTCCTGTGGTGGAGCGTGGTCGTGGGGGTTGGGTGACGATGGGCGGCTCGGACACGGTGATACCGCGCCTAGAGATGCGCCCGCGCATCTACACCATCTAGCTCACCATGAGGTTGTTAGAGTATCTGCAGGTGCTTCGTGCAGGTATGTTTGCTGTTGTGGTCCTATTAGGTTCAGAAATACACAGGTTTACGTACTGGATCCAACTTGGTGATCCTTGTCGCCCGAACGCTGTGTTTTCGATCCACACCTTGACTAAGTCAAATTGACTCTCTTTGCCATGATTTCCTTGCTGAGCAGTTAAACGGATAAGCTCGTCCACGAGAGCGTACGCACGTGTAAGGGAAATCGTAGCGAAAACTTTTTATCTTTTATTCAATACACGATACTAGTTAGTACAGGGTTGAATTTTTCACAGGTTTTGAATAATATCGCGAGATTTGTTCGAGATTAAATACCTTGAGACTTGATATTATCTCGAACTACTCGGTACTTTCAGGATCTGCACTAGTTCTATTGTGCTCAATGCTCTTATTATCTAAAGCTCCTTTTTTTTGCTTTCAGTGCTGTGATAACATCTCGAGGTGCCCTGTACACTTGGGGTCGAGGTGCTCAAGGTCGCCTCGGTCACGGAACTATCGAGAACTGCCTCACACCACAGCCAGTGTCCTTCAATGCACACAATATTGAACGAGTCATCGATGTCGCATTGGGTAATTGAAAGCTTATAATAGTACTATAATATTAGAAAAAATATTGAGAATGAGTTGATTAGAGAAGAAATTATAAATGCGAAAGTTTAGATGGATGGATGGATGTTTGTTACTCAATCACGCCAGAACGGCTGAACCAATCTGGACGAAATTGGCACAGAGATAGATTACAGTCTGGAGTAGCACATAGGATATTTTTTTGCTCACACTTGCACATTTAAATTTCCACACGAACGAAGTCGCGGGAACAGCTAGTTAGTAATAATAATAAGTTTATTGTCTTGGCTAAAGGGTTTAATTTACTAAGGCTTCACAATAGTTCTCAAGAGGGTTAAACAACCGGTAATTCTTATACGAGACGCCATGAAAAAAGACAGTTAGAAGCCCTGTAAAGTAAGCTGAGAATGACACTAACTTTGTGACAAATATTGTTATGCAGCTGCGAATTATGGGATTAAAATCAATTTTAGTACTTTCGGGAAATGATGAAATCTTTAGGATACTATCGTATGGTTTGTATGTTATTGTTGGGTCACCAATTTTGTAGATACGTGTTCTTAGGAGTGTGAACAGAGAGAATTAAAAGGTTCAAAGTTCTGTTATTTATTTAATTTACACACAAAGATCGGAAAGCGCGCGTTGCGAGGTACAAGGCTACTGAGGCTCGCTGCGCTTGCAACTCCAAACAAATACACAATGTGTGCGTCAGCGTTCCTCTACAACATTTTTTGCCCTCTCTAGGTTGGGGCGAAGCTCAAACTCTATGCTGCACATGGGAAGGCGCAGTTCAAGTGTTTGGAGACAGCGAGGGCGGAGTCCCTCGCACTCTGACGTCTCTCTCCGTGTTGCGGATCAGCCGCGTTTATACCGGAGAACATTGGCATGCTGCTCTAACAGATGCGTAAGTTCATTTTCACTTTGCTTTTTGGTGTTAAAAACGAAAATATATATTAAATTACGATTCGATTTTATATAATATGTAACTCACTCATCATTATTCTCACGCCTTATCCCAATTTAGTTGGGATCGGCGCAGCATGAGTTCTTCTTCCATACTTCTCTATTACTCGTCATCTCAGCAGTCACCTCCTTTCTAGCCATATCATTCATCACACAGTCCATCCACCGTTTCTTTGGTCTTCCTCCACTCTTATAGCCATCTAGATTCATTCTCAACATTTTCTTGACTACATTTTCCTCATTCCTCGGCATCACATGTCCATATGTGACTTATTTATACAACATTCAAAATGTTATGTTTACAGAGGCCAAGTGTACACTTGGGGTAAAGGAGAAAGCTATCGGCTCGGTCATGGTAATCTTGAAAACGTGAAGATCCCAAAAATTCTCGACGCACTGCAAGGTATTCTATTATTCCACAAGTAACCCTCGACTTTTTCTACCTTACGATTCTACTAACGCATTCAATATTCTTTAGGTATAAGAGTAGTAGATCTGTCTCTGGGCTCGACTCACGGCGTGGCCCTGACGTCAGAGGGCGCTCTGTACGCTTGGGGCACGCACGAGCGAGCACAAATAACAAGACCTGTGCCACAACTGTTGCAAGTACTCAACCCCGCTTTTAAGGCTCATGGTAAGTTTTTTTGATGCTTAATTTAACAACCTTCTACTGTCAGAATTTTAACTAAAAAAGCATTTGACCGTATTTTGGTTGCCCATAAGGACGTTTCTGGAAGATGCAGGTCTTTTTGTAAGTCATTTCTCTCTTTGTTAATCGTGATGGAGCTACCAATATCCTTGATCGTTTGCAGGTGTCTCTAGCGGACCTGGACAGATTTTAGTATGGAGTGAAGAAAGTCCTAGAGATTTGCCTTCGTCCTTGCCCTTCGTCATTGATTTATCTGAAAGCACCTTCAAGTGAGTAACTAAACTAAAAAGGTGCTTATCTAATTTTCGTCACCATGTAAATAAAACAGTTGCTAATGTAGTGTACTCTTTTGCAGACTTCTAGAAAGATTGTTGAGGATAGTCGTCGAACAAAGCAGCTCAGCAACAATAAAGGAGGTCGAATGTATGGCTATATCTTGCCTGAATTTACTAAGACTACAAGTAAGTTTCATTTAAACTAACCTGCAGCACAAAGATGGTTCTTTTTGGCGGCCAGTTTTACATAATTCCATTTTCGAAAATTCAAGGTGCAAGCCTGGCAGTGTTCCCGCGGCCCTGAACCCGATGACACGGAAAGCGAAGCTCGTTCGTGGTGCAACGGCGTGCACACCGCGCTCGTGGCGCTGGTGGAGGGGCGCGCGGGCGCGGGCGCGGCCACAGCGGCGCGGCGCGCGCTGGCGGCGGCCTGGCCGCTGTTACTGCCCACACCGCAAGTGCGGGCGCATCATCTTATTACGTTACTGCCTCAAGGTGAGGCCAAATTAATATTACTTTCAGCTAGTTTTGTCTCACTGTAGGGTAAAAGGCTACCTTTCTCCTTTTTTAATTCTCTCTATACTTTAGATGTAAATCTCGTCCTGCTATCATCAGCTGAATCTGCCAAATGATTTATATGTATAGCCAAATAATATTATGTGTATAGTTTCCTAGAGGCGTCATGCTATAGAACGAGATGATATAAGATTTCTCACTCTAGCGAGTGACGCCTTTAGGTAGAAAGAGACATCCTTTCATAGTCCCTTTCCTTTGATAATACATCACTGCCAAAAGAAAAGTGATCTTTGTTTACCTTATGACAATGATGCAATTAGGTTGCTCTGTCTGTAGAATAACTATTGCTCCATAAACATATGAACCATTGTCTACAGGATCAGCACCAGCTAGCGCCGGCGCACGATTCATGACAGAACTACTAGTATGGTCTTTACTCGGCGGCGGAGGGTTGCGAGATGCGTTGCGTAACGCGTTACAAGCTCACTCGGTGGACGCGTATAATCATCTACAACTTGATGCGTATGTATTATACAAAGGGCGTAGTCACCTCATCGCCGTTTTACTTTTTCTTCAGTTGCGGCGCTCGATGAAAACTGGGCGAGGCGCCGATTTATGGCATTGTATCCCTGGACATAAATATTGTTTGCCTTATCAGTTTCTTCGTGCGCAGAGACAACAAAATGGCGATGTGATAACTATGCAAATGGTTTTGTTTTTAGGGAATACGATCAAATCGATATAGTCACTGGTCAACGTGGATCGCCCCCTGCAACTGCAGGCGATGACGCTGATACAGTAACAGGTATGTCTTTATCAATATTTTTTAAATAATACTGTTGTTTTTGATCATGCGAGTTTGATTTTGTCATGATGTGTTTCTTTTTTTAGGTTGCACTGAAGAATATCAAATAAGCAACGCAACATCGTCCGATAAAGGAGCATCTGTACCTTTAATGCATTTGGTAAGTTGATTATTCGGCGATATAATGCCATATTTATTATGATTTTACTCTAAAGCCGCGTTGACACGATGAGAGTATGCTCGGACGCAACAGCTCAATACTAATCTATGGCAACTCGTATCGGATTATGGGTTGCCACCATACGAGTTGCGTCCGAGTAGGTATCCGAGTCCACTCGGTCCGAGCATACTCTGATCGTGTCAATGCGTCTTAAAGCGTGAACTGCAATAAAAGGAGATGTTTTGAACAACTAAGCATCAAACATTTTCAGTTAAAAGAGTGTACATGGAGTGTCTTGCCCGTTCTTCTACATGAGATCCACACTTTGGAATGGACTACTAGCCTCATCTTTTTATGTTATTGACTGACCGACTCTTTGAAAGTTGAAAAGTGCCTGTAACTGGTTTGTTTAACCTTTTGACCGCCAGAGCATAAACGCACGCGCGTGCTCAACACCATTTTGTCACATATTTGTGTCGTTTGGCGTACAGGGCACGCGCTTGCTTGTCACTTATATGCGACTCATCATCATCATTCTCTTGCCTTTATCCCAATTCATTTGGGGTCGGCGCAGCATGTCTTCTTCTTCCATAGTTCTCTATTACTCGTCATCTCATCAAACACCTCCTTTCTTGCCATATCATTCTTTACACAGTCCATCCACCGTTTCTTTGGTCTTCCTCTACTAATATACCCATCCACATTCATACTCTGTGACTGTGTAACTGTGTAACTGTGTATACTTATATGTGACTATGATGGTCAAATAGTTAAATTAAATGCTTGAGTTAAAAATGTTCACCGACAATATTTCGTTACCTTGCCTTACAGGTAAAACATCTAATACGCAACACGTCCTGCCAAACGCAGATGCATATAAACGCTATTATGCACGGCAACACTAGCAAGGCGGACGATCCCAAAGGACACGACACCGTCAGCCCCAGCTGTGATCTACTTATACGATTCCAAAGGTATTTTAAGAGGATAGCTTGAAATTATCGATGAATACTATAAACTACTTTATTCGAAGACGAAGTTTAACCACTGTCACGATTTTTTTCGGTTCGTTATAAAAGGTTTTGATGTTCAACCTAACCACATCATAATCCCATAATATATCTCTTTTTTTGTCCTATCCGTGCTCTCTATTTTTTTTTTTTTTATATTTTAAAAGCAGTTCAGTGTAACAAATCTTATCCCTTGATTCCTTCCCTTTATGATTTCACAAACACTTGTTTCTTTCTCTACAAAATAGACCAACTAAAGTTATCAAATTGTCTTCAGGTTACTTTTCTGTGAAGCCATGTGGTCACGCGGCGGGCGCAGTACAAGAGGCGGCGTGCGCGCACTTATAACACAATACATAGAGTTGCTAGCAGAACACGTACAATCTACTCTCACTTCGTTTAACAGAGCAGTACATAGAGCTGATAATACTCAGCTTGTAGCGCTGTGCGACCTGGTGGCTGAAGATATTGTTGGTAAGAAAACAATCATGCGTTAATTCATGAAAGATTTTATTAATGCTTCTGGGGGGTGCCTTGAGCATAATTTGACAAGAAATGGCATATTTATTATTCCTAATTAATGTTAAGAGCACAGATTGTATTGAAAAAGTATTAAAATGTTTCTCCATTCCCAGGTCGCGTTGTAAGTGAGCTAGGCGTCTGGATAGGCGCATGCGCAGCACGAACCCCATGCGCTCTAGCTGACTCAGCGGACTCACTAGTGAAGATAGCACGCGTTTGTGATGACGCCTCCAAGTCTTTGCCCTCGGCTGCCAAGTTAGACGCCGACTTGCTGGGCTGGCCGGGGCTAGTGTCCAAGAAACAACAACTTAAGAGCAGTATTGTTCGCAAGTAAGTAACCTTATTGGAGATGTAATGATCGTGTAACGACGCCGCCAAGTCTCTACCGTCAGCTGCCAAGTTAGACACCGACCTGTTGGGCTAGTCAGTATTAGTGTCCAGGAAGCAACAGCTTCAGCACATTATTGTTCGTAAATAAGTTACCATATCGATGATGTAATGCTATTGAGGTAGCATACCTACATTAAAAATACTGATACTTTAAACTCATTTCTTTTTTTTACCAAGTAAAAAGGGAAATGCACGTTCATTTTATTACTCGGCTGCTGGAGATGCTCCGGTGAATACCGAAATAGCAGGCCGACATCTTTTAGGTAGTTCTTTCCAGCATAGGTTTTCAATGCAGTTGCCCTTGTATCAACTCTATCACGTAAAATAAAAACAGAATATTATTAGCCATTTTTTTTTCCAGGTGTGATATCCAAAACCACACAAAGGATGGCGGTTCGTGGGTCGTCATAGCGGGCCATGTATTCGACGTCGAAAACTTCGAGTGCGAGAGTGCGAGTACCGTCGAAATGATACGAAAGCTGCGCGGTTCTGATGCTACGGCTGCTATGAGCGTGGACCCACATGCTGCGTATCTGTCGAGGGTGACTGAGAAATGCGTGGGACTGTATGCTGATCAGATCTACAGTTATAGGGTTTATGTGAGTTATGTGTGAACTAGCTTATGCCCATAACTTCACCCGCGTTGAGTTCGATAATTTCCAACGGGATCGTACTACCGGGATAAAAGTTATCCTATGTTATAGTCTAACTTAAAAAAAAAAACATCCAAATCCGTTCAGTAGTTTTACGTGAAAGATTAACAAAGATTCATCCACCCTTACTAACAAACTTTCGCATTTATAATAGAAGAAAGATGATATATGAGTCATTTCCTGATTCTTTTTAAATTTTAAAGATTCTATTATCGCTTTCGACCAGGCGAGGTCGGAGAATAGTATGGGCAATAAGTAAATGAAAATATCGCTTATGGTCTAAAGTTAATACTCAAATAAAAAATGAAAAGCACTTTTTTAAAAATAAAGATTTCATTTTCATTTTTACAAACAAAGTTTTTTGGAACTAACGTCAAAATCCTTCGTTGATTCTGAATATTGCTACTTAATCTAGCAGGTTAATTGAGCGTAGTTACAGTTAGATTGTGGGAAAATATTTGCAGTCACTTTGTGAAAATTCATAACATTTTCCATGTCGTGTTTAACACAGGAAAGCGCAGCAAGTCTTCGCACCCACCATATACTATCAACATGCGCGTTCAACGTAGCTGTGGGTCTGACACAGTGCGGGTCACGCCTGGCGCGCTCGCTGCCAGTACAGCAGGCTGAGAGAGATGCTGCCCCGTATGCTGCCGCTGTGTTCTTGAGAGGAGGCCTGCAGGTTTGTGTTGTACAACATACTATCCACTTTCCACTATGTTGGAAACTTTAACTACTACTCTAGTGCCATAATGCCTATCCAGATGGGGACTATCATGAAAAAAAAAAATTTTAACTTTTTTTTTCCTTTTATCTGGTCCTTTTAAGGTCTTCTTGCACCACAAGTAGGTAAATACCTACTTTAAGCGCTAAACATATTTTAAACATCTGTTTCTGTACTTACTTTCTGTCAAATCATTTGTTGAAGACGAGAGTGATGTTTCAATGTAAATTGTGAACTATTTTATTACAACATATCACAGGTCCCACAACTCACAAACCCCTTCGACGAAGAGAAAGCAGAGGCCCGCAGTGGATCCTCTACTGGTGGCAACAGTCCCGCCGGTGAAGCGCCTGTACCAACGCGGACGTCTCGCCCCCCGCGCCCCCCACCTCGCGTTAACGTCGCACAGTCCCCTGCGAGAGCTGAGGCGCTTCTACATGCGCTCGCTGAACCTAAGTTACATGTAAGTATCTTCGTATACAGGGTGTAAGGGACAGCCCTCCGCAAACTGACAGGATGCATTTAGCTCCTTCTTTTGAATCACATTTCACCAGAATTTTTCTCTTTTTTTATCATTTTTCAGTTACTATTCCTTTATTGCAATGTAAAATTACATTCTTTGTACGCAGCACTCAATTAATGAAATTAATACGGCTAAAATAAAAAACCAACAATGGATGTTGAAATACTCTAACGAACGACGCGTGAAATCAGCTGTTCATCGAACTCGTCGTCGCGCTTGCCGTAACGATACATTGCGTTTATGATAATCAAACAAATCAAATTTATTATTTATTTATTATTTTAATTTATTTTTCGACGGCACGGTTAGCGCAGTGGCTGAGCGATCGGCTGCTGCGCTGCGTGTCGCGGGTTCGAACCCCGCACGGAACAAATATTTGTATGATCTACAGGTAGTTGTTCCGGGTCTGGCTGTTTGTGTATGTGAGTTTAAATGTTTGTAAACGCACCCACGATACAGGAGAAAATCCTAGTGTGGGGCAAGGTTTTAAAAATAAAAATAAAATATAATAAATAAATAAATTATTGGATTCCCATAACGTTTCTAAAATAATTTCTTGTACCGGTCATCTTAGTAAGAAATACTGAATTCACCCCGTCAGTCTGCGGAGGGCTATCCCTTACACCCTGTATAGTCTTTTTAGGATATTGGCGGAGTGACGTTACGTAGAACATTTATGTGTCGTTGTGCCAGTAGTACAACCACAGATATAGATAGACCTAGATAACGCGAGAGCAACTACTTCGCGTGCCATATTATTATGTAGCTTACGTACAAAAATCGTAAGTGGCCAATTTCGAACTCAGTCTGCATCGGAGCATAGCGCTAGTCGGACGTCTGTGGGCGTCATGGCGGGGGGTAGGACGAGGGGGGCGCCGTCCGCGGCGGCGTCTTTGAATCGATTTGATTTTCCCATCACTAAATAGTGCTTGTGACGTCATAATAGGTAGTCAAAAAATGGCACGCTTGGTTTTCATACAGATCGTGATACTTGCGTTATCTAGGTCTATCTATATCTGTGAGTACAACATAGATTGTGTCCATCCAGGATCCACTGGCACTACACCTATGGTGGGCGTGTGAAAGGCGCGAGGGTTGCGCACCACACTTTCCTCCTGAACATCCGCTAGAAGAGCTGCGTCGAGCGCTGCTAGCGGCTTTATTGTACCACGCTGGACTGAAGGAGCATGCGCTGGCAACTGCTATGGCTGGTAAGATTGTATATAGCAATACATTCGGTTATGAAAGTTTTTAAACTAGTAAGATAATCAGTGTCAAGAAAAAAATATGACGCATTTTGGACAGATTTGGTCTTGGATTTGAATGCTGTTGTTTGTTCTGTCTAATTTTATGGAATGAGTTACTATGATAAGAAAAGACAAACAACCTAATTGTAATTATATTATAGAAATTTCGAATTTCGAAAAAAAAAAAAAAAAGCTAAGCTTAATTTATTTCAGAAATGGAGAAAGGCGAAGTAAAGTTATCTCCCGCGATGTCTGAAATCGTAAAAGCTGTACAGCAAAGCAAATGGACTTTAATGAGAACACGACAACAGCTTTCACGTGGCTATAAAGAGGTATGATACGCCACACCTCTTTATATGATTCTCACATTATAGAAGACTATGTCTTACTACAGCAACGTTATATGTCTAGGTATGCGCTGCGCCTTTAGAAAGGGCTCGGTTCCTTTTACACGAAGTCCGTGCAGCGATGTCACCAGCAGTATCAGCATTACACTCCAGACCGCCATCCCATAAGGCACCCACTGCAAAGAAAATATTCCAAAAAGTCATGCGAGCAGCCAAGACGCCCGGATTCAGTAAATGGTAACAATAATAGTTCTGTAGCTTTTATTATTTCCTTATTAATTGCTTGATAACTTTAAACAACATTACGATATATTAAAATTTTTCTTTACAGCTTTGAAACTACCAAAGATCTGAGAAATAGACAGAATAGTCTTAGCAAAAGTATGTTCAAAGCCACTAGCAGCCTTCTACAGGGTGATGCACTTCTCATAAAATCATCCATCGCCCAAGCTTCGAAAACGCCCGAAGACGCTCCGTGCATCGTTGTCGAACCTTTGAAAGGACATAACGAAGCGACAGCACCCATAAAAGACCCCACGCTCCGATCTAAAGTTACTTTAAAAGTAAAAGACAAACCCTTAGAGAAAGATTTGAAGAATGCGTCTAATAATGATGACATGAAGCATGAAGGTCGGGGAGACAGAGACAAAGGCGATAGGGATGATCTGTTAGACAAAGACAACGATGATAAAACGCCAACGAACGAAATGTCGATTTCATCGATTAACGATATTACCGATAACTCGATTCTTAAAGAATCGATGGAGAGTGAGAAGCAAGTGATGCTGCTGGCTGATGATCTGAAGACTGATTTGATTATGGCTGATGAGGAAAAGGACGATGATAATTCTGAGAGGAATAAGTTTGTTAATGCGTGGGTTTCGAGACTTGCGTGTGAGGAGAAAGGTAATCCTCTTCATATTTTTTTTACCCATCTGAAACTGTTATTTTTAAAGGTCTTTTATTTGTATGTCCTGGCTTTGCCCGAGGTTTCACTCCCGTGCTCCCACAGAAACCGATAATTTTTCGAAATAAAAGAAGACTCTGTTGTCTCTAGCCGCCTGCCATAGGCAACAAGCCATTCTGACGCTAACTAATATAAGTAGAATTAATTCATTGATATACTTCTGTTTTATGCTCTAGATTTATACTGGTTGCTGGAAGAAGTAACTCAAGAGCAACAAGGTTTGACAATAGCCATTATTGACTTTGTCATGACTGAAGAACCCTGTGATATAGACATACTAAGAAGAGCGTTGTATTGTCAGGTATGAATTCTCCAAATGATTATCAACCTTATTTAATTAATAATAAGGTTCAATCTTGCGTTTTATTGTAAATAGCCCGTGGCAGTTAAATTTCTACTCTAAAGTCTTTAAAATATGGTACAATTTTAGGTGCAAAGAGCAGAAATGAGAAAGAACGGGTACTGCATGATCAATAGTATTCTCAACTCGTCACAGACGATGTCTGATAGCATCAAATACGCGGCGCTCGCCGGTTTATTAGGGGCTTGTATGGCAGACGCAGTCCCATTCATACCGTTGAAACCTACCATACCGTTAACCCATCCATTGATTGGCATAGAATCTGTGATACCGTACTCTAAGTACATGGTCCTACTAGAAAGGTCTAAGTTGATGGATTTTATACTGATCGAGTTGAAAGCGAGAGTTTTGGAGGGGGAACATACTCAGGCGCTGCCGTTGAAAATGAGCGCGAATTATGGAGCGCATGCGTTGTTGAATCGGCCTTCGAGAGCCAGGTAAGATTTTCAACCATGCTCTTTATATCCAGGCATGGTTTTGTGTTATGGTTTTCACTGAAACATATTCTTTCTACCTTAACTTTTTTTAAAAAAAAAGATGCCCCACACTAGGGATTTCTCCTGTATCGTGGATGCGTTTGCGTTTACCAACATTACGGCTCACAAACACACAGCTAGACCCGGAACAACTACCTGTAGGCCATACAAATATTTGTTCCGTACGGGAATCGAACTCGCAACGCGCAGCGCATATTATACGGCAAACTCTACTTGAATACCCAATCTTAAATAATCAACTTTCTACTTTAACGTTATGTAGTCTTTGATGATTTTTGACTGATCATTTTTAATAAAAGTCCTAAATAAGTTTTGGTTGCAATGGAATTTGAACTTGAACACATGTACACACGGCGGCACATCAAGCTATACATTTCCAGTATAACATGGCCTTGCTTTGTATAGATTTCCCGTACAATGAGAGATCCGCATAAAATGGTTTTGTATAGCTTAACTAGCCGTCGTGTGTACAACATTGAGTTTATTTTCCCACAACTTGAATTTCTGAATAAAAATGTACTTACTTGATTACTTAACTTTCAGGTTCTTGATAACGCTTCTATCGCTTCTCATAGAGGGGTGTCAGGGTCCAGAATTGGAGCAGCTAATCAATGGTGGAGCTCTAAGCTCCTGCTTAACTTTACTGAAGCAAATCGGAGGCGATACATCTCAGCTCACATCTCTAATATGTAATGGATTGAAGTCGAAATGTAAGTCAAGAATTATGAAATATTTGTGGTTGAGGTGTCATAATAATTATTTAGTAACCTCATCATCTGCCTAGCATTGTCCCCATTATGCTGGAATCGGCTTCCAGTTTTACCAAATGCAGATGAAAACCAATATTTTACATGGAGCGACTGCCAATCTGACCTCCGTAACCCAGTTAGTACTGAGTAATACGATACCCCTTGCTAAGACTGGTTGTCAGACTTTCGGGCCACTGACTTTTAACGACTATCAAAGTCTACAAATGACAGCCGGGACCAACGGTTTAAAGTGCTTTCCGAGGCACGGAGGAAACTCGGTATATAATGGGTGGTCACCCAACCCCAGAACAGCCAAGCAAGCGCAGCTTAACTTGAGGATTGATCCGAGCGGCTGCTATTATTTAGACACTAGCTCCTCAATTATTTAGTAAACTATCAGGGGTTTATAAACAGTCCTGATCGATTCACACTCCATAAGTGACTTTGTCCTTCTACAACTCCATATGATAAAAAAGTATAACTTTTCTTTCAGCGGATTGTCTGATAATATTCGAAGACGAGAGACTAGGCGCCCGCGCTCGGGGAGCCTCGTTATCAGGTCCAGAACTAGCTTCACTCATGAAGATCGGCACCCGAGTTGTGAGAGGCAAGGATTGGAAGTGGGGCGATCAGGTAAAGATAAACTTTTGTACAACCTAACTAACGCATTCAATGTCATGAATTAATTTTTAAGCACCTTCAAGAAACATGACCATAGTTTTATCTATATGTTACATCCATATTATTAATTAAATTAGAAAAACAAGTGCTCTTTATTGAATAGAAAATAGAATACTAAATATTATGTACACCATATAAACTAACAGTCTGCCTTGTTAGTCTATCGCAAGCGCGACTATGCGAGCATGAGTTCCTGGGTTCGATTCCCAGGTCAGGTAAAGTGTAATTGGGTTTTTCCATCAGGAATTTCTCAGTAGCAGCCACGGAGTCTGGATTCGTGCCCGGTTGATGTCAATTAGCTCGCCCCTATTACGTAGTAATTAAAAACGTAACCGGCGAAAATTGGTGTACTATAAGGGAATACTTCTGCCTTGTTTTTCGGGGGTATATATTAACAGCTATAAATACAAAAAAAAGCATAGACTGACTCAATGAGCCGGCTTTATCTCCATATTCGCATGTGCTTCTAGAAAATATGTCTCATTGTTCGTTCAAGTCAATTGTTTGTTTTAAATCATCAATGGTTTCGTCAATACTCCAAACTTCAATTGTTTCATAGGACGGTGTTCCCGGTGGCGAAGGTCGTGTCATAGGAGAATTGGGCGAAGACGGATGGGTGCGGGTAGCATGGGATGCGGGTGGCACCAACTCCTATCGTATGGGCAAGGAAGGAAAATACGATCTCAAGCTGGCACGCTCGCCGTCACCGCCGCCTTCGGTAGATGAGACTGTGCATGGTCCTGGTAAGGATTGTATGGATGTCTTTTAATTTGAGTTGAGAATATTAAGGAGTGAACGATCTGATTATCTAGGAATATTTAGTTAATTTTTTTTTTTTTAATAAACACTTCTAATAAGTTAATTTCTTAAGTGAAAGTAACATCAATTGGACAAGGATTTGACTATGGAATAGATGGTCAGATGTTTTTTTAACACATCGACTTGATTTTCAAATTATTCTCTCGAATATTATTTTACCCTGCCAGTGATATGAATATAATGACGATGTACTCGCAGACGTTATAATGAAAAGCTGAATAAATTGTTATCCTCCTCTAGCCGCCGTCGTAGACACCAGCGTCGAATGGTGGCCAGTGAGCGAGGTACGCTCCGCCTGCACGGGTGCTATCCGAGCTCTCTGCGCGGGCGCAGGCGGCGCTCTCACTAGCATCGGCACAGTCGCAAGGCGCAACGTGGCGGCTTTACAACGAAGATTGTTGACGTTAGCACATGCGCATTCGACGCCGCCCCCGACGGCCTTTGCTGCGCATTATCATACGGCTTTGGCGTTGTTACGAGGTAAGGAATCAAAGATCGTCTTGTGTTTCTTTCCTTCAGTGAAAAAGTTCACTCATAGGTGCAAGCGTCGACTTGCGAGACAGAACGTATAACGTTCAACGAACACAAACACAACAACAACACATATAACAACGAACACAAACGAAGACAAATCAGAATTATAGCTACAGTGAGTAGAAAATTGCTTTTGTTGATCCTTGCTGACAGTAACTATTCTCACCCGTGATTGGGGGTCATGGTCACAAAGTTATTTAATTTATAGACTAATATAACCCAAACAAACTCTTTGATTCCATTTGTTTGTTTGTTACAGCAAGTGCACAGAGTCTCGAAATGCGTAAGTCTTTGTGTACTGACTCGTGGTTTGAACTCTGCTACAGTATTATTTCGGCTGCGGACAAACCTATCTCACAAGATCTTATTTATTTACAAGTAAGTGACATTTACCCTTTTAAAGAAACCGTTAGTGTTTAAAAATACCTTATTTTTCAGTCTTCGGAATGTCTAACCATAATACTTTCCGCTGCTTGTTCTTTTGGTTACTGCCGTCGCCAATTGACCACTTTTGAGTACTTACTCGTGTAATTTAAACACCATATTATTGTATTGGGTCATGACTAACCAACAGCCGCACCGATTGATCTCGTCCCGGTTGTCATTTCTAAACTTTGACAGTCGTTGGTAGGCAGATGCCCGAAAGTTTGACAACCAATCTTTCCAAGAGTTATCGTGTTCCAAAGTAACTGAGTTGTGAACATCAGATGTTCTAAATACTTCTTATTTCCACAGATCCAGTCTCTCTGGCTTCTACGCCGAGTATTAGTAGAACATACAGGACCTCCCGACTGGCGACGGACGGTCGGCGCTCAGTTACTAGCGCTGATTGGACGACTGTGGCTTGAAACTCACTCGTGGGACCCGGCCTTCAAGCCCAACCACCAAATGGCTATTGGCAATAATGCTGCCGATGAAGAGGAAGTTGGTGAGGTTTAGGCTTCCACCCATTTGCTTATAACTTTGACCTCATAAATGTCAGTCACTTTAATACATTCAGTCTTAGGTCCGGACTCCACAAAAGCGCAGAGGAGATGTGCAAGATTCGACCAATCACAGGAGAGACGAGACACGCTATGTCCTTTTCAACCAATGTGATTGGTCGGTTTCCGCGTCTCCTATCCGCTTTACTCGTCTCAGCTTTGGTGGAGTCCAGGTCTTAGTAACGGTACTGAAGGACACAATAATACAAATAATAATCGTTTTTTGGTCAGCAAAATCTTAAGGTGTGGTTTTTGTATGAATTTTGTATTGACTTTAGAAGCAAATCACTTGTCCATCATATTTTTTTTAGATTTATTGGTCTGTCTATTCGTATACATTTAAATTTTTTTATTTCACAACCAAGCACTTAAAAAGTTATCAATTTCAGACAACAGATGGCGCGCTCCTGCGACGGCTAGTTACACAGGTTCAACGTGCGCAGCTTTAGTACAACTTGTAAGACAACTGCACGCCGCTGCGCAGTGGCATACACCCGTAACGACGTTATTATTGGATAAACTGCAGTTGGCTGCGCAAACAGTACGTGTTGATTTTAAAGTTGTTTTCTAGATAATAAAACAAACAGAGGTATCCATACGCAAAATATGCACTTTAGACGTGGAGTTGCAGACACCAGCCCAATATATAGTACAGTTCAGAGGTATGGTTACAATCAATGGATGCCAAAAATCTTGTTTACTAACCAACAAGGTCTGATAGCCAACTTTATGAAGGAATCCGATTAATGAGCACTGATTTCTTTATCTTTTTTGGCAGGTAACAAGTGACTGGCATTGGTGGCCTCACACTAGTCAAGATCTAACCCAGACGATGAAACCTTCACCACCCACGCTTGAGAATTGCCTTATTGGTAAATTAAACAATCAAAATGATACTTTGTTTTGTCATTCTTAAAGTTCATAACCATAATTACATTTTTAATTCACTACACAATAAATGAAATAGAACTTATGTGCTTAGATATAACGTTGATTATCGTTTGTAGCGGGTGCACTTGGAGTGGTTGGTGGTGTAGAATGGCGTATACGACTAGGACAGAAAGTTGCGGCCGGATCACCGCCACGCAATGCAATTGTAACGCAATTGTCTCCTAGAGCGAAGATTACTTTAGTACATGATGATATGACTACTACTAAGGTGAGTTTCTTTAAGCAGGTAAACTTCATGAATTTTCCTAAATTATCATTACAAAGATTTGGAGTAAAAATTTGTAAAAAAATAAACCAATAAAGAAATATGAAAGCAGTCGTGCAAAATGCCTCTTTCGTTTCCTTTCTTGACACCGGTGGGAAAATGATAGTCGATTTATTGAAAATATAATATGTTGAATTGTGGGTATTAAAATACCATATAAGAGGCGACCGTCACTAACACTAGTTGGAGGCTGCTCGCTGTCATTGCCACCACCAGCCTGAATTTACAGACTCTTGAGTATTACGCCTATCATTTCGCGTGCCAATCTCCACGACCCCGCGCCAGCCTCATCCAGACTTTATGTCGAATGCCCATCTCGCCGCCGGACGACATTTCTTTGCCCAGTGCTTAGACGCCACTCGGTCACAGCTTTGCTCTACCTGTCATCACCATGCACCTAACTAGGCGTTCGCTCTATTTACCAATTATCAAGCAGACGCAGCATTCATATTCTGAACACTTATTTTCAATCGAAAATGTTTTCTCATTTTTCAGACTGAACTAGGCAGCATACAAAGTGCGGAAGGCGACCGTCTGTCCCTCCCGCTAGGTGGCGGTGAGAGCGCTCTACGTGTGTGCGCTGCGTTGTTAGGAGCTGGACCGCAAGCTTCACCAATGCATCCGCATCATTTGCCCGGTAAGGATAAGAAAAAAGACTTCGTTTTATAGAATCAGGTATAATTTTGTCCAAAATTAGGTGGAGACAGCATAGCACATAATGACTTCGCGCCAGAATTCAACAGCAAAAATCAGTCCGCCCTATCTAAATTTCGTATTCGTAGTTGTACATATTATGTTTCGAATAAACCAACGTAATGTGACTAAAGTGATGACAACTTAATGAGGAACTTACTTATGCACCTTTTTTTTTAGCTGAACTCGATGTATACGGTCTAAGGAAACAACAAATGGAACTGCTAACATTATGCGCCGTACGCGGTCTTTTAACTACAAGAACAAGACTACGTAAAGTACTGATGCAGCCACCAGACCATGCGGGTATGCATCTTATACATTTTCATCTTCACTAATAATCGTGTTTACGTAAAATTCAACCTTAAACACACATCACATAAAGTTGAAAATCGCTTAACTAATAATTCTAATTAAAGAAGACTGTTACAATCATACTATTTCAGGTAATATAGACAGAACAACAACAGTAGGTACAGAAGGGACGTTACTAAGACGGTTACTGGCGCTAGCCACTCGCCCTAGTCCACTAGCGGCGTCCCACACGCCGCGCGAGCTGGAATCAGCAGCTCTTACTATAGTTCAACAGTTGGCTGCACATGTTAATGGTAAGTAAACTGCATTCTTGTTCTTTTTCTGTTACCGATCGTAACATCATCATATAACCCGTAGAAGTCTACCTGGTGGCCTACCATGACGTCTTAAAACAGGAGTAATTCCAGTGTGGGAAAGAGATGACGCTAGACGACCTGTATAGCTCTGTCTCTCTTGCACACTGGAATGACTCCCGATTTAAAAAGTCATAGTAACCCCCCTGGACCTCTTAGCGATCTGTTTTTGGACTTCTTCCATTGGCGACCTGATACTATCACCAGGTTTGCATTTACTATTCTTAGGTCGTTTATTATTACATCACTAGCTGTTGCCCGAGACCTTCCTCCGCGTGAAATTATTATAAATATACTACTTTCCTATTCGAATCGGATTTTGTTAAAAAAAATCATGGGTTTTAATTTTTTTGCACGGAGCTCTAATTCTTTTTTCTAAAACTAAAGTAGCTTACTCCTTATAACATCAGCTATCTGTCAGTGAAAATCCCTTTAAAATTGGTTCAGCCATTTCTGAGATTAGCCGGAACAGACAGACTGACAAAAATGAAAAAAAGTGTTTTTTTTCTTATAGGTACCGTACATACTTTCACACGCAAGCTGTTATTTTGGATTTACAAACAGACACTTCAATTTTATTTATTTGTATAGTTTATTTTTCTTCAATAGGAGATGACAAAGACCACGAAATCCCACCTGAAATGCCGATAATAGACAAAAGCAATGTAATGCAGATATCTATGGGTCCTTCAACAAGTACAGCTTCTCTATGTAAGTTTATCAACACACATAATAAAACATCCCTCCAGTCGGCTCGCAATTATGTTCGTCTTATTTTATTTTATATTACTATCAGAATCACAGTGAAGAAGCTCGTGGCTAAATAGCCGCACGGATCGATCTTCATGGTTAAGCCGCGCTTGCCTAGGTTGGTCAGTGGACGGGTGACCACCCATTTCATACCGAATTACCTCCGTGCCTCAGAAAGTACGTTAATCCGTTGTTCCCGGCTGTCATTTGGAGATTTTTGACAGTCGTTACCCAGGGGTTATAGACCAGTACTAACTGGGTTGTAGAGGTCAGATAAGCAGTCGCTCCATGTAAATACGCGTATTCAGCTGCATCCGGTAAGACTGGAAGCCGACCCCAACATAGTTGAAAAGGCTAGGCAGATGTGGATGAAAATCTCATTGATCTTTATTCTCTATGCAATGAAGTTGTTTTTGGGTTGCTGCTCTAAAAGGTAAAATAACAGTTAAAAAAAACTATACTCTATCTTTTTTCGTGAACTTTATATTCAACCTTATTTTACAGCAAGAAAAGATCTCAACACATGGGCGAATTCTTCCCAAGTACAACAAGTCATAGAAATGGGATTTTCTAGACATGCTGTATACGGCGCTATTCAGGCTTTAGGTAACAGAACAATTATATTTATCATTCTAATTTAAACTCTACGTCTACAGCTATAAAACTTAATATTCCTTATCGATGTTACTATTCAACTGTCAGTATAGCCTTACTTCTTAAACAATTTTGAACTTTACCACTTTAACTTTAAAACTTATAATTCCTTACAGGTGGAACCAGTCTACCGTCAGTAGAATCTCTAGTCGTATACTTATTAGAACTACCTCAACACGGAATGGACGATTCGGTCTTCGAAGTGAGGCCTTTGAGTGCTAAACCGGAAAAGAAACAGATTCCGTACAGATGGCGCAGTTGTTTCGCCTCTGAAGAAGAGTATGCTCAGTACTTGTCTGACGTCATCACTCCGGGGATGACTGTACGGTGCTGTAAGGCAGTTGAACCGGTAAGTTTTTTAATTAATTTGTTTTCTTCAAGGTAAACACTTTTCTTGCTTTCACACGAATATTTCAACTGTCTGAACACTTCATTTTAAGAAGTTTTTAAATATTTTTGTCGCTTCGATACACCATTAAGTGACAGAGATAGTATAAGACTCAATAGCGAATCAAAGTCGCGTTTAAGTATTTTCTGTTAGAGTATAGTTCCGTTATTGCTTCTCGCGTTTATTTGTGTTGCCTCCTCCAAACTTAATCAGTCGATTGGAGGAGACCATCGCTGACAGGTTATCTTCAAGTCTTCGGAAACCTGTTCACCACCCCAATTTTTCAATTCATACATTTGACCGTTTTCCATCGATGTTTTCCGTAACCTTCATACTCTAATGGCCTGTACCCATTGGCGACATTTTACGTAAGCACATACAGACGGCAACTATGCCGCAGCTTTAGACGCACCGAAGCGCCGACGCCAAGCCAATGACAGCGAAGGGCGCGGGTGCTGCGTGCGATGATTATAATTGCCTTTTCAGGGTGTAAAAGTACCCTTAACGAAGCCGAAAAACACTTGTTCTCTCCGTCATTACGATATTTTTTTTGTTCTAGACCATACCTTCTAGTTACGGAGATATTGGGGGTCAAAGTTCAAGCATTTTTTTAAATATTTTTTTTAATGGTATAACTTTACTTTAATTACCTCTACGACCCCCGTTCTATTCAATGCATCCATCAGCACAATGTTTTGAGTGCTTTCCATCGAGTCCTACCGTAAAACGTGATTTTTCACCCCAAAAAAGAGTCCTTTCCCAGCAATAATTTTTGGGTAGAGTTGCTTAGTCTGATGTACAGAGTGCTTGGTTTGACGGCTTCGTTAAGGTTCCGTTTACCCCTTGTATTATTATATTTCCTATTCGTTATTCCCTGCCGTGCCATGCCGCCAGTGGGCGCAGGCCCTAAGACTGATTGACTGCTAATCTACTAGGTCCATGTGTAAGAAAAGTATCCTTCTCTGCTTCGTTGAATTCATGACGTAGTAAGCTTGTTTCAGTAATTACGCTTGCTTCAGTTATTTTGAGTTAATACGTGTTTTTTCAGGTTGCTTTAGGCGATGTGGGTCAAGTACAAAAAGTTGAACGCGATATAAAACAAAACGTCTTTTTACACGTAAGTTTTGAGTGTTTACTATATGCGTAGTTTACTTTATCGCTTAGATATATGTTTATATGTATGTATGCATTACTCATACTTCATAACTCATTGTTATTAACTCTTATAATTTCTTCTAGGGGCCTCAAATTGATTGCATTCTCTACTTATGTTATTTGATTCCTTTCTCTGTTTTTTGAGAATATTTTTGAATGTGCTGTGACTCGGTAAACGAAGAGTAAAAACATGTAACATGAAAGAATAATGAAACAAAAATGTCTGGAAATACTCATGTTTTTTTTCCCGTCTGCACTAAACATTGGTAACCTCAAGTTTCATACCCTGGTAGCTCACTTAGCCATTAAATTGCGCTATATCAATTAAAACCGGCGACCTATAAGCTGTCAGATTTATAATTATGAAATTAATTTTAACCGGCACGGCGGCCTTAAAGCTATCAGATATATAGTTATGAAATTATGATCAAGTCAAGTTCATAATTATATAACTATACATCTGATAGCTTTAAGGCCGCCGTGCCGGTTAAAATTAATTAATTTAATTTATTTATTTAAAGAGTTTCTTAGTTAAGTTTTGACGGAACCGACTTTACTGCAGATGGGCATTAAGGTGCATCCATACCGAATTTACTCATTGTGGAGAAACGTTTTGCAGGTTTTAGTCGGTAATACCGGTAGTACAAGTTGTAGCAAAAACACTGAAGTTATAGAAAGTTACTTAATATTAAATGTTGCAAAATTTTGCTCGAAGGTGTGGATGCATTTATGAATTGTTGTATGTTACATAATTATCATGTCTTTCAAAATTAACAATCCATGAATCAGGTGGAATGGCGCGGCCTAGGTCGTGTGTTCGGCGTGCGCGCAGTGCATGCTGAAGTGGTATCGGGTACGCCGCCATTTGCAGTGGGCGACAGAGTACGCGTGCGTGCCGCTGTCACGCAGCCGCGGTACAAGTGGGGATGTATCGATCATACCAGCGTTGGGACTGTTACATGTAAGTACATTAATTATTCAGTAATTCATCATTCGTTCAGTAATTCATCATTCGTTCAGTAATTCATCATTCGTTCAGTAATTCACCATTGTGACTAGTATTAATTTACACGACATTGCAAAAATATTAGTAATTAAGGAAGCATGGTAGGTGGTGCCGAAATTGTGCCAGACGTGCTTAACTCAACACATGCTGAAACTCACATCGAACAACACGAGTCTCGTGTGAGTGGCAGCGTTTAAAACCTATGGTGTAGTACCGGACACCGAATTTACTCACTTTCCACGTTCAGCAGACAGGCACAAAACGCACATGAGTGTAGACGTAAAACGTGTTGACCAATGCGAGTGTGAAAATGGTCGACAGACGTCCTTAATTCACCTATTAATAAAAGTGTATTTTATTTTTCGTAGCAATATCAAGTAATGGTCGTGATCTAACGGTGGACTTTCCTCAACAACCTGGTTGGACAGGACAAGTCAGTGAAATGGAACTCGTTACTGATCAATGTAAGTTATCAATTCACAATTTCACAACTTATTTTAGCCGTCGGTGAAGGGAAAGAAGAAATGTGGACTTATAATTTATTAATATAAGTTTGAAATCGCCAATCCACCTTGAGCAAGCGTGAAGATCAATGCTTACGACTTCTTAGTAAAAGAACAGGGCATTTACCTAGCCCTGGGACATTAATAGGCCGGTATTATTATTAAAAATCATGGATTTTTCTCTAAACAGCTGAATGGGGTGAAAGCGCCGGTGGGACTGCAGTAGGTTGGCGCGGCGCAGTGCGGGCTGTTCGCGTGTCGTCTTGTAGATCCGGCGCCGGCGCAAGGAGGTTATTAGATTCACAACCTCATACGTATTGGCAGAGTTCTAGTGGGAATGGACAGGTGAGTTATCGACTTTCATAGCTCCATTTTGTAGTAAGGATCAATTTTATGTTTTCGATCTCCACAAAAGAATATACTGAACAATACAATAGTATCCTGGGTGACTGACATATCGACGGTGGCATTTGAAATGCCGTGACATTAGGCACGCTGTTGGATTGTCAAGTTTTGGCGCTGAGCGGAAAGTTGCGTATGAGATAAATAGGGAGAGATATACCCTATCTTAGCGGATTTTACCCCTGCTTGTCACAAATGCGACAAGTATTGCGTATTAACAAACATCATAAATGTAACTTTCAAAGATTTTGTAAGTTGCGAACTTTTGTTGCTTTATATTGGCAATGAATCCATGTGAAGTATTTTGTTACGTTTGAAGCACTGGATCCGCGTAGAAATGCGCAACGGCGTTCGTGTCCGCCGCCTCGGTTTGGGCGTAGGGGGCGGGGCGCACGGCCCCGCCGCGCTAGCCGTCCGAGCAGGCGCTACCTTCGACGACGCCGCGCTTGCGCCGCTTGCTGCCGTGCCCTGCACGCCCGCCGCCTCCGTGAGAGATAGGCCGCCCGCGCATCTCGCGCAGATACAACTGCTGGCTGATTGTAAACAGGTTTGTGGGTTAAAAATGTTGGTTTGGTTTGGTTTTAACTGTAATGCATTCATTAAATCGCTACGTCTAGAAACAAGAAATGTTCACAAGAGAAATGTATGTGTTCCGAAGGTTTTAACTGTAATGCATTCATTAAATCGCTACGTCTAGAAACAAGAAATGTTCACAAGAGAAATGTATGTGTTCCGAAATGTGACGAAATTGAGCACTAAAGAATTTTTTTTTTTTTTTTGTAAATTTATCTGGTAACGGGTTTAAATAAAAGATGAATGTATGAATGGAAGTTCGTCATTTGTCAAATAGTGGGCTATCGTCGGCTTGTCTTTACATAAAAACGCAAAAAAAAAACAATAACTATTGACTCCTTTATTTTCTCTCTCTCTCTCTCTCTCTCTCCTTTTACCAAAACCTTCAATAATGAATATCACTATGTTTTGTTGCAGTATTATCCCTGTATAGAAATTGGAATAAAACAAAATCGTAACGTGAATGCTGATTGCCGAGTCCATGGTCTCTACATAACTGGCTTCAGACCTAACCCTCTATACACCGAAGTGTTACAGGTAAGCACACAGAATTGTATGCTAACCTTACAGATATAAGGATGTGTTTTGATTGTACTGAATGTTTCAGAGTATGAACTTCGTGGCAGAAGATTGGATGGAAAAAGACAATCCAACGGGAGCTGTATCTGCTGATAATAATCCACCAGCTTTACCAAGTGACTGCCCAAAAGTAAGCATTTATTTAGATACCATTTCAACTAACAGCGGTCATGGCCGTTGCCTGCTTAGTCTAGTGGCGCAAGCGCAGAGTGCTGAGCATAAGGTCCTGGGTTCGATTCCCAGGTCGGGCAAAGTATTATTGGGTGTCTCCTTCAGGAATTTCTCAGTAGCAGCCATGGAGTCTGAATTTGTGACCGGTTGATGGCAATAGGCTCGCCCCATACATAGGACTTACTCTTATAAACATAACTGGCGAAATGTGGGTGTACTACTAGGTACACCTCTGCCTAACCCTTCGGGGATAAAAGGTGTGGTGTTATGTTATGGTCATGGCCGTTTATACAGTATTGGATCTTATGTTTTGCAGGTATACGTATGGGGGTTGAATGACAAGGATCAGCTAGGTGGCGTGAAAGGTTCCAAGGTCAAAATACCTGTGTTCTCACCTAGTCTCAGTGCCTATCGGCCCGTACATATAGCGGGAGGGTCAAAGACACTCTTTATTGTATCGCATGATGGAAAGGTAAGTTTTTTTTTACATTATCTGTCACATACTTTATGTTAATAAATACCAAGAGACCATTAAATTCTGTATACACATGTCGGTCTCCTATAAGTTTTAATACTGAAGTTTTATGTCGCTTCTTCTCAAAAACTAAAAATGCATTATAATTTTAATGAGTGTAAAATTACTCTTAACGAAGCCTCAATCATCATTTTTTTTTTGTTCTAGACCATACCTTCCAGTTATGGAGATATGTCTCCGGGGTCAAAGTTCCTTTTCACAAGTTTTATTTTTTTATTACAAGTTTTTAATGTTATAACTTTACTTGAATGACCTCCACGACCCCTGTACTAGTCAATGCATCCACTAGCGCAATGTTTTTAGTGAGTTACATTGAGTCCTACCTTTAAACGTGATTTTACCTTGGTTTAATGTTCAGAATGCTTGGTTGATGTCTTCGTGAAGGTTCTGTTTACACCTTGCCATCTCTTTCTATTCTAGATTTGCGTTTATTAAACTTTTGTATTTATTCAACAGTTGTTCGCCTGTGGTGAAGGTACAAACGGTCGACTCGGCCTAGGACACAGCAACAACGTGTCCAGTCCGCGCGCTAACCCGTACATCGCGCACGTGCTGGTGCGACGCGTAGCCGTGCATTCTGGCGGGAAACATGCGCTTGCGCTCACTGCTGATGGGAAGGTAAGACATAAACGCAAATCGACATAAATTACGTAATGTTGGAACTAATAAGCGTGTAACAAACTTTAATGAAAGTAGAAAGTGACATTGAAATATAAAATTAGGACATAAAGTTCTTTATTAGAAGCTTCACCGCAAGAGGGCGCTAAGCGGTAGTCACTTGTCAAAATCATCTTGAATGAAAAGGAACAATCAGCGACTAGATACATTAATAACCGCCATTACAAGCAAAGAAATCCATTAATAGCTGAATGAAAGTAACAAACACATAGCGCCATCAATGCTGTATCAATTTAACAGACTATTTCCCATTTAAAAAACGGCATATGAAACTAAACTCCTAAACACCGCAGTCTATACCGCGTCTCTATGGACTCGATGTAATCTATCTACTCTTTCATTAATGCAACCAACAAAGGTTTTGCATAATCCAAACTTTTGCATGGAATGCAGCCGTTTCTTAGTCTGTTAACAAGGACTTTTTCATTCACTAAGAAACAGTTTCTATCTATTTACTGTTTTTGGAAGAAAACTTATTGCCTTTCAATCTCCAGGTTTATTCCTGGGGCGAAGGAGAAGATGGCAAGCTTGGCCACGGCAACCGCATCACACTAGAAGTGCCCCGCCTCATAGAAACGTTAGCCGGGGAACGAGTGGTCGGCATTGCGTGCGGATCCGCCCACAGTGCGTGCGTGACCGCGCGCGGCCATCTGTACACGTGGGGCATGGGCGAGTATGGCAGGCTGGGACATGGCGATGATATGACGCAGCTGTACCCTAAGATGGCAAGTACTAATAAACATACATAAAGAGACGTTTGGTAGTGAACAGTGGTCGGTATTGCGTGCGGATCCGCTCACAGTGCGTGTGTATCCGCTCATAGTGCGTGCGTGACGGCGCGCTGGCATCTGTCTACGTAGGGTATGGGTGAGTTTGGCCGGGTCGGACATGGTGATTATCTGAAGTAGCTACAGCTAATTAAAACAACTATTTCAGTTCAGGCTAAGTTCTTAAATTTGTGTTCATGTTTGTGTAGTTGAACCTTACCTGGCTGGCAACAGTCTAATCAGTCATGCATACAAACCTGCCATTTGCAATACTCCGTGTGGCGACTCTTGAGGAGGGCTATGTCCTGCAGCGGACGTCTTTTGGTTGAAGTGATAATTATGAAGATACAAAGCCTTTGATTAAGTTATAAATAAGATGTTAAAACTCTTTCTATTTTCTAGGTGGAAGCACTATCTAGCTTGAGAGTTATACAAGTCGCCTGTGGATCACGAGACGCGCAAACTTTAGCCCTGACAGCGTGCGGCAAAGTCTTCTCATGGGGGGACGGAGATTTTGGCAAGCTAGGTAAGTTACGGTTATGTGTACTTTTCTTGTAAGCCCTTGAGTACTTTAGCTATAGATGTTGCGTTATAGCATGGCACTAGCGGAAATTGACCTTTATTTATGACCTTACGCACACAAAAGGTCCCCCTATAGCTCACCCAATATCACTTTGCACCGAACCTAAACAGCGAACATTGTATCGTTTGTAGTTTTAGGAAAAATGCTTTATGGTAGGTATAGGTGGGTCAATGACCGCTATAACCATGCTAAAACGCAAGAATTATGACAGCAATACGTGAAACAGGTTCCTCGGTTTCAGGTCGTGGTGGGTCCGATGGTTGCGCAATACCCATGAATATAGAAAGGCTGAATACTCTAGGTGTTATACAAGTGGAGTGTGGCGCCCAGTTCAGCCTAGCTTTGACTAGAGACGGAGAGGTACGTATCTTTTAACCAACAGATGCTTTGCTGGGGAGTTTCTTCGTCCACTTCTTCTCCTTAGCTAGGAGTTAGGACACTTGAAAGTGGTGGGCGGGCGTTTTGTAGGATTGCCTTATGTAATATTACTGACGTTCCAGAAGTGTTTATTGCCAGCCTAATTTTAATATTTAACTTTTGATTTTAATAGCTTCACGTTTTTTAATAGACTATCTCAAAACAATTGTGTAGTTAATGTCTTATGCCAGCGCTACTCTTGTATTTGCACAAATATCTATATAAAAAAATACTTTAATTCAATACAAATAGGGTTTAGTGTTCTGTTGAATTTCTTTAGGATCACGAATTTTGATGAATACGTCAAGTGGAGTCGACATAACATGAAGTTTGTTATTTGCTTACCTACGTCGGCTACGTCACTAAAGAGCGTCTCAATACCAGTATTTTACTTTTTTTTGCATATCTGACCAGTTACGATACCACTTAGTAAGATTGGTCCAGCTGTGAGTTCACTGATGAATTTATTTTACTACAGGTTTGGACATGGGGTAAAGGAGACTACTTCCGCCTAGGACACGGATGTGACGCGCACGTGCGTCGGCCGACACTCGTTGAAGCACTGCGTGGGCGGCGCGTCATACACGTTGCTGTTGGAGCACTGCACTGTCTCGCTGTTACTAGTGAACATCAGGTAAATATTGTAGAGGTGTTAGTCGACCCTAGTTTTAATTAAAGATGTTTCTAAGTGTTTCAATGTCCAGTCGGCCGCAACTGTCCACTGTCGTCGGGATCTTCGGTCTCTTGAGTAAGGTGTGATTATTATGGATTTAAAGAGTCTTGACGCTGGATGTTGAATGATGAATTAGGGAGCCCAAAATAGAAGGAGGTTATGCATTCGATGTATTTTTTAACCCCCGACACAAAAAGAGGGGTGTTATAAGTTTGACCGCAATGTGTGTGTGTGTCTCACTCTGGCACCATAGCTCTTAAACGAGTAAACCGATTTAGATGCATTTATTTATTTATTTTAAAGCTAGTTTCTTGGCGATGGTTCTTAGATACGTTTTATCAAATTTATTTATTAAATTAAATCAGTGCAGTCATTTACTAGAAATGGGGGATGAAAGTGGTGATGAATAATCGAATATTTTCATATATACCCAAGTGGGGTATCAAATGAAAGGGATATTACAATTAGACATGTTTTATCAAAAAACTGGCTCAGCCATTTTATTGATTTAATCTTTGTTGCGATTGGGGTTTTTTAAATTTTAAATTTAATTTTCAACTAGTAAGCTACTAGCTACCGTTTACAAATAAATAGCTAAATGTTTAATTTCCCAGGTTTGGGCTTGGGGTGACAACGACCACGGCCAGCAAGGCAACGGTACCACCTGCGTGAACCGTCGGCCCGCACTAGTAGCGGGCGTTGAAGGGGTGCAGCGGGCAGCCGCGGGGTCGTCACATTCAGCCGCGTGGTCGTTAAGACCCGCTGCCTTGCATACTGATGCTCATTCTCCCCATATAGCACCGCTACCGTTCCCGACGTTGAAGGATCCATTAGGAGCTCAGAGCCTTGGTAAGTACAAATGAGGATCAATAATTCTGCAGAACAGGACATAGGGCCAATTGGGAGTTCTTCACAAGACCGGCTGCGTTGCAAGCTGATGCTCATAAACCTCATATACCTCCGCTACCGTTTCCGACATTAAAGGATCCCTTGGGAGCTCAGAGTCTTGGTAAGTAGGAACAGCTAGATCTTCACATTCAGCCGCCTGGACGTCAAGACCCGCTGCTTTACAAACTGATGCTCATTCAACCCATATAGCGGCTCTACCGTTTTCTACATTGTTGCAAATGATTTAGAACCACAGATTCTTGATAAGTAGAAACTAATTATTCTGCAGAATAAGACATGCAGTTTAAGATCGCACGAATACGATATCTATCGGACTACAAAAATAAATATTGTGCAATAAATATATTGCACAATATTCCTTTTTTTTGAGTTCGTTCGTTCGTCTTTTGTTCGTCGGTCGTTTAGTTGTTTTTTTTTTTGTTTATTAAGTTGGCACAAATAAAATATTATTGGTCCCAACACAATTTACGGAAACGCTTGATTTAATAGTCATTCTCTGATTTAATGTCCCTTTGGACTTGGGTCGACATTTGATTTAATTGTTTGTATTCTACAGGCTTGTATGCGGAAGAAGTAGTGGTAGATGAGCCTCAAGGTCCGCGGGCGTCGCTAGCGGCTGCAGCGTTGGCTTTGGAACCGCCTGTGGCCGTACAACATGCTTTGTCTTTGATCTTGCTGGCGTTACATATCACACAGGTAAGAAAATACCTATATCAATTTATTCTTGTCACAGGTTTAGTTTTTGCTCAGTTTTTGGAGCTAAGGACTTACAACCTGAGCACGTGAGTTGATTACTATCGCGTTTTCTAGCAATTCAAACATTCTGAATATTTTCGACAGATACCAACCCTTAACTTATAACAATTTTACGCTGTAACTAAATACAGGGTGTAAACAGACTCTTCACAAAGCCGTCAACCAAGCATTATGTACATCAAACTAAGTAACTTTACGCAAAAATTATTGCTGGGAATCGACTTTTTTTTTGGGGTGAAAAATCACGTTTTACGGTAGGACTCGATGCAAAGCACTCAAAGCATTGTGCTGATGGATTCAATTGTACGGGGGTCGTGGAGGTGTTTAAAGTAAAAATCTTACATTAAAAAAGAGTATTTAAAAAAAAACTTGTGAAAAAGTTAGAACTATTGACCCCCAATATCTCCGTAACTAGAAGATTCCCAGGTATGGTCTAGAACAAAAAAAATATCGCAAAGACGGGGAGAACAAGTGCCTTTCGGATATGTTAAGGGTCTATTTACATCCTTTATTCCATATTGACTGTAAACATTGAAAATACCGGCTCAGAACTGAAAGTTGAAAAACCAACAGCTGCTTCTTCTTCTTAGCGTGTCGATGGCAATATAAATTGATTCAGCCCAAAATTTGGCGACGAGTTGGAACTTTCAGTAGCGTCCATCAGCGTCTGTGGTGTGCAAAGAACACTACGGGCAGGACACAAAGTGCCCCATCGTTTGCCCTTATGGTATTTCCAACCTCCACAGCCAATATTCCGAAGTGTACCATACGATTTTACGCAAGAGGTAATCAAAATAATTAATCCGAGGGGTTACTAAAGTAAAGCTGGAGTAATTCCAGTGTGGGAAAGAGACAGCTATACAGGTCGTCTAGCGCCATCTCTTTCCCACACTGGAATTACTCCTGCTTTAATACGTGATGGTAGGCCACCAGGCCACCACTTTTAACACGGGAATCGAACCCAGGCATCATGTTCAGCAGTCTCGATTGCGCCTACTAGACCAACGAGGCAGGCTAAAGAAGAATCTTTATAGTGTTATTTCTTATTTCACCAGGCGCGAACGTTACTAGTAGAAGCCTTACGAGCTCACGAAGCGTCATCAGCAGCTGTACCCGTAGTAACAACCATTGACACGGAGGACGAAGATGCTGAGGCCGACGCGCGGACTGGGGGAGGGGAGGCGCCAGCTGATAGGGCTACGTTACCGGTAAGTAACGAACAACCACGAGTGTGAGAATTTATGAAAGTTACCTACTAAGAAATGAATAGAATGATGATGGCAACTAGGGAAATCTCGTCATTTTCAGCAAGATATAATAGAATACTGGTTCGAAACTGTCGTTCTATGTGTTAAGCTATGTCTAGGAGTCTAATGATTGATCGACACTGAGCTCTTAGTTATGTTGAACAACTATCTGCCCAATGCCAATTTGTTCGATTTAAATCTAGGTTTGATGGAACTCTCTCTCTCTTCCTAATATACAGAGCGGGGCAAGTAGTCCTCTGAGCGGTTCGATATCGTCTCGGCATTCGGCTGTGATGTCATCAAGTGCTGTTTCCGTCGCCGCTGCTACAATGACTGTGCAACAAGCTGAGGCTCCAAAGGTAAGCTAAGTTAATCTGTAACTACTGTCATTTTAAATAAAATACCTGTGGCATTTAGTACTAAACCCCCCTTCTTGGGGGAGGCCTATGTCCAGCAGTGGACTTGTTTCGGCTGAAATGATGATGATGATGATGATTTAGTACTAAAATTAATCGAACTCATTTATTTTTAAGTTAGTTAGTTAATATCATCATCATCATCATCATTTTAGCCGAAAGACGTCCACTGCTGGACATAGGCCTCCCCAAGGGGGGTTTTGCCATAATCGCCACGCTTGGCAGGCGGGTTGGCGATCGCAGTATGTTTGTTATAAAAATCACAGAGAACGCTGCTGCCCATTCTCTGGTAAGTCCCTTAGTCGCCTCTTACGACACCCACGGGAAGATATGGGATGGTGCTATTCTTTACGTCCGGACACCATACAGAACCAGTTAATATAGGTTATTTTAATTTATTAATGTATATAATATTTAAGATATCTTAAGTAGAATATTTTCTGTTATTTAAGCTTTGGCCAAAATTAAACGAATCCTGCGCAGGATGCGGGAGAAAATCTCTGGCGTGTCGATTGTGTTAACGAACTGGGACACGTTCTGACTGACGCGAAAAGTCGCGTGACTATTAATGCGCGTCCCGCCTCTCGCGGTATATGCTACTCAGTGTGGTCACAATATTACGTTCATAAACTTGAAACTTAGGAGGTTATGGTCTATTAGCTAACTGGAGATAATGATTCGATCATGTGCGTGATGATCGTAATTTTTTTGCAACTCTCTGTCTCGATGACCACTTAACAGTCATTGCTCAGTTATTTTACCTCGTGACAGCAGCAGCCTTATTGTGTCAAATATAGAAGTAATTGTAATTTTGACTGACTTCTCAGTGGCAGCGACTCAACACACTCCAACAGCAGCCTTATTGCAACAACTATAAAGATCAGTGTGATTTTGACAGTAATCCAAAGTCAGAACTATATAACTGTAGAAGGACTGGTATTTAGGAAATGGCGTTGTTTTTCTTTTGTTTCTCGACTTCATATTACATGTTTTCTTGCAGTTGGCGCTAGATGAGTTTACGTCACATCTAGGCGAATCAGACGCAAGAGCGCTGGTTGACTTACTGAAATTAGCAGCGGCTGGCAGAATACCTGATTCGAATAGTGCTGTTAAAATCATCACTGATGTTCTTATGGGTAAGTTGATTAGCCAAAAATATAGACGCCATGGTTGGTGGGTTGACATTTTGTTTCCTTTAAGACATTCCTTGACGGAATTATAACCTTATGTGTAGTCATGTTCACGGCAAAAATACATGGCTTTTTTTTTTCAACTTGAAAATGAATGAGTTTTATTGAAAAACTCACGGTAGGGGGTCTAATTAGTCCAAAATGGAGCTCTTTCTTTATTGACTTTGCTGATGTGACCAAGAAGTCTGATCTCTAAGAAATATTATTTTATCTTTCTCTTCCCAGCACTCTGCGGAAGTAAGCCAGCGGTAGCTGATATGGTGGTAGAAGTATGTGTGTGTGAGCTGGAAGAGGCGGCCGCAGGCGGAGGGAGGGCACCTCCGCAACCTGTCACTGTGGACAGTCCACACCCCTATGCCGATGATACTGATATATCAGGTATGTAGTACGCCTCTATATGAAATACTTGTTACTTTTAACAAGGACTATTTTTGTACCGTACTAAAGAAACTATTGCTCTTATCGTACTTAGTCGAAATTTGCTATAATTGATTATAGCAACGACATTATCATCAAGACTATGTAATTATAACTCTTCCACCTCCCTTAACGAAGCCGAAAGGCACTTTTTCTCCTCATTCCGATATTTTTTTGTTCTGGACCATACCTGAGAACCTTCTAATTACGGAGATATTGGAGGTCAACGTTCAAACTTTTCAAAGGTTTTTTTTTAAATACTACTTTTTAAGGTTATAACTTTACTTTAAATACCTCCATGACCCTTTTACTATTCAATGCGTCCATCAACACAATGTTTTGAGTGCTTTACATTGAGTTTTTGCGTAGGGTTAGTTTGTTGTACAGGGAAGGGTCCGTTTACACCTTGTATATGCTCCAGTAAATACTCACTATTTTCATTGGTACTGTTAAATACAATACGCAGAGGTTCCGAAATTTTTCTACTTTTTTTTGTAAACAGGTGTAGTGAAAATCGCCGGTGCGTCATCCCTTCGCGTAGTCTTCGAACAAGGATGTTCTACGGAACGACGGAACGATCCTTTGACGGTTTCGGACAGCACCGGTCGGGTCTTAGCAACGCGTTCTGGACGAGAACCCACTGATTGGGCACAGGAAATTATTGTTAACGGTAAGATGACAAAAGTAATAGGAACATTTTCAAGCGTTTTTACCATACCTGTTATTGAAATCAAATACAACATTATATTTAGTATATGCGAAACCTGAATATAGTTTGTTCAGAATAAGTAACTGAATCGACTCCAATAATTTTTAATCCATGTTATATTTTATCCCAAAAATATAAAAAAAGTTACAAGTTGGACACCGAGCGACATTAAGTACCTATCGCAATAATTTAGCTACCTACTGCCAAATTATTATTATCAATGAGCTCAAGACGAAGCTGGAGGCGTGTGCGCGGGCGCGCTGCGTGGTAACCACGTTTTTGTGCGGACAACCAGGTAACAGAACAAGCTTATAACTTTGTGATTTTTCATGATACAAATTTGAAATTTTGTACATAGATTCTTTACACAAAAATACTAGACACGTGTTTCAGGTTTCGCATATACTAAAACTAATGTTGTGTAACAGCTCACAGCTTAGGACACATTAATGTGGTGCTAGGCAACTGGGCTTATTCCAGTTGCCAGTTGTTAACGTCCCTCTGTGCCTATTGGCCTTGTTTAGTTCTGTCTCCTGCTGATATGGAGGGAAGTGGAAATTATGTTTTTCCTATTATTCTTATCTGATTGATTTCGTTGCGGGATCTAAGACAGTTAAATTGTTTCTCTGGGACTTCGTCGAGCTTCATTGTCTCGGCGCTTTTCTGGTGGTCGCCACTGTTGAGTCTGGCTTTCAGGAGTTGCAGTGGTTTGGGAATACGGAGGTGGGCTTGTCCCATAAAAAAAAGAAGTAATAGGAAGAACTGCTGCTGAATACGTTTTGTTATATTTGCAAGATACCCTCAAATGAAGATTTAATCAGAATAGTGGACAAGAGTTATTTATTATTCTCTCCGTTTCTCAACAGGTGATGAACTACGTTGGAGATTCACAAGCGATGGTTCAGTCAATGGCTGGGGTTGGAGGTTCACTGCTCATCCTATACTGCCTTCACAGTCAGTTACCGTAAGTTCTGTTTTATTCTTCATCCAAACCATACAAAAGCATGGTGTGAAAATTCAGTCGCTCAATATAAATTATTAGTGAAAACGCTTTCTAGTGACTCGCTCAGGGAGGTAGATATTCGGTGCGGATTTCGTCTCAAGTTGTTGTACACACGGCTACACATCAAACAACAATCAATCAATCAAGCAAACAATCAATCAAGCAAACAATCAATCAAGCAAACAATCAATCAAGCAAACAATCAATCAAAAAAACAATAAAAAAATCAATCGATCAATTTAATCAATTTCTAGTATAACATGGCCTCGCTTTGTATAGACTTCCCGATCAATGAGATATCCGCATAAACTGGTTTTATATAGCTTGATTGGTCGTCGTGCGTACGATAACTCCGGACTAATGTCATGACTAGTGCATTATGTATTGCCAGAGTCGGTTTCAGACGCAAAAAATCACCGGGGGATTTATTAATAAACGCTAGATAAAGTTAACAGACTTTTTTTATATTTTTTATATTAGCCTGTACTGTCCCACTGCTAGGCAAAGGCCTCCCCCAATTCCTTTCATTAACATTAGAAAATGATAGATCTATCCAACTGTGTATTAATAAACCCCCAAATGGATAGTTTACTGTCATAGTTATTTCTTTTGGACAGGAAAGTGGATCAGATCGCTACGTCCTATCTTGTCCGTCAGTGGAGTTGGCGTGGCGGTTACTCGACGGTCCATTGTTGGCGGCCATATCAAATGATCATCTGTTGGCGCCGCGCTTGGCCCAAGCGTTGGCCATATGTGCGCAGATGCCTACATTATGTGAGTATGCAATGTATTTTTTTTTTCAGTCCGGAAAATTCTAGGTTTTAACGTGTAATTTTGAGCATTTGAACTTCTTTAGTAAAGCCATTTATTTCCCTAAACGTTCACATTAAAGGCCAGCGCATACGTGTGGGACGTAACCCAACGTAAATTAATGCGTAGCTAAGTAAAACAAGATACAGATTCCAATGTTTATAGTTCGATCCCAAAGCATTATTGAGGATTTCCCTTCGCGGCATAACCAGTGTGCGCTATAAACCTTAATCGGATGTTAATACATTATACGTATCACAACGAACATCAACAGCCAAGGACCTTTTCAGCTTGGCGTGCCCGAGTATGGTGCGTCCGTCGCCTCCGCGGCGTAGTGTGCGGTGGTAGTGGCTGCGGCGCCGGCGCCTGTGAGACCAGCACCGGCACCCCGCCCGCCCTGCACCATCTACCTCAGCTGCTACACGCGCAGTACGAACACGAGGAGCCGGCGCTACGGACCGGCACGCATCTTTTACATACGCATTATCTCAAGGTTTGTTATACTTGTCCCATTTCAAAATGAACAAGTAACGCATTAGCTATGATATATTTACTGGGGCTGGCGAGCTTGAGTGAGTAATAACAAAAAAAAACCTCAGAGAATAGTATGCACGACGCAAAAACAGGTTGGTTGCATTTACCATCTAAACTTAAAAAACAGACCGCGTACGTCCCACAAGTCCTTTGCTAACATAATACTAAATCCACTTTCTCTCTCCAGGAACTAGCATGGCTTTCATGCGGTCTCCGCATGGACTCCCGCGTGTGCAGCGGCCCCGAATCGGCGCGCTGGTCGTGGTTCAAGCGCTTCTGCCTCTGCGTGCGCACGGCCGACGCGCTCATACGACGCACACCTTTACCCACGCCCTTCTTAGCGGACGTGCGCAAGAGACTGGCTGACCTTGGAGTGTATAACAGTGATGACACGACCAGTGAATCTTTCTTCATGTGGGAGGATAATACCAAGTTTACTAAGCAGCATGATGAACAGCTTCTACATTGGGTTAACAAGTAAGTGTGTAATATAAAGGGTTTTCTTTACTTAGTGGTGCTTGTAAGTTGTAGTAAGATGGGCAGATCTAGAAGTGTTAAACAGTGATGCGACGACCAGTGAATCTTTCATCCAAAGGGAAGATAATGCTAAGTTTATTAAAGCCTGAATCACACAGAAAACGGGCGCGGGTCGGGTCGTGTCCGCCGCCTGAGAGGCGCACTTGCCTTCACACACAACGCTGGCGCGTTTCGGCAGCGGGTTGTGCGCGGCCGACTTGATAGCGGCAGCGGTTACTACGACGAACCTGCATTTTACAACTGTTAAAATTAATTTTATAGTTTTTGTTGCTAGGCTCATAGAAACAAGTATGTTGACGAGCATATTATATAATTGTTCATTAAGATTCATGGCGAAACTGATAATTATAATCATACCATCACTTCCAGGCGTCCCGAAGATTGGTGCGGCTGGTGGGGTGGTGGATCCCGCGGGTGCGCCGTGTACGGGTGGGGCCACAACCACCGCGGACAACTGGGCGGGGTGGAGGGCGCTAAAGTGCGGACACCGACACCGTGCCACGCTCTTGCGGCCCTCAATCCTGTGCAGTTAGTAGGTGGCGAACAGACGCTGTTTGCTGTTACGCCTGATGGGAAGGTTTATGCTACTGGTAAGTCTGTTCATGAAACGCGGGGCTCCATAGCCACATCCGCGAAATGTTTACTTTTCGAAATCAAGTCAGCACTTTTTGAACATCGAGTAAGAACGTCCTCCAAAACGCCCCGACTTCACTTTCCTAGTGTTTTAGCCGCGGCGAAGAAGTGGCGCAACAAAGTCCCCAACATAAGCACTTCATTTGAAATCCTATTTGCACTGGCACAGTGTCTATTGTTCCAGTTACTATTAACAAAACATTTGTATTTCAACAGGCTATGGTGCTGGCGGAAGATTAGGCATTGGTGGAATCGATTCGGTCTCACAACCAACTCTATTGGCTTCAATACAACACGTTTTTATAACAAAGGTAACATAGAACTAGAGTCAAATACAAACTTGCGTCAGCTGTTATGATTGGTTAGTAATGTGTGTGTTGTGTTGCCAGGTGGCCTGTAATTCGGGAGGCAAGCATTGCTTAGCGCTTTCTGCTGACGGTGATGTTTACAGCTGGGGTGAGGGCGAAGATGGCAAACTTGGACATGGGAATAGAGTGTAAGTAATAAAATAAACTATCATTGTAATGTAAAAAAAGAACTTTACGTGATGCCTATGGGCAACATTGAATGTGAGACGTTTAGCCTAGAAAATATCTTAATCTTAGGTCTCAGAAAATGTACTTGAGACAACCAGTCAACGGTGCTTTCATTGTTTTTCGTTCGACGCCTACACCGACAGTGGCCTGTTTCCAAATCGCGAGACTTATCCATTGCAGCATTTTATTAAATGTACAAAGCTCTTGGGCAACAAAATACCACAATTTAAATATTATTTCTAGGAGCTACGACCGTCCTAAGCTAGTAACAGCTCTGTCAGGACTGGAAGTGGTAGCGATCGCGTGCGGGGGCGCTCACTCTGCGTGCCTGACGGCGCGCGGGCGCATATACACGTGGGGGAAAGGCAGGTACGGGCGGCTGGGGCATGGGGACTCTGAGGACCAACTAGTGCCTAAGATGGTAAGTTGAAATTAAATGTGCGTTTTAAATCCATCATCCACGTAGTTTGTTCGTAACTGTGCTAACACAACGCTACACGCGCTGCACGCGCAGCGCGCGCGCTCGCTGCTTTTTCGCTACTGGAAGCTGACCTAAGTCAGCTTCCAGTATAACCGGATGCAACTGAATACCAGTATCATTTAAGGAGCGCGACCATGTGTTTTAAAATATAAACAGCAAAATATCAAAACCGTTCAGCAAAATATCAAAATTTGTACCTTTTATATTGCATAAAATTTAACAAATTAAAAAAAAAACGTTACTTATTATTTTTGACTTTTGTCATTGCATTATTTCAACACTTTGGTATCAGATACTTCAGGATAAAAATATGTGTTTCATACAGTCATTCTTCAACATTATGACTTAATGTATTTTAGGTGGATGCGTTATCATCATACCGCGTTATAGACGTCGCTTGTGGTTCCGGAGATGCTCAAACGTTATGCATCACGGACGACGACAATGTTTGGTCCTGGGGAGACGGTGACTACGGAAAACTAGGTAACATATTTTTTTAAAGTAATATTTAAACTCACAAAAACAAACAGGTAGACCTGGAACAACTACCCGTAGCCAATACAAATATTAGTTCCCTGCGGGAATCGATCCTAAATGCCCGGAGAGATGGGGAACGAAGGTCACCCACTGGAACGCCCGGAGAGATGGGCAACTATCGTCACCCACAGGAACGCCTATCGGAGTAAATCGCCGTTGAGGTAGACCGCGGCGATGGTAGTGTGACGATCTGATCTCGTTTGCGGGGCGAACATGGCCAGATATTGCACAGGATAGAGAGGTTTGGAAGGAGACAAGGGAGGCCTTTGCCCAGCAGTGGGACACTAAAATAGGTTAACAAAAAATCGTGCTTTTTCCTATGTTAAAGAGCTGATTGTTTTCTGTTCCAAGTTAGTTTTAGCGCGCGAATAATTATTATCAACTTTAACTTCATCCTCGTCAATATCGTCCCACGGCCTTCGCTTCTTTCCTCCCTGAAGTCGTAGAAAAGCAATGTAAATAATGATTTCTCTTTTGTTCTAGGTCGCGGTGGTTCAGAAGGCTGTAAGCTACCAATGAGAATAGACTGTTTGAAAGGACTGCGAGTTGTCAAAGTCGAATGTGGATCTCAATTCTCTGTGGCTTTATGTCAATGTGGAAGTGTTTATACTTGGTAAGTAAATTAATTAATTAATATGTCATAGTCATACCATAACGGAAAGAAAACGTGTTTTGTGTTGAAGCGAAACTGGACGTTGGTAAATATCGTGGGTGATTTTGCACATGTCTGTAGTAGTTTCATTTGTATACGAATTTGGTACGGTTTTTTCATCACAAATTTCTCTGTAGCAGCCGCGGGTTTTGCATTTGTGCCCTGTTGATGGAAATAGGCTCACCCCCTATTACATGAGACATAAACATAACTAGGAAAATGTGAGTGTACTGTTAGGCACACCTCTGCTTAACCCTTCGGGGATTTCAGGCGTGATGTTATGTTATGTACCTATCATAATTTTCATAACTAGTCATTAGACCAGCCTCGTTTCTGACTGATATAATGTTAATGTGTATAAAACAGGGGCAAAGGAGACTACCATCGACTTGGGCACGGCAGCTACGAGCACGTACGAAGGCCTATGCGAGTTACTGGCATGCAAGGGAAAACTATTGTGTCTATAGCTACAGGTTTGTTATAGTTTTTTTGTATATCCACTTAGTTGTCTGAAAACTTTCCATTCAAACTCTTTTTTTGATCTATTTTAAAAGAATCTCAGATGCAGATGGTTTTCCGGTACTCAATTTTAGACAAAACGCTGAATGGTCATCTTCAATACCAATCTAGCCTTTGTGACGACATTCATAAAATATTGTATTTGGTTCATTCTGTCACGGTAATTGTCAGTATAATATGAACTTATGGTTATTTGTAGGGAGTCTCCACTGCGTGGCGTGTACGGACAACGGCGAGGTTTACACGTGGGGTGACAATGATGAGGGTCAGCTGGGAGACGGTACTACACTCGCTGCTCAGAGGCCTAGGCTACTGATGGCTTTACAGGTAAGAAATGTTCTGCACTATAATATTCGTATCAAATAACAAAAGATTTTTTTCAAGCTTAGAGGACCGTAATACAGGTCCATAGACAGCAAAACTCGATTGACGTGTTGGTTACCAATACCCAATAAGATAAAACAAAAGAAATCATGATTTGATTTTTTTTTTTTTTCATTTGCCTGGCTTTCCAATATTGTTTATCGTTTGCCTTTTCCGACTAATCCGTTAAGAATGAGGCCAGATCGTCACGCCAGCGTTTCTTGGGTTGCCTGCCTCGGTGTCGAGGGCCATCTTGACGCACTTGTGTGACTATCTTCGCCTATCTGTCCGGCTTCATCCTAGAAACGTGACCCGCCGGATTTGAAGATAGGTAATTTAATTTGGACGTGTTTAATAATGTATGTTGTATCTTTTTAGGGTAAACGTGTGACCAAAGTAGCATGCGGCAGTGCACACACAGTGGCCCTGTGTGTGGAGGCACCTCGTGCGCCCCGCCCCCCTCCCGCGCCTCCGCTGGAGTGTCACCTGTTACGAGATCTCGTACCACAACTTATTTGTAACAGACTGGTATGATTTCTTTATTTGATACCTTTTAACTGACTTTTAACATTAAGTTCGCCCTCCTGTCTAACCATATTATAGATAAATAGGTAGAATGTAATTCCAACGCATGTTTGATTGGTATCAGAGGCGGTTTGTCGAACACTTATCAATCCAATCATCATCTGCCGATTCTTTTCCCAACTATGTGGTGTTGGATTCCAATAATGGCAGGAAACTGACTGCCTGTCTGACTCCCGCAACCCAGCCACTGGGTGGCACAATTTCTGGTGGCTTACCATGACGTCTTAAAGCAGGAGTAATTCCAGTGCGGGAAAGAGATGGTGCTAGACGATCTGTATAGCTTTGTCTCTTTCCTTCTTGACGGAGTTTTCGCGCTTCTTTCTCCACTTCTTTCTACCCGTGACTACTGTCAAAGATCTACAAATGACAGCCGGGACCAACGGCTTATGTGCTTTCTGAAGTACGGCGGGGAATCGATATGTAACTGATGTTCACCCATCGACGCCAAGCGTTGCTTTATCTTGAAGATCGACTCGTGCGACTGGTGTTATTTATGTGGTTAAATAACACCAGTCAGGCACCTTTTATCAGTAAAATTCCTGAGAAATATTGTTTTGTTACAGGTATTACTGCATCAATTCTCGGATCTGCTGTGCCCAAATCTGCCACTATTGATATTGGATGGTCCTCTGGATCAGTTGAGGACTTTGCTGTTCTACAGTGTTAAGGAAGCAGCGTTTAGAAAGGTACGAATATATTTTGAATATCGAAAATTGTGGTCAATGTTGTCGTCATGTAAATTCACATATTTTTTACGTTCGCGCACTAATAATATTCACACATCCTGTTAAATTAACAAGGATAATTTTTGATCAAACAAAAACGAATTTGACCTTTTCACTCTCAAGCACAACGAATTTAAAACATGTTTGTGTTTCTGACAATCGTTTAAAGATGCCTGGGACAAAGTGATGTTTAAATATGTTTAGCGTTAAATGAGTTTAACGATTAGTGGTGCAAGTGACCCTAAATGTTGTATCTTTCCAGGCTATAATGGCAACAATGGTCCGGGAGCGCCAGCACGGCCCCGTGGTGGAGCTGTCGCGCGTGGCGGCGCGGCGCGCGCGGCGCGGCGGGGCGGGGCTGGCGGGCCCGGCCGGCATGCGCTCCGTGTTCGGCCAGATGGTGGCGCGCCTGCCCGTGCTGACGCAGGACGCGCTCGCGCTGCCGCATCGCGTGTGGAAGGTCAAGTTTGTTGGTACGTGTTAGACGGCATTACCGAGAAAGGCTTGAATTCAGGAAGTTGTTAAGGGCATATGTATCATGAAAAACACTTCATAGCAATATGTATGTATATAAAAATGATACATCTTAATTAACAAAAAATATGGAAAATATCACCTGACTAAGAATTCACAACAAATACGCAGGGTGTGTCATAGGCACTGTTTTAAGATGTTAAAAGCTTCAGTATGCTAAAATGAGCTATAGAAACTTGCATGCAGTCAGTACGCTGACCATAATGATCATCTGCCCAGTCTTTTCTCAACTATATGGGGTCGGCTTCCAGTCTAAGTGAATGCTGCTGAATATCAGTGTTTAGGGTAAGCTGACCAGACTAAAGTATTAAATTATAAAGGGTGTAAATAGACCCTTAACATAGCCGAAAGGTACTTGTTCTCCCCGTCTTTGCAATATTTTTTTTTGTTATAGACCATACCTGGGAACCTTCTAGTTACGGAGATATTCAAAAGTCAAAGTTCTAACTTTTTCACAAGTTTTTTTTTTTAAATAGATGTTTTTAATGTGAGATTTTCACTTTATACTCCTCCACGACCCCCGTACAACTCAATCCATCCATCAGCACAATGCTATGAGTGGTTTCTATCGTGTCCTACCGTAAAACATGATTTTTCACCCCAAAAAAGGAAGTCGATTCCCAGCAATAATTTTTGCGTTAAGTTACTTAGTTTGATGTACAGAATGCTTGGTTCTATCTAGCCGTCTTGCGATTTGGGTCCACATCCAGATTTTGTTAGTAAAACTATTTCGCAAACTTAGTTTGATTCTATCTACATCTATCTCAGGTGAGAGTGTGGACGACTGCGGCGGCGGCTACAGTGAGAGCATCGCGGAGATGTGTGAAGAGCTACAGAACGGGTCTCTTCCTTTACTCATGGCCACGCCCAATGGACGCGGAGACGCGGGCGCATCGCGTGACGCGTTCTTACTGAATCCTACTGCTAATACTCCGCTACATCTCAACTGCTTCCGGTTTCTTGGTAAGTTTTGGTTAACATTTATTAATGTACTGCCTCGTTGGTCTAGTGGTCACAACCGTGACTGCTGTGCACGAGGTCCTGGGTTCGATACCAAGGTCGGGCAAAGTGTTTCCATCAGAAATTTCTCAGTAGCAGCCACGAAGTCTGAATTTGTGCCCGGTTGATGGAAATAGGCTCGCCTCCTATTACATGGTACTTAAACATAACTGGCGAAATTTGGGTGTCTTATTAGGTACACCTCTGCCTTACAGCTCTGAGATTACAGGCGTGATGTTATGTTATTAGTGTGCATCTGAACTAGTGTTCCTCTTCATCAGTATCATCAGCCTTTTGCTGCCAATAGACGGGTTGGTCGTCAATACAGTTACGTTTGTGCCTTTACCAAATCAATGCCGATAAGGACAGAATAACAATTATGCTGATCCCTTTAATTATACTCCATTGATTTCGATCCTCGGTTATACTGGTCTTCCTATTTTCAACCATACAATATTCAGAAGTACAGACGCCAAGCACATCAAGCTACCTGAAACTGTCAAATATTCCCAATCAACCTTGAACCTAATGCTTTTGCGATAAAGTTGTAAAGTTGGAAATTTGACAGATTGTAGTACCTTGATGTGCTGGTGTTTGTATATTATCTTAGTTTATGCCTATTTGTTATATGCAGGTGTGCTCATGGGCATTGCAATACGTACTGGTTCGCCGCTCTCCCTGTCCCTCGCGGAGGGCGTGTGGCGGCAGTTAGCAGGACAACCTCTCCGGCCACAGGACTTGGCGGAAGTGGATAAGGACTTCCTACCAGCTCTGCTTTGTATTAGAGATATGACGCCTAATAATAAGGTAATAATGTGCATTTTATAAAGTTGATAGTTGACCCTTATTCGTTTTATTTTAGTTTAACTGAAAAAAAAAGGTTTTAACAAATTGCCTTAAAGTTGTAAGAACTAGCCAGTCAGAAAAAAAATATGTTCTTATAATAAAAGCGATAATTCGTTATTTGTCGTACGCACGACGAACAATCAAGCTATACAAAACAAGTTTATGTGGATCTCTCATTGTATTGGAAATCTATACAAAGCGAGGCCATGTTATACTGGAAATGTTTAGCTTGATGTGTCGCCGTGAGTACAAGCCTATATATTGTTGTTGACAGGAACTACAAAACCTCGAGCTTCCATTCTCAATACCATCAGCTGCAGGCCACGAAGTTCCTTTATCGACCAGACACAAAAGGGTGACGCCAGACAATAAGGATGAATATGTGCAGTTGGCTCTGCATTACAGGTAAGATAAAGTTTGATTATAATATTTGGAAAATGCAATAAATAATAAAGCGACTTTGGCGCTTGTATGATTGAGTTGACATTATTACATTTGTAATATTCTCTGTCGACGTTGCATCGAAAAAACAAAATGGCGTCGTCAGTTTTGATTAAGAGCTCGTTCCAAATTAGAAACCATGCTGCACTATAGCGGTACTTAAGATTATCAAGCACGAAAGTGTGTGAATGGATGAGATGATTTTAGGCATCACAACATCATTTTCATGCCCTTATCCCAATTTATTTGGGGTCGGCGCAGCATGTCTTCTTCTTCCATACTTCTCTATTACTCGTCATCTCATCAGACACCTCCTTACTAGCCATATCATCTTTTACACAGTCACAGTTTAAGCATCACATGTCAAAAAGGCAACATATTTTTATGTTATTATTATATCTTTCGCAGGCTCCACGAGTTCGACGAACAAGTCCGCGCGGTCCGTGACGGCATGTCCCGGGTGATCCCAGCGCCTTTGCTGGCGTTGTTCAACGCGGCGGAGCTCGAGACGTTAGTGTGCGGCTCGCCTGACATACCCGTACATTCGCTCAGGGCGTCTGCTACTTACAAAGGTAAGATTACCTTATTTACTAAAACTATTCTATACAACATTATTTTTAGTATATGCGAAACCTGAATATTGTTTGTTCAGAATAAGTAACTGAATTGATTCCAATAATTTTTAAACCATGTTATATTTTTCCCAAAAATATTTAAAAAAGTTAAAAGTTGGACACCGAGCGACTTTAAGTACCTATCGCAATAATTTAGGTACCTACTTCCAAAATATTATTATCAATAAGCTCAAGACGACGCTGGAGGCGCGCGCTGCGTGGTGACCACGATTTTGTACGGACAACTAGGTGACAGAACAAGAACTTTGTGATTTTTCATGGGACAGTTTTGAAATTTTGTACATAGATTCTTTACATAAAAATACTAGACACGTGTATCAGGTTTCGCATATACCAAAAACTAATGTTGTATATTGATTTTTTTACCACCACTAGGAGACCATTTAGGGTTTTAAGTTTTGAGCAGTATTTATAGAGAAGGTGTCGGTCCTGGATTTTTGGGTTTTTCAGTAGAAGTCCGGATTTGCGCCCGATTGATGGCAATAGGCTATTGCCTTCAATATGTAGATGTACATAGTACACTCGCATTTCATTCAAAACAAGGGAAACAGTCGTGAATTGGGGTACCATTAAGTTAGGTTATAAGGGCCAGACATCTTGGATAAAATTGTGGTATGTGTCGAAAACATATTTGCCGATTTTTCTGTATCCATCCAGCCATCTTTAAGGACACCAACAATCCCATCAATGCAAGCTATTGACCCCTAAATCTTTTTCGACCAGGAATCGAGCCGAACGCGCCTTTGGTGCAATGGTTCTGGGAAGTAATGGAGGAGTTATCGGGCAGTGAACGAGCGCTGTTCTTACGCTTCGTGTGGGGACGGACGCGACTGCCGAGAGCACCGCAGGACCCGAGGCAGAGGGACTTTGTGTTACAAGTACGTTGGGTTCTTTTTTTTTTAATACCGAGATAGTGGATAAGGAAGTTGTCCAAACTTATCAACGCGAAAAGAATGTCATTGAACTCTACATCGTTCTGTACTAAATCCAGCAAACATGGTGATACGTGGTCGGCTATCCGATGTGTTGCGCCGACACTATAGAATGGGACAAGGGCAGGAAGATGATGATGATCGGCTATCCCATTTAGTGTCGATAAGTGTGGTTACTCTCTTAATCGACATACTCTTCCGACAGTCTGTTGTGTGTTGACAGGCAAACGTAAATAGCTCTCAAGCTCAGCTGATATTTTACTTCCTCTTTATAATTATGGTAATTTTATTTTAGGTGTTAGACAAGTACCAGCCACCAGACCACTTCTTGCCCGAAAGCTACACCTGCTTCTTCCTTCTCAAAATGCCAAGATACTCATGCAAGACGGTGTTGCGGGAGAAACTCAGGTAAGTTCGTTTTCAAGAACAGAAAATCTTCAAAGTGTACGCACTTTGAAGATTTTAAATGATTGTTTTGTCCCATGCGAGTGATACATCTCTTTTATATTCTCAGGTACGCGATCCACTTCTGCAAAAGCATAGACACGGACGAGTACGCTCGCGTAGCACTAAGCGCAGCCGAACGCGTCTCCTCAGAAGAATCCGACTCCGAAGCAGATGCAGCGCCCGCGCCGGTCAGCAACCCGCCGCCGCTGTACTCCCTCACTAGAGCGCCGACGTGGCTCTGAGACCGCGCCGATGGTCCCTGGACCATACATGAGGACCTGGCCCTGCTCGCCGCACGACAAGCCTAGTGGAAATAGAGGTTGATGTGGCTTGCTGGTTACCTTTGAACCAAAAAGACAGTTATAGAACTAAATCACCAAGATCTAGTAACAAACGGTAGGTGGTTGACAATTTGCGAAACACGTTAAAATTTTCAAATCAATAAAAATGTACCTAAGGCGTTATTTAAGTTTAAAAAATAGTCAACCGCGATAAATCTTTGATGATAAATCATAAGAACCAAGAAAAAAATACTTGTCTATGTGTTTTGAAAGCGTCTAGTTTTATACACTGTATTGTATGTTTACGAAGATGTAAAATGAGTCTTCGTAAACGATTGATTTAAACTCGCCTATGCGCATGGGCAGTTGCCAATGTCTTTACTGTAATATTAAGATCACTGGCACCATTTTACACCATGCACTTGCAAGCATTCATCCTAGTAGAGCTGTACATATATTTTTATGTTGAAGGATGTACGCTTCATTAACATTTTTCCAAATGGAAACGTTGATGAAGATATTAGGCAGTTTTAACTCGCATCATATTGATTTCAGCAATGACCTCACTTCGAATACTCTTAGAGACTACTCATTGTAATCATGATATTTAACTGTAGTTACATTTTTATATGCTATGTTCACTAATGAGTATAGACTTCCTTATATTGTGAGTGCAATATAAGTTAACGTTACTCGGCAAAGCAAATCGGATTTTTCAATTACAGCATTCCATCCATAGTTTAGGCAGCGGCGCAGACGATCGAACAATTTACATATTCGTGTGGACGTGTTTATGAATAATATTGTATACAACGATAGGCGACACTGCCACATTCCATTTTGTCGTAATGTAACTTAACGCTTCGTAATCTCTTACTCGTCGTGTACTCATAAGTTAGTCACTGAAATCAGTCTTTTTGACTACCCATTTTCTTCACAAATCAATTTTTTACTATACAGATATTGCAGAAATTTTTGTTTTTGCAAATACACGAGCAATAATACATTAAGCCTGAGTATATAAAAGGACTAATTTTGGTGACTTTAGATAATATTTTTAAGGAACGATAAAGCCCCAAAGAATGGCGTTAAATTAAGGGAAAGAAATGTTATTGTTGGCATTGAACAAAATGCTTGTGCATTCAGGTTCCTACTCCTAAATTCCACACCTATGTTCCTTATTTATATTGTCCCAATAGGTCGACTCTTCAATCGTATGAGGCTGTGGCACTGAAAATGAATACTCGATCTCTTTCGTATTACTGCTTCTGAAGTATTGAGCAATTTGGGGAAATCGGTAGTTTCATGCCGAAATGTGCTTTTGGAACCAAAATAGACAATAGTAGGTAGTCTTCCTAAAACGACAGTACTAATTTCTTGAACTACTTGGCTCAGAAATTAGAGGCAAACAATTTTAAACAAAAAGAGATATTTCTGTACTAATAAACCAAATTGACTGATTGAAGCATGGAACTGTGATGATATTGGCATAAATCGAGGGTACGAATGAATTAGATAGGATTTGTAAGAGTGACGCATTTCGCAGATCAATCATTTTTAAAGCTAGTCATATGCTGCAATTTGTATGTAGCTGCAATTTACATGATATTAAATGAGCATTGTTTAAGCAACATAATCAAAATACTGCTTGGGTTTAAATAATATAGTTGATAAATACATTTTAACATCTAACATGTTGCCAATTATTATAAGTGTAGCAATTGGTAGAAAATCAACGCAGGGTAAAAAATTACAACTGACAACACTGTACAATTGCAGTTGGCAATATTTTCTGTAACAAACCTTGCCATAGAAATATTTATTTTACCACTTAAATCAAGGAATCACAATATTGAATTGTAGTAACAGCACGCGTAGCATGACCACCGTAGAAACGGGTTTTGTCGATGGAAGATCGACAAAATGACATTTCATTTGTTAATCTGTGATTTTGTCGATTCACCTGTCGACAAAACCTGTTTCTACGGTGGTCATGCTACGCGTGCAGGAGTTACCAAGTTGCTTATCAGAACCATATTTTGTATTATAAATACACTGTTTTTCAGCAGGTCTTTACGACCACTTCTAGCTATAGTTAGGTAAAATCAATCTACAAAATATACTCAAGCCCATGCAAATAACTTTACTTGTTGAATCGAAACTGTATTGTATTTTTAATCTCGAATTATTTATTAAACGATAAATTCACGGAATAGTTGCTTTGCTAGTGTTATTAATCTGTAGGCTTTTGGTGCTAGAGTTTCACGATTAGTCTTAAATTTTTATACTGAAAAATATAGAATGCACAAATGAATAAATAAAATAATTATGCAATATGTCCTACAAAGTATATAAGCTTTGTTATTGATTATATCTTTAAATTTTATTTGAACAATTATTAAAGTTGGTTGTCTTAAATATTTTTATTAATTGCTTCATACCCAAAGGAAACACTTGTAATTAATATTTTAGGAGTTCTGCACACCTATTATAAAGATACGGAATTTTTCGTCACTGTACCATCAGTTTGCATATCTGTTACATAAAACAAGAAAAAAAAGGACGACTAGAACTCCATCACATCGTACATACTGCCTAGTGGTGTGCAGAACTCCTGACTATACTGTACCAATTCTCTCATTCACTTGAAGCATTTCCTGATGTCATTTTGTTTATCATACAAGTAAATTTAACAACCAAAGAGTAATTAAGAAAAATGACTGTTCTTGTTCGTTTCAAGATCTGAAACTGTGAAGCTTTCTTTGTGATCTATCCTGTGCAGCATTATTTATTTTTTACATGCATATAGTACTATAAATACATATTTATTTCAATATTGACTTTTATTTACACATTTTCATCCTCTAAGACTAATTTACAAATTGTCCACTTTCAAATGCCCTCTGTGCGATTTTTCAGGTTATGTCAAAAGTTTTTTGGCCTTCTATTCTGACTATTCAAACAACCTGTATTTTATTTTAAAAATAAAAAGTGTCTGGATTTTTGTCAAGACTTCAAGTTCCTTACAAAAGCCACTGAAATGGTAACCCTATGCACAATGTAATAACTATGTCAGGGCCTCAGGACACTCAAGTCTTCAAGTTGAGGTTTCCACACAGGGTCCAAAGGTTTACAAATAAAAATTATCAATTAAATTCAACAATGAGTTTACATGATTTTATTTGCTATTTAACTTACATGTTGTACTTAATGAAATTAAAAGTACTAAAATAATCACAAATGACAATATGCATAAAAATGCAGATTACTTCTTCGCCTTAGGTTTGAGTGTGAAGTATAGAATCATGGCGCCCATGAATGCGTATGTTGCCTTGGCCGTCTGAAATATAAAAAAGAAAAAGTTAAATTACAGAGTCAAAGTTAAGAGGGTTTAATTAGATTTAAAGAAGGCAGTCTTAATCAATGAATTAGATAACTAGTCTAAGTCAAAAAAACAACGAAAATTACTACAGACAGATTCATTCGAATCAGTGTTTTTAATTATGATTTGGAAAACAGGTACCTACTCTGCAAAATACAACACCAGGATTTTTAAAAATGATACTACAATAAAGTCTAAATATAAGATTTAGAATTTAAGGGCACTTTGGTATATTAGAAAACGTGGGCTAAGAATAATTGAAATGTATTTTTTACGTCATAATTAAAAGAAATGATACTGGTACATTACACATAACCTTAAAATATTTGCTATGTACTTAAAGATTTTTACTTATCGACTACTAAATACTTACGTTAGCTCTGCCCTTGTTCGTTTGGCTATTGAAATATTTCGACAACCCTTTAAGCTGGGATTCATCGACAGAACTGTCTCCGGCCATTCTAAAACGAAATAATGTAGAGAAAACAAGTTAATATAGCATTGTAAATGTTCTAAATAAAAGACTGCACTTATGAATGATTAACTAAATTTATAAAATAGAATTTCTAGTAAAAAATTGTATGAAAATATGAATATTACCTGATAAAAGGTATTTTAATCCTTATGTAATAACGCAAAGTAGGTGCAATTCCCAAAGTCGTGTAACCACTTGGAACTCGACAGTATTTCTAACATAACAACGACAGCAGTATAGCCCTATTGCATTATTATAAGGAGTGAAAGAGACAACATAACGCAATGCTAAAAACCCGGTATATGATGGAGATTTGAGAAGTTCATTTCTCAACCTGTCAGTCAAGAGTGTCAGGCAACGTTTCGTTCATTAGTTGTAGCTACTATGCCTCAATGTGGAACTCGAAAAAATAGAAACGCATCGCAGGCGCACCTGCCTGTCTATATTTAAATAACATAGAAGACAGAAGTACAGAACTTCCCACTACTTAGGACCGGTGCACTGGAATAATCAACGTTGCCTTACTTGAAAAATAATGTTGAAAATAACAAATTTCCATGAGTTATAGGCACTAAAGCGGAACAAGGTGCACAGATTTAAGTGATTTCTTTTCTAAGTCTTGTCTGCGTGAAATTATTATAAAAATATTACTTTCCCATTTCAATCGGATTTTGTTAAGAATTTCATGGGTTTTAATTTTTTTGCATGGAATCCTCATCTATTTAGGCAGACAGACAAAATGATTTTTTTTTTTATAAGTACCGCATCTACTTTCATATGCATTCAGCCAATCAGATCCAGCCTGTCCTTTTGCTGTCTCCCCCAGCGACGCCCTAAGCCGAGCCTCGTACCCCTCACGAGGTGCCCGTAGCGTGTAGTCGCTTAGTTGTTTGGCCTGACTGGAGGCCTTACACTCAAAGCACCCACAGGATAGTTAGATTAAGCAGACGACAACCTCCTAGGTTGAACTGCGAGAGGACATTCACAAAAAAAAATGCATTCAGTAAAACTGTATTTATATTTCACGCCCTGCCGCCTCTGTACTAAAATCTGCCGAAGAAGAAAAAATTAGGAAATATTCAAACGCTTGTGAAATGCGACATGCAAAATTCACTCCCCTTTGTTAAATCCGTGTCTACCTTCGTAAAACATTTTGGTGGTGCAGTCGCTGACCGCTGGAATTGGTCCTTTAGCGTAGTGATGGGTTGGCTAAGATCACGAATCATCATCTCAATAATCTTTCCCACTAGCATGTGCAATAATGTGCATTCTCGGCGCAAGACAAATTTAAACCAATAGCCAAGTTATTCGGCTTCGATGATGAAGCTCTCCTACCTTGACAAGACTGATGTGAATGTGGCCAACGAACTGAGAATATGCCGATTGCATTAAATGGCGATAGATAAATGAGCTTGTTTTACAAGCCAATTAATTTTGACAGTACTGTAGTAATGTGGAGATAATTTTTTATTGAACGTTTGTAATACGATAAAGCAGTTCCAGTAAAAAGCTGTTATTTTTAAATTACAGACACTTCAATCTTATTTATTTGTATAGATGCATGGATACTATATAAAACCAGTCTTACCAATGGGTATCGTATTATCCAGTACTAACTGGGTTGTCGATGTTAGACAGGTAGTCGCTCCATTTATAAAACTCGTATTCAGCTGCATCCGGTTAGATTAGACGTCGACACCAAACGTAGTTGGAAAAAGGCTAGGTGATGAGGACTATTCAAAAAAATTAAATGTTTAAGACAGTGAAAATCAGTAAATCACATTACATTGCGCCCTGCCAAATATACGTCGGGCCCCTTTGCACAGATTGCACTTACTGATTAATTTACTTGTTACGGAGTCGCAGGCTTTTTCGTTGGTGCTTTTTTTAAAAACTTGTGGTAAATAATAACTATTGCAATTAAACCCATTGTCACTTTAGTTGTCTGCAAATAAAACATGAGAATCAATAAACCTACACTACTAACTATGGCTCAGTGGGGGTGCGCGTGTGTAAGTAGTCACATTTCTTTGATTTTGGTTCTAGGACCTTAGCTTCTAATCTATTTATTTCATCACCTGTAGTATAAAGGTGATGAAATAAATTACTCAAAGTAACGCTTACCAGCCTGCTTGCGTTATACGGTTATACCCACGCGAGCCGGCCGTGAGTCAGGGCTGGTAGTTAGGCATTTAGTAGCTGTAGTCGGCTACTGGTAAATTCAGGCGTGTTATTTATTTATTTATTTATTTATTTATTTATTTGTTATTATACGTATAGAATGCGGGGATACGGGCCGTCTTTAATCAATTGGAGGCCCTGGTGGCCTACCATGACGTCATAGTAACCCCCCTGGGCACTTGGGAATAATGGGGCCCTTGTAGGAGTTGTAGGATACAAAAGCGAGCTAGATTTTTTGCACTCCTCCTCGGATAGGTCTGATTTTCTTGTGACAGTTCAAAGATAATGGGTGTTTTTTTTAGCGGCGGAGAACTTTAATTTGAAATAAAACTCGGTTTTTTTTTTGACTTCCATGCAAAATTGGCTTTATTTTATGGATAATTTAATGCGGTTATGAATATGGTTTCTGGTTTGGTGGCCACCGCGACTGGCGCGAACATACCGAAATATGGAGGTCCAGGCTGTATTTCAGCAATAATGCGTTGAATGTTGGTTTCCAAGTACTCAGTTGTTTCTAATTTCGTCAAAGGTTCTAAATGATGATGGTCAGAACGTTACTGTCAACGGTGAGCAGTACAAAGACATGATGACTAACTTTTCGCGCCTCAACGGCAAGGCATTAATGTTGCCGACATGTGGCTTTATAGGAACAAGTCTGGGATCCATAGGTCAAAATTGGAAGAATGCAAATGTCCATGATTTTTCGCTTGAATGCCAAAGGAATGTTTTCTTCCATAAGCTCCTTCATGGCAAACAAACATTAATGGCATTTTATCAGTCAAATAAAGCCAACTAAAGGATATCTATAAAAAATATCTATGTTTTGTTTCAATTTAGGGTTCTCCGTCTCTAAAAACATACTTTATTACGTATAAACTATTGACTTATGCTGAAAAGCTAGACGCAAAGGCGAGCGGAGTGTGCTCGAAAATTGTGTTCTGCGGGACTGTTTCAGTCATGTACTCTCCTCGTCCTCATCTGTGATTCAATAAATAAAATACTTACATTGGCTCTTCCTCTGTTTGTTTGGCTATTGAATATTCGGGAGATGCCTTTTAATTTTGGATCATCATCGACTCCACCCCCTGCCATTTTAAGGTACTGCAATTAATTTTTCATTAGTCCCAAAATTACAAAATAAAACGGATGTAAATCAAGATGACATTGCCTAAACTTTTTTTTTTTGTGATGGATAAGCCACCATAGAAAATGGTGGCCACTAGGGAAAAAGGTTTCTTTGTTTTTTTTCTTGTCGATTTTGTTCACCTGCGTTTTTGTTTGTGTCACTATAATTAATATAGGTAGGTACAACCGGGTGGCAAAAATGAATATTTTAATTATATAGTACCTACTGTAATTACAGTAGGTCTAGCCATTACAATTGTAATGGTTTGACTTTATTGTATAAGAAATACTGACGGATGTAATATGGCGCCGACCGGTGCAAATTTAGCACGCTTGAAAAAGATGACTTGTTTACACAATGTTTGGGCATATGGGCCTTGACTCCGAAGGCATTCATATCGACATACAAACCAACGAAGATTTGATGAAAGATGCGGCTTGTTTGGATCCGAAAACCTTCAATGATATTAACAAAAATGGGATTCCTAATGATGCACTAAAGTCTCTCGCATCAATTGCAAATGTCGATCGAGAATTGCTGTCAAAAGAACTGGAATCTTGCAAATAATTTTAGTGGACTCTCTAGTTTTATATTGATGCTCTGTGGACTGTCTAAAACTCTTTGGGATGAGCACGTTTCACCTACTATAGGCAGCATAAGCCAGATATGAATGACTCAGATTCTCGGAGTGAGGAAGAAAACGACGAAGATGTCTTAAACCAAACGGCAAAGGACGCCATGTGTTTTTCCAAAAGTGGTTTGGACGTCTGTCAAAGTTGCATACCATGTGCATGTGTCTTTTATCACAGTATAACATGCATATCAGCACGTACACTACCTTATACATTGCATATTGTGCAATTCTCACAATTTCGTTCACGCAAGTGACTTGTGAAAGACGATTTACAGCGCTGAAGCAAATTAAAACGAGACTTCGCTCTCTACTGGGGCAAGAATTGTTGGATTCGTTGAAAACACAGAATCGAATCTAATCAAGGATGGCGAGAACAGCAGCTTTTACGATCGAGCTATTAACAGATTAGCTGAAAGTTCTCTTCTTTTAAAAAAAATGTTGGTTGGCTAGCTTCATATCTATACTTATACTTTCACTGATAATATAATATGTTAAAGAGGAAAACTTTTTTTTGTTTGTACCGAAGCTCCGAAACTACTTGACTGGTTTTAACCATTTTTTCAGTCTCGGGCCCCGCTCTTGTGGCTAGCCACCCAGGCCTTTCTGGTCCGACCCTGGCCTTGAGCTGGAGACATGGGTATCGCGGGGGGGGGGGGGGGGGGGGCAGGAGAGGACAGCTGCCCCCCTCCTTGAGGTTCCAGATTCTTTGGACCAACGTGCGTGATCCGTACTTTGAACCACAAAGGCGCCTTGCGAAAATAATATCACAGAGGTGCCTTTTTCTGCCCCTGGTTAGACACCCTATTGGATTTTTGCATGATCGAACGATACAATCGCTACCATCATTTTACGCTGCACGTGAGTACCTAACTACTTTACGAGTAGTATTGTGTATTTGGCGCCGACTCAACATTTGTTACATTATTTTTTGGACTGAAAGTTTTTTTAATTTCTGCTCCTCAGTTTCTGTTTTCGTCACATTGAACCTAATAATGCTTTGTCCGACACGGGAAGCGAACCCAGAACCTCATGTTCAGCAGTCGCGCTTGCGACCACTCGATCAACGAGGCAGTCTTTAACTTTTTGACAAAAAGTGTTTTCAAATAAGTCGACAAAATGAGTAACTTCTTCTTTACAAACTATATAAAGAAAATCTAACCAATCCGGTGTGCTGACTTCATTTCAGATTGATCCTGTATTTCAGTTTTTTTTTTGCTGGCACTTGGCTGAAGAGGATAGAGCTAATAAAAACGACTTTTTTGCATTTCGTAAATGCGTTTATTTATTCTTGATTGTATTCCATATAAAACACATCACAAAGACTTAATTATTTATTTTCGAAAATTGCTGTTGCATTCAATTCAATTGAATAAAATGTATCTTTTTCATTAATTTCATCAGTCAATGAATCTTTGGATAAAAAATTGTATCAATAGAGATTATAAGCAAAATTTACATAGAGCGAATTCATTATCAGAATATAACAACTGCCTATTAGTGCATAATTATTGCAAATAGACATTTATGTGTACTTATCGATTACTTACAACATAATTTCATTCCTATTGGAATTCATAAGCTTAACTAATGATGGACTAGTATTCAATACAATGAGATATATCAACATAATACTATCCGATCATCTTATGTATCAAAAATATATAATGTTATATAATATTCATTAATTTTCCTCGTTTTTAATACAAGCCATTTAAGTATAAAGGACGTTACAAACCAAATCACATTTAAACTAATTAAGTACGCTAACTTTTGAGCATGTCAAAAGATGTAAAAACATTTATTAATCTCTTTCAAATCACGACAATGATGTCAAATATTACTAAAAATAGCATACACTATAAAAATCATGTTGATATTGTCCCCTTTTCACAGAGAAGATCACAGTTTAGTTAGGACCAGTTGTTTTAAGCTTTGACATTAATATTGCACCGTTCCCTACGATTTACGTTAGAGCACCTTGGAGAATTACATGACTCGTTTATGTTGCAGTCACGTACTTGTTAACCCGTTAGTACCACGCATGCTCTAGTTGACCTGTGCCGTAACTCCTGGCCCTGAATGCATAAGTCCACAAGAGTGCACTCTTCTACATTATAAGGTCTTCCTCCCAGTCTTCTTTTTGTCTCTCGGACACTGACACTGTGGGCCGCGACAGTTGCTTGAGCTCATCGTACGTGCGCGGCGGAATGGGGTTGTCGCTGAGGTCAACGTACTCTAGGGCGCGGGATCTGGCTAATCTGTCCACATCAATTTCTGCAAAGAAGAAAAAAGAAATTTATAAAAATAGGACTAAGTTTGAGACTTGTCTTGATTACTAGATTTATATTTCAGTTTATTTCTTACTTCTAACATTGTCTACATTGATTGCTCTCTAGGTTCTAATGCTACTACTAAAGACACACACAAAGAAGTATGCCAGTCAATAAATTACCTTACTATGGTTTTACAATAAAAGTTCAAGTACCAATGATCTGATTGTGATGGGCCAGCAGCGTGTGCAGACTGGGGCACTGGAAGGTGATGTGGGGCAGCGCCACGAACGTGTTGTGCGAGATATCCAGCCGCTCGAGACACGCCAGTGTGCACAGCTCGTCGGGGAGCTTCGCCATTTGGTTGTTGGACAGGTTTAAATCTGAAATAGAGATAGAATTGGAGATTAGGTAGTTGTAGACTTGTAATTAAATTGGGTAGTGTTAACTGTCCATGCTGGGACTTTTTTTTGTTTTCACAATTAATTTTATTTTATCAATGTTCTAACTATGTATTTTTTTCCACATTACTTTCTTATTTGTTGCCATTGCGGGAATACCCTGGATGAGGCTGGCACAAGAACTTGGAGCTTGGCACAAGCAAAGAGAGGCCTATACCCGGGAGTGGATGAAGTCAGGCTGTGGATGATGATGACTTTCTTATTTCATTGTGAAGTCTAACAATGTTCTAAAAATATTTAAAAAAAAAAACAGTTCACATCAAAAGATGCAGGCGATAGGTAAAAATACATTTTATTACTTTTTAAAATAATAAAATGATTTCTAAACTCTCGATTTTTCTTAACAACTATTAAGAAAACCTACAATTCGATTTATCAAATTATTACAATTTGAAACTCACCTGTAATTAAACTAAATTTGACTGCAAACTTAGGAGGTATCTTAGTTATAACATTTCCACTGAGATCACAACTCTTGAGCTCTGTGTGTCGCATCAGGTGGTACACAGCATCAGGTACTTGCATCAGCTGACATTCTGATAAATCTGAAATGAGAAAAATGTTTTGTTTAGAACTTGGTCAAGTTGCACTGCCACAAACTAATCTAGACACTTCAAGTACCAACCATAGACGGATCTTACTTATATTTCTTATCAGTCAATGATAGTGTGAGTAATTTAATGCAAATATTGTCAAGAATCCTGTACAATGAGTCTCTATCAATTTATGGGTCTGATTAACTATTCTAAGATATCTTATCTTAAAATAGTTGTGCAATAGTCAAGAAACTAAAATAAACCCTTAGTGACTAATTCCTGTCTCAAGTATACAATGACAGAGTGCAAGTGGAACCATAAATATTTCAATTAGATGTTATTCAATAATGGAATAAATAAAATGATGTAGCAGTATTGGCCCATAATAAATAGGGACATTTCTACTCGTTTTAGTCAATCAAATTAGCCAATTGCATTCTGCTGGACATAAGCCACCTTTTTAAGGTTATTGGTCCATCTGGCTGAGAGATATTCCATGCCTTGCTACTAATTTCAGTATTCTCAGTAAAAAATGTTCTAAAGTCTACTTAGATTTGGTCTAGCCAGGGCCCTGAGCACAAGTCATCTATAGCTATGTATCTATATATACGACACATATATATTGTGACCCATATGCTAGGTGCATGGTATCGAAAGTGTTAACTACATAATTGGAAACTTGTAAATGGCCTTCAAATTCTTATTGTTTAAGAACATTGTTTATATTAGCTGTAAGTTTCCCAAATAGTATAAAATAAAATATTGAAATAAGTAAATAGATTTTTTGCTTGCTTCTCTGAAACAGTAACTTTCTCTAATGACTCATTAGGAGGTAACCTTCCAATATAAAGTTAAGTTAAGTTAAGCTTAAACTAAAGGATATAAAGACATTCCATCCAGGACTAATTTAAAATTTATAGGACTATTGTAACTGACCATTATATGCCCAATGATTTACAAGTTATTAGTAGGCTAATAAAAAAACAATCCATAAATTGTCTAAGCATTTTTAGGACACATTGCAAACAGTTTATTAGAGCAGAAATCATCAGTAGTTACGTCATTAACTAGCATATATGTTTCTAGTTTTAATTAAAATTAGCCTTGTGTTTAATAGCTTATAATCATACCTAGTACTTGAGTTTCTCGAGCATCTTCGCATTTTAGAATCACTCTAGTCACACCTAAAGCCATTTTTAAATCAAACGCAACACTGAATAAACTAGCACCGGTTGCAACTAACTAGGAACGGGAACACGAGTATCGGCGAGAGTTCCAAAGGTTATTTTTAAATCCATAAAATATTCCGAAGTTCACACGTATGGGTTACTATTAATAAATTAGCATTCCAATTTATAATCTGTATGAAAGGAAGAGTTAATGAGGTTCTAGGTTAAGTGTTTTTTAACAACTAAGTCTAATTGGTATTAGATTTCTATGCATTGTTTTAATTAATTCGTGGTTTTCTTTTTGTTTTTGTTTTGTTTGACATTTCGTTTTTCTGTCAGCAGAATCTGACGTTTAGTTGGATGACATTGACTTTGACAATCAGCTGACTTAGTTTGCGAAGTTCGCTGTTATATTCATTTTTAGAACCTTCTTTGTTAAAAAAATTATACGTAGATTCCGAGAGCATCATATAAAAATGTACTCTGTGGAGAGCATTCGCATTTCTCTGTCACCGGCACAGGCGAATGCTCCCGGTGAGGTAGCGCTTTTATTACCCGACTGCGCGACGTAAATAAGAGTAATGTGTTTATGAATAAAACTTATTTGAGTGTATTAATGAGGGGCATGAAACAAGGTTCCTCTCCTCCTGACTTCTACGGAAGGAGGTTGCTGACCTTCACCAGTCCAGTTTAAGACCAATAAGAATGTGCTTCATAAGAAATTATAATTATTCAAATCTTGGCATTTAGTGTGGAAATGGTTAATCGAATTAAAACATAAATAAATATCAATGATGCTCTAACTAGATGAAATTAATAATCTGAAGATATTTGTTATGTTTACGGTAAATATAACTTATATTCTTGATCTCGAACTAGCATTTCCAGAAAAACCCTGGTTTATCGCCGGTATAGTTACAAAAGGGAAAAATGGAAGTTCACATAACGACATTAACTAGGGGGAATCCTGATTAATTCACATGATACACATAGGTAGCTGAATAGAATACGTAGTTACCCAAGAACAGCAAAAACAAAGTCATCTTGCTACATAGCATTTTTTTCTGCGGCTTTATTACAGATATACATTACTACTTGTTGTCATAATCAACAATAAGTGAATCACGTCGTGCGTCGCTACAAGGAAGTGTTTAACGAGCAGTGACCTCTCTACCAGCCAGTGTTTCTCTATATGGCATAAATTGGTCAGCTAAGGCCAACATGTGTGTTCAACTAGCGAGTTCAAGCCGTTCGAGTTTGTAAATCAAACGCACGCGCATGTGAGATGTTCTAAATCGATCGCACTCGAATGGCATCGAGTACTTATAGCGCGGAATTGTTACATGTGCGTGCGGGTCTTCCGCGTTTACGCATTCTTTGTGCTTAGGTACGTTTTCCGGGAGCCGATATGGCTGTGAATTATGATGGAAAAAATTATAAAATGGACGTAGGTATGGTTTATTGAAATGGAACTTGGTATCTGGCGAACCCTCAAATGTAGAATTAACCCTGCAAGCTCTTTATAAACGTTAATTGAGAATTCGGTAGTGCGTAACTAATTGATAAAATAAGCAAATGACTATAATAGCTGTTGAAACTTAAGTGTCAGAAGGCTGCTTAAGTCTTTAATATCAACCTAATTAACATCAAAAAACATACACACTGCTTTAAATTAAAGGCACGCAAAAGTAAATTGTAATCCGCGTTCTTGTTCGGGACGTTCGCACATGATTATTTACTGCGCAAAAGATTTCACTTCTCCAAAATAACACACTAATATTAGGTATTACGACTTTGTACGGTAGCCAGAGACGGGAGTTGTTTGTTGTGTTTTTTCCTCCATCTAAGTCATTGGGGTTAGCGAGAATTACGAAATATTAATAGCGTTATCCACAAACGTGCCAAAAAATTCAATGGTTCCGTCTGAATTATTCCATATTGGTTTATTAATAGACTTTGAACGAAAAGAAGGCGGTTGCAGAGTCACAAAATAAAGCTCGATGTAACCGTTTCAGTATATTTTTAATCTATGAGGTAGTTGCAAAAAACGTGATTGTGTATCACAAGGAATTAATTAACCATATGAAATTAATCCAAGTAACAAAGGCCACTGTTCCAACTGAGCCGGCCTCGGTCAGTTTCACAATTTTTACACGATCTTCGTTTACGAAAGTCGAATGCAACAACACTCATTTGAACCTCGTTGTTGCGTAAACGGGCATATTTCGCGTAATTATTCATTCGAGATACCACATGCTATTAGCTACGCTATGAGAGACGTAATAAGGTTGGATTTTGCAAGCGGTTTGATGAATGGGTCGTTAGTCGGTAGTCTTGCGGTTCTCTGATGATGTCCTCGAGTGAAGATAAGCGTGAAGATTGGACGTAACGGTGTGACAAAAAGAAGCGGTAGTAAAGAGCTGTTACGTCGGAAAGGGAAATGGTGATTAAGGGCTTTATATTCACTAATCTACTGTTGAGGAATATAAGTAACTACGTAAATTGCGTCGGCCATTAACAAACGACGTAGGTATGTATTTGCAACAGTATGTTAAATAACATTAGTGTCAAGACTCTTGCAGCATCCGTGGAATTATGGGGTTCTGTTAATTAGAATGAGAGGGTTTCATCATTATTTTGTGTTACTAATTACGATATTACCAGTGGCCGTGTCAATAAAACAATTTTAATTATGTAAAGATGACGGTGAATTAAATCATTCTAGGTACTATAACAATGTTAAATTGCTACAAACGCTTAGTGGATAGGTGCAAAGTGCTATGGTTATCTAAATTATGCTTTTAAATACATATTACTGCGTTAAGCAATCGTCCACGGCAATATTGCAAATCTTAGGAAATATTAACTGACTCATTCCATCCGCATAATGATTAGAAGGATTATGGGCTACCTATGAATTGGAAATATGTATGCTGTAATATATTATAGAAATTATGAAGTAATGTCTTAATCCCCATCTATCTTTGTATAACGTTTAGTTTTGAAATATCTTACGTTATTTATATTTGGCATATTTTAAAAAGCGAAATATTTGAATACGAAAATCTTTTGTTTATATACAATACCATAGTTTTATTGATACGTAAGGCATGTGTACTAATTGTTAACAGACAAAAACTGAATACCCATAGCAAAGGTACAATCGCGATAGCTTTCGACTTTACGAGAGTCGAACCTGCATTATCGATATAGCGAATTGTCGAAATTATAGCAACCTTTATTTCTCTCGTTGGCCTACTGGTCGCAAGCGTGACTGCTGAGTATGAGGTTCGATTCCCGGGTCGGCCAAAGTGATATTGGGTTTATCTATCAGGAATTTCTCAGTAGCAGCCACGGAGTCTGGATCTGTGGTCGGTTGATGGCAATAGGGGTATTACGTGGGACTTAAATATATAACTCGCAAAATGTACGTGGGTGTACTATTAGGTATACCTCTGCCTAACCCTTCTGGGATTATAGGCGTGATGTTATGTATGATTTATTTTCGTGGCAGTAAGGCTGCTGTGTGTACTGTCACTGACAAAACTACTAAAAGTTTTGTGAGATCGGATTCATGCTGTCTGATGTTAAACACTTAGTAGGTACATATATGTATTTGAACGGACCGTACCTTACAATCCCCAAACTCACCTGTTTGTTTAACGAATGATATTGTATTGAGCTACCTACTGAAAATTTTACAAGATGAATATTTCGAATAATCTTCAAGCAATATTTCTTTTACAGCTACGGTTATGTCAATAAACGTTAGAGAAATCTAAGTAAGAACAATGACAATAAAATCGATAGTTTGTGTTTGTCAATTGTCTACGCAAGTACCTACGCACGTTCTCATCACAAGACTGAATAGTTTTTAGATCAATTAAATAGAGAAGGACTTACAAGCTTTCTAATTTATTTCACCTGTCTAAGAAAAACAATCTACTCATAAATAAATGACACATAAACAAACTGTTTTGATAATTATTCTCTTATCAATAAACAGCTGATTATTATTAGTCATTTGATTACTCAGACGAACGTAATTTAAATATCAATACAAAACCATTTCATTGAACTTTACTATGTTATTTGTGATGCACTTTTAATTTTGTTTGGCCTCGTCAACGAGACTGGTAAGGCCATTCAATTGAGTTTTTCAGTTTATGTGCGAGTTAAGAGGTCAACGTGATTAAAATTAAGATTAAGATGCTGTATTAGTTAAATATAGATCATTAAAAAAGATGAATGCAAATGTTTGGAGTCTATTTTATCAAAGCCGCTACCGGAACCATCTTCAGCGGCGCAAAGATTGTAGCCACGATAACGATAAAGTTAAAAACAAATCGAGAATTGTTTATTATTGAAGTGCTTACTCAGTTTATCAACTTTAATTGCGTTTGATATTAGACTTGTTTGTTTATAACGTAATTCTATTAGAAAGAAAGTGAAATATTTAGATAAACAAAATGCCGTCTGCAAATATTTACAGGTAAAATCATGAGCGCCGCCGTCATCTTTTAGATTGTATTTAATTTAGTGTGTCATTTGTCATTTTAATTTCGTAAATGTAGGTAATTCTCATGTCCTTGAACTTCTTTGTATATTAGGTAAAAAAGATCTGACGTACATTTCGACAACCGTAACATCTTGTTATGACATTAGATTGGATTTTTAACATAATATTAAGCCACAACTTGCTGGGTCAGTCCCAATTATGTGTCATGGCCTTACTTCATTAATTCATTGACTAATTCTCACACTATTTAATAAAGATGTTTACCCACCTATAGAGGTCAACTTTATCCATTAATTTACACTTAGCTTGACCGTAATCAACGATAGACGCTCTACTTCGCAAAGGGTACAAGTAAATTATCATACCTTCGCAAATTGATAAGATAATCATGATCATTAATTTACGTATAAACAATGCTGCTAATAAGGAAGCTAACATGTGCAAATATTTAGGTTTCTGGATTAGATCGACGAACTATTCGTCTTTTGTTGCGCGTTTGAGGAATTAAATTACGATTCGCGGACCGGTATTTAGTTGGCTCAATGACACTGATATTTTATTCATACAGTATAAGTAGTGGATTTATTGTAGCTCAAGTAGGAACTGACTAGTTGTTTTTATTATTTTTATCTTGTTTATTTTTCTTTTGACGCAGTAAAGTTTACCTTTGTTTTGTTGTTATTTGGTGATGTTTCACACATTATTAGATATAAGCACAATGTTTTATTACTACGCACCTAGTTGACTATTCTCCTGAGCATCTTCACACCGTCCCACAACTCTGATGATGGCGCGTCCGGCCAGCCTCGCACAGATCATCATGGGCCGCGCATCAGGCCGGTTCCCTTCCTCCGCCTCAGTGGGCACCCTCGCTCCACCTTCGTATTCCGTAGGGGGCCTCATCACTGCACTTGATAATTAACAGTCACTGCACAATCCCTTGGTTAAGTCACTGCTAGGTCACGACTATGAAAGTCTTTCACAAGCTGAAAGAATCACGAATCATCTACCACCGCAGCGAAACGCGATGCGCCTGGGTCCACGGTAGCACTCTGGTAAAATTCGAGCGCCGCGTTTGCTGCCTGCCTTTATATCGTTGCCAAAACAAAGAAGCGTGCTGCGGGAGGGAGAGCGCAACAACAACAAATGTCTGTCTCGCTCTTACTGTCTGCTGCGCAGTTGACGCAAGCTGGCTGCTGATGGAAACGTACGGAAAATACTACATGGGAGATAGACGAAAACTCGTCACGGGTTTTGTCCTGTCACAAAGGAAAATCTGTTTTCCGCTTGGATAAACAATCCTGCGATCTCGTTTTATTGGAGCGCATTGTCACGTCGTGTCGTCAATAAGAGCATTGTGATTACTGAGCCCGTTATCTGATTGCATTGTTTGTGGGAATAATCGTTTGTATGCATGTATGTAGTTGATCAGCTCAATGTGAAAGGCTGGGCTGACGGTCGAACATGATTTTCCAGCCTAATTCACAACGGGCCATCAATGTGTTACATGTTGCAATTTATTGCGGACACGTTCGATGCGCAAACTTGATTACGATGAATTAAAACGGTTTTATTTTTGAGTCATGAACATGTTAACTATTCAATATATTTCCTGACATTGCATCATTTTAAAGTAAAAGTTACGGAACCGAACACCACGATCTATTAACTTGTAGGTACCTACCTTGGTTTGATTAGTAAAGATAATATTTAATAAATAGGTTCCTCTACAATTTTCATAACGGCCTTGGTTCACTTTCTGTCATCGGTCGTGATTGAAGAAATCCATCCATAAGAAAGTGTTATAACTTACTAATTAGTAACGCTTCGTTCAAGGACCGTTCAAAGATTTCTGTTGTAAAAACCGTGAGGTAAACAATGCCGTGGAAGCAAGTGGACCTATTGAATCGACATGATTTTTACCATGAATAAATTCGCCCAAGTTCAAAGACCGAATCAAACATAAACAGTTACAAATACATAGGTATAATTGTATTGTAGGTATATACATTCATACGTGCAAATAATTGCGTCAATTAAAAACTTGACGTCCATTTGTCGTGCGTTCAACGTACTGCCTTGAAGTTTTGGCCAAAGAGAGTCGCAGATTTTCGCCAGCACCGACCTTGAACGGGTGCCAAAAACTATATTCCCGACAGCCGTGCTCCGCTTATATTATTATTTGCTCTAAACTATTTATTTTTGGAAAATAAACAAGGAACTTTAAAACTCATGTGTTTCTCTTTCACCATGAGGAGACCCTTATCTTATCTTATGGCTTGTTTGTAATCTGCCTGCAGTTCATGACACCGCATACTCGAACGCCAAAATGCCTATCCCAAAAATGAAAATAATAATTGGGAAGCGAAAATATGTGTCCACCAATCAATCTCTGCGCTCAAAGATGTTGCTCTCAAAGACTCAGGTGCAACAACTTCTGAAAAATGCAAACGAAGTTGCGAACATTATTTCTTTGTTTCATGAAATTGTTATTTATTTTTGAGGTCAGTGCCGTTTCTGTCGGATATGCTTTCTGTTTTTGGAACAATTTCAAGAAGGTAACCCATTTTTTGATAATAAATCGATCAACTAGCTAGACTATTCGTATAATTCCTACACGGGGCGACCTCGTGTTTACGAAAGTAGCCATTCCTTTTTTCATCGCGACCGACTTTACAAGCATCTTCTTTATATTTTATATTGGGGAATTTTTCTATAACCTACTCAACTGGTAATCGTAAACACGTAGTTATTGCTCTTGGTCTAGTGGTCGCAAGAGCGGCTGCTGTGCATGTCAGGAGGATCGATTCTCGGATCAGGCAATGTTATTGGGTTTTTCCATCAGGGATTTCTCAGTAGCAGCCACGAAGTCTGGATTTGTGCCTAGTTGATGGTAAAAGGCCTCCGCAAAATGGTACGCGTGAATTGAAACGCTGCGCTGATTTGAAGCCACTTTATGGGCCTACACAATTAAGTAGGTAGTTCCTAAAATGAGTCCACAATACATAAGATATAAATTAGCAGACCCTTTTTGATTTTTTTTAGACTTATTAATATATCGACTTTTATTTATGTCACGTCGGATGCCCTTTACCAGCTAGTAAACTTAATTCACGAAAACAATCTAAAATTGAACACGGTGAGAGAAATGATGATAGGTACGTGTACCTAATGTTGCATTTCATCTTTTCCCCTGATTCACGCAAAACAAAGATTTGGTAAATTCGGATTTATTCACAGTTCGAAAACGGCTATTGACGGATGTTTGAATAACAAACACGATGACGAACATATCTGCTGCTGTTGCTGCATGACTGCGTGCGTACCTACATCATCTCCCTAGCCTTTTCCCAACTATGCTGGGGACGGCTTCCAGTCTAACCGGATGCAGCAGAATACCAGTATTTTACATGGAGCGACTGACTATCTGACCTCCACAACCAGTTAGTACTAAGTGGGTAATAAGCTGCTAGTACTGACCCTTGGGTCAGTACTAGCAGCTTACTGGTTGTCAGACTTTTTGGGTCACTAATTACCTGTAACGACTGTCAAAGATCTACAAATGACAGCCGGGACCAACGGCTTAACGTGCTTTTCGAAGCACGGAGACAGCTAGCCCAACTCGCTATGTAATGTGTGGTGTGGGCTGGTCCACCACGGACCAACCTAGGCAAGTACATTTAGCCACAAAATGACAAATTATTGCTGAAAGTACAGGAACAACTGCAAGCCTAGTATATGTACCCTTATCACTTTTAGAGACTAAACACTATACCACTGAATTTTTATTATAAAAAATATTTAATATATAAAAATAACCGCTTCTTCCTGCGTAAGTAGGATTATGTAATAGAAATCGCCTAATCGGACAGTAAGGAACAGAACAAAACGGTAGAACTAATTATAAGACTTTCGTAGCTATTGTACCAAAGTGTTTCTGTGTGGTGTTGTTAGGCGTCTAGTGAGCCAGAAAATGCAGAATTTTCTGTCTTCGTCACTCATAATGACAGGCATCTGACACAGGTATTTTTCTGTCTTTAGCGAAGCATATCTAAAAGGGTAACAGCCGATAGGGGCATCGGAAACGGCACTATGTTATTTTTTCAGGTACCTACTCCAAAAGAGACAAATGATCATCGAAAAAAGCCACAGAAACAGATAGTAAATCCTTTTGACGAGAGAACGAGTAAATGTCGCGTAGCTTTTGTTAGCCCCGCAGACGTCAATCAAATCAGCCTGTGGCGGTCCACAGCTGCTGGGTTAAGGCCTTTACCAAACTGGACGCATTGGTGCAGGAGCTGTCCTGTCCCCCCTTGTGCTGTCTGCCCCAGAAACCTTTTTAAGGTCGTCGGCCCATCTAAGTGGGGGGCATCCCACACCACTACTTCTGGACTAGTTTACCTGAAAAGTGACGACTACGTATTGATATCGTCATACTTATCTAATTATAGAGATAGATAGTACCTAGAGACATTTAGTAATTTCTGAGTCACATAGATAAGTGTTTTAGGTCCTGTTGGGTTCACTCGACCCTATTTCATTATACAGTCATAGTACGATAACGTATCCGGGCCCAGGGTTATATAGATACTATCTTTCAAATATTTGATTTAATCAGTGTATGTACCTATCTTAACTGTAATTAGGTACTATTATCATTATCTGCCTAGCCTTTTCCCAACTATGTTGGGGTTAGCTTCCAGTCTAACCGGATGCAGATGAATACCAGTATCTTACATGGAGTAACTGCCGATCTGATCTCAACAACGCAGTTACTGGGTATCGATGCTGTGCAGCGATGCCTTCTCTTGGTAAGACTGGTTGTCAGAACTTCGGACTTCTGACTACCTGTAACGACTGTCAAAGATCTACAAACGCAAGGTTTTCAAAAAAAAATCAGGGTTGATCATAACTATCCAAAGATAATCATACCATCAAATCAAATCATTTATTTCTTTGCAAACATGGGTAATAGGTACATAGATGTTCTTTTATAATGAGGTTCTCCACATTTTGCCGTCACATAGGCATGCAAATGGTTTGTTTACAATTATAAATTTTAAATAAAGGGCATGCCATTAGAATTGTATACAATAAAAATAAAAAAATGTCAATATGGTCAAAGTATTAAAATATAAAAAATATTATCAGTAATGTCAAACGGAATAATATTATGCCAACTTGAATAATTGTTATTCAAGTTGGCATAATATACTGTCAATTAGAGTAAAAGTAGGTAGTAACAGTAAGTATATCAATCAGTCAGTGAATCATCATTTAGAAAGTCGTCAATTAAGTAATAACTTTCCCCACACACATATTGATTTCATCATCATCCATCCATCGGTCACTCATCTAGAATCTAGATGATATTCGTCCGTATCCGGCGCACACGCATGTTTTGATGACGCACAAAATTTTCCGTCGGTCGACCGCTGACATTTCGCAGAAGTTTTTTTCACAACCAAAGCTGAGGTCGATCCTTTGTGCTATTTCAGGAAAATCTGGACACAAGCCAGTTCCCTGTTCGGTTGAGCATTCGACGCAGTACACGCGTTCCTTGATCCCTTCGTCCTTACAAACAAAAATGAACTTTATGTAGTTGAAATAAGAATGAAAAGGTCAATGCCATTGAGTTTGTTGTTACCTCTGATCCCGTTTATTAATTTTCTTTTGTTTATAGCTCAAGTCTGGATGGGTATTTTGACTGTACAGACGCCAGCACATCAAGCTACCACAATCTGTTAAATTTCTGTAATAGATTTTCAACTTTATCGCTCAATGTTAAGGTTCAAGGTTGATTGGAAAAAATTGAGTTTCTTTCGGGTAGCTTGATGTGCGGGCGTCTGTACAGCGTTTTGCTTTGGAGTTAATTTTTCCGAGCTTTTCATCGGCTCATGAAAATCGTCAACTCTAAAGCGTCACTGTGTAATTTATAATTTACTAGATTTCGCTCGCGGCTTCGCTCATGTTATGTACGGAAATTAACCCGTGGACGTTTTAAATGTAGAATAATGACACTCGGGCATAAAGTAGCTTCCCGTTTTTGAAATATTTTTTTTAAATTTTGGGTCAGTAGTTCTCCTTACATAAACAAATTTTAGGAACCTCTTTATAATATTAGTATAGATTATGTGCTGCACAAATCTTAATACCTGACAATAGCGTTGAATTTGACGTTCAGATTATTGCTAGTGTTTGCCTATATACTTTTTTTATTCAGTTATTTTAAATTTCTATTTTGTTTTTAAACTTTTTTTGACAATTTTCTTGTTTTAAACTGTGTACTATTTCGTACAACTCTGCCTAATAATTTGGAGATAACAGGCGTGTGACGTAAATGTATTTCTTTTGTTTGTCTCACAAAACTGTTGCTCATAGCTGTCTCGACTTCCGCGAGTCCCTAGTGAAACCGCTGTCTCAAGGTGAATCATTACCGAACTGAATAGGAGAAACAACCGTCTCCAATTTTAGAATTATTGACAATTTGGAACATCCGGTGCATTTACGACTCTTCGATTAGACTCGTGCCGCCATCATGACTTGAATTAAATGAAAAGTTTACCTCATCCTTCAGTAAAAACTACGCCTTAGCTCGACTTTGTTTACTAAATAAAACGTTCGTCGTAAAAACTAGCTCGTGTTTTGATAGCATGCGTAGTGCGTAGTAATGTCATGTTTAGAGTATAATTCTGTGTCCAAAATAGAACGAGTATAGCTGTTTAACTAGTTTGAGTTAATGTTAGTTTTTGTACCAACACGAGTTTCGTTGTCAAGGTCAGTTATGCGTAAATAATGGATATTTTTTTTGAAACGACGTTGATGCCGCGGATCAAATTAAATTAACTAGCGAAATTCCGACGACTCAAAAACTTTATATTACCTATGTTGTATTGCCTCGTTGGTCTAATTAGTGCTCGCAATCAGGACTGAGGTCCTATGTTCGATTCCGGGTCCGGCAAATTGTTATTGAGTTTTTTCATCAGGAATTTCTCAGAAGCAGCCAGCGGAGTCCGATTTCTGCCCGGTTGGTGGCATAACTGATGAAATGTGGGTGTAATATTAGGTACACCTCTGCCTAACCCTTCGGGGATTACAGTTATGTTTATATTGATTGCCATCACGTCTGCGGAGACGTTCCTGTATATTGTGGTTGTGGGCGTAGTAAAACTATCGGGCACCTGGTCTTGAAATTGGAAAAGTAGAAATACTACAAATGGACACTGACGAGTTAAGATTTGCCAAAAGATTTGTTATTGGAGTAGAAACGTGATGCCACAATATACTCAGAGGCTAATTGGTGCCTACCTTCTTAGAGACTACAGAAGACATAGAGTGGTAGTGAGTGCAGGTCTTGCTGGCTGGAGTGGATGTCTTATCAAAAGTCATTTATTCAAATTAGGCTGAAGATCGATCTTTTTAAACGTCAATTACATAAGAGTCCTCAAAAAGAACCGCCCTTCGCCAGTTCTTAGTGTTTTAGTCTTATTCTTCTTGAATAAGAAAATGTGATGGTAAACATTCAAGTTCCATCTAGGTGACTACGAAACCTAAAGATGCTCTTCTCAGGGCGACCTCAATCCTAAACCGCAGCAACATGTTGATGTCGCCACTTACGGAGGCGTTTTCATAGTGTTTTATAGAAACCAGTAGTTGTTGCTGCTGTTTTGTGACTAGGCGTTGCAGCTGCGGTCAGCTATCGCCTCATGAAGAGCAGCTTCAGTCATCATGTTGGGAAAAACTGTCCGCATTATCGAAATGAAACAACCCTCATCACAAAGAACAATAATGTAATATCATCAAGTGGGCGCGTTGTCTGCGTGTTGCTGCGCCAGTTGCGCGGCCGCGCAGCAGTGCAGCATGAGCGCGGTGAGGGCGCACGCGCGCAGCTCGCCGCCGTCCGCGTGGCCCGCGCTGCTAGCGTCCTCCGCCGATAGTTCTTCTCGTACTGCTAGTAACTGGGAATACAAACAAAGAGGTTACGAGTGACATTGGTGCAAATTACATTTAAAACAGGCTTTCAGGAGTTCGGAGAGCTCTGATTTCTTAGACTCTTTCAGTAAATCAATCTGTAAGAGAAATCTGTGGTAGAATGCCAACAGGTCGGTATCCTCTGGTAGTGACGCGGTATCGGCTTGAGCCAGTCAGAAAGGGCTGTGTTCGAAAAACACAACATCCGTTTTGGTTTGGTTTGGTTCGACGCTCCTGGACCCAGCGCCGTACTAAATGCGACATAATGTGCTGTCATCGGACCAAGCGCATAACTGTGGCCACTTCCTCAAAAAATCTTGTTTTAAGACAAGACGGCAGTAATTCAGAATAAAAGCGGAGACTGCATGGTCATGCTTATACCCGAGACTGAAGTGCATTTGCTGTAAACTGTGACTATAATAGATGACCTAGGAATAAATCGTACAGTAGCATCATAAATTACAAGGTGCATCCTTTGGTTGAGGTTACGTTATTCTGGGAAAGATATATAATTATTCAAGTAATTGATTTATGATGGATCAATGTCAAAGAAAGAACGTTCGATGAATCATTAATTTCTATGTTGAAATGTTCTATAAACTCTATCGCCAGTTCAATGACTCTATCAAAGCCATTGTAGGTCACTGTGCCTTTGTGCGAACATGACGCTGTTACCACTATAGATTATTACAACTGTTTAAATTCTACAGCATACAGGATTAACATAGACTTTCTTTGACGAATTCTTTTCAGGATCTGAGGCGCACTGTTCAGAAAACCAAATCAACAAGATAACCAGCTGGTAACAGCTGGATAAGGATTGCCAAGAATCGAGTTGAATGGCGTGCGATTGAAGAGACTTATTTCCACCTCCAATGGACTGCTGTAGGCTGACGATGATGAAGTTAGCCAGTACGTCCAGTGCCAGCATGGCCGCCACGTGCCAGTGTTAGTGTCAGCACTCACCATGTCATGTATCTGCTGCGCGGTGAGCTTGCTGGCGAGCTCAGGCGCGGAGTCCCGCGCGGCCGCGAGCAGCACGTCCGGCGGCAGCGCGCTGCGCAGCGCCGGCGCCAACATGGCCGCCACGCCGCCCTTCGCCAGCCACGTCACGCCGCACGCGCCGAACGGGTTGCACGACTCCAGCGACTGCTTCCTTTACGTCACACGGGCTGCTCGTCAACAAACGTGTAGGCTCTTTCTTTCTTTAACCACTTTGTGTGAGAAGAGTTGGAAATGATTTGAGGATAGTCGAGTGTATTAGGTTACATGTTTTATAGCCAGCAGCTGACACACTACTTTGTTTATCAAAAGAGCTGAGCTATTGCAGTGTGGTTCAAGATTCTTCTACGACGTTATATGCGAGTGTTGCAAAAGTAGTCAAATTAAATGTATGTTAGATGTGAAAAGCAATACAGCTGTTAGTCGTAGGTATTTAAATTTTAAAAGTGAGTCACCCAACTTTTGTCAATATCCAGATAAAGTAAGGTAGGGGGTGGGTAAAGAGTAGTAACCATAAGTAATAAATTAACAGGGCTAAACAGGGATACGACCACAAAGATATAAAACACGAAAATCGAATTCAAACTACGAAATAGAAAAGACGGCACAACACCAGTGATCGGAGTTAGGTGAGCATTTTAAGCTCATCGAATTCTGATTACTGCACATTGACATGACAAGGTTTACAGTTTGATTGGAAGGGATCCTAAACGAATGAACATATTTTTTTCATTCTATTCTAACTAACATCGACATCAATAATTTTATATTAAGACAACAAGCAAGACAAACGACAGCCTAGGATTCCCATATTGGTTCGCATGGCCAGAATCAACATGCCATTATAGCTGCGGCAAGGCACTTATATCTTTTGTAATGAGTAGTTTATTATGTTTTATACTTGTTACGAAGAATGATTGGTTCTTGAGGCTGTATGCATTCTTATTTAGTTGAATTAATTTATCAGCAGTCCAAAACGATGGTACCAAAGCTACGAAATTAAGCTTAATACTTGAGTTGTAATAAATATTTATATTTGTATCTGCATATCCTTTCCTAGTAAGTAAGGGTCGGCTTCCAGTATAATCGGATGCAGCTGAATTAGTATTTATATGGAGCGACGCTTATCTGACCTCCACAACTCAAAGCTTTAATTTAGCAAAATAATTCTTCAAATTAACAGACGAAAGATACAAAATAAATGTGTAACCTTCCACAAAGATATTTGGGACGAAGAAACATTGAGAAAACGGATTCTGGAAACGACAAGGGTCAACAATAGGAGTGAAGAGAAAACATAGGTAGGTAACGGTCAGTGAAATACCTTGTGTGTCTTCAAAAGTTGAAGGACATAATGATGTGCGAACTAAAAACAAAGTATAGTATTATCACGCAACTCTTCTATAGATTATTTCGCGATTTCGACAATATTTTGATAGAGATTATCTTGTAGCTATTACTATAATACAGAGAGTCAAGGTAGGGAAAGAGTCTTCCTTTTAAGAAAGCAGAGCCTATTGCAATAAGCTCGGTATAGATCAAACTCACGACACGATTTTTAAAACGCCCGCATGCGGTTATCAGCCCGCATCTTGACTATAACAAAGGATAAATCATTCTTGGATTTCATAATGCGATTTTGTCTACCACTTTCAATACGAAAATTATCCCGATGATATACGGGGTGGAACGGACACCGACGCTAAAACGGTTAACACGAATTCATTACATCATTCTGAGCATCCTACCCAGAAATTTTTTATCGGTTATTAGAAGAACGATGTACTGAATACGTGGTAACTGTTTTCGCGTCGATGTTCCTCCCACCCCGTATTTGCAGCTGTCCAGTTGAGAAAAACGTCAATAGTATGGATATACAATCTTGGTCGAATCGGGCACAGGAAAATCGAAATGCGAGTTTGATCTCTTACATGTATAAAAAGCAAAACACAGCACTAAATGTAGGTGCATAAGTGTCTCATTGCTGAAATGGTGCCGTCAGAAGCTGGTGTCGTCGTACCGGTTGTAGGCGAAATGTAGCTCAGTTTCAAACAACACGAAATAATGGTGTGCTTAACATACCTGGGTGTATGACTAGGTGACGGTGGTAAAGACCTGGAGGAGGCGTTGTTTTTAGGCGCGGAGAGGGAGTGAGCGGAGCCAGCGCGCCTAAGTCCAGCCACTAGCGCGCTCATTGCTCCACCACCTGGATATTATCGTATCTAGTTTGAATAAAAATTGGAGGTCTAAGATGCTGGCTGAAAAGGAATGACAACACTTATTGACGTGGAATTAGATAAAGCCAAAAAACGCGCTATTCGTCTGGTTTCGATTCGGACTCGACGCTGCGTCGGGCTATTCGCTACGGACATAAAACTCTTTTTGATTGCCTCAAGCAAATTCCGCGTCGATAAGTGTTGTCGATCCCTAAAGGTGTTAAAAAAGTGACTAAGTAGGCGTGGTAGTGAGGCATACAAAGGAATGTTTTGTAACTTATAATCAAGGATTAAGGAAGGAAGAGGAACTAAGGGAAGCTTCTAGAAAAGGTTGACTAGCTGGACTTGGGAAAGGTAACTCATACAAAAGTAGGTTCACAAAATATCAAGTGTAATAAGAAATATTTCTTAATACAAGATGACTTTTTGAAGAATCATATTTAAACTCCGCAGCAGATACGCGAAGATTCTTTTCTAACATTTCCAAGACGACCAATTAGCTAGCATTACAGCAACGCAATAAAAACAGAATGTAGAAATTATAATAAAATTTAATGAGATATTTCGCGGTATTTTGAAAACTCTGATATTGAGTACACTAGATAGGTAGGTAGTATGCAATCCTTGGTTACGAACTTAACCAGAGCGTTAAAGGACAAGTGAAATAATTACCACATTTAAAGGAACTGAGTGCTTTCAAACGCTTATGTATTAACTAATTAGGAAAATAACCAGTGTCAGTTGAGTTAATTTTTGTACACTTCGTAAAATATTGTGTTGCATCGTTGATATATGAGATTTCTTCACGTTATGCTACTGAGAAATCTGTTTCCTGCATATTACGAAGTTTGAAGCGATTTTACTGACTTTCCCTTTCTAAAATATAATTACTTTGATTTAGTTCAGAACATAAAACTATTCCTTGTTTGGTTAAGGCTTTTCAAAGTAAAATATTCATTTGAGTCACGATTGAAAGGGCATAATCGTGAATTGTCATCATATCAAGCTATAAGAAACTGTCAAATTTTCCGAATCAACCTTGAACCTAATGCTTTAGCGATAAAGTTGAAAATCTATTAAAGAAATTTGACAGACTGTAGTAGCTTGTCTGTACATTATGTCAGTTCAGTCCGTTTATGCGTTGCAATGATAAATTAATGATATATTTTTTGGGGTTAACGGACTCGATAGTCATTGTACGATCTTGTAATGCCGTGTACTGTGTTTTATTTCTTTTTTTTTAATGCTGTAACTAAGGTAGCTTATGTAAGAGACATTTTTATGAGCTTGTGTTATGTTATGACATTACCTATCATGGAAAATTTTAAGAAGATCAGTTCCCATTCAAAGTAATTTATTTAGCACTATGTGCCCTGCGATCTTCATCTGCGTGAAATTATTAGAAAAATATTACTTCCCTTTTGGATCGATTTTTTTTTGTAGGGATAATATTTTAAGTTACTCCTTATAACATCAGCTATCTGCCCGTAAAAGTAAAAGTCCCGTCAATGTCGGTTCAGCCGTTTCGGAGATTAGCCGAAACAGACAGCCAGACAATAATTTAAAATAACGTTTTTTTTATAAGTCCCGTGTATACTTTCATTTGCATTCAGTAAAAATCTGTTATTTTCAAATTACAAACATACACTTCAATTTTATTTATTTGTAAACATATCTTCTTCTTCCATATCTACTTCTGTAGTACTCGTCATCTCAATTTAATGTTTTTTAACTTAGTAATATTATTTTGTGTGGAATAGAAAATTAGACAACACAGGATCCTCAAGCATTTATTGACTTCACAGGGGTCACATCACACGGTACTCAGCAGGTAATGGAATCCTAGGAGGCTTCAGCATATAACGGCATCGTTTATTGAACTTCGTTTTGTCTATTAGTTGCCATTATGCTTAGACAGTGGCGGATTCAGTTTTCTTTTCAGAGGGTTCTCACTCAAGGCTAGGAACTAAGGCTTCCATCAGAAATGATGGACCAGGGTCATGTTCATTATCGTGCTATTGGATGGCATACAAGCAGGCTGAGATGTTAAGTGGTCATCAACACATCATAATCTACAGATTTATGTTTTGGCGTGCCAGAGGCACTGCAGGTGAATTATTAGCGTCCCAGAGACTAAAGCTGGGTCCTATCATGTGTCTGATCATATACCGGCAGTAAAAGCTGGTGAAATTCTACGGTGCCTCTTGTCCCGTCACTGTCTTTAAAGTACATAACCCATTATGTACAAGGGCTAAGGGATCGTTTGGACTGTTCACAGACTAAACATATAGTTGCAGTTAAATATATAGATATAAATAAACCTGTGTATGTCTGTGTACGTGACGGATGGAGCCGGAGGAGTTAATATAGCGAAAAGTTCTCCGTTCGTCAGCATTCGAATAATTCGTCTGTGCACAAACAAAAATAAACAACTTATTTTAATATAAATAACATATTTCAGAGTCTAGGACTCCGGTTCAAAATATAAGATATACTTAATAGATTTTAAATAAATAAAATAGTTTTAATTTAGTTTTGTTCAGTTGTTTTATTGATGCCAATTCGTATTTTAGTAATGCCAATGATTGTGAGGGTGGTTAAACAAAGCTATTGATCAAATTTCATTAATTAGAACATAATACAATTTATAAGTTACGATGACACTTGGTAGAAAATATGAAGTAACAGATAGATGTTGCCAAGCGCCGCACATTGTTGGCAGTAGATCTATCACGCAACCAACGCAACGGGAAGTAACAAAAGCGACGCAAGCGCCTCTATCGTTGATCGCGGAACTAGAAATGGTGGATTTGTTTTATGAGTGTTACATATAACTTTCCTTGCTTTTTCATTAGTCTAAAACAGTCTTTATGGTTTTTGGGCTTAAAGAAAAATACGTAGTCATGCCATGACAACGTATTTACCTGTAGGCTGGTTCGTACTGGACAAGAAGTCCAGTCTAGAGGAATTGTCTCATTTGCAATAGGGCAAATGAGTCAAACTATAAGCTTGATGCAATTATGACATTCAAATAAATAAGTAACTATTGATATGCGAAAAACATTGCATGACAATTCATTTTCTTCCTATTTTCTTTAGCACTTGTGCACCATCCCAGAAAGTGAATTTCTCCAGTTTAGCGATCGACAATAAAGGCGTTTAATCCCCATTATATTATATTTATATTATAGACTTACCCTCTTCATGGACATCTAGGGAGTCTTTTCTCTCGGGTTCATCATCGGAGTCAGGGTCAGCGATGGCGTCGGCTTCGGTCATGATCAGCTCGGGAAGCGGACAATTCGACGTGCTAGATGAGTCTAGAGGCAATAACGAAAGATAAATGTTAAACAGATAAATCTCTCGCGTTGTAATGCACTATGAGTCTATAACGTTGTCACTGTTGTGAAACAGGATGAATGTTGATAGATGGAGAGGTTGAGGAAGGCCAAAGATGGATGGATTGTGTGAGGAATGATATGAAAGAGAAAGGAGTAAATGATGTCGTGACGTCTGACAGGGGAGAATGGAAGAATAAAACGTGTTGCGCAGCTCGCAAGTAGAATGGGACAAGGGCAAGGATGATGATGTTGTGACACAGGACTCCTGTCTGTGAGAAGGAGCTGGTCATAATCAAACACGTGGGGATCGAGTGTGGGTTAGTGGAAGTCACATTTTTCGTCGATTGGTTTCCTCACGAAGTTATTCTTTATTGTTTTGAGACCAGTGGTGTTGAAACAAATTCCACAAAGTAAAGTAGGTGCCTGGATGCGAACCCACGACTTATGACACGTAAGATTTTTTTTGAGAAACATCGATCATGTAGTATGCCTTGGTGTCAGACATTTAGGACTAGACATAGACTACTTCGATCCAAAGCCTTGGCTCTTTCCATTTCCATATAGTAGAATAGACTAAATCTAGCCAAGATCTGACTGAAGATAGTTTGGAGAAGTCGTGATACTTAGAAAATAAGTATGTGAAATCTGAATGGTAGATGGTTTGCAAGTATCAGAAATATTTCTGTTTTCTTCTCGCTAAAGTTTTTTTGTAAAATGTTTCTTAGTTTTTGATGGTAATTTTCTTTTCCATAAACTCTCATTAGAACAATTTAAGCAGTCTTCTAACATTGATACATTAATCAATACGGTTCTTAAATCCATTCACGTGTAGACCTCTACCTTATAATAAATAACCTATTAATAAAATATATACTTTCTAAAGCATACTCATTTCTATCTTTACGACGATCATGCGACTCTTATCCTTCATTACTGCATCGTAAAATGCGTGTAACTATAGTTTACGTAGTATTACAACGCAGTAGCTCTGTAAGGCATCTGTCATACCGTCGACGATTGGCGAGAAGCGAGTAGGGCTAATAACTAGCAACCTGCAACGTTCAGTGAGTGTGTAGTTCGAATAGTTTTGTCGCTGGGATATGTGCGAGTACGCGTGTGCAACGGGCGATTACTCATGCCCAGCGACTTGCTGGTAAGCATTTGTTACAAGCGAGTCCGGGTTTTTTATTTTAATGGTAGTTGTCACTGCGACAAATGCAGACAGAGTTCTTGCCGGCATTTTGTACAGTCAGCGATAGCGAACGACTAATAATATACAGGGTGAATTTTTCAAGTGGGCGTGGATGGCCAAATCCGAAACTACGAGAAATAGAAAAAAATACTCTAAGGTTAGTTTTTTAAAACTAAAACTGCATCATTGGATTTTTGGAAAATCAATATCCCTACCCATTCGATTCCTGAATCGAATCCGTTGATTATGAAAAAAAAAACACATACTGTATTATTACACCATTAGCTAGCTTCGCTATTAAGGATCAAATTCTGAGAAGTAATGACATACGGCAAACTAAAGCCCGTCTGACCTCCACAACCCAGTTAGTACTGGGTAAAACGATACCCGTTGGTAAGACTGGTTGTCAGACTTTCTGGCTTCCGACAACCTGTTACGACTGTCAATGATCTACAAATGACAGCCGAAACCAACGGCTCAACGTGCTTTCCGAGGCACGGAAGAAACTCGGTATGTAATGAACGGCCACCCATTCACGAATCAACATAGCAATTGCAGCTTCACCGTAAAAAAGGATCCGAGCAGCTGTTATTATTTAGCCACGAGCTCCTCACCCTTAAGTATGACAACACCTTTCTGGTGCATGCATGTTTATGTCCCTTTTACTCACACGGGACCTACATCTCTTGTACGCTTCTTGAGCGAGAAAACAAGCGATAGCTATAACTAGTCGTTTCCTCAACAGCAGTAGGACAGATGCCTCAAGCATAAAGTAATGGTAAAGTGGAGCATTATCTCTTCCGCGTCGACGTTCGCAATGCACGCTAACCTTCTAAATTTTTATAATACTCATTGCCGTGTTGGAATTCTCGTCAGTTCTAGTAATAAGTTTGTTTCATTATATTAGTTGCACATATTACTGTAAATAATGCTTAAGTATCTAGCTGTAGCGTGCATTTGCGGAATGATAGCGCAATTACTGATGTAACGTAACTATTACGACATGTGACGGTTTTGAGATTTATCGTGATTCGTGTAGCCGTTTACATTTTACTTTCCGATGAAGGTCTTCTTTGTGATGCTAAGTGGACTAGCAATTCGCCCGCGAATTCGTCCGGAAAAATTGTGATAGCTCGACTAATATGCATATATATATAAATATAATTTATAGCCTATAGTACCCAAAAATAATGTAGTTACGTTCTGCCATTGAAAGAATTTTTAGAATTGGATCATAAGTTCCGGAGATTATCCCCTACATACAAACTTATAAACAAATTTTACCTCTTTATAATATTTGTACAGACCTATAAGATCGCAATTCCCCAAGACAGAGGCAGAGACTTTGTTCCAAATGTTCGTATGGTGATTTCCTTTGAACGAAATTCTGTGGTTTATTGAATGTTCCGGTCCTGAGGCCTCTGATCCGAAAAAATATTTTAAATTAAATGAGAGCTAGCTATGAATTAAAATAACTTGGAAAGGCCCAAACGTTAATCGAATAGAACGGGCTTATGACACGAGACCCAATTTCCTTGAAATGAATCAACTTGATGCGTCAGCTTCGACCAAGGAAAGGTAACTCGTAAGTCCAGATGTTGACTCAGCAATTTTAAGAGAATTCCGCTTAAATCTGTTGCCTCATTTTTTTATTATTAAACCTCTTAATGTCTAGAGATTTCAATTTAATGCGTACATTTCCTTCCTTATGCTGAACTGCAGGCGGCATGTCTTTGTTAAACAAGTACATATAACATTGACGTTGTATCCTATAAGTTCGTCTGTCGACGAGTTCATTTATTTACAGCCAGTATTTCGCATTAAAATCACGTGCTTCTAAAGGTGAGAGCTATACGTTTGCCAAATTTCAGCTCACCTAAGTGTTCCCAAGAAATAAAGGAACGTGGCTGTAAAAGCAAAATAACTGTGCAAAGCTATTTATTTTATTGGTCTTAAGTAGATTAATGGTAATTTGGACTAGAATTGATACAGATCTGTCTTTAATTTGGCATGAGTCTGATGTAATTGGCTGAAGCTGCCACAACATGTGCGTATAGGTTGACGTGTTGCCTGATCGTGCCAACCGATTAGATCAATTACCTACTTGGAGTTTATTACTTTCCCATCAGTACTCAGCATTTAGAGTGGTAGCTCTTTTCTGCCCTTTAACAACGGAAACAGTGCACAAAAGAGGATTTTGTTCAGCCTATGATAATTACATTCATCGTCATCATCCAAAGCCTCATCCATGATATTTCCGCGATGGCAACAATGATAAATTATATCGCTTATGAGAATTTTATAAATAATCCAGCATCACAGATAGAGCGCATTATTAACTGTCAAAAAATTCCGAAGGTCGTCGACCTCATTGGTCATTGACACATTTCAGTTGCGATATTTTGGCGGGATTTCAAGCTGAATCCGAATAAACATATTCGCGAATTTTATTCCTTTTGCAGAATATATTCGGTACAAAAACATTCCGCTTCTTGAGAAGTTTCAACATGTTTTTAAATAGAACTTTGTCGGTAATTAATGGCCTGAGGAAAGAATCGCAGAAGTGTGTTTTCAGGTTTTCTCGATATATTTCAGGAAATTTCCACACATGTTTTGATAGCAACGTTGTAGCTACTTGGGAATTGGGATACGACGCAATATGCAATAGTAATGTTTTATAAACAAGTATTAAAAAAAAATTCAAACAGACTAGCTTCCCGCGACTTCGTTCGCGTGGAAATTTGATGTGTTTGTGTGAGAAAAAAAAGGATATAATCTATTCTCTTTGCCAAATTAAAACACGATCCAATCAGCCGTTTAGTCGTAAAAAGGTAACACAAACAGAGTTACTTTAATATTTATAATATTAGTATAGATTGTGAGCCTACAACAAATACAAATAATTTTATAAACACCACCACTATGGTCAGAACAAGAATTGATCAATGATACAATGACAGATTGGCATTATATACTCCCCGTATTTGGTAGTCTAGTGGATAAATAATGGTTGAGAGGAAACAATATGGGAGGAAGTTTTCTTTGTATGAAAACGGGCGTAGCGAACTTTGGACAAATCAATCACACATATTATCAACCTTATTACTCAGGGCATAAGACTGAAAAGTGGTCGGCTGTCAATGAGCGCGGTAGTACCTACATACACTAGAACACATGTTAACTCTTAAAACGTAACTAAATATGCGTGTCCAGGGACTGCGATCACAACAGACTGCAACAGATGGAATTCTCGCGACCTCTCGCTAGATTAGACCATTAACGCTAAATATTTATAAAGTCCTTAATCCCAGAAAACACACTACAAAAATTTCTCTACACAACAATTTATATGACCCTACACATAAAACAGAATGTCACCGTGGGACGTTCAGCCTAGACCTCAACACAAGGTTAGTTAATAAACACATATGTTACAGGAAATGCGTCCAGTTGCCTAGCAACCAGCACCAGTGACTAATACTTGGCAGAGCGTGATAAATATGACAAGACGGACGGTCGGCCATGTCCCGATGTAGGGAAATAGTGTGAGGGTTGTATGTCATCGGCAGAACTGGCTTTGAGTGTGATGACATGTGTGTTTTGGTATAAGATGATATGTGTATGGAACTAGATTTAAATGTTGTGCTAGTTGATGCGTTGTTAGGAGCTCGTGGCGAAATATTAACAGCCGCTCGGGTCGAACTTCAGGTTAAGCCGCGCTTGCCTAGGTTGGTCCGTGGATGGGTGACTACCAATTGCATGCAAGCACGTTAAACTGTTAGTCCCGGCTGTCATTTGTAGATCTTTGACAGTCGTTACAGGTAGTCAATGGCCCGAAAGTCTGACAACCAGTCTTACCAAGGGGTATCGGTACTAACTGGCTTGTGAAGGTCAGATAGGCAGTCGCTCTATTTATATTATATTATGTTATATATATACGGGTATTCTGCATCCGCATAGACTGGAAGCCGACATGTCTATGCGAATTAATAAATAATTTGACTGAATGACTTTTGATTTTGAGTAACAACTGGGTTGTGGAGGTCCAATACGCAGTCGCACCATGTAATATTGAGCTGTATCCGGTTAGAAGCCTATCCCAACATACTTGGGAAAAGGCTAGGCAGATAATGATGATGTAAGATTAATATATAGGTAGTAGGTACGTAATACTTCTGGTATGTGTATAGATAAACTGACGCCTTTTCCTTATAGGCGTAAACTACAAAACGTCACTTGTTACGATCCTTACATTCTCTTTTTGATTTTTTGTTTTAGCTTTGAAACCTAATAAAATAAATATTGTTAATATGCAATTGCAAAATGAACCTCTTTACTCATCAGACAAGACATTTGCAGTATAAAAAAAAAACAATGATTTATATAGTGAAGTGCTAACGAGGCTGCTACGCGTCATGGCAACGCAACGCACTACTTACTGGAGGGAAAAAAACAAAACGCAATTCATTCCGTACGTCAACGTGAATTTCACCAGTTTCCGTCATCAGTTAAGTTGTAAATCATCTAATATTTAGCATCCGGCTGCTAACTCGTAAAACGTGGCAAACATGTTTGGCGCGTGGATTTGTAATAGCAGAATAATCTTATGATTTATAAGGTACTGTTTTTAAAGCGAATTTTTCTACAAAATTATTCTTATATTAACTTCGTGTCATCCGGCAGCTATTAGATAGTTGTAACAAGGAGAAAAACCTGGATGAGGCTGGCACAGGATTATGGCGATTGGTACAAGAGAAGACAGGCCTATACCCAGCATAAAAATCCAATGGGTAAATTAAGGCTGTGGATGATGATCTTCGGAATGACCTGCCGCATCAGTATCAGTAATTATTACGGGCCAACAATAAACGCACTAATGCTCTATCGAATTTCATATGACATACTATATTTTCATAACAAGGCATAGTTCTGAGGAACTCAGTAAGAGCTAAGAGGAGGACAAGAGAAGGTGGAAAAAGGCAAGGTGACTTTTTTCCGATAAACCTCCTATATCCTGAAAAACCTCTAAGGTTCGGACTCCACCAAAATGAAGACGAGTGGATCGGAGACGAAGACGCGCCAGATTTAACCAATCACAAGAGAGACGAGAGACGCGATGTGGATTTCAACGAATTTGATTGGTTGATTCCCGCAAGTCTCCCCTTCGCTGCGTTCGTCTCAGCTTTGGTGGAGTCCGCGCAATGGTCCATTCACAGGTACTGATTGAAAGACATTATATGATATACACGTACCTCTATCCAGCTTAGGAACACAGGGCGAAGACTCCTGACACTTGGTGACGCATTTCTTATGGCAGGACAGCCCACAGTTTCGGCACTGCATCGCGTCTTTCAGCCATATCTGAAAATTGTATGTGTTTGTAATAAAGGTCAAAGGACCTGGAGAAAAAATAACTTGATTAACGTAAATATTTTTGAAGGAAAGTTCGTTGATATGTGTCTGCAAATAAAGTTTATTTTCGGGCAGCTTTTTTCTGTTTAAAGGGCTGATGAAATATTTGAGTGCTCATTTTTCTTTTGTTTGGAATTTACGATTTGCAATGTAATGTGGAAATGAGGACCGATGAACCTTAGATCTAGAATAAAAGTGGACTCACGAACAAATAACATACAATCACGTCTGTAATCCCCGAAGGGTTAGGCAGACGTGCACCTAATAGTACACCCACATTTCGCCAGTTGTGATTAAGTCCCATTTAATAGGGGGCGAACCTATTGCCATCAACCGGGCACAAATCCAGACTGATACTGAGAAATTCCTGATGGTAAAACCCAATAATACTTTGCCCGACCCCGGATTCGAACCCAGGACCTGAGTTGCGCTAGCGACCACTAGACCATCTAGACAGTCGATGAACAAATAAATTGTTAGATAAAACGTTTCTCTGTATTTATTTATACTTGACTTCTTTTAGAATGACGTCATCTATTTGAACACTTCTTTGTTCTCAAACTCACCTTCTTATTGCAGAAATCGCACTGCGTCGATCTATGGAAATGTGTCCGCACAAAATCATGACTTGCACGGGTCGGTTTAGGTGGCTTGGGCACGACTGGATCCCGGCTTGACCTGGGGACTGCCCGGGCAGGGCCTAGGCCTTCCCACTCCCACCAAACCAGGGCGTCGCCGAAGCATAGGCAGGGTTCGAAGCCAGCATGTGATGAGAGCTTGTGGCTTTTGCTGGAAACATATTAAAGTATTAACTATCTTACTGATAGACCTATTACTCGCCCTATGATACTTATTATCACGTAAAATATTGTCATGCAGCCTAACGCGTCGATCTTCAAGGTTAAGCAGAGCTTGCCGAGGTTGTCCCGTGGATGGGTGACCATCATTACATACAGATTGTCCTCTGTGCTCGGAAAGCACGTTTAGCGTTGGTGCCGGCTGTCATTTGTAGATCTTTGACAGTCGTTACAGGTAGTCAGTGGCCCGACCAACAACTAGCCTTACCAAGGGGTATCGGATGACCCATTACTAACCGGGCTGTGGAGGTCAAACAGGCAGTCGCTCCATGTAAAGTACTGATATTTAGCTGTATCCGGTTAGACTGGCAGCCGACCCCAACATAGTTGGAAAAAGGCTAGACTAATGATGGCAGTGTTTTCTTATTAAAGCCGCTTTTATGTTGTTATAATTATGTTACCGATAGACCTGTTAACTCCACCTATGATATGTAAAATATTGTCATACGTCTATACGATATTGTCATGTAAAATATCTTTACAGGCCTATGATTCGTAGAAATATGTCATAACTGCGACGCGTAGTTTATACATTTTACTCATATCGTCTATGTATATAGATGCATATCTATCTCAGCATTATAATGACTGATAACATGTTATTGTTCTATGATCCGATAAAACGATAACGTTATAGCGGTCAGTGGTACCCAATGATCGCTTGCTGATGATGATTTTTAGGGTACCGTAACCGAAGAGTAATCAACGGGACCCTATTACTAAGCCTCCGCTATCCGTCCGTCTGTCTGTAATAGGAAGACAGTTGAAATTTTCACAGGATGTGTATTTCTGATGCAGTTATAACAATATATCAAAAATTAAAGGGGGCTCCCCTACTACGCTGGTACGCAACCCTTATTGCTCAAGTCCGACTCGCAAATAGCCGGTTTTTTTCATATTTTTTCGATTTCAGAGAGTTAAGACGACCTTGGCAAGCCCAATATGGGTTTCCCCGGGCACACTTCCAACCCCGCAATTGTTACTGAGAAATCCGTCAGAAACCCAATTAATACGTATTAGTAAATGATTCTCACGTAAACTGGGCGAAATCTTCATGCATCTGAAACTTCTAAGAAATTGTATCGTTGCTATAAGTAGCTGTCGGTCATTAGGGCCTTTGTCTCAGTGGCAGCAACATGTCTTATTCATCGCTGTCGAAATGATTGCGCAACGGGAGACAAATTTCACCATTTTGGCATTCTCACTCTATGTCTGGGTAAAGGCTAAATCTAACGTGAGGATGTCATAGGGGTCTTCCTTTAATCACATGATGCTGGGAGGGGGAGAGGGTCAGCCTAAAACCTCAAGACGTGTCTTCAAGAGGGAAGGACGGGGTATAATAGTGGCCTTAAAACCCCACATGATTGTATAATCATGTGAGGTTCTCATATTCATCATAGGATGGCCCCATATTTATTGATAACAAAGGTACAAAATATATTCCCATCCCATGTGATGTAACACCATAACATAATAGTTGGTCTCTTTGTTGAGGATTTTTTAAATATTAGGCAAGTATCCAATTCTATATTATGTATGGTTAACTGATGACGTCACGTTCAATGTGTGCGTAATGGCAGCCCTATTTGTTGAATAAAAATCTATATACAGATAGTTAATTAAATAATAAAAGTGAAAGAATGCTTACTTGTGATTTGTGTGCGAGACATGCAATAAAAGAGTTTTGTTATTGTCGAAATAAAAATAGTTTGCATATAAATATTCTACATTTGCGCATCAATTGCGATTTACGCATCGGCAGCTTCGTAAATGCGCAAAACGTCTTTGGAAATAAAGCAATGTGATATGCGTGCAAGGCTTAAGCGACAGCTTATTATTAATTTAATTAAAAGAGGTGCCTTAGCAGTTCATCGGCTGCAGTATCAAAAGTCAGAAAGATCTAAGAAAAATATGCACCACATGTAATGCCATCTAGCGCTATTCTTACCTGAACTTAATATCGACATCTGGCGGCAGAAATTGGTACCTCTTCATATGATGGGGGACCGTCGAATCTTGGCATTCAGCCAACAACGCCGTCAGCGGAATATTCAGATACCCTAACAGAATCTCTTCTTTTTCCCCAGCTACGGTTGCCCAAACATTGATGTTCAGATATTTGTGATTCTCATTTAGCTTGAACTCCGTTTCTTCGTCGAAGGGAATGATGGGTTTCAAAGGTGTTTGTTTCGTCCAGAACATTTGGCATATTTCTACGTGTTCGCACTGCCGGGGGCCTCCGACTTCGAACATCTGTTCTTCTTCTTCGGTAGCCTCCTTCTCTTGTATTCTACATTCTGAGGAGTCAGTTCTTATGATAGGTATATCTGGGTGTTTGACAGTTTTGTTGATAAGGTTTGCTTGTCGTAAGGGTGTGCTCGCGCCGGAGGCTGGCGGGGTACTGCCGGCCGAGCTGTCGGAAGACTTATTTTCTACGGAGCAGCGTCGCTTCCGAAGTCCGAAGTTAGCCGAAGCAGGCTGTTCGGAAGCCTTCGGTTGTCGTGCTGGCTCAGTTTTTGAGTTCGGTTTGGCTTGTGCATCAGTCTCGTTTTGTGGTTCTACTGTTTTTGATGGGCTGGAGTCGGGTTCCTGATGACGACATACACATGAAAGTTATTGATAACCAATACATTAGTATTGATAATGCTCCTAAAGCTTTCTGGAGTGCTCTAGCGAACCGTTTTTTAAATCTTGTATAATGTGCAGATATTGGTGTTCTTCAGACTCTTCCCTAGACAAGACTGCTGATTTTTCTTAGTTAGTAGAGGACAGTGGTCTTCCACCAAATTGGAACAGCCAATTGCATAAATTCAGCCCACGAGCTTATCGTGATTGGTACGGCTGCACATCAAGCTATACATAACCAGTATAACCTGACTTCGCTTTGTATGCACTTCCCATACGATGAGAGATCAGCTTAATTTGGTTTTGCATAGCTTGATTGGCCGCCGTGAAACAATAAGTTGGGAAAGCTTTATTTTGTATGCGTCACATTTATCAAAATTAAAATCAAAGCATTTATTTCAAATAGGCCAGTTACAGGCACTATTGAATTGTCGAAACAAAGACAACAATGAAAAGTAGCTACAGTCCCAGTTACAAGGCATAATAACTGTGAAAGTACTGTAGTTGCCCATTCCCTAACGTAGATCTCTATGGAGAAGAACGGGCTAGAAACTCCATGGACACTCTTTTAAATCAGAATACTTTTACAATACCTTGGTTATATCATTTATGTTGAGATGGTACATTATGTGAGAACGATGTAGCAAGATGTGTACGTTAAAAGTGTCCATAGTAAAAACAATTCAAAAATAAAATAATTAATTGCAATAAGCCGTGGCAACCAAGAGATGACCAGTCACAACTGACAGCGCCCGTTCACGAACATGACACATGTGTCGGAACTGTTCAAGTCAACCATTTTGAAGGGAACTAAATGATCCGACACACGCGCCACCATCAGCGAGTCATTTGAGTGAGCATGACATACTCCTAACCGCCAGGGCACATTCAAGTCAAGAAAAGACGTGGGTTTCCAGCGAATGACAGCTTTCTAGTACAGAGTGCTCACACAATATGGGCTATGCAGTTATATAATACTAAAGAGATTGAATTTTTACAATGCAAAGATAGTTGTACAATCTTCAGCAGCTCCAACATACTTTTTAATGCTATCCATTTATGCACCCCTGTCCTTGTGGAGCAGGACCGGCATTGAGGCAAGCATTTTTATCAGAGATATAATCGTCCAACTTGTAATATGCTTGCTTGCATAGTGAGCGTTTAATGCATGTTTTAAATTTCGTTTCATTCAGTTCAAGATACTTTGTGGAATTTTATTATAGCATCTCAAACAGTACCCCATGAAAGATGAGTCTACTTTAGGGAGTCTGAAGCCTGGCTGAACTAATTGGTCTCTATTTCTAGTACCGTAATTGTGTCTGTCACCTCTTTTGTTACAAAGATGTAGATTTTTTCTTACATACATTATGTTTTCGTAGATGTATTGACAATGTACCGTCATGATGTTAATTTCCTTAAACAGTTCCCTTAGAGAATCACGCCTACGAAGATTATATATGACTCTGATGGCTCTTTTTTGCAGAATACATATAGACCCAATGTCTGCAGCCCATCCCCATAGCAAAATGCCATCAGACATTATACTATGAAAGTAACTAAAATAGACCAGTCTAGCGGTATCTACATCAGTATATTGACGGATTTTTCTAATAGCATATGCTGCTGAACTTAGCCGCCCCGCTAGAGATGTTAAAAGAGAGCCCCATTGTAGCCTTGAATCAAGCGTAATCCCCAGGAAAACTGTTTTATCTACAAATTCAAGCTTCTCTTTATTCAATACTATATCACAATCGCTACTTTTAACATTCGGTAAAGCAAATCTTATGCATTTCGTTTTTTTTTCATTTAATACTAAATTTTTAGCTATGAACCAGTTGTGGACCTGAAGTAGGGCACTATTCACGTCATCTAGATTTTGGGCCCGTCTATTTATCTTAAAAATTAGGGAAGTGTCATCAGCGAATAACACCATATTTTGAGGTTGGTTTTTCAATAAATAGGGTAGATCATTTATATATGAACCCCCATTTTTACTTTTAAACCCTGTGAATTAACACCATTTATTTGAACTTGTTGTTGTCTATCATTCAAATAAGATTTTATCAAACTAAGTGCAAATTTACCTAGTCCGTAATGCTCAAGTTTCAAAAGTAATGTGTCGTGATTTACGCAATCAAATGCTTTGGAGAGGTCACAAAATACCTATGGTGTCTTGGGACCCTTCCCACGCAGTAAAAATGTGCTTTAATAAGGTTACACCGGCGTCAGTTGTACAATGTCCTTTGGTGAAACCATACTGTTGATCGTGTAAGATTCTGTTGGTGTTAAAATGATTGAGCATTTGATTCAGCATTACCTTTTCAAACACCTTGCTAAAAACTGGCAACACGGATACAGGTCTATAATTATTTGTATCTTTACTATCTCCGGATTTGAACAGAAGTATGACTTTACTGTATTTCATTAAATCAGGGAAGATTCCTTGCTCTACACACAGTTATTGCAAATAAATACTTTTCTGTCTTGACCCAAGAAGGAGGACCCCTATTGCAGTACTCATTGAACTGACCTGTAAATTACTCTTCGACGCTGCCGCCCTCATACCCTGCAGCCGCACGCCCTCCATGACCTCGGAAACCCGCCTGAAGGAGAAGTTCGGCTTCATCCGCTTAGGCTCGGTCGCCTCGTCGCGCCGTGCGCCCGGGCCGCCGCCGCCGCGCTTCACTCGCACTGTTACCGCGCGGCGTTCTACTAGGCGGAGGAGTTTGCCTACCTGTTGAAGGAAATACGAAAGTTACAGGACTTATACGTGTGTGACATTTCGCCAGTTATGTTTCAAGTCCCCTGTAATAGGGGGCGAGCCTGTTGCTATCAAATCCAGACTCCGTGGCTGCTACTGAAAAATTCCTGATGGAAAAACCCAGTAATACTTTGCCCGACCTGAGATCGAACCCAGGCCCAAGCAGTCGCGCTTGCGACCACTAGACCTAGACCTAGAGTACTTTTACATGAAGTCTAGCAAGTACTTGTCTATGAAAGCACTAAGTTTAATTTTAAATATTACCTGAGCAACATTATTGACGGGCTTGTTATCGATAGCCAGCACAACATCATCTCTGCGCAGGTCGGCGCGGTAAGCGGGCGACATCGGTACGACAGTGTCCACCAACACGGCGCCGACGCCCTGGCAACACACGAGGCCCAGAGGCCCGGCCACTGTTGGCAACACTACGTCCAGGACTAGCACGCCGCGGCGAAGCGATACCTTGGGAGAATAAAAAAGAAGTTATGAATATCTTATTTCATACTAATATTTTATATGTGAACTAGTATTTTTTCTGTGGTATTTATTAACACGTAGCTACTGAGCGATAAATCGACATTGTATAAAAATTTTGTACGTTGGCTAAAAATTGGTCGAGGCTTATTTTTCATCCTAAAAAATAGAGGGTTCCTATGAGATGAGTAGCAAAAGCAGGACCCCCAAGCCACGGGGAAGCGATACACCGGGAAATCGATAAGAAGTAAAGAATAATAAATGAGGTTTTGTAAGTAATTTAATGTTTGAATATTTTAAATCGTTTCCTGAACTGAAGCATTCTTTGTTTCCATTTAATTATGTTCCGGGTCAGATAACAATATTTTAAGACATTTCAGAATAGTAATTAAGTTATTCGAAACAGTTTATTTAGTTTCAGTCAGTCAGTAGGTATCTCTCCCATCCATGCGAGTCCACAGCTAAGGCCGCGCGCACAGAGGCGCTTCCGCCAGACAACTGCAGTCGCGTGACCTCCATCAGTCGTCCGTGTGGACAGGGCCCTTCGTCATTTTCTGTACTATCTGAGCCTGACTTAGTAAATACAATAACTCACCCATTCATGCGAGTCCACAGCTAAGGCTGCGAGCACAGTGGCGGTTCCCCCAAACCACTGCAGTCGCGTGACCTCCATCAGTTGTTCGTTTGGACAGGGCCCTTCGTCATTTTTTGTACTATCAGAGCCTGACTTAGTAAATAAAATAATAACTCACCCATCCATGCGAGTCCACAGCTAAGGCCGCGCGCACAGTGGCCGTTCCTCCAGACCACTGCAGTCGCGTGACCTCCATCAGTCGCACCGTCAGTCGTCCGTGTGGACAGGGCCCTTCGTCACCTTCTGTGCTGCCAGGGTCTGACTTCGGGAAAAATGGTTTGTACCTAAAAAAAGATTTATAACCATTGGATTGTTTGATTAACCAATAACTTTCAAATAACATGACAAAACTTTACAGAAGGCGTCGAGGCAGACCTCGTAGAAGATGGCGGGACCAGCTGGACAAAACCAACGACCAGTGGCCCAGCAGTGGGATGACGCAGGTTAACAATATCAGTATCAGTAACTTTACATCACACCAGTCATCCCCGAAGGGTTAGGCAGAGGTGTACCTAGTACATAGTACACCAACGTTTCGCCAGTCATGTTCTTCTTCTTTTTCGTGTGGTTAGTGCTTAACCTGGTGTCAGGGTTTTTATGCCGCCCTTGAGCATCTGACTTGGCTTTACATGCCGTCGAGAAATATCTCTCAAACATGCTGGTTTGGTTTCCTCACGATGTTTTCCTTCACCGAAGCCATGTCATGTTAAAGTCTCATGTAATAGGGGACGAGCCTATTGCCACCAACCCGGCGCAAATCCAGACTCCTTGTCTGCTACTGAGAAATTCTGATGGAATAACCCAATAACACTTTTCCCGATCTGGGAAAAGAACCCAGGACCTCATGACCACTAGACCAACGAGGTAGTCACATTCAAAATACGCTTGCAACTTTCCCATTGCTGGGAAACAGGCTTTCTCTCTGTGAGAGAGAGTGAGACAGGTATGGATACGTAATCCAGATAAAAAATAAAGGAGGAATGATATTGAAATTTTTATTTAGAAGCTACGTATTATAGATATCCCCAATGGTTTTTTTTCAATCGAAGCCTGATGTTGCAAAAGGTCAAGTTGATACATTTATCCACTCAGGGTACTTTTGAATGGTCATTTTAATAAGTACCCTTTCTTGATTGACCTCTTCAATTCTTTTAAGATAGCCTCATCGTAGAATGCCTCTTCAAAAACATTATTCATTCGCAAATTAGAATCGATCTAGCGAGTTTAGGAGGAAGACCTTACAGTGGGATATCAGAATTTTATACATTAATTAGTATATTCTGCTTGTATATACCAACCGGAGTTATGTTCGAAGTTTCTAACAATCTGTTTCACACCTCTTGTGTCCAAATGAAATACCTTTGGGCAAGGTGTTTGACTTTCTACAGATGGGGCCATTCGATACCTACTTTCAGCATTTGACTTTTCAATTACTTCATCCTAGGTCCTTCCGTCAAGACTTGGCTAATCAATCTAGGATTTTGAAATTATAAAAATAATTAGAAACTTACCGTATCTTATAATTAGGCAGCGTATGCCTCTGCGCCACCGCTCTCCTAATATGAGCAGCGACTAACGAAGCCAGTCTAGGCTTGATCTGCCTGCCCTGGAACCTTCCACGCACCCGGAGCTCAAGCTTGGGTGGAGACTCAAAGGCTAGCGCCCAATGAGTGTACGGATTGCGACGGAACATTACCCTAACGTTGCCGCTTATGCTTTCAACTGAAAATGAAGAAAAAGAAAATAAACTTAAATCTTCTGAGCGTGTCGATGGCAATCTAAATTGAGTCGGCCCAAGACTGAGCTACTAGTTTGGCGCTTACGGTAACGTCTATCAGTTCCTGTAGAGAACATACGAAAGGACACGCAGGATACGATATGAAATGCCCCATCGTTTGTGGAACAGCACCGCAGTTACACTTCAAACGGTAACGCAGCGTTTGTTGCTCCCAGCGTAAGCATACTATCTAGCAAGTGCTCATTAACTTGAATGAACAATAGGGAGACTCGGTGCAAAACCTTATTAAAGTGCTTGTTATTAAAGAATGTGGTCTTAAAAGTTAACACGGACAACTTGTTCGTTTTTGAAGGTGGTTAAAAATAGCATAAAGTCTGGGGTTGTTTCTGAATCACCCCGAGTGTATTTTATGTGGAAAAACAGAATATAAAAATGGACCCTTTTTTGAAGTTTTCAAAGTCACTTGATAAAAACATTCAAGGTTCTTTCACAATTTACAAAGTCGGTTTCCGAAGTTCATGCAACGATAAAGTTCTCTTTGTCTTCGTTGATTTATATTCGCGATCTCAAGTAACTATTGGCAGAATTATCTTGACAATTTTGCGGTTATAGAGAACTGGATTCTTTATCAACATTTTGATTAAAAAAGAGTTTTTAATAATGAAAGTGGCTTAGTTTTATTTTTACACAGATTTAAAGTAACAAAATGTTACAAAAACTACATTTAATCTAATCAATTTTGAACGCCATAGATGATTTCAATATAATCTGTTTTGTACACAATATAAAGATCATTTTTCGGTGTAGACTAATCAAGAGACATTGCTAATACTTTGATTGTGAAATTGATATGTCTGTTTTCACTAAAACCAGCTGACACCTAAAAGAATGCCTTTGAATTAATATTTCGACATATAAAGGCATTCATTTACGTGTCACTTAAACTAACCAGTAATAGATATGTTAGCGATCTTCCCCAGCAGCATGACGGCATCCACATCGATACGAAAGTTGCCATCATACGCCAGGTCAAACTTCAGGTCTAGGGCCCTGAGGCGCGCCCCATCCTCTTCTAATTCACCAGACTGGAGCCGTAGGTTCGTGATGGTGGGGAACTCCGTGCCCACTTCTAGAGAGCGTAGCTGTGGAAGGAATTAGAGTCGTAGAGTCGTTAATGTTTTAGCTAATTGAAGATAGAAATCTTAAATGCTGTTGTTGGATTTGCATCGTTCGGCTCAGCTCCGAAAGTTAATAATTCTACAGCACACTCAATGTTCCTCACGAAATATTGAATTTCCATCGTTGTACTGTTGTATAAAGCCCTTGGTGACTTGTTTATTTTGTTATTTTGTTATTTGTCCATCAAGTGGTTTTGATTCCCGAAATACGTTTGATCCCAGATAAACGACGAAATTGGCAGGACCGGTGAGCATAATTAAGCTATTGTCAGTCCGCTATGTGCAGAGGTACAGATAATAAGGAAGACGATAGGGTTCAAAGGAATGTTGGGTGTCTGTAGTCAAGCAATAATATGGAAATAAGATGGCAAGGGTCTCCATTCTGCGATCCATCACGTCGCGAATATCGATCGAATATCATATAAGCACTTAATACTCGCTTTATGCTTAAGTATGTATCCGAGACAGAGGCACGAGTGGATAACCGAGATGATATCTCATTAAACACGAGTCTATGAACTCTAGAACATACCCTTAAGAGCTTTCGAGATACATAGCTTGATAACACGACGTAAATATTGTTATGAATTTTCTAATGATACATGTAACCCTCGGGCTTACTATGAACCCGAATTTCTTGAGAAAATATAAGCAAAATGAAAAGAAAACATTATTTTAGACGTGTTATCCTCAGGGAATGCCTAAAAACAAAAGTTTAAGACTTCGGAACTTTCGCTCAAAATCTCTGCCGAACGTCGTCAAGAGGGCCAAAGTTTTTTTCTCGGTAAGGCAGGTACTCAAACTGGTGGGGGCTATATTCGGCTTATAGAGCCTTTATAAGCTTAAAAACTAACTAATTAGTTTACGAGCAAGACGTTCTTGTTACCTTTTTTAATATGTGAAGGTATAATTAATCTCAAACATGGGTGATTGGTACATTGATGTTCTTTTATAATATGGTTCTCCACATTTTGTCGTCACATGGGCATGCAAATAGTTTGGTTACAATTATAAATTTAAAGTAAGTGGTATGTCATTGGAATTTTATACAATTAAAAAATAATAATAATGTCAACATGGTCAAAGTAATAAGACATATTATAAATAATATCAATTATAAATTTAAAATAAGTGGCATGTCATTGAAATTTTATACAATACAAAAATTAAAAAATGGTCAAAGTAATAAAAAAAAAAATATTATCAATAATGTCAAATGGAATAATATTATGCCAACTAGAATAACAATATGTCAATTAAAGAAACATTAGGTATATTATAAATCAGTCAATAACAGTAGGTGTATAGCGTAACAGTAAGTATATCAATCAGTTAGTGAATCATCATTTAGAAAATCGTCAATTAAGTAATAGCTTTTACATAATTAAAATTTCCTTTAGCGCCCTTTTAAGTTTTAATACCTTTTAAATGCTTTATGACGTGCAAGTAACTTCAATCTAAGGTGATGTTACTTGCACGTCATAAAACAGGTCAGGTACATATTTTCAATCTTACTGAAGTCTCAATTTACTAAGAATTGTTGTTAAAAAAGGTAAAAACAATTACGAGGTCGACTTCACAAGACTTGCTTCTTGGAACCAAAGGTACAAAACTTAATTTGTAGGTTGAGTACCGGGATTTTTTTTTCTTAAGAAACGAATTTTCGTGGCAACAGATTATTTATTCTAAGACAAAAATGTCAAGAGATTTATTTATCCTCAAGAGATTAGTCCTACAGAAGTATCTTTCTTAGGTCATTAAGACCTACTTCGAAAATGAAGATATTTTTGAGCCAAGCATCTCACTATACTTAATTTAAGTCAACGAATGATCTAATACTTGAACTCTCTATCGCAGACGAGGTACTTAAAAATTCAAGATGTCCCCAATTCAGAATTGTTTCATATCGTTCATTATCTTCCTGAGCTTGTCTCACGTTACTTGGGGCACAACAAGTTTTTTTTATTATTTTATTTCGTTCTACCCTCACGCTATAATTTACGTCCTTTTCTTTCTTATCATTCTTCAAACAATCCATCCATCTTTTATTTGGGGGTTTTGTCCCTCTCTCTCCATCATTATTTGTATTCATTAGGACTGGTTTTCATTTGCATTTACTATGTAAATTCTTTTCGACTTGACATCAGTAAAATGACGAAGTCTTTACTGTTTTTGACTTTTAGATTAGATAGTGATTACGATTACAAAATGCTGTGACTTGAAGCGTACCAAACATTTTCATAGGTTTCTGAGTTGACGGCCGGTATATTCGATATTGAAAGTTGATACATGCCTCTCAGAACCTCTGAAAGAGGTATAGCCGCTTAACATTCAGTAAGTACATGTTGACGGTACGATAAACATAATATTATCCGTTAGCGGTTTTTATAATTCGTTCCGAGCCGGGAGGGCGTTTTCACATCGTCGGTCACGAATCGTTGGCGCCGATTGAACCGCAAACCAGTGGTCATTCGACCGAATAGTTTGCTAGTCAACTAAAACTAACTAGCCGTGCTGTATTTTGTATTACATTTTGTATAGAAATGGCAAGGATATAGGTAGAAACGAAATTCGCATTATTAAGTTAACAAGTGGTCCTCAGTAGCCTATGGAGCCTCGGCCCGGCTAAAAGCCTCTCAGAGAATGAGGTTGGTCCTCGATTATGGACAATTGAACATACCTAGTGAATAAACAGGAGAAAGTTTAAGCTTTCTTCGATTTTTTGACGGTAGTCCGTCGTAGACCAGATTTACTTCAAGGTCTTTTGGCCATCAGAACTTCATGCAAGGATTCACAGGGTTCTAGTATAACCTGACCTCGTATTCTATTGAAACTCCGAACTACGCTAGGCCAGCTCACTCTGCTTATAACTACGATCAAGGAAAATGAAAGGATCTAGTTGAAACTACGCGACGGACATTATACAATCATTGCAATATTACAGGTAGCAGTCATCGCCGTCTATAATTTGTGCCAACAGCGAATGCTACGTAATATGCTTTATACATTGACCACCAATCAAACGGCCTATATTTACTACATAATGGGTATACCGTAATGCAATTTTATCGGTCCTTATTAATGGTGCATCTATCGTAATAATTAGAGTCTTTTTAAGGAAATGTTGAACCTAGAACGAATTGTGAATGGTTGGTGGTTGTTTCATGCTCTTTCAATTGATCTTGTTATTTGGGGAGATCCCCCATATTTGAGGAGCTCGTAGTTTTATAACAGCCGCTCGGATCGATCTACAGTTTAAACCGCACTTGTCTAGGTTGGTCCGTGAATGGATGACTACCCATTACATACCGAGTTTCCTCCGTGTCTCGTTGATTTGGGGCGAACCCGTATTGAATACCTATCAGTGGTTAAAAATTCATAGTTCTTTAGACAGCATTAGGAAAAAAGGTCAAATAACTTTAAAGGTAAGCCGATTCTTGCCTTCAAACTTTCTTAGGCTGGAAGTCTCGGATTCGTTGATATTAGAAAGTAACTTAACCTCACATCGAAGCTCACTTTGGATTAGGAACTTACTTGTCTGACCTTAGTCAACTGAGTGCTTGAGATAAAAAAGGGTGAGGGAGTGGTTTAAGGTGGAATGGAGACACCGGCACACAAGCACAATTACTGTTTCCTACAAAAGAGCATACCTACACGGTGAAAATATTTGGAACAGCTGATTTATTTGGGCGGGATCCAGAATGATGTACTGAATACGTGGTAACCTTTTGTGCGTCGGTGTCCCTTCCACCCTGTATTTCTAGTACCTACCTAGCCAGGTAAAGAATATATTGAAAGTGAAACATAAAAAACAGCAAAACCTTATCAGAATAAAATATTTGAAAATTTATAAAATAAATATGATGCTTATAGTGTCATCCCCTCAAATGAGTTCATTGTCACCAATGGCAGCCGTCCTTGTCCGCAGTCCTTGTTCCATCTACTGTATATATCTGCCCCTCCCATTTGTGTGTGTGTTCCAGTTAGTATTAATAAATAAAAACTAGCTTAAATTCTCACCGTTAAAGACTCAAAGATCTTTCCAGAAGACGTCTTAGCGAGCAGCTCGGCGAGTTCGGTAGCCATGCGCCGGCGCAGCCAGCGGGTGTCCGCCGTGCTTTGCTGAAAGATGAACTGCAGCATCGTGTTCAGAGCGCCCTCTGGCGTGCTGCCTAGCCCGCGTGTTAGCTCGTTGAGGAGTTCCTGTTGAGAAAAAAATATATTTATTTCAGTCATTAGAAAATTATACAACTATCTTGATGGGTTCATCACTGAGTGTTCTTAACTTCATACATACCTAATTGGAAATCATTTCGAGCTACATACATATTTAAAGACATACATAGAAGTTACTGAACATCACCTGTTACGATAATGACGGCACGGTTGGCGCAGTGGCTGAGCGATTGACTGCTGCGCTTCGTGTCGCGGGTTCGATTCTAACACGGAACAAATATTTGTATGGCCTACAGGTAGTAGTTCCGGGTCTGGCTGTTTGAGTATGTGAGCTTAAATGTATGTAAATGCCCCACGTTATAAGAGAAATTGCTAATGTGGGGCAACGTTTTTTTAAAAAAAGAAAGAAAGGATTACATAGGTACCTAGTCCTTTTGTTATGTCCATGTTGTCGTAATTTCGAACAATACCAAAGAAAACTGGTTAGGTAAATCAAATAGAGGCTACTGTTTTTGTGATTTGTAAGTCGACTTTGACTTTAGTAAAGTTTTCTCATTGAACAACACAACCCGAGTATTTTCGGGTACCGAATGTTGATTTCATAACATAACATAATATCTCGCCTGTTATCCCCGAAGGGTTAGGCAGAGATGCACCTAATAGTACACCCACATTTAGCCTGTTATGTTCAAGTCCCATATAATAGGGGGCGAACCTGTTGCCATCCGACATTAAAACATAATTCTTCATAAAATAACGACTTATTTAACCTTTTGAATGCCAGAGCATAAGCGCACGCGCGTGGCCTCCGCGCCAAGCCACATTTTTACCTACCATTTTGTCATATATCTGTGTCGTTTGGCGTACAGGGCACGCGCTTTCTTGTCACGTATATGTGACAATGGCATTCAAAAAGGTTAAAACTGATCTAATTCAAACCTTCAAAGGTCTCTTGTTAATAAGAGTCTATTTTTAACAGGAACAAATATAGAAAGACTCATTCTAATCAATTTTTCTTCTGCGTATTCGCTCTATTACCATTGAAGGTTTTACAGCTTCAAAGCTTCGCTTATAAATAGAACGATCTATCAATAAACTGTTCCAATATCATGATTTCTAAGGCCTCAAAGGTAACGTAAGTAATTTGATTTAACATTTATATTTACCAGAAAAGCGTTGGTAGCTAATATAATCATTTCAGGTACCTCTTTTGCCCTATTCATAACAAATTTGACGTTTATTTACCTTTAATAAATTCTACCCTAATTAAAAATACATTAAAAAAAAATACATTTAAAAATAAATTCATTGATATTGAAATATATTGAAAAAGTAGATACTAAAACCGCACTTATCTAAGAAATGTTCATATATACGAATATTATAAAGAGGTAAAAATTGTTGTTAAGTTTGTATGTAGGGGGTGATCAGGAACTAATGATCCAATTCTAAAAAATCTTTCACTGGCAGAAAGCTACATTATCCGTGGGTGCTATAGGCTATAAATTATATTTCTCTCATGCATATTAGCCGAGCTATCACATTTTTTGCGGACGAAGTCGCGGGCTAAGTGCTAGTTTAAGATAAATCTGATGAATTGTGAACTTTATTATTTTGTCTTCGATCAATTGATAGTGTACTCGAATCCTAGATTTAAGAAATTGGTGATGTGACGCCCCCATGCCTGGGAAAGCATGATAAGCAGTCGTTCCTGTACCTCCTTTGTACTTGTGACCGCGTGACCGCAATCCAGTTCGAAGGATATTATTACGTGTCATATCAAAATTAATAGTTATTGCTGCAATTAACACCTTTACCGCACAATTAATCAAATACCGACCTACTGTTTGACCGTGTATGTACCCAGTAATTATGCAGGTGTGTCCAATATTGCCGCGATCCATCAATTAGCTGTTATTATGTGCCCGCTGACCGTCCGATGAGGGATAGTGTTTCGTTTACACGTTGTAGTTTAACTATCGATTTCTGAATTTGTGCCGTATGATTTGAAACTTGAATACTTATTGTGCTCACTCTAAAACAGAGCAGATAATCAAAATGAGCAGTTTTTTAGCATTTCGGAAGTTTAAAATCTAAGTCAAAGCTTACAAAGGTATATTCTCGACTTCTTGTATCATACTTGCTTATGAATTTTCCTTGGCAAGTCCTAAAAATCTGTCACTTGTCATCTTTTAGCGGCACTATAAAAAGCACTACAGCAACATAGTACAAAAAGTACTACAGCGCCATCTATCCCACAAATGTAGAACTAACATCAAATTCCTAAATAGATATATTCAAGTTCTCTAGCAACTTAAAACCATAATATTGGAAAAAATGTCGCGCGAAAATACACCAGACACAACACCCCTTTGGTCGAAGGGTCCTTCCTTTTTTATGAGGGGTGAAGAACTTTGCATCCTGATCTTCATACCCCTATCATCATCATTCTCTTGCCCTTATCCTAATTCATTTGGGGTCTGCGCAGCACGTCTTCTTCTACCATACTTTTCTATTACTCGTCATCTCATCAAACACCTCCTTTCTTGCCATATCATTCTTTACACAGTCCATCCACCGTTTCTTTGGTCTTCCTCTACTAATAAACCCATCCACATTCATACTCAAAACTTTCCTCACGACATTTTCCTCATTCCTCCGCATCACTCATCATACCACGACAACCGATTACCACTCAACTTTTCAGTTACCGGCGCCACTTTCAGACTTTCTCTTATACGACCTTAGTTTTAGAATATGCGAAACCTGAAATACGTGTCTAGTATTTTTATGTAAAGAATCTATGTACAAAATTTCAAAACTGTATCATGAAAAATCACAAAGTTATAAGCTTGTTCTGTTACTTGGTTGTCCGCGCAAAAACGTGTTCACAACGCAGCGCGCCCGCGCGCGCGCCTCCAGCGTCGTCTTGAGCTCATTGACAATAATAATTTGGCAATAGGTACCTAAATTATTGCGATAGGTACTTAAAGTCGCTTGGTGTCCAACTTGTAACTTTTTTAGAATATTTTGGGACAAAATATAATATGGTTTAAAAATGATTGGAATCGATTCAGTTACTTATTCTGAACTAACTATATTCAGGCTTCGCATATACTAAAAATAATGTTGTATACTCATTTCTTATTTTATCCATTCGCGTTACACCACACATCCCCCTTAGAATTCTCATCTCAGCCACATGCAAATGCTTTTCATTCATCCCTTTTGTGGGCCAACATTGACCACAACACCCCTATATGTATAATCAGCACTTAGCACTTGGTAATATACCAAGTAAAAAAAGCAAGGAAAAAAAAAAAACAAAAATGTTTGGGGAGGACTAGAGAGCGTATTCTATTTATCTATCTAAGATCAATAATCGTTGCTTTTGAAGCCAGTCTTCAGGATAAGCATCTTCATCATACAACCACATACTTCGCTTTGTAAGTTTGTTTCGGCTTTGCTACAAGAACCAACAGTTATAATCACCACACATCTTCCTACACTCCTTTGTCGGACGGATTAAAGTAGATGTTACAGTATAAATGATAAATGAGGTATTAAGACGCCCATTAACGGGAAAACAAAGGCGAGATAACTGAATGCTAATCTCCCATAATTAGCATCTGCCACCTTCATAATTCCTTTTGATGAAGATAGCTGAGAAATTAGCACTTAATCAAGAAGATCGTCCTTCTAAATAGGTTTTATGTAAGTATGTATACTCAAACAGAGAGTAAAACTTCCTTTATTCAAAAACTTTTTATTTGAGTTTAAGAACTGAAGCTCTCAAAAGTTTATAGCCGTCTCTATTTATTGAATAGAGGGAATTTTATATTAAAATCGATTCGACCGTCGTGCTTACCGTAGGTATATAATAACTGGCTTATGCCCGCGGCTTCGCCCGCGTGGAGTTCGGTAATTGTCCCACAGGATCGGATTACCGGGATAAAGTATCATCATCATCATCATTTCAGCCGAAAGACGTCCACTGCTGGACATAGGCCTCCCCCAAGTGTCGCCACATTGACCGGTCCCGTGCGACTCGCATCCAGCGGATCCCTGCAACCTTCACCGGGTCATCGGTCCACCTAGTGGGAGGCCCAACGCAGCGTCTTCCGGTTCGCGGTCGCCACTCCAGAAATTTTCGGCCCAATCGGCCATCCATTTTGCGAGCAATGTGCCCTGCCCACTGCCACTTAAGTTTCGCTATTCTTCGGGCTACATCGGTAACCTTGGTTCTTGCGGATGTCCTCATTTCTGATTTGATCACGCAAGGAAACTCCGAGCATAACCCTCTCCATTGCCCTTTGGGTGACTTTAAGCCTTCTGATGAAGCCCATTGTGAGCGACCACGTTTCGGTTCCGTATGTAATCACTGGCAACACATCTGGTCATAGACTTTCGTCTTGAGACACTGCGGTAAGTTGGACGAGAAGATACCACGCAACTTTCCGAACGCTGCTCAGCTGAGTCGGATTTGAAGATTGACCTCTTTCTCGAAGTTAGACCTACCTAACTGGACCGTTTGTCCCGGGTAGACATACTCGTCTACAACTTCGAGTGTAGAGTCTCCGATCTTGATAGGAGTGGGTGTTACATGGGCATTCAACATGAGGACAAAGTATCCTATGTGTTAATCCAGGCAATAAACTATCTATGTGCCAAATTTCATCCAAATCCGTTCAGTAGTTTTTGCGTGAAAGAGTAACAAACATCCATCCTCACAAACTTTGTACTACATGTCTAGTCTAAGAGACAGGCGATATAAAAGACAACCGGAGACGTTCTCATGTCTGTGAGACATATAACAAGGAAACGCAGTCATACACGTCAATACAATTTATTTCAACCCCTCGTTCTATTTTGTTCCGGAGCCTGAATTTCCTATGACAGGTAAAGGAAGGTTATCAAGCTTTACGGATGTCACATGTCAAGAGAATCATCGGATTGGTATAATATTTCAACTACAAAGAATCGAATAATCGATTTCTCGTTTCGATAAATTAATCGAGTACATTTTCAATTTGTAAATTCTGCAAATAAAAAAAGGTAATGACGTCACGTATCTCATCAGTCGGCCATTTATATTGAAGCGGTAGTATTAATTATATATTTCGCACTGAAATTGAGGGCAACGCGGTTAATTAAAGGGCCGTAAGCTGTAATTGGGACACTACTTAATGATCATAGGCCAAATGTACAGCACATCCGACACAGAAATATCGGTAGTACAAATACGATTTTGATACATAAGTTAGATAAATAAAGGCATTAGGGCGTTTGGTTTCTAAATGGGTAAACATATTTGCCGAACAATGGATTAGCGACTGTTTGTACACAGGTCTACGTGAAACGTCTACAGTAATCAATAGCGATTTATTGATAGAACGTACATATACCACCTACGCACCTACTTACCAAACAAATCTGTACCCAAACAGTAATGCCTACTATCTTATTTCGTTCTGATTAAACGAGGTGACTCTAAAATTTAAATAAAGAAAAAGTTTTTATTTGCCTCGCACATGACAAAACATAAAAAAATATAATTTTAAAACCCCCATCGCAACAAAGAAAAGCGAACAAATATTTAAAAAAATCTAGAAAATAGCTGAGCCGTTTTTGATAAACCATTTCTAATTGTAATATGTATATTACAATTTTATCAAAACCTTGGGTATATTTGAAAATATTCGATTTTTCATCCCCCAAATTTAGTAAATGGCTACACCAACTTTAATAAAACATGTCTAATTGCAATATACACATCATGCACTTTCATTTGTTACCCCGCTTGGGTATATTTGAAAATATTCGATTTTTCATACCCACTTTCATCCCCCATAACTTGTAAATGGCTGCACCGATTTTAATAAAACGCTTTCAAATAAAAAAAACTACATCCAAATCGGTTCACTCGTTTAAGAGCTACGGTGCCAGAGACACACACACATTGCGGTCAAACTTATAACACGAGGGGTGTTTTTGCGTCGGGTTTAAAAATGATTTTAAGGATAAAACAAAAGTAAAAAAGTAAACACAATAAAAAATTAAAATTAATAAAAGTAGCCTAGGCATACATTAGACAATAAAGAACATAAATCTTGGAACGAGGCGCTTAAAATAGATAGTACCTATAATAATCCCCTGCTTTGGAAACTTTTAACAGTAATAAAATTGTGTACTATGCCTATTATACTGCTTAGGATCTGAAAAAGTTTGCAAGAAAGTACCTACTCGTAGGTTGTTCAAGTGCTCTCTCACTTTTTTGGAGTCCTGGCCGTTGTTAATCTCAGAAACAGACAGGTACCAGATTTATAAAAGATAAATACAACCAGCCAGTTTAGTTTTCGTCTGATGACGTCACAGAAGTGAGGAGACCGGTCGGGAATGGATTAGGGAGCATGATTGGATTGACTAGGCACGTGCGGGTATCGAGGGTCGAAACAGGGGGTGAGAATTCTTGTGGGGAGCCGCTATTCGCCCCGCAGGGATGATTGCATGATTATCTTTCTATACATATTAATCGACAAAATACAAACGAAAAAATCGGACAAAACTAGCTTTTTTCTAAACACTGTTATCCAAACAACATACCCTACTTCTGCACAATCGGGTATCAATAACTTAGACAAGAAACAAACACGGAATTGAATAGTTTTTCTATCTCGATGAAGCTATAAACCGCGACGAAGAAAAACACCGATTTCTTATATCGAAAAACAATATTTGTGCGTTGGCAACACACATTTGTTACTGAGTAAAGTTGATCGCACACGCACTAGTACCTGTGAAGGCATACATCCTTTCAATATCTACAAAATATTGTTACGGTGCGTAGATTTGATCAAACAATCAATCCTGGCAGGGTTCCCCTTGCCTTGTATTTAGCAATAGCTTTAACCTGCGGCTTCGCTTCCATTTTGGTCGGAAATTAACCCACGGATTCGTTTTAAAATAGCAACACTCGAGGATAATGTAACTACTTCCCACTAATGAAAGAATATTCGGAATCGGAACAGTAGTTCCGATGATTACCCCCAGCATACAAACTTACAAACTTTACATCTGTCTGTTTGTAATATTAAAATAACAGCGTTTTACTGAATGCATATGAAAATATATACGGCACTTATCACAAAAACACTTTTATTCAATGTTTGTCTGTCTGTTTTTTCCGGACTTTTACTGGCAGATAGCTGATATGCTGAGGTCTAACTTAAGCTACTTTTATTTTGGAAAAATAATTAGGATTTCCTGCAAAAAAAATTAAAAGCCTTGAAATTGTTAACGAAATCCGATTCAAACGGCTTATCTCTGAAACGGCTGGACCAATTTTGACGGGATTTTTACTGGTAGATAGCTGATGTTATAAGGAGTAACTAAGACTACTTTTATTTTAGAAAAAATAAGTAGGGTTCCGTACAAAAAAATTAAAATCCACGAAATTGGTAACAAAAACCGATTCAAAAAGGGAAGTAATATTTTTTTATAATAATTTCACGCGAACGAAGATCGCGGGCAACAGCTAGTCTTTTATACAATATTAGTAAATTATTAGTTATAATATACAACATTAGTTTTAGTATATGCGAAACCTGACACACGTGTCTAGTATTTTTATGTAAAGAATCTAAGTACAAAATTACAAAACTGTATCATGAAAAATCACAAAGTTATAAGCTTGTTCTGTTACCAGGTTGTCAGCACATAAACGTGGTCACCACGCGACGCCGCCGCGCGCACGCCTCCAGCGTCGTCTTGAGCTCATTGATAATAATAATTTGGCAGTAGGTACCTAAATTATTGCGATAGGTACTTAATGTCGCTCGGTGTCCAACTTGTAACATTTTTTTAATATTTTTGGGACAAAATATAACATGGTTTAACCAATATTGGAATCGATTTAGTTACTTATTCTGAACAAACTATATTCAGGTTTCGCATATACTAAAAATATATTGTAAATGTATAAAGGTTTCTATGGAACTCTATTAAAACGGCAACAGGCGGTAATGTTGCCATCTAAGAAAGCGTTTTCCATTTTCATAGAGTAAATTAGAAGCGTCGCTGTGGTCTGTAATAGCGATCGGTTTTGCAGCTGAAGTTCGCGGCTGTGGTCGCCTATGGAATTGAACCTTAACACCCTGCGGCTATCAAATAGTTCAGCTTCCAACACCTCTGTTAACATAGTTCAGGTTCATAAACTCCGCAACTACATTCCGCATTCCATTCCAACACATATATTACTATAAATTAACAATTTTGCCGATTAAATAACATAAATTAAAACTACGCTCTGTTTTCGTAATTACACTTCATAGAATCGAGGAAATGTACTGGCTTGGCTTCCGATTCCGACCTTGGCTAGCGATCAAGTCATGCGATATGGGAATACTTTGACTTTATTTCGCTTTTAAAGGCATTTTTAAGGTGTTTGAAAATGGAACCTTTTATAGGTCAATATAATGTTTATGACTTTTCTTTTGGAAAAGGCCCAGCGGCCACTAATGTGAAGTAAGTGTTTTTTATCTCGTGTAATACGTTTAGAACCTAGCTAGAGATACCGTCTCTGGAGACTTCGTTGGATACTTGAAGGATGATTCGGCTTTTTATCATCTAGTCTTCAGGGACTGGTTATAAGTTTCAGGCAAATTGAATCACTATACAGGACCTCCCAAGGCTATGCCACACGGAAGGCAAAAATATTGAACCATAAATATAGTATTTAGGAAATTTTACTAAAAGAAGACTTCGTTTTGATTTAAAAAATAATTTAATGCTGAAAAGATGCTATAGTATTTAGGAAATTATAGTCCTTATAATTAACCCTTTCGCCTGTTAGTTTTAATGCATTATGTTTTCACATTTGGCGGGTTCGATTCCTGGTTCAGGTAGGCGATTATTTAAAAATCTTTGAACGTAGTAAAAATATTTTTAAAATCAAAACATAGTGTTCTTCCAGAAAAAAAAATTAAATACAATATTTAAGGTACTCTCCCTCCGTGTGGCATAGCCGTGGGACGCCCTGTATTTCAAAACTTCATTTTTCTCTCTTTAGAAAACTATCTTCCAGAGACCTAAGAGGGCTAAGAGACTGTATAACACAATAATGGCAACCAAAAGGAAAAAAGCATTTCTTTTTTTGTTTTGCAAAACCACGACTTTGTGTATAGTCGTGGTTTTGAAAAAAAAAATGCTTTTTTCTTCCACACAACATATATATAATTTTACCTATTTATGTGTTACCAAATGGCAATAATCTTGGCTATCAACTTTGTAGCGACACTTTCAATGCTGTTAGATTGAAAATAGAACCTATGGCTGAACGCTGACCCCTAAAATACAGGTCCAGGCCTAGTTTGGGGGTTAGAATCAGATTTGTGGCAATACACTCGTGTGCTTTCTTATTGTGACTGGCTTGTAATAGTGTCAAATTTATTTTTTAATTTTTTACATGTTCACATTCCTTAGAATAATAACCCACTATGAGTGTCATAACACTCAAAGTATGACCACGGTTTAATTCCAATTTCCAATGCTCCAGCAACAACAAGCAACAACTGATTGAAAAACAAATCGAACCTATAATTTCCCCGTCAACACTCGCACAGTTCGGTGCCAATCACAACAACTCGTGAATGTTGCCTAACTCTGAAAGTGGCAGACAGGCACTTGTTTATTTTCCTATCCAACTACCCGTAGCCTGAACTAAATTGCTGTATTCAAAGTGAAATGTTTTTTTTTTTCGCTTCGAGGCATATAATAACGACATCTATTCTATCACGAAAGTCTGAAAAACATTTTGAATGGAAAAATATTTATGAAAAGCTTGCTAACTACGTTTTTGACACTAGATTTTATTTTCATTTTATTTGTTGCCATCACGTAACAGTTTGTTTTTAACGCTTTGATTGTTTGACAAACCCGTCTCATGGAAGATTGATGGGTAATGTAATTTTCCAAGATAGTGTTTCGTGAGCGAAATTACACGAACTTGCGTGTATTATCTTCCCACGCTAATGTTAACTAAGATTAATATGCCAGTAAGTGATTAAGTTAAGTAACACAGCCATCTCTCTCCTTATCTTTTGACTTGTTAATTGACAAATACATTAACAGAAAATATATTTTGTCTGAAAATTCAAAGTCAAAAGCCCAAAGACCTTGGCTTGAAAATAGCTCTAATTTATCATCATTAAATAAAGTTGAACGTCTTTTTACGGCAGATCAGTAGCTGCGAAAAAGGCATGAGAATAAAATACTCCAATAAAAGTTTAATCAAAACATTTAGGTACTTACAGGTGGTAAGGTGATAGGTAGACTGTAGTCCTCTGGAGTCTGCGTCTTCTTCTCGAAGGGGCGCACGAAGTAGATGAGCAGCGCCAGCGGTACGGACAGGGCCGACACAGCCCCGAACACCGCAGCAAACACCAACCACGTCCAGTCCGGCATTTTGTTCTAGCGATATTTACTGCGGACGACAATTTTAAGAACACGGTTTTTATTACGCAAGTTTGGGCAAAATCTCGAGGAAAGATAGCAAAGGTCAAAGGCGAAGACACAACTTCAACAGTTTCCAGACCAATGACAAGATGAGAACACTTGATAGGATAAACCAAAGTAAACAAATAAAATCAACAAACTAAGCTTTAGGAATAACAAACAAGAAAATACAGGGATTAGAACACGATACGTTTCGGAAGTATGATCTCGGATAAACTGCACTGTTCCAGGTATAAATATAAATTCAGATAGGTAGGTAGGCACATTTGGCGATAAAATCGGTTCTAAATGCGGTGTTTTGGCACAGATGTTCGGTATTAGTTCAGAAGCTAAAGCTACAATATTGAATAATCCTTCAGCAATAAACCTTTGGGGATTTCGCGAAAATATAAAGAGATAAGCTCCTTAAATTCGTTCTATTTTTCCCGAATCCTGTTGGTATATTAAACGATGATTTGAATAATGTATTCTATTCTGTTATGTCCCGGCGAGATCCGCCCCGTAACATTTGTAAGCAAACCATATTCGCTCAGATGATTGGCTCAATAGGATTACGGTTGGATCGAAAGGTTTAACTTGTTTACAACACCTGACCTCCTTTGAGCTTGGAAAAGCTGGTCACACGACAGTTTACGCTTCTGAAATTGCCCCAAATAGGGTGTTTCCGCAACCCTTACTAAAATGTTCAGTGTTAGCCGTGAATGTCCAACTTGAAACAACGACTGTATTATTTATTTAGGTCCTGCAAGCTTTTGTTCTGATGTGAATTGGACGTGAGCCCTAATAAATTATGAAGTTGGCAAGTGCCTACGCGGCTCTAGGGTGTTTGGTCTACCCTGTACCCTGACTGTACTAGTTATTACATGACTTACAGGGCCAGTACAGGCAGAGTGTATTTGGCGATATGTGAATTTAATAACTGAACGTAGCACATAGCAGTGTGACTATTTTATTGGCCTCTGGCGTAGGCTATCAGTACTGTCGTCAGCACACTACGACAGCAAGCCAACTGGAGCAGTGGATACTTGTCACCTCCAGTCTAATGTCCATTAAGGCTGGCTGAATAGGTGTAATGTTGACCTTTTGTAAAGCTGAATTACGTGACCCTTTCATTACACGCCTTTTTGCCCTATTTCGCAACCGTTCATCATCCCATTAGCGTCTAAAGGGCGCATATGACGGCTTTTAGCTGAACATTGAATTCACACAATGACACAGTCAAGACGCATCATAATTCACTTTATTTTCCACAAACGAGGGGATCGCTCAATAAGTGGCAACAATAATGTCATGCCTTAACAACATTTATTATGTTCAAAGTGAATCTTTTACCGACGACAGCCATTACGGAATTTCATGAATAAAAAAATAAGCAATGTTATATTAGGTCAAAGTATTGCCGGCAGTCCCATTTGTCATAATAATTTTGTTTCAGTAGTTCATGTATCGGTATTTGGTACATTTAATATTTATTACAGTTCGACAAAATTAAGTTTTCGTAGAATGTTTGGTAACTAAACATGATTAAAGTCACGAATTTGTTCAAATAGAGTTTCTTCATGTAAAATATTCCATGTCCCTTACGTTAATACCTTTTTATTCTAATCTACTTTAATCACTAAAGCAGCTTATGAATACTCAAATATTCTGCTGGGGTTTTAAATTTTGTACAAATATGAAAAAGTACCAAACGGCACTTTTTCACTTATTAATTATTATAAACTTGCTTTGCATGCGTTGCAATGCAGCTTTTTCTACTTACTCCTTGTGTTTTTACTACTCTACACATACCTACTACCTACCACGTACCTACTACGTACATACTACGTACCTATTACGTACCTACTACGTACCTATTACGTACCTACTACGTACCTACTACGTGCCTACTACGTACCTACTACGTACCTACTACGTAACTACTACGAATCTACTACGTATCTGCTACGTACCTACTACGTACCTACTACGTACCTACTACGTACCTACTACGTAACTACTACGTATTTGCTACGTACCTACCTACTACCTATAGAAAATACAACGAGCCTAGTTTAGTTAGCATCGTAGCTAAAACTATAAAAGTAGATACGCCGACGTAAAGTATATTGGAGCTTTGGCAATAAAACAACGATTTAGACATCATTTATCGACGTCACTAAACGTTTACTTACTATCAGATCGGTCAACGTTGTAAGGATGAATAAAACATGATCTAAAAATGCTAAGAAAGGTCATTTCAAAAGAACATTTTAAAGGCAGTGAAAGATACATAAAGTTTGTCAACAGATGGAAACAGACAACAGTCAGAACTGCTTAAGACTATCAATGCATGACACATATGCAAGGTTGAGTAGTATTTGTTCCTGACTGTAAATTCTAGACTTTTTAATACACCTTTATGGGGGTACTGTAGACATTCTATCCAGATGGAGTGGTAGTTCGGCCAGGACCACCGCATTCACACTGAGTGTCGGCAGGATCTTTAATTCACCACTCAGTTGGATTGTGTTTGCAGCGGCCTAATTGGGTGTGCAAACAATTGAGTGCTTTCCATATAGGCCACTGCAGCTCACATTCGACTGGCAGGTGTTCCTAGGGTTCGACGAAATCGATTGGTGGTGGGTGGTGTTCTTGTCACAACTTGCGTGTCACCTTTAGGGCTTGGTCACGGATATGTAGTTACCTACTGAGTCTAATGTGGCAAGATGAATTTTGACTATCGATACGAAAAGGGAGAGGGATCAGTCAGATTCTTGCTGACTAAAACAACACGGTGTTCCACCTCGTCAGTTCTGGCTGAGGTGGAGGGATACATTTACATCCAGTCAAAAAAGTATCGGGAATGGATGATTTGTTTATGGTTCCAAATTCAATTTTTGTTTTTTTTTTTGATTGGCACAACTGTTTTCCATTTTGGCGCGGAGTTTGACTTACTTCTGTTATTTAGATTAAATACCCTTGAATTGTTGACACCTCCAATTTGGCTTTATGTCAAAATATACGCGTCTGTGTCGCGCTCCGAATTGGAGCTAAACTGGACTGGACTTATTTATTGACGTAAATTGCCTATGGAAACTGTATCTATGCCGTTCAAACTTGCACAGAGTATAGAAGACCGTACAAGAAAGATACATCTGTCAAGTATTTCAAGTGAACGAACATCAGAGTTGCTGTCCAAAATTTCCCTGTCTGTGTCTGGCTCCGGAGCGGAGCTCTATAGATTTTGACGCTAATTGCTTATAATTAGTGTATATATCTCGCTCAAACTTGCACAGAGTCTAGGAGACAGAGCAAGAAATATATATTTTTACTGTCAAGTATTTTGAAATGAACGAACGACGCGTTATGAACTAACCAAACCGGCGCCCCGCACGGCACTCGTAAATGACGTCATTTGTTATTGTTATGCTTGTGAGATGAAACAAATGAATAACGAGGTCTGCTCTTTTGTTTGATTTATGTAGTTAATTTAATAACGATTCCAATGATATTACTGGTAGAGACCTAACTACCGTAACTTCCGAGATATCGTAGTTTTAATCAGACATGGCCTGAGATGGCCTGACATGACAGAAATGACCTGACACAGACGTATTGATGACGCGCAAAATGGCCGCCACAGATGACGGGGAGTGCTGTTTTCTTTTTAGTTAGACCATGGCTAATGTGTATTGCGAATTTCATAATGGACAAAAATATCGAACAAAGAGTTTGTCTTAAATTTTGAATCGCCAATGGAGTTTCGTGTTTGGAGTCCCTGAAAATGTTACAGAAGACTTACGGTGAATCGATGTTATCAAAAACACGTGCCTATGAGTGGTATAAAGCGTTCAAAATAGGGCAAGATGTGATGGAAGATTTGCCTCGCTCTGGTAGGCCATCAACGTCTTCAACTGAAGTTGAAATCGTAAAAGTGAAGTAAATAGTGAAAACAAAAATTATATATTAAAGTAAATGGTGGTAATGATGGTGCTAAATTAGTCTTGTACGAAGCCAAAAGGTCCCTATCTCAGCCTGGTGCTGCAACATTTAAAAACAAAAGTCACAGCGTTGGCGTAAGTGTATCGTTTCTGAAGGAGCATACTTAGAAGGAGATAAAATAACTTTGGATGTGTATTATTGATCGTTTCTCGGTACTTTCTTGACAGAGTAGTACAGTATCGAAAATCATCAATCTCCAACCTAAAGGTTGAAAGAAAAACAAAAGAATATCCTTCGAAAGTCATGTTCGTGAATGCTATCGACTAAAGCTTTGTGTACATTACACAATGGGATGCATGAATCAATCATGATTCAATTGTTGCCACATTACCATTGTAAACTAGTACTAAGTTTTTTTGGAAAAAAAAAAAAAATAAACTATAAACTATAATTGTTAGGCGCACTTCTCTCAAATAGGGAACTTTTACTAGACGGATTTTCTCCAACACAATGCTTTCTGAAATACCTTTTATAAACAAACGAAAACGTAAATAAAGAGACTATCATATTACCTTTTATTTGGGGCTGAAACCTAAAGCAACGTGATATTACTGTAGGATAAGAATCGGTGTTTGTGAGAATCTCAGGTAAACAGCGCACGTCTCTATCGCGGGGTGAATATAACACTTATGATCGTTTTCACTAACATTAAACGACACATCATGAATGCTTAACTATGACTGTACACACATCAAGCTATAGGTATCCAGCATAACCTGACCTCGCTTTGTATGAGCTTCCCGTACAATGAGATATCAGCTTAATTTGGTTTTGCATAGCTTGATTGGTCGTCGTTTGTACTGATGGAATTTCAACACTGGGCGATGAGCCGAAATTTGAAAATCCAATAGAGCCTTAATTTAGGTGTCTATTATTAATGGAAACAAGTGTCACATACATATTTAAACTGGGTGCCTATTGCGGGATGCAACATTACATCACGCCTGTAATCCCCGAAGGATAAGGCAGAGGTGTAACTAACAGTACACTTACATGTCGCCAGTTATGTTTTAAGTCCAATACATATAATAGTGGGCTATCCTATTGCCATCAACCGGGCACAAATCCAGATTCCGTGGCTGCTACTGAGAAATTCCTGATGGAAAAACCCAAACACTATAGCGGGATACGTAACGGAATTATGATTTACTGTTGAATATAATACTAAATCTTCACACAAATCAAACAACCACAGCCAAGATTTAGAAGCTTATCAAGTCATAGCATTGTTGAGATTTACTATCTGCCGTAGATTTTAATCGCTGAAGGGTATTAACAATTCACTTCCTACACTGGTAAACGACTTCGTTGTTTAGCTCCAATATAGTTGAAAATGCAATCTATAGCGCTTTTATTAACGCATTTATTCTGTTGTAGGCTAGTGTTTAGTGGATACAGGCATTAATCATTACCCAAATTACACAAGCAGTCATAGCAGAGTCTAGATTTACAACCTACTATAGATGTTAATCGCAGTAATACCCTTCGTTATTATTAAGAGGCCCCGCAGACTGCAGACTTTTTATCAACAGATAGTTTAGTCGGGTTGAGCTGTTAGCGCGCACACTAGGCCAACTAAACTGTGGGGTTGGTGACGAATACGCAAAGTAGAGCAACAGTTAGCCGACTGCTTCAAGCGCAGGCCACACCGCAAGCTAGCGAGCGAGCGAGGCGAACGAGGTATCGTTTCACACCTTCATACTTTGGTTCACACCGCGAACTAGCGAAAGAGTCGAACGAAGCATAAAAAGGGCCTCATTCGCCTCGCTCGCTCGTTTGCTAGCTGGCGGTGTGGCCTGCGCGTAATCGACAAGTGTGCGCGCGGGATAAGAGCGCTATACTAGCGGTTGGCCGATTGTTTACCGATAGTATAGTTTGAAGGCAATCGTGTAGCCCATCAGTCTGCGGGGACTCCTACAACTCACATCCTACTTCTTCATATTCACTTGCCTCTGTGACATTATTTCCCTTTCATTTCTTTCTCCTTACACTGGTAGAGGACTTGGTTGCTAAGCTCTACGTTGTTGTCTTTGTATAATAATCACTTGCTTCGGTGAAGGAAAACATCGTGAAACCAGTATGCTTGAGAGATATTTCTTGACGGCATGTAAAGCCAAGTCAGAGGGCCATGGGCGGAATAAAAACTCTGACACCAGCCCCCGTAACATGACCACCGTAGACAAGGATTTCTTTGACGGAAGAATCGACAAAATGACAGATAGTGTAAAGAAATCTGTCATTGTGTCGACACAATCTGTCATTTTGTCGATTCTTCCGTCAAAGAAATACTTGTCTACGGTGGTCATGCTAAGGGGGCAGGTTAGGCAATAACCACACGATAAAGAAGAAGCTCCACGTCTATTACAATACAACTCCCTCGAGAAACGTTTGGAGGCAGTACCGTGCCACACAAACACAACGAAAAGTAGCTACAAAAGAAAAGAAAGGAATTTTCTAGAGTAGGAGCTGTAATTACCTATTTCAAGTTAAGACCCGGGGCAGAGCTACAAATTAATTACTACAACAGAGAACCGTAGCTGTATGGGTAGGTAGGTATATGTGTCGTAGGAAAAAAATAAATTGTTTTGTATTTTATAGATAACTAGCTGTGGCCCGCGACCTTCGTAAACGTGAAGTTATTATAAACTGTTATTTGAATCGGATTTTGTTAACAATTTCATGGATTTTTTTTTTGTGCGGATCGCTATCTTTTTTCTACAATAAAAGTTACTCTTTATAACATCAGCTACCTATCTGCCAGTACTACCTGGTCTTGGGGCTAATGACTGCCTCTATAGACTGTCAAAGATCTACAAATGACAACCGGGATCAACGACTTAACGTGCTTTCCGAGGCACGGGGGAAATTCATTATGTAATGGATGTGATGTTATTACTTAGCCACGAGCTCCTACACAGGAACCCAATTAAAATGCACATTCATGAGTATTCCTTTATTTTCCCCATAAAGTTTCACACCATTCTTGTTAGACATCATGTATACTGTATACCCGTATGTAAGTATATCGCATGTGCAGCCGAGCTACGATTTCCTTCCCAGAAATTACATTGTTAGCTGCATACGAGTTGGTACAGTCAAACAAACACGACTAGTTTACATGCAGCTAACTTGCATTGCTACTTAACATTGTTGTGTGCTAAGTAATTAAGTCTACATAATTGAATGAGTCTTATCCATACAAATTAGTAAGCACACACATGTTTTTCTATTGGTGAATTTGCGTCTCCAGTGTGGCACCGGTTCACTCACGCCAGGCAAGTAGACGCTGCCCTGAGACGTGTCGTATTATATCGGGCTGTCTAAAACCGTCTCTTCTTAATAAACTCTACCCATTAGCAGAAATCGCACCACCCTCCATACGTAGGGATGTCGCATGCGCGATGGAAAAGAACCGAGAAACCGATTCGCGTCATCCCTTTTACGATTACACGACTCTGCAGTGGGCTTTTTGGAAAGCACTTAACCGATTGTGCACCCAAGTGGGCCGCTTTAAACACAATTTGGCAAAAAGGGGACTTAAAGATCCTTCCGACACACAGTGTGAATGCGGTGCTCTCGACCAGAAATTTTCCCACTTGCTGGAGTGTCTTACCATTAACACGAAAGAAGAAGAAGACATAAGTGTTTACTAAGAGCGTGGAACTAACGCCGCTCTATTGCATTCAATGCAACTGAACAAATGTTGAAAATGTTTAAGAACAATACCCTGTCAATCTCATGCAATGTAAGCGAGAAAAAATACTTGTAGCTGCTGCAGTGTCAGTGTGCCCCCGATGTAGCGTTGCATTAGTCAATACTTGACAGAATAACATGAATATTGGCAGTCTAGTCAAAAAACAAACACGTACACCTAATTTATTTGTCAACTGTACCTAAAATACGTGTCGCAGGGGTGTGGGTCGTTATCCCGGCTCCCTGTCCCACCCTTGCAAGCCCGTGAGCCCGTGACCCGAGCTGTTTCGCCCCGCTCATTGCTCGGCACGAAACTGCACAATGCATTGTTAGGACGATGTGGAGCGAAATATTGGTAATGTTTTGGTAGCACGAGGCGAAGTACCTACGTCATGAGAATAATAAATTGAGTTCGATTGTTACGGTAGGGAATATTTACTTTTTTTTTTTGTGATGGTTGAGTAAGAGGACCTCGTGAACTACGCGGCCACGACTGCGACTTGTCGCATGACTGGCCGCTATTTTAAACAAAACTGATCGGACGCCCGGTCGTGTGGCCAAACTTACTTCCTGATCGGAGCTTCTGTAGTCAAAAATTGTGGCGGCCGGTAGTAAGCGAGGCCCCCAATGGAAATAAACAAAGTTACCGCAATTATTAAATTAATTAGAATTTGTTCTGCAGAAGTGTATTTTCCATACGACAAGTACCTAACCCTGCGATTCCGCGGAATTCTCCTCCCCTCTCAGCGAGATTACTAACGCTACTTACAAAAGGTACGACGCAAAAACCTTTCAGATCACTGTCAGAAACAATTGACACATTTCATGAAAAAAGAGAACACTTTCTTTGTTGTACTTGTATTTCAGAGAGGGGTTTCATTGTTAGAGAGGCCACGAGTACCTACGTAGGCAACCTACCGTGACGATTGTCAATGACGTGACATCATTCCCGCGTAGCTTCGCTTCGTAGCATCGTAGCACGGCGTGTCTATGTAAATTTTGCTACGACAATTTTCCGCTACGAGTGCTACGCTTCAAATGGTAAACTGGTATCAAAGACCTGTATTTTTCAATTTTCTACGTAAATAGACGAATGTAAATGGCAACTTAATCAATGTTTTCAATCAAAATAGAATTTATTCAGACTGAAGTGAATCAATCACCCGGCCTCGTTTCTTTCAAATTACAAGTTTTGTAATGCTTCAGAATTGAAAAAGTTCGTAATGAAATCTTTTGATATACCCACCTAATGTACTTATTGACATACCGTCCAATACGGGAAGGTTCCCCAAAGATTTATTTCTGTATGAGTGGTTTTCTCAATTAGGAATTTTAAGGTAGATGAAAATCATTTTTTTTTTTAGATTTTTATATTCGCCTACAACGTGAGATAATTCGTTAGTGCAATAAAAAAAGTTCATAGTCTAGAATCAATCAAACCTATTGACTAACAATATAAATGCTACGTTTCAGTATAATAGATCTTAATCCATTCATTATTGCGTCTATTTTCATAAACTGTAGCATGGAAGGCGCGACCAAATGCCTCTTTAATTTGATATGAACGCTGTTGGTATTACGAGTCATTAGTTTAATTAATTTCTGCTATTAAATATAATGCTGTGTCACCTGTATCTGTTAAATACAGATATATAAACAGAACACGTTTATGTAATACATGAATGTAAGCAATCAGTTAAGTTTTTATTAGATCTTAGTGTTTGGGTCAGTATTTATTTATTTATTTTACTATTTATGTACACACTGTAGACAACACAGTAAAATCTTATATATAAAAATCTCGCGTCACGGTGTTTGTGGTCGCACTCTTTCGAAACGTCTCGACTGATTTTTATGAAATGTTTTATGTATCTTTGGTAGGTATGAGAATAGGTCGAAGGTTGCGAGGCACAGCTAGTAACATTATATTTAAGTACATAGGTACTGCTTATTTCTTAAGAAATTTCTGCCATCAGACTTGAAAAACAGAAATGAAAAAGAAATGCAGACGATAGTGTGTGAGAAAAGGAAGAGAATAATGTGTGCAGGTATTTATTTTTATTTCTTTGTGTGTCCTTTTTTCGTTTTTTACAACGTATGTGTATACACAAAAAAAAAAATGGGTGCGTGTACTTATGTACGCGCGTGAGAAGTTATACTATACTGTGTTCTGTGTTCTGCTGTACTGTGATTATACAGCACAGGAGAATTAGCCATATGCACCTCAGCTTGTACAATTATAGAGTTGCGATTGTCGTGTGTTGAAGTAGATAAAAATGAATCATGTAAATTATCACCATCATGATCAGCAATACCAGTACTGGACACCGTTGAGACATCTGGACGATTTGTACTAACACTGGTGGTAGCTAACTGAAATGATGGTTCAAAAGTCCTTATTCGTGAATTTGAAGTTGACGGGATAGATGAAATGTCAGTCACGGATGATTCGTTTGCTTGTGAAAGCATTATTTTTCGCAGCCTATAAGCACGAGTACGTTCTGCTCCTGTTTTTTTTTTGGTTTTTCTACGGAAAAGCCTTGTCGAATTTTTTCAGCTTCTTTGGCAGCTTTTTTTCGATTGTAATAGTTTTTACAGTGTTCCGCATTTGTTTTACCCATCTTGAAAACTAGAACAGAAATTGAATAGTACCATTAATAGTAATAGCAAATATTAAAAATTAATATTATAATTTGATGTTCAATTTTAATTTTTATCACAAACTTTTTATTAAATGTTTTATTAAATTTATTTCTTTATTTTGTGAATATTAAATAACCAATAATAAGTATTTAACATTAATAATTTAATAATATTTAGTGTTAATTATATTAAATAAAAGTATTTTAATTTATATCAATAAATAATACATACGGATAGTTAACCTCAATTATATTGGAGCACTTGAAAAAGTATATAAGCACAATTTTTTTCACTAATATTCACAAATAGTAAGTAATATCAATCAAAATATTCAATTTAAATCACTACTGAATATAATTTATTAGCACATATATAATTCGCACTTGTATGAAACTCAAACACGTGTTGTGAATGTATAAACTAGAGACATGTTGATAAATATTATAAATATGAAAACAGTGATCAGAGGTGACGAGCGTACCAACATGCGCGACTAATATCGAGGTTCAATTCCTATTTTGTTGGTAGCTTTTTTTTCGAGACTTAATGAGCGGTTAAGCAGACGGCTTCATACTGTTAATTTTGTGTCACAGGTGCGCACGCATCTTAAAATTTCACTCTCATCATTTTTTCATAACGCGCCTAACTTCATACTGTTAATTTTGTGTCACAGGTGCGCGCGCATCTTAAAATTTCACTCTCATCATTTTTTCATAACGCGCCTAAAGAAGTATAACTTCAAAAACAAAATAAAAAACACAAAACACAAAAAAATAATACAAAATAATGTTGTATACATTATTTTTAATATATGCGAAACCTGAATATAGTTTGTTCAGAATAAATAACTGAATCGATTCCAATAATTTTTAAACCATGTTATATTTTTTCCCAAAAATATTAAAAAAAAGTTTTAAGTTGGATACCGAGCGACTTTGAGTATCTATCGCAATAATTTAGATACCTACTGCCAAATTATTATTATCAAAGAGCTCAAGGGGACGCTGGAGGCGCGCGCTGCGTGGTCACCGAGTTTTTGTGCGGACAACTAGGTAACAGAACAAGCTTATAACTTTGTGATTTTTAATGATACAGTTTTGAAATTTTGTACATAGATTCTTTACATAAAAATACTAGACACGTGTATCAGGTTTCGCATATACTAAAATTAATGTTGTATTTTAATTTTTAGACGTCACATTAGTCCTACTCAAAAAATTATCATTTTTCTGTTTCGAGGCTATTTGAATAGCTTGCTCACTAGTACTGAATATCGTATTTATCGTTCCATACCATACGGGATATGTGAGCTAATTAAGCTCAGTGTTACCGCTTTCTAAGACGTCTTAAGTACGGTCACGGCTAATGAAACGATTTGAATATTTGATTATAACATGCGACTTTAACATCTAGCCTAGCCTTTTCTCAACTATGTCGGGGGCTTCCAGTCTAACCGGATGTACCTGAATACCAGTATTTTACATGGAGCGACTGCCTATCTGACCACCACAACCTAGTCAGTACTGGGTAATGCGATACCCTTTGGTAAGACTGGTTGTCAGACTTTCGGGTCACTAACGACTTCTAACGATTGTCAAAGATCTACAAATGACAGCCGTGACCAACGGCTTAACGTGCTTTCCGAGGCACGGAGAAAACTCGGTATGTAATGGGTGGTCACCCATCCACGGACCAACCGAGCGTCTGTTATTATTTAGCCACGAGCTCCTCATGGAACTTTATCATACTGTCGAAATACGTTTATTTTCAAATTGTGTTGGGAGACGAGGAAGCATTAAGATCGTGTACGACTTACGGCTTTTCATACAAACGTTCAAGTTTTTTTTTTTTCGAAATAACTGAACCGATTTTAATGAAACTTCATACGCATAAGCAGGATACATGTAAAAAGTTATCAGAGAACATTTTCGAAAATAGTTTTACAGCTAAATTAGACCGATTTTAGATTTTTCATAGAATCAGAACATTTTTTTTTTTAGATTTACTTTTTGTAAAGTTCTTTGACAAATTTTTAGACTTATGTATCCTGCTTATGCGTATGAAGGTTCATTAAAATCTGTTCAGCCATTACGAAAAAGAAGGACAGTTTGTATGAAATGCCGTAACTCGTTAACGCTCTTAACTGTTTATTTACTAGTTATATTTTAAAACGGCAAATATTTCAGACCAGCCTTCGTATTGTACCCATTTATAACTCCACGCCCAAGCGATTATTTTGCGCTCGGTAGATAAGAATAAATTTACATAAAAATCCGACATAGCTTTATTGTCAGTCAACTCTAGAGCTCTTAAGAATACTTAAACATTTTAATAAACCTCAATATATATGAAGGGCAGGCCAAACTACAACAGCGTCGCCTTATTAAAACTTTAGCAAGCTTTAAAAATACTTTTATAATAGGTACGGTGCCTTACCTTAACAATTTCACTAGGTAACGCGTTAAAAAGAAAACTTAAAATATTATTAACGTATTAGATTTTTCTTTGCTCTTCTTGTTTCAAGGTAAAAGCAATATTATGTTCCAAGAAAATGTTGTTCATAATATCTTTTGAATTTTCAAGCAATTCTGAGTAATCTTGTGTTTCTGACACGGCCTTAATGAGCGTTTTAACATAGCTATTACAAAAGTTTAATGAGTTTCAACCTAAATTGTAGATCAGAAAGGTCGGATATTCAATGTCAATGCTATCGTTACTGTTTTGTTGGCTTCAAACCTCGAATGTGTACTTATGTATACATGCAATAATGTAAATGACAGGTACTACGAATTATGCGGGTCGTTGTTGGATTCTATTATATTATAGTTTGGTACTGCAGTAGTAAGATATTCTCCAAAATGACTACCTAACTACTGCATTAGGTAAGTACGTCTAAACCTACTAACCTAATAACGTAACCTTGAACTATACTTGTAGAAATTGATTTGTTTAGAACTCGTGATGTTCCTCCCCTTGTCCCATGTTACTTGTGGTCGGCGCAACATGTTATTCCTTCATTTCTCCCCTGTCAGCTTCTTTTACTCTATCATTCAATCCTTTTTGTTTTATTGCACTTCTCACACTCTTCATCCATCAACATTTATATTCATAACTAGCACTTCGTCCGCGACTTCGTCCGCAAAAATTGTGTTAGCTCGGCTAGTATGCATGATATAAATCTAATCTAAAGCCTACAGCACCCACGAAAAATGTAGTTTTCTAACCGTGATTTTTTTTTAGAATTGGATCATTAGTTCCGGAGATTACCCCCTACATATAAACTTGCAAACCTCTTTATAATATTAGTATAGACTAGCAAGCATTTTAAGATAGGTACTTAAAGAGCTTCCAGAACTGACCTATTCAAATCCCTACATTTTGCATATTACATTGGGTCGTACATAGGTGGGAGCTGCAGAAGCCAGCCAGTATCGATTTCACCTCCAATTTCTCATGCGACTTGTATTAGGGTTGTGTTCACTATACTGGTAGCCGATCGCGGAGTTAGAAAGCTCAACAGGCAACTGCCATAATGAAACTCCGTGTCACGGGATCATGGCACGATAAATCATAACTGGGGGGAAAATTGAGGACTCCCATGGTTTTCTGCTTTAAAAATTAATGTACTGGGAGTTTCGTGTAGCTAGGACTGTAGTTTTCAGTTGAAGAGTGTAGTTATCATGAAACAAGAAAAACAAGAAAAGCAGATATATATCCTTGTAGTTTATCTTAGTAATAAATATTTTTTTGCAGATATATATACACCTACTACTGTTTGTCTCTGCATCACCCAAAGGTTGACTGGTAGAAAATGCCTATGGCATTAAGTCCGCCTCTGTACTTTGTGCTTGAAGTGTTAAATAAATAAATAAATAAAAGCAGCTGTTCCCTAGAACGTGCGTTATACCTATGACCTATACCCAAATGAAATTTAGGAAACAGCTGAATTTTAGTTATTTATTTTCATGTACTGCCTTTAACTAGTGTGTCCAACAAAACAAAGTTGCAGAATGCCGTCACTTTATAAACTCCAGTTATACAACATTATTTTTAGTATTTGCGAAACCTGAATATAGTTTGTTCAGAATAAGTAACTGAATCGATTCCAATAATTTTTAAACCATTTTATATTTTTTCCCAAAAATATTTAAAAAAGTTAAAAGTTGGACACCGAGCGACTTTAAATACCTATCGCAATAATTTAGGTACCTACTGCCAAATTATTATTATCAATGAGCTCAAGACGACGCTGGAGGCGCGCGCTGCGCGGTGAACACGTTTTTGTGAGGACAACTATGTAACAGAACAAGCTTATAACTTTGTGATTTTTCATGATACAGTTTTGCAATTTTGTACATAGATTCTTTACATAAAAATTGTAGACACGTGTATCAGGTTTCGCATATACTAAAACTAATGTTGTATAAGACTTGGCCATAAAACCATACTACTTGAAACAGTAAATACCAAGAAAGCTCGGCTAGATCTTACTTCGTTTTCCCTAATAGGTAGCTGTTAAGTCAATTACGAGGACGGCAGAGACCGGAGACCGGTAACAGCCAAGCAATTATGGCAGTTAGGAGAATCTACGGTTCTGGACTCAATATGGAAATTAGATTACAACAATTAATAGGAGATAGTGACGCCTTTAAGACTGAGTTTAAAATGGCCGAGGCCAGAGAAAATCGAAGAAATGATGGATCATTTTTTGTTGGAGATAGTACTATCATAATAAGATGCCAGGTAATAGAGATATATGAAAAAGTAGACATGCTGCGTCGACCCTAAATAACAAATGAATAAAGGTCAGTGCAACATGTCTTCTTCTACCTAGGGTTAAGGACACGAGGACTAGATGCTGGTGATAGAGAGTGATCGAAAATCGAGTGATTTTTTAGTAGTCCAGCAGTTGATTCCTAAAAAGTGATGGTGCATAGTAGATGCTAAATAACGTTTATATCGGTCGTGACGAGCGTATTGATAAATAAAATATTACCAAGACTTTTTGTGGCATGGATGACTGATAACCAGTAGTTACAGTATGCAGGTTATGATTATCGTAATCGGTACAAGGTTGGAAAGGATATGTCCTTGGAATAAAATATCGACTAATTGTATGTGACCTCGGAATAGAAACAAAGAACTGCATCGTCTTCGGAACAAGCAAGTTATTGTTAAAACATTTGATAAAGAGCAGGCTTAACTACTGCACTTGTGTAAAGTGTGTAACTAGACCCTTAACGAAGCCGAAAGGCACTTGTTCTTCCCGTCATTGCGATCTTTTTTTTTGTTCAAGACCATAGCTAGGAACCTTCTAGTTACGGAGATATTGGAAGTCAAAGTTCCAACGTTTTCACAAGCTTTTTTTTAAATCCATGTTTTTAATGTAAGATTTTTACTTTTAACACCTCCACGACCCTCGTACTATTCAATCCATCCATAGGCACAATGTTTTGAATGCGTTACATTGAGTCCTACCGTAAAACGTGATTTTTCACCCCAAAAATAAAAAATGTCGTTTCCCAGCAATAATTTTGCGTAAATCTACTTGTTTAAAGTTTGATGTACATAACGGTTGGTTGACGGCTTCGTGAAGGGTCTATTTACACCCTGTATGTATGAAGTTAGCACTGAAAAGTACTGAAAACAGTACCGCATCTATGCCGAAACACCCTGACCCGATATGTGCACTATTGACCGAAATGTCGTACCTACCTACGTACATAATATATGCACTTTCGCTTGCATAACGAGTGTATGCATATTATCTACCTACTACATATACTTATGCAGATAAAGTGACTTTGTATTAAGTATGTATTCTTATCGAAGAGAATCTAAGAAATCTGTTTATATATTTCTACGCAAAAAGAGATGCAGTTGAAATGCCCTTATATATATATTTTTTTTAATAGTTAACATTCTAAGGCACAGTGAAACTAAAAGGAAAAGAATGAACTAAGGAAGTTTTATTTTTCACGATTTATTCACCAATTCCCTTTTGGGTTTCGCAAAAAACCCGCTCATTAATAATGAGACGAGGGCTAGAATCAAACAGTACGTTTTAATTATTGAAACGAGCAAATAAACACGTAAGCGCGATTGACCTGTAGCTTCACATACACATTTTATTAGATTGCTTTCTTAGGAAAACTTTTAGAAGAAGAAAATGTGTAAGGAAAGTACACTTGTGTGAAAATAATTTGGGAAACGCGGTGTTAAAGATTGTAAAGTCTAACTCAAATATTTAATTTTTACATATGGTGTTAAAATTGATTAGTATTAAGATTTCTAAGGAAGTTATTGCGAGAAAAATAAAAACAAAGTTCACAAACAGATGCAAAGATGCTCTAAGACATAAATAAAAAAAGTAGTAGGTAAGAAAACATAATGAGCCGAAATAAAAACAAATATGAAACAAAAAACACTCACCTGATAATAAATTTACCTAAAAACAACGATATTTCTACGATACAATCGATATACACTATAACAATTGACATTAAACGCTTCACTAAACTAATCGTATGTTGTCTTTCAGTGAGACTATTTTTCTACTACATTTTTCACGCCAGCCGGTTCGCCCGGCGGCGTCTGATGTCCTTTACATCACTGGCACTAAGTAAAATTATTATTTTTTGATAAAAAAGCACCTTTGCGCCCACTGGGCATGCGCGGGCCCTGGCCAATTGGACCAGAGCTCACGTATTGGAAAGCATTAGACCCAATTGGCATGCTACGCAGAAACAGCTGTATTTTCTTAATAAAGATAATTTCTGTACTGTTCATTCTCTATTTAGCGTCTGCCTAGGCATTGTTAGCGTATTTCAAGGCATTGATGTCATTTCATTGTCAGTTTCGTTTCCATATTCTGTGTGTCGTATCACCTTCCATGTATAGAGACGCTTGCGCGAAGCACCGATCGATAACAACCACATGTACAGCTGCAATAGGTCCGGTAACAATACAGCGAACACCTGAAAAGCAATCTTATTCCGTTGTCATAGGGTGTAAAATTAACTGGTTCAGAATTTAAAAGGACAGCGGCTCATTCATGAAAGTAAAACAAATTGTTTACACGGCAGATAAATGTCAATAAAGTTCAGATTGGTTGTACCCACCGATACAAAGCCGTTGATATTTACAATTTAAAGTGTGTCCTGTACCCTTTTAGATAAGGTTACAGGTAGTATTGAAAAGTACGACGAATATGACCCGAAGGAGTCACCTCTTCTCTTTTATCGGCCAGATGAGACTACACAAAACTTGGGCACACTATTGTTGTCGAGGCCTTCATTTCTTCGTGGTATAAAATGTTAAAGTCAGAGATAAAGACGGATAGGCCATACTTTATCGTTGAGGGTGATCGGAAGGTCGTAGGTTCAAATCGATAGACTTTCGTGTTCTTGCAGTATTATGACTGATAAGTATACTGAACGTTTTCCGTCAGGCTTCAGTGGTTAATGGTCATTACTTTCATTTGTCATATTTTAGACGTTGACAAAAATAAACATTGGTTTTGCTAACAGAGGCTTAGCGTCAGATGGTTTCCTTTCATTATGGGTACCATCAGCTGGTTAGCCTATCTTATAGTATCTATAGGCTTCATTTGAGGGCAGAACAACCAGATAACCATACTGCGCCTTATCAATGTATTCATATTCATATTCACTTTATTTCAGAGTGTACCCTAAAAGATGACTCGACTCAAAGGCAGCATTAATCTCTATTAATATTTAAATAGTGAATTAATTTCAATCACAATGGTGCCGGGTAATGGTCTGGAAGAAACGGCTTGCTTATAATAAGTTATTCCAATCGTAAGTACACGATATAGGCAAAGGAAATCTGAAGTGCATTTATTCTTTGCACGTGTGATGTCTTTATCAAAGCAAAGTAGGGTCACCCAGCACTAGCAGTGAGTGAAGTCGGGTTTTGGATGATGATGACATGATTGTGATGCCTTAGCTATGATCCTATCAATTGCCCCGTTGGTCTCGTGGTCGCAAGAGCGATTGGTGAGCGCGGCGACCTGGATTCGATTCCCGGTTCGGGATAAAACTGCTATCTGGGTTTTCCATTAGGATTTTTTCCCGGAGTTTGGAAGTTGGCGGTATGATACCCCTGTGCCTCGGAAAGCACGTTAAGCCGTTGGTCCTGCGCCTGATCACTCTCCGGTCGTGTCGGATTGCCGTCACATCGGACCATGAGAGTAAAGGATCCACCTTCCCTGTGTCTGCGTACACGCTTATGCACTGTAATTTTAATGTGCCAAGCAAAACATTTCGTTTTAATCCTCCCATACGTATACCTCATACATCTTCGAATTATAGGCAGAACAGTTATATTGTGCGGGCAAGCAGGTATTTCAATGACATATGCAGGGAATATGATTTAGATCCATTCACAATTAGTGTGAATTCGGCCAGAAGGTGCTTAAACCTCAAATTTTTGAAGTAGCGGTAGGTTATATATTTATTTATTGTTTTACTTTTTCCCTATTATTTTATTCATATAATTGCAAGCCAAGTATTTATATTCTTCTTACTTTTATTAAAACGGTGTTTTTTCTGTTTTTGTGCTCACACCATAATTTTTTTTTATTCAAAGTCTATACGTGAAGATTTGTAATTGGCTTTCTGGTGACTATGGTTTCCATTTTTGTTTGTTTTTATGAGCTGTAAATCCTCCAAGTACTAAAATAAATAAATATCTCCCGCGTCTCCGCTAAGATTGGCCGCCATGACCGAAAACTGTCAGGAAGATTATACAATCCTTTGCTTTTCATCTTCATCTGCCTAGCCTTTTCCCAACTATGTCAGGGTCGGCTTCCAGTCTCGGACGCAGCTGAATACCAGTATCTTATATTGAGCGATTTTAGCTTTGTATATGAGGCTATAATCTTTTACTCTGTAGGTATAAGAGATATATATGTTGATGGTCTAAGAAAACCGCCCTGAAATTAGTTTGTCGTGGCCGAGACTTTTTTATGTTATTTATATAGGCCTGAAAATACTATGGGGGCTTCGTGAAGGCAATCTCACTTAATTTGATTGAAGCTACGTCCTCTTTGTTATATTTTATTGTAGAAGAAATGGATTTTTTTGCAGATCACTCTTTGTTAGCTTGGCTTCTTATAGAAACTGTCACAAACATTTATTCTGCGACGTCTTTTCGTCATTCGATGGGGCGTGAAGACTGCCTTCCTTAGTTATACAATTATCTTGATTTTAGGGTTCCGTACTGAAAGTAGCTCTTGTAATTACTGTGGCCTACAGTTATGAGAGTCCACTTCTTCTTCTTTTCGTGTGGTTAGTGCCTAACCTGGTGTCAGAGTTTTAATGCCACTCATGGGCCTCTGACTTAGCTTTACATGCCGTCCAGAAATATCTCTAAAGCTGGGTCAACTGACGTGCAATGTCTCTCTGCCTACAAACAATGTCATATAAATCTTGTACTTTCTGCTCTAATGGATCTTCGATTATGTCTTGGTCAGTCAAAAATGCAAAGCATGTTATGTGATTTCATAGAACAAGAAATTTACCCTTTTGTACTACCTCAAAAAATAATTACGAATACGGAACCCCACTGATCATATCGCGTGTTGCGTCACGCACCGGCAGGTTTTCTTTTGATTAAGTTTGCTTGGGGTTTCAAGAGTTTTCGCGTTCCCGGGGGGAGATCTCTCGCTGACTGTTGTTGGGTTGTATTTGTGTAGTAGTAGCCGAATATTTATACCTTTATTCTATTACTGAGCAAGTCTTAAGGTAGGTTGGGACTATAGAAGATTTGTAATATTAATATAGGGTGTAAAATTTAATTTAAAATTTAATAAACCCCCATCGCGACGAAGAAAAGCGAACAAACATTTAAAAAGTCAATAAAATGGCTGAGCCGGTTTTGATAAAACATGTCTGATTGTAATATACACATCATGGCCTTTCATTTGATAACCCATTTGGGTATATTTGAAAATATTCGATTATTCATCACCACTTTCACCCATGTCTAAAATGGCTGAACTGATTTTGATAATACAAGTCTAATTGTAATATACACATCATTCGCTTTCATTTGATACTCCACTTTGGTATATTTGAAAATGTTCGATTTTTCATACCGACTTTCATTCCCCATAACTAGTAAATGGCACCGATTTTGATAAAACGTCTCTAAGAACCATCGCCAAGAAACTAGCTTTTCCTGCTGGTTCACTCGTTTAAGAGCTACGGTGCCAGAGACAGACAAACACACACACACACATTGCAGTCAAACTTATAGCACCCCTCTTTTTGCGTCGGGGGTTAAAAACAACCTTAATGAAGGATTCAATGCATCAGAGTCCTACCGTAAACTGTGATTTTTCACCCCAAAAAAAAAAGTCGTATCCCAGCAATAATTTTAGCTTATGCGGAATGCTTGGCTTCGTGAAGGGTCTGTTTATGCCTTGTATAATCTATACATATAAAATCAAAATCCTGACTGACTGACTTATATATCAACGCACAGCCGAAACCGCTGGTCCTAGAGACATGAAATTTGTACGGTGTACTCTTTGTGAAGAGTAGGTATCCTATCCACTAAGAAAGGGTTTTTCGAAATTCCACCCCTAAGAGGGTGAAATGGAGTGTTGAATTTTCTGTGAAACTTTTTGTTCTCCGAGTCGATTGACTTGAAAATTTGTATACATACTCTTCAGTTAAAATTATGAGATATGTGTATCACAGTTTTTTCAAAATCATCTCCCAATTTAAAATTCAATGTCCTGACTGGCTGACTGATATATCAACGCACAGCCCAAACCGGTGGTCCTAGAGACATGAAAGGAGGGTGTATTCTTTGTAAAGAATAGGCATCCGCTAAGAAATGGGTTTTTTGACATTCCACCCCTAAGAGGGTGAAATGGGGTGTTGAATTTCCTGTGAAACTTTTTATTCTCTGAGTGGATTGACTTGAAAATTTGTGTACATACTTTTCAGTTAAAATTTTGAGATACGTGTATCACAGACAAAATCATCCCCCAAATCCAATCCAATTTTAAAATTCAATGTCCTGACTGGCTGACTGATATATCAACGCATACACAGCCCAAACCGCTGGTCCTAGAGACATGAAATTTGGAGGGTGCATTCTTTGGGAAGAGTAAGTATCAGGGTTTTTCGAAATTCCACCCCTAAATTCACCCCCTGGGTGAAATGGGGTGTTAAATTTTCTGTGAAACTTTTTATTCTCGGGGTCGGTTGACTAGAAAATTTGTGTACACTCTTCAGATAAAATCAGGTAAATCCGATGTCAAGTCTCAAACCAAGGTATCAATATTTTACATATGTAATTTAATTGATATTATACTATGAACTAATATTTACAAGTTATAAGCAAGTACATGTAAATCTATGTATATACTTGTATAGTATAGTCATCATCATGGGTTTTTACCCCTACAAAAATAATTACAATAAGGTCGCCCCCTATAACATGGGATTTAAATTTAGCTGGCGAAAAATGTGGGTGTACTATTAGGTACACCTCCGCCTAACCCTTTGGAGATTCCGGATTACAGGCGTGATGTTATGCTTAATATAAAAATAATTACCTACAAGACAATCGTTAGGGATAACAAAGGTACAGACATACAAATACTCGTATCTAAGTTCAGGGCCGACTCATTATAGATTGTTATCGACAGTAAACTGAAATAAGAAGGTTGGAAGCTCTTTCGCTTTATATAGCTGCTCAAACAACTGCTAAAGCGGATCATGAAATGATTGTTTGGCTAAGTAAAAAGACACGAGTCCAAAGCACGAATTAAAAAAAACTGCTCTCCAGATAAAAAAGTCATTACTAGTCATTAGCCGCGCCATAGACTTCTATATTGATGCTCTGTGCAGCCGCGCTAACTGTTTATCAACCAATGAGGGTGTGTATGTATTACACAGATAACTTATTCTCCCAGAAGTAAGATCACGTGGGCAATTTCCGAACTCCACGCGGGCGAAGCCATGGGCATAAACTAGTAAAGGGATAAAGTTCTTAAAATGGGGCAGTAAGCTAGGCTGGATTGTCGTGAATTCGTGATGACTGAATCAGATGAGCATGGACTGGCACACCGTAAAGGAGGCTTTTAATGAACAGTGGGTCGCTTTAGATACGGGCTGAAAGTGATAATCAACACGCCATGCAAAACAACAGTAGAATAGATTTTTTTTTTTTTTTTGGATCTATTTTTTTTTTTTTGGGTCATAGTTAAAAATCTAAATCTTATAATAATATAAACACAAATACTGCTTTTGAACAATTGATGGACGATTCCAATTAATAATGAACGTAGCTATCGCACAACTAGACTTTATAATGCAGCGTGCATATTTAGTAACCCCTAAGTGAAATGGTATGAATGTAAACATCACATAATGTCAAACTCGAACGTTGCTATCGATAATGTATTGGATATGCATACGGACTCCACTTCCTTTTGCGGTAATATTGACGTACCTGTACCCGTAACCGTATGGTAGACGTTCGAAGTCCTTGGAAAATTTATTAGGTACGTCAAATTCAGCACATTCTGACATCCAAGCAAAAATATGGAGGTGCCTTAAAGCCTTCACGGTTTCGGAGCTACATCTACATGGGCAGTAAACTGTGCTAGAATTTTATTTAACGTTCGTGAGATCAATTTTCGACTCTTTCTCTTGTCCCGAACGGGTTTTTTAGACGGAAGACTCGACAAAATGACAGATTGTGTCGACGCAATGACAGATTTCTTTGCACTATCTGTCATTTTGTCGATTCTTCCGTCAACGAAATCCTTGTCTACGGTGGTCATGCTACAGGGGCAGGAACCAAACTAAGACTTTATTATTAGTTTTGTACGTAAGCTATTACAAATACAGCTGGCAGTCTAAACACGTAGGTAACGGGTCGCGATCAGAATTAAAGTCCATGTTCTGATGAGTAAGCATCTATTTCAAAGCCACCTAAGGATATTTTCAAACAATTTCATTTTATTTGAATTCTATTCTGAAACTGAAATCGCCGTGAAATCATTCATTATTTCAACGTATTGGCCAGTAGGTACCTACATTCCAATAGCTACATATATACAACTCAATATTCCATACATTACCGGTCCGTAAATCAATTACCTGACGTTTTAGCAGCAACATACTTACATATATTATATACAGGGTAAGTATATACCGTACGAGATCGGCTTTATAGGTTTATGATTGAGTTACGAGACGTTTATAATTCACTCTACCTTACGGTATAGCGTGGAACTTCGAAGTAAGCCCTTGTAAATAAAATATTGTAGAAAGGAAGCTTCCCTTACCTACATGAAGGATGAACGTAAGATAATTTCGGCGTACGTTCGAAATAAAACATAAAACAAAACACAAAGCCTGTATTTTCCCGAAGGATAAAGGTACGAGTTCATAGCCGACCACACACAGTAGCAGCAGACGACGTGAGGTTGCGACATGTCGGACCGACACGTCGTAGCTTCACGTCGTTGCAGTCATGAGACCCACTACTCATCTGCGGTTGAGCGACACGTCGTCTGCGATCGTGCGACGTGTCGCTAGCTGCAGAAGGTATTTCATAGAAACATATAGAAACCAGTGGTCTCGGAGCGACATGTCGTCTGCTGCTGCTGTGTGCAGTCGGCTACGAACTCGTACCTTTAGAGTCTAAACTGACTGAGTCTAGACTGTAGTATGGGCACACCTCTGTCTAAACTGTGCCAATACTACAGTCGCATTTTCCCGGTTATGACTAAGGTGGAGGCGCCACTGTAGCCCGCGAAATTCAAATTTTCTTACATTTTTTTGCAATCTGCCGGTCAGCGTCAGATTGTATGTTTTTAAACTAAATTTTTCATGAAATAGTCATTCAATGGAATTAAATGGATGATTACGGCCAGCCAACATACAGCCTGACACTGACCGTCAAATTAAAAAAAAAGTAAGAAAATTTGAATTTCGCGGGTTTCCCTGGCGCTTCAACCATAAGTAGCTAATGGAAGGCGACCAAAAATTGTAACTCCGCAGTGCTACTGAGAAATTCCTGATGTAAAAATCCAGTAACACTCTGCACCCTTAATCAGCAGAAGCTCTTCCGGCCACTAATCCACCGAGGCAGTTTTTCGAAATAAACTACACCACAAGTGGGTTTATTGACAGTGTCGGGTCAGTGCAGTCAGCCGTCTATCATGACATCAAAAAATAGAATAAACAAAATAAAATGACACATAATATGAAACATTTATTATAATCGCCTCGTTCATTAATTCAATGAGCGAGGCGATTATTAACCTGACAGTACCCTTTTTTGAGGAGCTCGTGGCTAAATAATAACAGTCGCTCGGGCCGATCTTTAAGTTAAGCCTTGCCTAGGTTGGTCTGTGGATGGGTGACCGCCAATTACATACCGAGTTTCCTCCGTGCCTCGGAAAGCACGTTAAACCGTTGGTCCCGGCTGTCATTTGTAGATCTTTGACAGTCGTTAGGTAGTCAGAGGCCCAAAAAGTCTGACAACCAGTCTTACCAAGGGTATCGTATTACCCAGTACTAACTGGGTTGTGGAGGTCAGATAGGCAGTCGCTCCATGTAGAATATTGAGTTTCACCAACTGCTTGACACATGTGTTCAGTCTCTCGTGTCTAGTTGGTGAAAAACCCGATTAAATTCTCGCGTGTGTTGATTAAATCCATCAGGATGCTCATTTGGATAAAACAGTCGATTGATTTTAATAACACACGGAGCAGAATAGTCTATTCATTAAGATACATATCCAATGAGCGTCTTTGTAAGTATCATAGGCAAATAAATAAAATACAACAAAATATAAACAACAATTTATATTATTCGTGTTGGTAATAAATTATTACACTATTCGATACACTTGACACTTTCTCTTGTCTAAAACTTAAAAATAATGTACAATACATACATATCACTTAAAAACATAATTTCTCGATTTCCTCGCTCTATCAAATAGGATAATTGCACATCACTATAAAGCATTTAAATATGGTATAATTATCTATGCTTTTTATTATGATTTATGCGTCAGATAAAGCCGCGACTCCTGGCAGTACTTTACCTGAAAAATAAAATAAAAATTAAGAATAATGGTTTTATTTTTGTCTACCACAAATTTACTCTAGTTTAATACAAAGTGTAAACGGAGGGTCCGTTTACACTTTGTATTAAATTTACGAAGCCGTCAACCAAGCATTCTGTACATCAAACTAAGTAACTCTAAGGAAAAATGATAGCTGGGAAACAAATTTTTTGTAGGTTTAAAATCACGTTTTACAGTAGGACTGAATGTAACGCACTCAAAACATTGTGTTGATGGATGCATTGAATAGAACGGGGGTCCTGAAACTTGAATTAAAAAAAAAAAACTTGTGAAAAAGTTGGCACTTTGACCCCCAATATCTCCGTAGCTAGAAGGTTGCCAGGTATGGTCTAGAAAAAAAAAATATCGCAATGACGGGGAGAACAACTGTCTTTCAGCTTCAATAAGGGAACTTTTATACCAATTATGTAGTCTTTCACAGTTATTTATCTCTTTTGTCAAAAATGATCTTTATTGACGTTAAGTTGGCCGCTACTGTCATAGATAAAATAATGGTAAAAATGACTGTATTACAGGATCTACATGTTCGTTATTTGATACTAAAATCTGAAAATAAGTGCTAAGGTACGGATTTAATACTGAAAGATAAACTACATTTGTATGTAGATCAATACAACCAAGGAGGCAATACAACTGAAAATTCACAGTTCCCGGATATGAGCGAACCTCAACGAACGTTTCGGGAACTAACGTGTACAGTGCGCTATACCGAAATCCTTCGGCAAAATGCAACGAAACTTTGCGGTCTACTGAGTGAACTAAGCTCATGTTGTGTGGTTGATAAACTGACAGCTTATAGGTCACCACGCAGAGACCTTTGTTATACGATTAGTCGGTAAAGTACACTAATTTCTACTCTATATTTTACAAATACATAATCTGTTTCTAAATCTACCAACAATTAAATACTTATTCAATTTTACGCAATACAAATAAAAAGTAAATCATAATTACGTTCGTTTGTATTCTTCGTTCTTCAGTAATTATGTTAGAGGATTTGCAACGTAAAACACAGCTTTCTAAAGTGGTCACAAAGCAACAACTAAAATATTGCGTGTCTCAGTAGGTAAAATAAAAACAAGATGCAGATAAAAAGCTCTTTTGGATTTTCCGCTATCGACAGAAATACGGGGAAACAGAGTTTAAGACTTTTAGCTTATCCCTTGTATTGTTGAGATGTCCAGTCTGGCTATATGTCAAATTTATCGCGTCCGTGTCTAGCTCCAGACTGGCGTAGGACTGGACTGGAATTATTTATTGACGTAAATTGCCTATGGAAACTATCTATGCCGCTCAAACTCGCATAGAAGACCGTACAGGAAAGATATATTGTCTCTGTCAAGTATTTCAAGTGAACGAACGCCCGAGTTGCTGTCCAAAATAGTAAAACATTCATTTTGCTGGCACTTCACTTAGCATTTTTGCGCAAATATAATTTCGATCAAAATGAACTCTATTTCTATACCAATAAGGTATATTTTGTATTACAAGTAAGTCTTCCGATAAATTCGCAAAGTGAAGTGTCAGCTGTTTATATGTAGTGAGGTAAGGTGTGCCTATAACTTACCCTCAAGCAGCTCAAGGGATGCACCACCACCGGTGGACACGTGGGAGACCTTGTCCTCAGTGCCCCACTTGGCACAGCAGGTGGCTGTGTCACCTCCACCTATTCAGAATATGTTAATTATGTTAAAACGACCGTTTACATAATGATTGTAGGTTTAACATAAAACATGAGTAACTCTGATAACAAAACAATATCAAAAAACTAGATCGAATGATAATTTCCAAATAATGCTATAGGCCAAAAGCGCCCAAGCAGCGGTGGCCCAATCGTGGCAGCCCCGACTTACGAGCAAGTCGTGGGTTCGAATCCAGGCAGGCGCATTACTTTCCGTAATTTATTTCATCACCACTGCTCTCAAAACGGTGAAGGAAAACATCGTGAGGAAACCGGCATGTCCTAGAACCAAAATTCGAAGACATGTGACATCTACCAACCCGCGCTGGGCCCGCGTGGTGGATTATAGCCCATTCCCTCTCAAAGAGAGGTCTATTTCGCAGCAGTGAGAATATTATAGGCTGATTATGTTATAGGCAACAGTTTGGCATTCCCTGCTTTATTGTAAGCAAAGTCACTGTGACTTAGCCAGTTATCCTGAAAGTACCCATGATGAGACATGTGTGACTTACCAATAATGGTGATGGTTCCATTGGCAGTGGCTTTAACAACACCGTCCATCAAAGCCCTGGTGCCTCCAGCGAATTTCTCGAATTCGAACACACCAGCGGGTCTGATTAACAAAAACAAACCATATAATGTTGCACATAACGTCGACTTTCCAAGTCGTTGATGGAAATTAGATAGAAATACATACCCATTCCATACAATAACTTTAGCTCTCGCAATGGGGTCAGCGAAGATTTCCCTCGATTTAGGTCCGACGTCAAGACCCATCCAGCCTTCAGGGATACCACTGGCTACGTCAGAGGTACCAACCTAACAACAAAATAAAAGTGAATGATTCAAATGTGTGTTCCATAAATACTAGTAGAGTAGTGGCTAATGCTTGCGACTTGTGTGGCCAGTAACATCTTGAGGTATAGACAAAGACACATATAGTACTACATACTCCTTTGCCGCGTGGTCATAGTCAGGGGCCCAAGACTGCTATTTTTATAAATTCGTCATTCCAACACGATCCCATTGTCATTTTGCTAAAAGTTCGTAATCTGCTAAATTCATAATGGCCGATCATTGGCCGATCAATGGTCTCGTGAAAGAATTGTGTTATAATGACATTCTCGTATTGCCATTATTATAAAACCCGTTAGTAGAAATGATTTTCGAAAAACTACTACAAAATTTGAACATTTATTCATGCCAGATTTCATTTAAATATATACTTTTACATATTATTTATCAGTGTTAAAATTTTAGCAGATTACTGCTTATATCAGTCATTCATTAGTCATTATACAAAGTGTGTCTGGAACCACGACAATAAATTAAAACGAGCACAGTACTAGTCCATCTAAACATTTTAAAACACGAAAATTAGTAGATAATGGAAAATTTAAAAAAAATAATTTTCAAATAAAATAAATAGCAGAATCAACTGCATAAAAAGCAAACACGCTTTATCTACGAAAAGTCACTGACCGTTGCGCAGCGCGGTGCGTGGCGCAGCGATGGCGGTAGGTAGTCGAAGGTAGGTATTTTAGTCGGAGAACAACAAATTAGCGGGATAAACTCAGTAAGATGCACGTTGTTAATTAAAAGATCACTGATTGAATAATTAATCACATAATATCTGGGCGGGGCGCGTTAGAGTGAAATAGTATGACACCTTTCTCTGTCTTTCAAGCATATTGAGACGTAGAGAATAGAATCGTACGTTTTGCACAGGTTCTTGACCTTACAATGTTTACCTATTATTGCGGACTCAGATCTACATCATGTTGTAAAATAAGAAAGTGAAAAATAATTTCCTGTGGTAAAGTATTCATTGGATTTGATTGAATTTTTGTATACGGGTAAAGAACATGACACTCTATACGTGGTTTGAAGGATTGTCAATCGTCCTGCCCCACTCTGTATACGAGATTACCATTTTATGCAATTTCTTCCAATGGAGTGTCAGTGGTTGATCATTGGAAAGTCATAATGACGCCATTATATTAGTAGATTACCAAACTTGTCAAAATCAACAATTATGAAATCAATGATAGACCATTCTGACACTATTGTAATAGTAGACTTGAGTCCCAGGACTAACGCCGCCAACTTGTTTTATCAATAGAATTGCCATAGACAATTTCACAGCTGTTTAATAACAGCGCCTTCTTGTCATTCAAACACCAAAACTACCATGCTGTACTAAATATTGACAATTTTAATACACAAATATTTTTTTACAAATATAACTGTAAACATAGGTTACCTGCGCATTCTCATCAAACTTGTCAGCAGTAATAAAGTCAACTGGAAGGTGTACTTTGACATTGTTTTTGGCGGCCTTTTCCAATAGTTTAACGACAATCTTTGCGCCTTCACCATCATACAAGGAGTTGCCGATCTATAATAAAAAAATCTAATTACAAGATTTTTTCAACCAAACATAAAGCTCTTGGTTTAAAGAGTAATTCAATGTATTTATAGAGAATATTAAATAAATATTTCTAAATACACCATCTCTCTAACTGTATGTGTATTGGAGAAGATACGGAATGGTTTTGGGCCATATTTTTTTTTTAGTTTTATGTCCATCAAAGCATTTGTGAATTTTCTATGCTGTCTATAGGTACAGAGTTAAAAAAAAAAGCTTTCGCAACAAAAATCATTAGCTCATTAAAAGTTACCAGTTTTAAGTGATTACAACATGGTATACTTACAGCCATACCCTGAGACTCCTTGAGGAAAGTGTAGGCCATGCCACCACCAATGATCATCTCATTGACTTTGTCCAGCAAGTTCTCAATCAACTGAATCTTGTCAGCTACTTTAGCACCTCCCAAAATGGCGAGGAATGGTCTAAAATAAAGACACATATTTTTAAGAACTTTATTTAGCACTTCTTGTACAGTCTCAGTTGCACTACAAATCATTAAATGTTAGCATTGATACATTTTAGAACATCATTCTGTTTCTGTCAATCATTTGAAGATGACAGAGACGGAATAATATATTATAAATAAGTTGAAATTTGAGCAATGACATCACAAGACATGCTGGCAGTGAGCCTTCATGTAAAGAATGGTTTTATTTTTAAGGTATCATTAAAAAACAATCATATTTCTCTGACAATCCTGCTATACCCAACAATAACATTTCCCAATCTAGAATCCATATACATTAATATTAATTTATAAAAATATATTAACTAAGTCGAACTTACCTTTCTGGCTCATGCAGAGCCTTGGCAAAGTACTGCAGTTCCTTCTTCAGTAAGAAGCCACTGGCTCTCTGCTCAAAGCCCTCACCCATCATGGAGCTGTGGGCTCTGTGGGCTGTGCCTGTGGAAATAATAACACTTGTGATAAATCAAATCACCAATCTGCTGGCTAAAACCCCTCTTACCAGAACGATCCGAGTAGTGAACGAGGTTCACGAGCGAATCAACATTTTTTCGTGCACTTTGAGTGAATTGCAAAAGTTTTGTTAAACATAGTCTCTTATTTATAAGTAGTTAGATAGCTAATGGACCTGTGCTAGGAATAAGAGTGATAGCCACACTATCGAATTAGGTTTAAGATTACCTGTAATGATAGTTGTAAGTTAGATAAATAAATAAATAAAAATAGTAATTTTAGTTCAATTTTACTTTGTTACAGAAATAATTAAATTACAACATAGCATAAAGCTGCTCTCTTTCATACAATTGACATTTTTTTCTGAGAACATGCACCAAAATATTTAAAAAATGAAATATGGCTAAAGGGTTTATTTTATTATAAACATGACTCCAACCCTGAATTCATTGGGATTTGGGTGAAATGAATTTTATTGTTAATGCCACCCCATTTTATGAGAAAAAAAAGGTATGGTATACAATAGAGAAAGCCTTATGGCATAATGGTCGCCCATGTACCAACCTTGTATACAGTCTAAATAAATAAATAAAATTGATTGAGTACAAAACTTGTGATTTTTAAGCTTACCAAAAGCATCATTGATGTAAACATCACCTAGCTTCCTCAAACTCGCTCTGAATGCCTTGACCTTGTCAGGGTCAGCCTTAGCTTTGGCACCGGAAGCATCTACACCCTTGCCCTCCTCCTCAATATGGAACCGGAGGTTCTCCAGCAAGATGATAGATCCAGGTGCAGGGTCAGCACAGGCAGCTTCAACTTCAGGGCCCGAACAGTCAGCGAGGAATGTTACATCTCTGCAAGTGTAAGTATGATAATGTAGATAATGTATTGGTTAATGAAATAAATATTCTAGTTGAAACATTTGACTAAAGCATATTTGGATCGATTTTGAGCAATATGCAAGCATAAATTGGTAAAATATGAGTTATAAAATATTAATATCAAAGTTAGCGAAATAATTAGGTGTTTATTTAGGTTGGGACATCATTTTATTAATTTGTTTGCCTTGATTTTAGTCATGATAAGGAAAACAATAAGCATGCATTCATGATGCCACATCATTTCAGACATTTACAAGATGCCATCCAACTTACTTGTTCAGGAGCTTCTTGAGCTCTTCAGCGACCGGCTTCAAGGTGTATTTGAGGTTTGCCTGACCGTCCGGCCTGCCCAGATGTGACATAAGAACGACCGACTTGGCACCCTTTTCCAAGGCATACTTGACGGAATCCAGAGCCGCGACGATACGCTGGTTGTTGGTGATTACTCCTTCTTTCAAGGGAACGTTGAAGTCAACTCTGCAATCATTCAATTAAATTTTATATCGAACTTTATGAAGGTCGGTACTTGAACATCACTTATACGCGAAATAATGCAAGTAAAACTCACCGCATCAGCACACGCTTGCCGGCTAAGTTAAGGGCATCAATACTGAGTTTGTTTAATGCCATTTTGATAATACTTTTATAAAGTTGTACTAATAAATAATACACACTTGCTCAGCGGCGATTTTCAAAATGTCAGATATAACCTTGGAAATGTCAAAGAGGTCATTCCTTCATGCCAACACTAAAAACCAAAACTATGTATTTTATAACTGGCAATAATTACACTAAATAAAGAAACTGCCTCATGTAAAATTTTTGAAAAATATTTTTACACATTATTTTATGATTAATTTAATAAAAAATACATGTTAATAAAATAGTTTGTTAGTAATAATTCTACAAAAATAACTGAACAAAGACAATACGCTGGCCAGCTAGAGTGCTGCGGGAGGGAATAATTTAAAAGTAGGTTGGCACCACTGTTCGTCTTCGCGAAATATGCACGCATTGGGACGCCCGGATTTAGAATGTTCTTTGAAAATCTACGTTGAAATAAATGTAAAAACTGGAGTGAGTGACAAGTTCCGTGTGTTACCTTATCCAAAGTTTAATTTAGATTGTTTTTCATTGTGTGATAGTGACTGTGTTGGGTGACGAACAAAGTAAAGCGTAGTGCGTCGAAAGTTGAAACATGGTGCCGCTAGGTCCCGGCCCAGGCCACCCTGCTGCACACCAAACACACGGTGGGCCCTCTGCCAACCTTTCCGGCCCAAATTCGCTATCACAATCTGCTCCACAGTCTAACAAGTCTTCAGTGGCGGTAAGTAGCGTCCTTCTTTCATTGCATTTCATTGGTTTGCGTCAGTCTGGCGGGCGGCACATGTTTATGTAACTTCAACTTGTATGAGCACGTGCGATTTGGCGCTAATTTTGATGTCGGTTTCCAGAAGCCGAATTACACGCTCAAATTCACACTTGCTGGGCACACGAAAGCTGTGTCGTCGGTTAAATTTAGTCCAAATGGAGAATGGCTGGCAAGCTCCTGTGAGTATTACACATTTGACGTAAATTAGTGGGCCATCTAACTTATTTATTTACGTTTGATGACCCCATATGTTTAGATTGTTTATTTTTTGTAAATCCCTAAAGAGGTCATGATATTTTCTAATCTGTTAAATTATTATCAGCTTCTACTACATACATAACAATTTGGAGGCAACTTTATTTGTAAAAGATCTGACGTATCTACTAAGTTTTAAACCTTATGTGATAAGCATAGTGTTAATTTTGATAAGCATGAGACTATTTTGTAAATAAAATGTATCCAAAAATAACTAGTTTTTCTAAATACTCATGATTACTTTATATTGTGAAAGATTTAGAAACTACATACAAGTCTTTGATGCTCTATTACCAAGCAAAATGGTCTTTAAACCACAAGTTTGAGTACAGTTACAACAAAGTACTCAGTCATCATGAATGTTGAAATTGGGAAATCCTTCATGGTTGCTTCCTGTTAAAAACAGAAACTCCTAAACTACACTATAATTAATGTAAAATGCCTGCCCTAAATCAAGATTAGGACACTACCAACCTTAATAGACAAATGACCTATTTACAGATCATTACTAAAACCAACAATATCATTTTTTTTTTAAGATTGTCAGCAATATTGAGGCAACGGTTTAGTTTTAAGGTTGGCCTTGAATATTAGCATCCAATAGGTGGAAGTAAAATTATAAGAATAGTTTACATTTATGTTTTTTTGTTCAGTTGAAATAGTGATGTAATGTCTTGTAGTCACATAATTAAGCCTAGTCGAACTCTTTTGACTGACATAGGTCACACTCAGATGGTTTTTGGGTGTAGATATTGTTCAACATATTTTATGCAAGTATAAACTTTAAATTGAAGAATGTTGTGAAAAAAAAAACCGGCCAAGTGCGACTTGTACTCACAAGCATACAGGGTTCCGTGGCACTAAACAATATAATAAAAAAATATTTTGAAGTTCATTTGTATGTTGTATTGTATTACATTCAACAACAAAACTAAATTTGTTTTTCATAGTATGTTAATGAAAATCAAAGTTACTGCTGCAGTTTGATGAAAAAGTCCCATATCTCAAAAACTGAACACCAAGTCTTATTCAAAACAATTTTCATTGAAAGTTTTTTTACGTTCTATAATCCTAAATTTTTTCAGAATTTTCCTCTTAATAAATTCGAGGGGGGGACACACATTTTACCACTTTGTGGCTGTGACGTGACATACAAGGACGGACAGACAGATATGACGAATCTATAAGGGTTCCGTTTTTTGCCATTCGGCTACGGAACCCTAAAAAGCACCTATGAATGAAACTTGTACTGTCACTTATGGGATATCTTCTGTGAAAAAATGAACAATCACGGAAGATATCCCGTAAGTGACAGTACAAGTTTAGTTGTAAACCGTGAAAGCTTAAAACAGTGTCACCTATGAATGAATTGTCCAAATTCTTATGTTAACTTTAACAAATTTGTTCCCGTATCCCCAAATGAGGCCTTATCATGTAATACTTACTACTTACTTTAGGTACACAATATACAAAGCATGTCTAATTCCAATGACTTATTTGAGTTTATTGACCTTCAATTAAATTTGCAATTTTAAACAGCTGTTGCTAGGCAAGCTACTTGACAGCATTTTACCTAAATGTGTTGATTTCTTTTTGTCTACTTCATACACATCAAATGATGATGTCATTCAATTACATTTAAGATTTATGGATAAGGATAAAAGTTAAATGACACTATTTTATATTTTACAGCTGCTGACAAACTTATCAAGGTGTGGGGTGCTTATGATGGAAAATTTGAGAAAACAATATCTGGACATAAAATGGGAATCAGTGATGTCGCTTGGTCCTCAGACAGCAGGTTGATAGTCAGTGCAAGTGATGACAAGACTTTAAAGGTAAACTTTTTTTTATTAAACCATCCTGTGAGTTTGTTTTGGCTGTTTTTTCTCAGAGTAGTCAGGTACGAAACAGAGACACTCATCTAGTTTTAAAAAGTTATTTATTTTGACATGTAAAAGTGTTTATAAAAAACCAATGTACAAAATGTCATTAACAACTGACTCCTGCAACATTTGAAACTGTGTTGCAAGAGCCAGTGACCTCCCCTAATGAAATGAAGGCTGTAGAAGCTAATTTCTGAAAAAAAAAAACGTTTAAACCTAAGAATACTGCACCTTTTTAAATCAAATAAATTTATCTTAAAAGCCCAACTTGTTTGATAACAGACATCTATCAAAAAAATAAAAAACAAATTTCTACTTTATGGCCATACATACTCAAGGTTAGTTCTTAATTACAAGTACCCAAAACCATAGACCGTCGATGCGCGGGAAATTTGAACGGCCGCGTACGTTAATGGGGGTCGCGCAAGCGCGGTGAATGATCTCGGCGGGAATGGGGATGGGGGAGGGGTAAGGAATCGCGTGAGGACATTTTTACACACGCGAGTTGTGTCTCCGTACTCACAAATACCGTTTGTAAGGGAACGGGTTACTGCCGCGCCGTAAGTTGGTAACTACGAAATGTATCAGGATCTAGATATCATTTATTTATAATATACGAATGTATTTTCGTCTATTTGTAAACTAAGCAACAAGTAATGTTTTGTTCAATATCTTAACTACCTTTACCATACTTATACAAATGTAGGATTTGAAATGTTATCACTAGCCATTGTTGACTAGTTTAATTAAGTATTTTGAATGCTTTTATTAACTTACATTCTGTAAAAAAACACTTGGTAGCTCCACTACTTTGACATAGACAACCATTCACTGATAAGCCAGCAAAATTGCTTAAGTAGTTTAGAAAGATGATATAGACCAAGTAGGTGTCATGACCTTATCATGATTGATGGCCTTTATTGTCACTTGCTCTAATTCTCAAGTGTCAACTACCAAATTTACCTTTGTTAAAATAGCTTGGGAAACTAGATAAAATACTTCTTAGTTCAGTGAACCAGCTGATATCTTAAAAGATAACAGTGTATGTTTATGTCCATGGCATTAATAGATAAGAATCTGAACTTTTTAAAACTTGAATATGCATCAGTGATTAAATTGTAACTTTTTATGCATAGCACAACTACGAAACACATCTGCTGAGTAAATACAGATGTAAAAACTTTACATCTGCATTGACTCAGCAGAATTAAAATAAGTTATTTTTAGACTGTAACTATGCAAATTACTATTGAATGTTTGGCCAACATTAAAGTTCATATCTCATAGACAATAATACCTTCTTTCTTTATGTCATACAAAAGTAACAGTAATATTGGATTCCCAAATTAATATAACACCACACCTATACTCCCAGAAGGGGAATTGAGCACAAAATTCTGAATCCAGGCTGCTATTGTTATGCCTGCCAGGGCTGCGGGACTGTTCGAAAGAGATACCGTGGCCCTGGAACACAAAGGGCAAAGAATGAACATGGATGGGTTTTAGTTAGTAAAAGTCTGCCACTCCCTTCCGCTCCGCCCAGAGCGGCGGCGGCGCATTTAATGATTTCCCATCCGGAAAAAAAAGGGTGCTATTGTTGCTCCTAAAATTTCATAATATAAAAAAAACTTAAAAAAAAAAATCAAACTAAGCACTCATTCACCAGTGCTTAAATATGCAAGGTGGCTCCAGCATAAAAGTAAGGCATTAAATGGAAATAAAAGTGGCACTTTGCATACTTTATCCTTTGACCTTAATATCTGGTGTTGCAATAGCAATTCATTATTTATCTAATTATTTATGCTTTATTACGATCAATTTATTTGGTGTCAAAAGTTATCTTTAGGTTGCAACTTATAAGGGCCAAACTATGGTTTGCCCCTCAACTAGATACATTTTTCTTACATTGAAAGTACCTAACGACTTAGCTATCCTTCATGTAATCCTTAACATCGCGAAAACCTATCGTAGAAATGACGAAATACGTCAATAATAATTAAACTACTAAATTCGTCAGTTTGTACAATCTGTATGTATCGAAAATTGATTTTCCCAAATGCCAACTCGACATTTCCGCCTCATGAGAATAAGTATTGCACCATAAATCTTAAAATAGAACAGTCAACGCCCACAACAAATATTTTACGACCTATTTTCATGTTACAGGTATGGGAACTGAGTTCAGGCAAATGTTTGAAGACACTGAAGGGACATAGCAACTACGTGTTCTGCTGTAATTTTAATCCACAAAGCAATCTTATTGTATCGGGCAGTTTTGACGAGAGTGTACGGATATGGGATGTAAGAACAGGTAAGATTTTCATTCAGTTGTTACCCTACTACAAAGTCAAAAGGATGGTTATGATTTTGATAGGCTATCTCCATCTATTTCCTCATAATTCTTAAAGTCCTAGATGTATTTTGATAGACTGGGTATCGTAGGGGGCGCCATATTGTCGTTCATCGCACATACGGGTATTTTAGTGATCTACGCGGCCAAAATGATGTTGTGGTCAATGTTGGTTCTAAACGATATTAGTAAATGAAACAAACGTTTTAATATTACATCGAGATCATTTATTCGAAATACATTAAAAAAAAAGTATAATTTATTCAGACAAATTTTCAAATGAAAGCTCTGCATGCGGTCGAACAAGTATTTACGTGTCACAGTTCTTGCTCCCGGGGAATTTTGTGAACCCATAACAAATACAAATAGACTTTCTATAAAAATGAACTTAACATAAATCATTACTTAAAAGTTTTCGTAAAAAAACTATCAATTAGGTATTCGCGACTTTCCGCGGCAAATTTTTTAATTATTTACTACTGAAAGCTTTAATCTTTCCACTGTATCAATAATCATTACAGGATCTAACTTGGAAGGATAACAAATTTTCTATTAAACACAAATGATACCTAAAAAACTACTCCATAATATGTGAGACTTACAATACACTAAAACTAATGTTTTCAATTGTAAAAAATATCGAAATTCTATTTTAAATAATAGATAATTTCCTGCGGTATCAGGATTCACAATTTTTTCTGTCGAAATAAAATTCACTGTTAAAGTCTTTGTTCGCAAACGAACGCCGAGAACAGACAGTACACCAAGCGGCGCATCCACGTGCATTCGGAAGTCTCCGACTGCACGTGGAAGCGCGGCATGCACGGGGGAATGGTGGGAGAGGCTGGGTATTGTTCTCAAACTTGTCCCCTAGCTCAGGTAGTCGTTTTTTTTTTGCATTTTGTAAATTTAAATGATTGACCGCCTAAATCATTCAAAAACCAATATGTGCATCGTGTCGTTTAAAGCGGCGGGGCTGCGGCGCTGTGTGTAACGGCACTTCTGGGCTATTAACATTACATAAAACCCAACTACAACAAAAAAGCCATCTAAAAAGTATTAACACGACAGTATAGTTGAGTTTTAGTTTAACATTATTATTGCGTATAAATAAACTGCAACTTTTGAATTCCACTGCGACAGTAAAGGTGTTTGTTAAATAAATGAGCCAGAACATTCAGAAACAATGTAGAAGCCTGTAATAGTGAAATAGTACCACTTAAATTGTTCGCCGTTAACGACACAAATGGCATTTCAAATGTTATTGTGCGCGTGTCCGTAGTTGCGAAAAGGTTAATTCATACGGCGGTGTACGTTTTATTTTTGTAACGTAACTGTCTCCCTGCCTATTTATTTCCAACCCCCGTAGCATGACCACCGTAGACAAGAATTTCTTTGACGGAAGAATCGACAAAATGACAGATTTCTTTGCACTATCTGTCATTTTGTCGATTCTTCCGTCAAAGAAATCCTTATCTACGGTGGTCATGCTACGGGGGCTCGTCAAGTTACGGAGTTTTATTTGCAACTCGAGAAAAAACAAAAAATGGATAGAACTGACGTATAAAATTTTCTTGTTTATTGATACTATTATCGTAATGTGACCCTGTAAAACTGGCACGAATGAATGAATAGACCGGTCAACGATCTACATACTGTACCCACATCTTAAACATACCAAGCTATTCAATAATACATCTCTTACGTTTAACAATAAACCAAAACATAGGCGTGACATTCGGTCACGCCCGTAGTACCTATGTGCTTCAAACGACTAATCCGAAACTACATACTTCGTTACACAACGTTCGCCAAGCATATTAACAGCATACTGTGAAAACATTTTCACCGTTCACTACACGACTTTCGACATAATTATTTTCACAACGATAATTACTTCTAATAATAGCCACGTGGAACTAGAAACAGTCGTAAATGTCACGCTTGCTACTCCTGTAGAAGTGGGTTAGTGCACTATTTATACTATTAACATCCTGGCCAAATCGGTACGCCTCATTGTAGTACGGAAATCTATTGATCAAAGAGACTAGTTTAAATTCCTATGAATTTCTCTTCATGTATGGGCCGAGGTGTGACTTCCTTTTTCCCCCATTCTCCTGCGCAGGTGATGTTGACGCTTAGCTTCGAGTGTGTTGCCACAAACGTCTAACTATAATACTTTATTAATGATTAAATAATTTTATTTCCAGGCAAATGTTTAAAGACTTTACCGGCGCATTCGGATCCAGTTTCAGCAGTACACTTCAACAGAGATGGTAGCCTTATTGTTTCGTCGAGTTACGATGGATTATGGTAAGGGCCTAATTTACTAGACATGGTTATTTTTCCAATTCTTCATGGTTTGGTAAAATAACCTTGTTGTTGTTAGTTTCTCGATATCGCGATTCATGTAACGTTCCTCATTATGCATCAAGTGGTTGTTTATCTAGAGGACTGAGATTTTATACGTATTTTTTTTCTCTATTTTCAGTCGAATCTGGGATACAGCATCAGGTCAATGTCTAAAGACGTTGATAGATGACGACAATCCGCCGGTTTCATTCGTGAAGTTCTCTCCAAACGGCAAATACATCTTGGCTGCAACGCTTGACAACACCCTCAAACTGTGGGACTACAGTCGGGGAAAGTGCCTCAAGACTTACTCTGGACATAAGAACGAGAAATATTGTATCTTCGCCAACTTTAGTGTTACTGGTGGAAAGGTAAGATTTTATTTGCATCATTTTCATTTCTTCCGAAAGACGTCCATTGCTGGACAAAAGTATCGCCACGATCCTGTGCGCCGGTCGCATCTAGCGGGCTCCCGCGCTTTCACCACTTATGCACCTATCTTTAGGCTGAACATGAGTATACTCCAAGAGCATCATAAATAATAAAGCACATTTTCAGACTTATAGTTATTCTTTTATCAAAGACGCCTTCTAGTTTCATCATACGGAAACGCATTATTTCTTTAGATTTGTAGCTTATCAGTTGAAAATGCTCTCACAGATTTGTTAAGCTTTATCATGCGGTAGCTAGCTGATAAGAGATTGCAAGTGTGTCAAGGCAAAAGTTGAATTCCCACGTTTTATCATACTAACTACATTGCTATAGTTACTATCCAATCATTTCTTAGTCAGTACTGTTTTAAATTCGCTTTCTAAAATTTGTAATTGTTTATATTAGTAAGAAGCAAGATGAAAATTATGTTACTTATGCAATCAGTTGTGTTACGCATGACATACAAATAGCGAGTGTGAAATCGCCACGCTTTGCGTGTTTCTAGGCAAATGAATGGTATTAGCTACCTGATATCACTGGTTCTGCTCACTGTGTTCAATAAATCAATTTTTCATTTTTGTTTTCGAAATAGGTCTGCTTAATTCATATTTTTTTTACTGTTCTGCTTAATAGCTGGAACACGGTTGTCTTATTAGTTCTGTTTCGTTTCATCGTTTTTCTTTTCCTTTTTTATTTCATTTCAAGTTGCGGACGTAAACCTGCCGTACCATACCAAGCCAACATAAACATCTCCTTTGTCCACAGTGGATAGTATCGGGGTCAGAAGATAACCTGGTATACATCTGGAACCTGCAATCAAAAGAGATCGTACAGCGGTTGTCAGGCCACACGGACACCGTACTATGTACTGCATGCCACCCCACCGAGAACATCATAGCGTCAGCGGCGCTCGAGAACGACAAGACTATCAAACTTTGGAAAAGTGATACTTAAAGTAGAGTTTGTGAGTAGTTTTAGCTGAATCTTTACATCTAATCCTTGTATTCATTCTTAAAAAATAGTTTTTTTTTTGTCTAAGGATGTGAATGATCTGTTATTATTTGCATGAACTGCACAAAAGAATAAGTTCGTAGATGAACTTATTTTTTTAAACAATGTTTTAAGCTTTCACAGTTTATAACTAAACTTACTGTCACTTATTTTTTGTCCGAAACATTATTTTAAACTGTTAACTGTATATGCTATGTGTATAATTGTGTATTATGGAATATTAATACAGCATGAGAGCGAAGATAGACCGACTTAATTTTGCCTGAAATAATAACTACCATTTAGTTTTTTTTTACTGCGGCGTATGGGCTTTTGTATGGCTCCGAGACTCGCACAGGAATGAGTGACAGAATAGTCGCTTTGCAAAACAGAAAGTATTCTAAAATTCAATAACAGCCGCGTTGAGTTCAAAAATCTGTAAATATTGTACAGTACGGTTTTTCAAGGTATTCCTTTGAATTAACTGAATGCTTTATCATTTATCTTTAATCAAATGGAGGTCGGTCTGTGCTCGCTCTTAATTAGTTCTCTTTCTTATTTAGCATACTGTTTTGTTGCAGACTTGTAACCAGACAGTGATCTGTACATCGTGGCTTCATATTGAAAGCCGGCGCCACTGGCTTGTGAATACATTTTATATTAAGATACTAGTCGAGTATCCCGGACGATGGACGCTGAAATTATGAGTGCGTTGTTTTATTTGAATAAGTTTAGTGTAACACATGGTATGAGTGGATTTTCTGTTGATATAAGATATAAATATTTTTGTATCTGACATACAAATGAGAAAGGTTCGAGTTTTAGCGATTATGTTTTAGTTAAGTATGATTTAAAAGATTCGCTTAAGAGTACTTGTTGGATATAATTAAAGATTCAGTAGTTGTACGCCGTGTTGTTTTCATTGAACCCTCGCATTTTAGTGTATTTCGTTTGACTAATGTATAAAAGGACATAACAAGATTTTTTTGTTAAAATGATTTAATAATATAACACACTCTTCTATGAAGGAAATTGAGAAAAAGTGGTTTAATTTACCAGTCCTTACACTTGTCTAGACATTGAAACGCACTAGCTATAGACTGGCTAACTCACCCATCTATTTCTTGATACACATACACTATGTTGCACTTATTCAAGTTTTACACTACTAAAGTTCGCATACTGCAATTAAAATAACTGTGCAATTTACTGGAAGTACAGTAAAACTGCATTTTAATCATCCCAGAATTTGGCTATTATGACGGAACAAGTAAATTGCAGTAACGCTCATATCAAGTAACCAACTTTTACACAATAAGTTATCACTTTGTATATTCGGGTGATGCTACTGTCTCCGTTTTTAATATTCTGAATGGCACCTCTGATATTGATTGAGAATTTTGCGTATATTGCTGAGAGCCTTCTCGAGTTTGGTGCGATCGAGACGAAGGTCCAGGTAGCTCACGGTCTTCCGAGTGCCTTTGGTTCATAGACGGCAAATGCAGACTTCTAGATAGTTTGCTGCGTCTCCTAATATTCATCAAATATTTGAATACAAGGTTATCAATATCATTCATTAACACAAGTCTGTCATCTACATCTAACGGCTTTAACTTTTGAGCAAGAAGCTGTCCGTATAAATCACATTCTTTCAGAGCTTCTTCGTTTTCATCATGGTTAGATCTCTCTTTAATAGGAAAACTTTCCTCCACCTGTCGCTTCGGAATCGTCGAATATTGCACTCGACGTAGCCTCTTGGCAATCGGAAAAGAATCGGAGAGCGGATCTGCGTAACATTCTTTACGTTTTCGACTAGTTGGTTCTCGTGACAAAGGCCTTTCAATATTCGGCTCACGAGAAAATGGGCTTTCAAGGTGTTCTTCTGTGCTTTCCTGCAAAAGAGCAAATGGTAGGTATTAGAAACTGGAATATACTATCATGATCATAAGTATCTTAGCCCAGGTTATAGTCAACCTGTGAGCCAAATCTCATCGAAATATTTCAACAGTTAAGGCGTAGGTAAGTGAAAAGGTAACAGACCGAGTTAACTGTCGCATTTGAATATTTGTATGGATGTCTTTATACCCGAAATTTGACGAATTGAGATCCTATCCCATGGTCCGATCCCGATTGTTCCGAATCCTCGACGATCAGCAATTCCTGGAATAATAGAGGAGACTAAGTTAAGTATTCCTCTGCAAGGAAGGATATGAAGTCCGTCATGGTTCATTTGGTGCGTGGCCATAAATGGAACTAACGCCGCCATATCAATACAAATTCCACAGATAATATTACTCAACAGCGCACATCCCGTGCAAATGTGGTACATATCGCTAACATCACTAATTCTCGAGTAGACAAATAATATCCGATCATATAAGTAAGTATGTAAATAAATTGTTTAGTGACTCACCACTGTTTCGGCGCTTGTTTTCTGTCGATTTTCATATAAATCAGCCATGTAACTGTCCATAGCATCGAACGCAAACCATGATGGTCTGTAAACGTCAGCGCCTGTTAGTGCTGTTTCCTTTATTCTTCTCAAATTATCCCTGTATTGCGTCAACAAAGAATTTCTCTTCTTTTTTAATTCCTCGATAGGGCAAGGAACTGAAAAGTTATTCGATAGTCTGGCCCAGGCTGCATTGACTAGATTTCTATTTTTGCTTTCCTTACTTTTATGGTTCCAAATACATGGTTCTTCGTGGAGCAATTCAATAAATTCAAGAACAGATTCATTGCTCCAGTCCATTATTTATTTTTTACCTCAACGACCGTTCCGCTCAGTGACGCAGACGCAAATGAACTTTGTGCACGTTTGGCATGCTTGACAAACATTTGAGCACTTTATCGAGCGCTCTAAAACCAACACGTCGTGATACGGCCATGAAGAAAATGCTAATGTGTGTTCAATCTGTGCACACTGCACACATGCTCAAATACACGTCGTGGCGTAAATATCGGCTTTGTAGATAATTTGTGCTTTGTCTGGCGTCGGTTTCACACAGATGTGTAAATAAACAGAACTCACACTCACTTTGAGCGTCTACCCATAGACCCGCCCGCGTCGCTTCAGTCGTCGTTCGTCGGCTTATGCAAGTCGAATGAGGTAGCGATAAAATCTGTAAGTTCGTCGGTCGCTATGGGCGTCGCACAGTGATCAATTATTTAAAGTCAGCGTCCCATAATTATTTTTGGTCAATGTGTCGGTAGTTCGAAAAATATTTTTTTGTCAGACTTCAACTAGTATAATGTTAACCTTATACTAAAACATCAACATTATGCGGACTGTAGTTTAATAGATATGCCATTTCAAAGTTATCTCGAAAGTTAAACTATTATTACAAGACTGATTTATCGTTGTTTTACGCTCCGATTCAAGTTAAGTTTGCCAAGTTATCAGTGTAAACTGTAAATTAAAAAAAAAGGTGCACATTAAGGAAGGTCTATACCTACTTTTTATTGGAATATAAACAAAAAATAAAGTAGATCATTTTTTTTTTGTATCAGCCTGCTCTGTCCCACTGCTGGGCAAAGGCCTCCCCCATGGCTTTCCAATCCTGCTTACAATTTTCCCTCTCTGACCAATCCGTTAAAAATGAGTCCAGATCGTCACGCCAGCGTTTCTTGGGCCTGCCTCGGTTACGACGGCCGTCTTCAGGCACCCACTGTGTTACTATTTTATATAATAAAAAAACATTTGTTCCCAACGAGTAACACCCTCAAATGTCACACTGTTACTCGATGGGAATGTTTTTAAGAAAAAATTCCCAACCAGTCACACTGTTACTCGATGGGAACTTTTTACATTAATTACTAACATAATGTACTGATATTTACTAACTTTTCTAAGTTTGAACTGTGAATTATGTTTAAAAATACAAATTAGTACACTATCATTTTGATTCCATTATATAGCAGGGATTATTAGCTATATAAAAATATGCATTTATTTACCGGTGATTGCCGGTTTTTATCGTAAAAAAAGTTTTTTGAGGTAATGGTGCCTCAATAAAAAATATTGATTTATTCAATATTTTGTTATTACATAGACCAGTGAAGCCGCTAGGACAATAAAGATAAACTACCTACTTAGCTATATTTAGGGGACTTTAGAAGCATCGGAATTGCCTACTACAAGCAGGGATAGACTTCAAAATGTTATTAAAACCTTTACTGTAGTAACTTCAAGATTTTGGAAATAATGTTCCCTTAATTTTATTAGATTTCGTTGGAGAAGACGCATAGACAGAGAGCATAACACCAGGAAGATGATCATCATGATAATGAAGATTTAATGAAAATTTTGCTCATATCTTCAGATCCTGTAATGTCTAACATCAGAATTTTACCTGTAAAACAAAAAACATATAATGCCAATTGAGGTACTTAATCTTTAACAAGATCCAGAAGTTGTGTTAGATGAGGATAATAAAACAAATTATAACAAAGTACATAAAATATTAATTACCAAGTTAAATTATGTGAAAACGATTTTTAGATACTATTTAATGTTATAATATTGATTTTGATTGAATATAATATGATTCACGATTTCAGTATTTAATAATTTCGTCCCCCTAATTTTTTTAAACTGATCACTGTGCGTCACTTTGTGAACTGCTGTGTCTCCAGCTAATTTATCAGCTAGTGATTATTATTTTTATGAAGGTACTTAACACTTTACTATGAGTCGGTTATCGCTTTTCGATTCTACTCGTGTTTAGTGGTATAGATAGACTGTCGCAATTTCAAATCCTTGTCCAAAATATACATAGTGAATAATATTATATAGTTATTCTCTCAAAATATTCTCCCTCACTTGTGAGTGTATTTGTGCACATGTGTATGTGAGTGACGGGTCGGGATACAAACCAGTTCGAACTACGCTTTGTATAGCGCCATCGCGCTCTCTCTCCAAGTCCAATCTCTATGCCTGTTTCACGCATTCTGTTTTTCTGTTGGTCTCTGAGCGTTCCGTTAGAAGGCGCTGTTGCCCAGAGACGTAAAATAATCCTATGGGATTATTTCACATGTGCCTGCTACTTAAGTACTCACTCGAAATATTTATTTTCCATTTGTTAATTTCTTTGAGAGGTCTATCTTATTAATTACTTAGGTTACAAAACAGATTGAGAAGCTTTCAAACCGTGAGGGCCCAGGCAAATGGCGATCGCTTTCAAAGCATTTCGTGTTTCTGTACAACGACTTTCAACGAGATTGCCATAACATAGACCATATAACGCTTTCGGCAGCATAAGTCAATCCAATGCATTTTTAACTTTTCTTATCATTATCGACTTATCGTTATGGCTGCTACACACGTTACGAAAAATCGTTACGATTGGACGGTACAGTGCAAACTGCAACGATAAATCTACATGTGTGTATGAGAAAAACTGTACAGTTTGTCCGATTTTATAAAACTGTACAGTTGAACGGAACAGTATGAAATTTTGGATAGATAAATCGGTATCGGAAGAAACTGTGTCGATAATCGTAACGTGTGTACCAGTCGTTCAGTTTTCTATCTTGCTTTTAATTATCACTATCCATTCGATAAAAAATATGCCAATCTTTAGGAAATACCTTTAGTTCCATCAACAAATTAACATCGGAATGGGCTTCGCTTTTCATTAGCCATTCTTTACACCAAATACGTGTTTTCTTTTTCTTGATTTTTTCTTCCTTTTGCTTTTTTATGGCGAATAATAAACCAACAACTGCTAATGCTTCGTCAATCGAAGCCATAGCTCAACGAAAGAATAATCGTACAGTTGTCTAGTAACGTGTGTGGGCACTACGAAAACTGTGCAGTTTAAACTGTACCGTCCGATCGTAATGATTTTTCGTAACGTGTGTAGCAGCCATTAGAATGTCACTTTTTTTCTAGGTCTTCAGGTATGATCTACTAAATTGTTAAGACCCAGAGACAGGTACAGCAAGTTCTGAGCTATAACACTGAATGCATGATGCATTCGGTCATCTGTCGTGGGAGCAAAGATAATAAGACCCTAAGCTATAGATGCTATTAGTGGGGGTGAAGAAATTAGGTCGACCAACCTTTGGGGAGTTGGGTCCTAGTCAGCGACGCCGTCGCCTTGAACGTAATAAGGCGGGTAAAGATTTTATAAAAGTAGGTTGATAGATTTTAGTAGGTCTAGATAAGTATATACCTAGTTGGGTGACCTAAATTAAACTTTGTAAAAGGTTTGGTTAAACCGGTATGGACCAAATTGTGCATGCGGCTCTGGATACGGACACAGTAACCCATAATTATGTCACTGCCCGGTGTCCGCAGTTTGTCTGTGCCTATCATGCTTTGTTCTCATATTTTTTGCTCTGAAAAATTTCTAACGTTCCAAAATATATATTCTAAGCACATAATTAAAAGGCCGCAGCAGCAAAACCGCAGCAGTCGAACGCAAAGTGAAAAAATATCAGGTTACCTTTTTTAAGGCTACGTGTGACTACTATGTATTACTCGTGGGCTTGTGTGGGTGTCGGAGACCGAAATTATGCACTTATTCATTGTGTGCTTGCTTCAATTTTGAACGAAATTTTGAATGAAACTATCATTCTGAGTCTAATGAGCCTTTTATAGCTATCAAAGTTTTAGGTCTCCTACGGAATTAAATTATATAAACTCTCTCTGCTCTGAACATAAACTGCGTTATGGATTCAAAAGTAATTACGGGCGTGTCTCGGATGCGTTGAGACTTGAGAGCCAAGCGTTTACCACGTCTGACATTCGATTAAGAATTTACACTCACTCAGCAAAGCATAATAAACGCGAGGGTGAGTGTTTTGTCAGTCGTTGATCGTAGGCAGTCGCCCGTATGCATTTTAATGATAGGAGGGTGCTAAATACTAGTTTACTCGGTTCTTTTGCGTGGGAGATCTAAATAGGAACTGACTGGCAGTTAATTAGAAATGCAATACAGAGATTTTGCATTTCTTGCAAAGATTGGTAATGGTGAGAGAAATTGGAATCATCGTACGAAAATTAAATGTTGTTGTTAATATGCTGCACCCTCAGCTGCAACTAAAGAGCTGTGCAGATGGCTATAAATACTGGTGACGGGATTATTTGAGTCCATCGACACGCTAAGAAGAAGAATTATGCTGCATCTGATTACAGACTTCCAAGTTTCTTTTTTGGCGTTAAAATGAGTGTTGCGCTGTTGGTAAAGCAATAATAAAATTGGGGAATTGTCTCTGGATTGTATTGAAAAACAAGATGGCTGCGTGAGTTCCGATTATGAATGGAACTCACACAGCCATCTTGTATTTCTGCAACAAAAGAGTCATGTAGTGTACAAATACCAATAGTAAGGTTTTCACATAGTATTGGATATCAATCCTACGTTTTGCCACTAGGATGTAGTACTTAACGAAGTTAACAAATTCAATAAACAATACGAAACCATTTCATTGAAATGTTTATCTGCGTAAAATTAGATGTTCTTTTATAATTTTTCCTCAAGCAATTTACGGTTGAAGCCCCCCACAGGAATTATTGTTCAAACGCCGTATCAAAGTTATTAAATTGAGCAAAATGGGTTTTGGCGTTTTATATAATTCGGGATACAGTTGCAGCAAAGTGAGCGAACAAAGCCATCATCTATTTTTAACACCCCGTTGCTTTTCTTTTGACCATTTTACACGGAAATAGGAATCAACCTTATGGAACCCTTCACAAGGTTGATTCCTAAAATCCCAGATGATCTACAAAAAAGTTTTCCGGAAGAAAAATCCGAACATTTGTAGAAAGTTCCGGACTTTTAAATTATACGTACTCACATCATTAGTAAACATCAAGTGATACTGTTGACTCCTATTTTAATTTCATTTTATTTGACTTTTTCACTATTCTCATTTTTGGGAAACTTCGTACGTTTTTCAATTCCCTCTATAAGCTTTCAGTTTGCTGTGATAGTAATGCAGGGTGGAAGGGACATCGACGCACAAACGATTACCACGTGTTCAGTCATCGTTCCGAACGCCACTTAGATATTTTTCATCAATTTAGTATATCCTTTGACCGTAAATTAAATTTAGAGAATTGAACATGTTTTCTTGCTAGATAATAAGGTAAAATGGGGAGAGATACCTTTTGAAGCTAACGAGCTCAGACATGATATTGTGAAGTATCATATCTAGTTTCATAAGTTTCAATAAACAACGTGGAACTCAGCTTTATCTAATATTCTTTCAGTAAGTTGCCTTGGTTGAAACTTCTTTGTTGTCTAGATAGATAAATAGGTAAGTCTACCAACAAAGTTACCTATTGTCTTGCTTACATAACACACCTGAGTGCCAATGTAATTTAACCTTTATTGTAAATAGGGACTAGCCGACGTTCCAATCTAGGTAAGCAATGCGACAGTAACGTGATTTTAAAGTAGTATGTTATAGTATTGGAAAGCCAAAGAAAAGATGGAGGGATTGTGTGAGGTGATATGAAAGAGAAAGGAGTAAATGATGCCGTTACAAAAAAAAATGCCGTAACGCCGAAAACGTGTCGCGCTGACCGCAAGTAGAATGAGATGGCAGGAAAAATGATGAGTATTGGCACGCCACGCGAATGGGCACTAGGTACTCCATAAATTACTTTAAATGTTGAATGCTAGTAGCAAGTTGCAAGTTATGTGTCAGGACGTCTTAAAGCAGGAGTAATTCCAGTGTGGGAAAGAGATAGGTCGTCTAGCGCCATCTCTTTCACACAGTGGAATTACTCCTGCTTTAAGACGTTATGGTAGGCCACCAGATCACGTGTCACGATGCTTAGGTATGTAGTGACATTTTAACAGTAATAACGATGATGGAAAACTCATATTCTTAGTAAAAACATTAAAACAACAAGCTTTTGCGTATTTTTTTCGTATTCTTCTCAGCCAACCCTTTTAATTGATATGTATATCATGGGGTGCATTAAAATAATTAGTCCGCCATCTTTGGGAGTCTGCCACGCCTAATTGGATTTAGAATGACGTCACTTAGCTTACCATGCATTATCATCCAAAGTAAACGTGTATGCAAAATTTCAGCTCAATCGGTTATGGATAAATAATTATTCTAAAATTCAGTTGCATGATTTGACCTACACAAACAAACATACATACAAATATTGCAAATCAATGTAGGTATGATAAAAAACGTATCGGATTGACTTTAACTACCGATAAAATTATGTCAAACTTGTTAGGTGAAGGTCGTAATAGAAAATATGAGAAACGCTTTAAAAAGCGATTGCATTGAATCCTGCCTTGGCCCTTGACACCTCTTAGTACTCAGTTCCGTAACTAAACTAATTATCTACCTTATTGCTCATTACTGTACCTACCCCAGAATCACTGAAATAATTTATACCCTGAAAGGCATAATACATGTAAGGTATGAAGGACGAATATTCCTTCTAATTTTCATTTCAATAGATATAAATAACTTCACTTGTAAGTATTCAGTCCCCAGTAAGATAACACAAAGAGAAGCACCTCTTTAGAAACAAATCCAGAGCCCTTTGAACTTCTAGAAACCTTTAATACACGACGGTCTCCTTTCTCTCATCTGTACCCACACAGGTACCTACTTGCGTGGTGGTGTTTTTTAACACGGTTTTATTAGCTTTACCTGTAACTCTGTAAAAAAAAATCTTAGAAGTTTTTGACCCACTTCCCGGTTTCCGATTGAGCTGAAATTTTCAATACATGTTAAGTTTAGATGACAATGCATGGTTAGCTAAGTGACGTCATTCTAAATCCAATATGGCGGATTAGTTATGTTTAATGAATTCTCATGATATGGGTGTCCAATGAAAGGGTTTTCTGAGAAGAATACTGGAAATAAAATGAAGTCACTCTAAAGCGGGTTTTTTGTGTTTTTTTTAACTATAATATTAATATTTGACTCGGGGGCCGAGAACTGAGTGCAAATTTTATACTCGTTCGATCCCGTCATTGACTTACCTAGTTCAGCTCAGTTTCAGTACAAACTGAAGTTACTAACAACGCGATTGAATAGAATAATGTAGGTACAAAGTCAAGTTCTGCAAGTGGGAAATAAATGAGTGACAAATGGGTAGTTAGGTACTCCCTTTACAGCTACTGCAGTCTACAAGACGATAGATAATCCAGTGATGTTTTGTTGTAAGTAAGTACCTACATCAAGCTACCCGAAACTGTCAAATTTTCCCAATCAACATTGAACCTAATGCTTTAGCGAGAAAGTTGAAATCTATTAAAGAAATTTTACAGATTGTAGTAGCTTGATGTGCTGGCGTCTGTAGGTACCATTATCGACAAACTTCTCAACCTCATTGCAAAAAAGTGACGCATTTAGTACCTCCTCAGAATTTCCTTGAAACAAGTTTTACCGATGAGCTATTAAATATCTACCTGTATGTATGTAGCTAAGTGTCGTGGATTTTATGAGCTCCAATATTCGTTGGAAAATTATAACTCTGATCGAAGTGATCATAAAATATTTAACCTCGATCGTCATCTTAACACAAAGCGATAAAAACTTTGAGAGCATCATACATTTTATTTTTCTTCACCTATTGTTTGTTGAATCATTTTGGCGTACTTATTCCTAAGTAGGTCCATAGTACCTACATACAATTATCTACACTTTTACAAAGACCCGTATCTATAAAGTAAAAGTGATTAATTTAGTAAAAGTAATTACTTATGATACGATTTTTATTCTGTAGATTACTAATTAATTGCCTGAAATTAGAACTGTCAAAGGCTTTGCTTTCTTTGATAGTTCTTAACTACTTATTTCGTTCAAATTCTTGTCTATTGCATTAAAATGTTTGCATAAGTAATGAATTGACTATAGATACGAGTGTAAGTAACCTACATAGTCCTTACAACTATGAAAAGGTATTTTTTTGCTCTGAATTAATAATACAGCGGTTAATAAAATAATGACGGCTAAAATTTGCAATAGAACAATCGAAATGATTTACTTAATTACACTTAAGCACCACGGACCAGACGAAGAACGACAAAATGAACGTAAAGCTATTTTCCCGCAAGGTCACCGATGTGTGATATACTTAGGTACTCAGTCTAGAGAACCGGACGTGTTTCTATAAAATGCCAGCGGATTGCGTTCAATGCAATCTGATCTAATATTGTAGCCGTTGATAGATACGTGTGCAAGAGAGCACACACTCACTCGCACACGTCTCTGTTTATTTCGCAATGTCTATTTGAGGACTTTCCAACAATTTCTACCACGAGACGGTTGCTTTTGTTTTCCCTTCTTGAAAATTATACGCTCGAGAAGCCCATATGATTGGAGTTGTGAAGCTTTCTTGCTCGTATAGTGTTAAGGATCCTAATTTTGATTTACAGAAAAATCTCACTGTCTTGCTATCCGTCTTAGCTTAGTTACTTAGTTTGAATTTTAAATAGGTGTGTTTTGGTGCAAATTCATTTCCTATGACTCCTCGCTACGTCTAACATTTGTTGGTTACTTAGTTGGGTCAATCAATTAGCTAGCCTATTGGAGTCCATTCCTGGACATAGGCCTCTCCTAATTGGCACCATAACAACCTACTGTGCTCCGCCTTTCGTGTATAGCTTGATACAACCATCTTTATAAAGGTTCTTTTTTTGTTAAACGATAAATGGATAGACCACGGAGAAGATGGCGGGCGCCTTGGATGGCTTCCTCGCGAACTGGCGAGAAGAAGCACACTATCGGGAGAGCAGAGAAACACTCCTTTGCCAAGGAGTGTGACAATACGGGCAAACTAAAAAAATGGATTCTATATCCAGTGGTAAATAAACACAAAGCTCCGATAGTTATGTAAATAGAAAGTTTCATCCACTCTGAAACAACTTTACCAACAGAGGCGCGAACGGGCGTTGCCGGTGGCGTGAATTCGTGCGTCGGACACAATTCATTTTTGCTGTATTGTATTTCATTTCATGAATACGTAACTTTGTTTCAAAAGCTTTTAAAATGTAAACATTGAAGCGGTTTTATGTGTGTATCGCTATTGATTTCATATTTTATTGACAAATCGTTGCTTGTGATAAAAATAAAGAGATGAATTACCGGATTCTGAGTTGCATGTGATTTCTTCGCCGCGAATGTAGCCCGCGGATTAAATGTTAAAATAATCACCTCAGTAGAATGTGCTAAGGTCTCAACTTCAAATTCTCAAATCAGAAATAGAGTGTCAGACTTTTATAACTTTAAAAAGACAATTTTTATTAACAGGCCGGCTCCATAGAGGAAATACGAGTTCTTTCTCGTAATAAATAATCAAGAGAAGGTGTTTTAGAACAACAAACAGAAATCGCATGGATAAGCGAAACATCGGAAACATTGAATTGCATAGTTTTCGGACAATACTTGACCGAATTAAAGAAGTTTGGAGCCTCCTTGAAACTGTCGAAATAGTATCTTCCTGTAATCAAAATATCCATCAGCCAATGTAAATCTGGTCCAAACTTAGATTATGCTGGGAGATCCATCGCTACCTGGTAAAGTGGTAAACTCAAATCTGTCAAGATCTATTAATCATGGAAGTTATGCGGTGCATCCGAAGTTTGTATAGTCTAATAGGAAGTAGATTCTGAAGAGGAAGCAAGTTTTAAGGGTAGTTAGTTAAGGAAATAGTTTTACGATTTTAGGGAGAGTTTCTGGTTCGATTCAGGTTAAGCCACGCATGCCGCTGTTTATTCGTGGATGGGTCACCACTCCGTGTTCACGATAAGCCGTTGGTTCCGGAAAACTATCATTCGCAGAGATTTGACAGAGTTTAGCGGCAGTCGGACACGATAAAATGAGTGGCCAACGTCAATGTTAAACCAGGGGTATTGTGTTGTTCAGGTAGGTACAGACGCACATCAAGCTATCCGAAACTGTCAAATTTTCCCTATCAACCTTGAACCTAATACTTTAGCGATAAAGTTGAAAATCTATTAAAGAAATTTGACAGATTGTAGTAGCTTGATGTGCTGGCGTCTGTACCTATTAGTTACGGAGATATTGAGGGTCAAAATTCCAACTTTTTCACAAGTTTTTTTTGGATCATCATCATCATCATTTCAGCCGAAAGACGTCCACTGCTGGACATAGGCCTCCCCCAAGTGTCGCCACGTTGACCGGTCCCGTGCGACTCGCATCCAGCGGATCCCTGCAACCTTCACCAGGTCATCGGTCCACCTAGTGGGAGGCCTTCCAACGCAGCGTCTTCCGGTTCGCGGTCGCTACTCCAGAACTTTTCGGCCCCATCGGCCATCCGTTCTGCGAGCAATGTGCCCTGCCCACTGCCACTTCAGTTTCGCTATTCTTTGGGCTACGTCGGTTACCTTGGTTCTCTTGCGGATGTCCTCATTTCTGATTCGATCACGCAAGGAAAGTCCGAGCATAGCCCTCTCCATTGCCCTTTGGGTGACTTTAAGCCTTCTGATAAGGCCCATTGTGAGCGACCATGTTTCGGTCCCGTAAGTAATCACTGGCAACACATACTGGTCATAGACTTTCGTCTTGAGACACTGCGGTAAGTTGGACGAGAAGATACCACGCAACTTCCCGAACGCTGCCCAGCCGAGTCGGATTCGACGATTGACCTCTTTCTCGAAGTTAGACCTACCTAACTGGATCGTTTGTCCAAGGTAGACATAATCGTCTACAACTTCGAGTGTAGAGTCTCCGATCTTGATAGGAGTGGGTGTTACATGGGTATTCAACATGATTTTGGTTTTGTCCATGTTCATTTTAAGACCCACTTTTTCGGAAGCTCTACTAAGGTCATCGAGCATTGTACTGAGGTCCTCCATGGTCTCAGCCATGACCACTATATCGTCGGCAAACCGAAGGTGAGAGATGTACTCGCCATTGACGTTGATGCCTAGCCCTCTCCAGTCCAGAACCTTGAAGATATCCTCCAGTGCAGCGGTGAACAGTTTCGGAGATATGACGTCTCCCTGTCTTACACCTCGCTGCAGAAGGATAGGTTCTGAGGTCTGGTCCTGAAGTCGGACTGACATGGTGGCGTTTTTGTACAAACACTTCAGCACCTCGATGTACCGATAGTCGATTTGGCACCGTTGGAGAGACTGCAGTACAGCCCAAGTCTCGATCAAATCGAAGGCTTTCTCATAGTCCACAAACGCCAAGCAGAGAGGCAGGTTATACTCTTCGGTCTTCTGTATAACCTGCCGCAGCGTTTGTATGTGGTCTACGGTGCTAAAGCCTTTTCGGAATCCGGCTTGTTCGGGAGGCTGAAAATCGTCAAACCTGCGCGCGAGACGATTCGTGATGACTCTTGAGAACAACTTGTAGACATGGCTTAGAAGTGAGATGGGCCTATAGTTCTTCAGCCGGGCATTGTCGCCCTTTTTGAAGAAGAGTACCACCACACCCCTGCACCATGCCTGCGGCGTTTTCCCCTCGAGTATGACGGAATCAAACAGCTTCTGAAGGGCCTTAAGTACCGGTTTTCCACCCGCCTTCAGGAGTTCGGCCGTAATTCCGTCATCACCCGGTGCCTTGTTGTTCTTAAGCTGTTTAAGAGCCATCCTAATCTCGTAGAGGCTGACATCCGGAATGTCTTCGGTATAGTGTCGGGTCAGTCTAGCTCTTGGGTCGTTAGCTAGAGTTGCAACAGGATTTCTAGTTGAAGTGTACAACAGCCCATAAAAACTCTCGATCTCCCTCAGCAGCTCCGGTTTGGCGGATACGATCCTGCCATCGTCGGTCTTCAGTTTCGTTAGCTGGCTCTGCCCAATAGCCAGATCTCTTGAAAACACCTTGGAGCCTTTATTCCGCTCAATAGCGTCTTTAATACGCTCGGTATTAAAGCGGCGGAGGTCGCTCTTCAAGGATTTAGAGATCCGTCTATTGAGCTGCCGCTATTTCCACACCTCATCTGAAGACTGCAGGATCATCTCACGCCGCTCCTTCATGAGCTCGAGAGTATGATCGGAGAGTTTTTTGTTGTGTGCACGACGTGTCTTGAAAAACTTAGACCCAGTCGTGTGGACAGTTTCCACGAACCCATCGTTGTATTCGTCCACTGAGCTTCCTAGGCACTCGAAACGATTCTGGAGTTCAAGCTGAAAGCTCTCGGGGTTTTGGATCTGGATCTGTGCTGGACGGAGCGTAGACTTCATCAGTTGAGACCTTTCAAGCTTTATATTGATGTTCAATGTGCCTCTTACCATGCGGTGATCGCTCCCGGTTTTCACCGAATTGATCACAGAGACATCATTGAACATTTGCTTCTTGGTTGACATGATGAAGTCAATCTCATTTTTAGTTGCACCATCGGGACTCTGCCAGGTCCACTTCCTGTGCTCGCGCTTTTTGAAGAAGGAGTTCATCATATAGAGGCCCTCCTCCATAAAACTAGCCAGTTGGTGACCCCGGTGGTTCGACTTCCAAACCCAAATTGCCCCACCTGCAGCTCATCTCCATCTCGTTTGCCCAGTTTCGCATTTAAGTCCCCCATGACAACGGTGAAGTGAGTCTTGAAACCATGCAGAGCTTTGGAAATATCCTCATACATAGTCTCCACTTCGTCGTCGGGGTGTGCCGAGGTCGGGGCGTAGACCTGTATGACCTTCAGCAAATATCTTGAGGATATTTTGAGTACAAGGTATGCCACCCTGGTCGACACACTCTCGATCTTCACCACGTTATTCACAAGGGGCTTGTGGACGATAAACCCAACACCACCCTGGGACTGCCGGTCACCCTCTCGGAAATAGAGCAGGTTGCCGGATTTCAGGACTATCGTGACCCTCTCTTCGGACTTCAGATAATCCTACAATACTCCATCGCAGCCTGCTCAATTCCTCTTCGAGTTCCGTTATCTTCTCGTCGGTCCGGAGTGTACGCGTGTTATATGTTGCCAGGTCAAGTCGTCGGTATAGGCAGCCTGATCCCGTCCGGAGATTCTTCGCACCCCTTGCCACGCCGTAACGTCGACCGCTACCATAGTCGAGGGTAGACGGGCTGCCGGGTACTAGGGGCCATTTTTTTGTTGTGCTCGTCATTTAGGGGGGTTTTGCCATAATCGCCACGCTTGGCAGGCGGGTTGGCGATCGCAGTATGATTGTTGTAAAATCAGAGAACGCTGCTGCCCATTCTCTGGTAAGTCCCTTAGTCGCCTCTTACGACACCCACGGGAAGACATGGGATGGTGCTATTCTTTACGTCCGGACACCATACGGATCATTTTGGATACAAGTTTTTAATTGTTGAAAGTTTACTTTAAATACCTCCACGACCCCCGTACTATTCAAAGCATCTCTCAGCACAATGTTTTGAGTGTTTTAAGTACATTGAGGGCTACCGTAAAATGTGATTATCCACCCAAAAAAATGGTCGTGTCCCAGCAATAATTTTTGAGAAGAGTTACTTAGTTTGATGTACAGAATGCTTGGTTGACGGCTTCGTGAAGGGTCCGTTTACACCTTGTAAGTCGTCGGTAAGTTCAAGAAACATCACCATAAACCCAAGAAATTCGTAGGAAGTGTTCTAGAATATTTATTAGTACATCCGTAGCTACGGCCATGGCAGTAAATAGACTTATGTTAAGCTTGTATCCTACGTACTACTTTATGGTCGGGTTAAAAACGGAACGGTGTTATCAACTCGACCCCTTTTATATGTTTTATATGCCTCCGTCTACACTCATTCTTCACGGTTTTTTTTACAGCTAAAACAATAATAAATGTATCGTCTCTTTCTGTGAACTAAAGAAAGGTTCTGTCTTATTGGTGTGGACATAAGTGGTGGCGGCAGTGATTGTTTTTTTTTAATCTCAGCAAAGAGCGCATGTTTTTAAGGGCTTTTATATTATATTAATCTTTAAATTGTGTAACAGAATCCCATAAATAAACATTATTGTTTGGCAATTTTCCTGTGGCTTTACCTATCTTCCAGAAAATTCATTTAAAACAAATGGAATCGGCGTTACTTTGCGGAAATCCATGATATACGACTACAACTAGAATATTTAGTTTTAATCCCGCCAAACTCGATGGTCATAATGACGTATTTGGTCGGTTTTAGGGAGGGGGGGGGAAATTGCCCCCCCTTTGTATCTGCGCCTGAATAAGGAAAGTAAGACTAAACAGTAATACGAAAAGTTTCTAAAGTTCCTTTGACTAAACGCTTGAACTCGATTCCCACATTGGCAGTAAATTGTGCTTCATTTCGTCAGAACCATTTTGCGATGAACGCCTAACTTTATGCGTATTAGTAAATGAGAAAAGTTAAAACCTGGACTTGCGAGGAACGCTGAAAGCTTGCTTAAGGCCAGGATATTCGAGCGCAGTAGGCATTTAGTGCTAAAAAACCTACGCCCGTGGCAAGTCGCCGCGGACGCTATTTGAATGAACTCGCTGACCCCGCTGTGCAAAAATTTCGAGTCACAGTATAAAATTGTAACAGAAGGTACGGTCAACTTCGTTTTACGGAATTCATGTTAATTTTTGGGGGTTTAGTTTTTAGGGAAATATAAGTACGGTAACATAATTTATTTTATTACTACCTACAATTGTTTTTGTTTTCACCGAATCTCCTTTACTTTCATGATTGTTACAGCGCTTCCGCACTATGCAGTGCTTACAATCTGGTTTTTGGACTTTTTGTCAGTAAACTACTGGAGATTTTGTTGGGAGTTTCGGTAGTTTGTAAACTAAGTTATTATAGACCACGCGTACATTAGTTTTATCCGTAAATTCGGATAAAACTCATCACAATAGACACAGGACAATCTATTCTTTGGTCTTAGGTAGTAGACAGGTGGTAGGTAGGTGGTAGGTAGGTGGTAGGTAGGTGGTAGGTAGGTGGTAGGTAGGTGGTAGGTAGGTGGTAGGTAGGTGGTAGGTAGGTGGTAGGTAGGTGGTAGGTAGGTGGTAGGTAGGTGGTAGGTAGGTGGTAGGTAGGTGGTAGGTAGGTGGTAGGTAGGTGGTAGGTAGGTGGTAGGTAGGTGGTAGGTAGTTGGTAGGTATGTGGTAGGTAGGTGGTAGGTATGTGGTAGGTAGGTGGTAAGTAGGTGGCAGATAGGTGGTAGGTAGGTGGTAGGTAGTTGGTAGGTAGATAGGTGGTAGGTAGGTGGTAGGTAGGCGGTGGGTAGGTGGTAGGTAGGTGGTAGGTAGGTGGTAGGTTAGGAAAATCTAAGATGGCGCTGACGAAAATATTCGGTTTTTTCGTCATGGGTGTCATTTTCATGGTTTTCGGGGTCGCTGATAACTAAAATGAGGTCAAATTAAAATTCAAGATGACGCCGATAAAATTTTCGGTTTTTTCGTCATGGGTGTCATTTTCATGGTTTTTGGGGCCGCTGGTAATAAAACTGAGGTCAAAATGAAAATCCGAGATGGCACCGATGAAAATATTCGGTTTTTCGTCATAGGTGTCATTTTCATGGTTTTCGGTGTCACTGATAACTAAAATGAGGTCAAAATTAAAATTCAGATGGCACCGACGAAAATATTCGGTTTTTCGTCATGGGTGTCATTTTCATGGTTTTCGGGGTCGCTGGTAACGAAAATGAGGTCAAAATGAAAATCCAAGATGCCACCGTCGACAATTTTTGGTTTTTTCTTCATGGGTGCCATTTCCGTGTTTTTTACACAAACACGAAAACATTTGACGAAAAAACCGAAAATTTTCGTCGGCGCCATCTTGGATTTTCATTTTGACCTCAGTTTCGTTACCAGCGACCCCAAAAACCATGAATAGAATAGAATAGAATATTTATTTGCATAAAACATGGTATACAGGGTGTTAAATAAAAAGCAAATTGAGGCACAAGCATGTTTAGCCAGGATAAAACATAGCATGCAAAATTTTAAAGACAAGTTAAGGAAATCGTTTTTTTTAAAACATCAACATTTTTTATCTTCAAATTCTTTTTAACTATAAAAACTACACTCGAGTAACCACTTATAAAATTTAATTTTAAATAATTTTGCATTTAAAGCTTTGAAATGCCTAGGTATTTTATTATAAATGCGCACACACATTGCCAAGCAGTTACTATTGTATTTAGATAGTCTAGGCAAATTATTTAACACTAGTTTATATGGATCTCGTCGGTTCCGAGGATTGACATCATTTGCAGTCTTAAATAGTTGCTTATTTTTCATAACAAACACACATATTTCATAAAAATGACAACCCATGACGAAAAACCGAAGATTTTCATCGGCGCCATCTTGAATTTTAATTTTGAGCTCATTTTCGTTATCAGTGACACCGAAAACCATGAAAATGACACCCATGACGAAAAAACCGAAAATTTTCGTCGGCGCCATCTTGGATTTTCATTTTGACCTCAGTTTCGTTACCAGCGACCCCGAAAACCAAGAAAATGACACCCATGACAACAGAACTGAAAAAAAAGCAAAGCATAAAATGCAGAGGAAGTATAATAAAAAAAAATGATTTTATCTATACTATAATATTATAAAGCTGAAGAGTTTGTTTGTTTGTTTGTTTGCTTGAACGCGCTAATCTCAGGAACTACTGGTTCGATTTGGAAAATTCTTTTAGTGTTGGATAGCTCATTTATCGAGGAAGGTTATAGGCTATAAAATTTTACGCGGACGAAGGTCGCGGGCAACAGCTAGTCTTAAATATGTAAATAAGTCAACAAAAAAAAAAATACTGGCAACACGGAGACAAATACAACAAATCAAAAACCTCGATCCAGCCGTTCTCGAGTTAGAAGTGTTCAAACAAACCCGACTTTGTTTTATATATAAAGATATACCTAGTACCTACCTACGTTTATGATTAATATTTACTGTACCAAATTATTGTATTACATTTGTTGATTTTGCTGTGTCCAGTTCTAATTATTATTTCATTTCAAACAAATATGTACATTCCTTAAAAAGACTTAACCTACTGATTGTACCTAGCTGCTGCATGCACGTTGCATGCGATACACAATAAAAATACAACGAAAGTATATTTCGATCGATTAGCGGGCGAACGCAGCGAGCCATCAAAAACGACACAGGTCCTACCTCGGAGACGCCCGGCGGGCTACTGAATCGACTCGCGCGGGCCGCTTTTTTTTATATAATATCTAGTTACAACATTATTAAACTTTTCTGAGAAAAAGTAACCGGAGAATTTTCTGTTAAACATCATTGCCAATTTTTTTATATGTTTTTTTGGGTGTAAAAGTTTGGTCTACTTCAAGTACCATTTGAAAAGATATCAGCATTTTAATGTTATTAACGATTTTTTATGATCGGGCGAAGTTGTATATATCGTGTTTTGAACCGGAGAATAATCAAGAATGTTTATTAAACTACAATATATATTTTTATCAGATCAAAATAAACAATATTTGACTGTTAACTCTTGAAGCAAAAATAGGTCGATCCTGAGGAACCTGGCCTTAATGTCGTAACCCTATTTACACATGTGCTACAAATAGGACTTTAGTTGATTAGTGAAGTCTGGGAACAGTAAAGTGTATATTTTTTTAATTTTCCTTAGATAAATACAGACAAAAAGCACTGCTTCATGTATCTGTGATTGCTTTTTAAACCGGAACAAAGCAATGTTGCGTCGTACTAGAAATAGGTCTCCCGGAGGAATTTCTTCGCAAAGAAGCTCTGCGGTGTAAATAGAGGTTTGCAGTATACAACTTTTGTTACTATTTTGTTAGGAGACATTCGTGCTGATTGCGTACACTGCGTAGATTCATAATAATATTTTTTTATTTTGTACAGGGACCCTGTATACGACCATCTGAAATGGCCAGAGGCGGCCCAAGGGTTCAAGGGCTATCCAGTCATCCAATTAATACTAAGTATTTCAACCAAAGACGACCAGTGATGGTCATTGGCCTTTCCAAGAATTACCACAACGACCAATCCTGCGGAGCTCGGACCATATCCAGCAGGTTACCACAATCTTCACTATATCGTCGGTTTTTTTTGTCAATCCCTGTTCCCAACGATTATAGCTCCTGAAAGCCAGAATCAGCAGAAGCGACCACCAGAAGAGCGCCGTGACAATGAAGCTCAAGGAGTTCTAGAGAAACAAATCAAAGTCCTGGATCCCAGAATTAAATTAATTAGAAAAAAACACCAGAGACTAAGGAAGTTCGTTATAGGTCTACCCTATCAGGGTCCTGACTTGTATCGTAAAATTTTGAATTCATATCCTATGTGAGTTCCCGATATTTCAGCGCGGTGATCGAGTACTTGCAACAGCGTCGAAATATCGTGAAGTCACAATAAATAGTAAACATGCTAAATATGATGACTTTCTATGGTGTTTGTCGAGAGTTTTATGTTAGGCACTAACCACACGATTAAGAAAGAATGGTAAATATCCCGTTTTTTGTTTTAATGATAGTGTTAGTGACCAGCAGTAGCGAAGGGTCAATTTTTGTAAGAGGTAAGCCGGAGTACATATGTTTAGTGTGATCATGTTATTTGTCTATAGATAACTGACTGTGCCATTTTTCAAAGGGAATCCGGTAGGAATCGAGTTGTATGGGACCTTCGCCGGACGGATGGCAGTTGGGGTTGAAAAGTTCTGGAGTGGCGACTGCGAACCGGAAGACGTTGCGTTGGAAGGCCTCCCACTAGGTGGATCGATGATCTGGTGAAGTTTGTCGCACGGGATCGGCCAATGTGACGAAATTAAAAAAATCGGCTGATATGATGATGATACACCAAAAAACTTCATGATGATCAATAAGCTTGTTTGAAACAGAGGAGTATGACGTAGGATATGTAATATTGCGTTTACGGGAGGAAAATGTAATGGGATTTACTTTCACTCTCGATAATGTCAATCTTCAGAGATTTATGGCGTGTCGTTTAGAATTTCATTATAACTTTATTTTGAAGGAAAGTAGGGAACTGGGATGGGACGCGTCCTTTGCAGTGATTGGCCCATTAATGTTCATTAAAATAATGTGCATTGTGTAATAGATTTGTGTAGAAAGAAGGTATAGATACCCTTATCTGGATTCAGGACAAAAGTCTAAGGTCCTGTCATTTAATATATCTTTTTTTTTGTCATGCTGAGATAGGAACCTTTTCTTTTATTTACTTTTAAAATAAATTTGTTAATTCAATAATTTTGTTTTGTCCTGTGCGAGACAAATAAATACTTTTACTTTTATTTTAGTGTTTCCAATAAGGTAGATTGCTCTTTAGGTGTTTACCTACTTTATGGTAGGTTTAATAATATATATATATTTTTAAGCACATAATAATTTTTTTTTTAAATGTAATAAGCAAAATCGTGTAATAAGAAAGCTTTGCATAAACACGGGGTGATGAGCAGAGGTGGATAATAAATAATTAATCTTCAAATCGCTTCTTGCACTGAGTGGATTGGGACTACCCAATCCTATTACTTGTAGATACTATTTGTATTAATATACTTATCGGATCCGGTCGTTTGTATGGACGTAACATTAATCGCAAGTACGCCGGTGGTGACATCACGCGAGTTACTTACAAGTCTACCCACATCACAGCGTGCTTCTACAGAGCCCTGATGTTTACACCCTGAGGCGAGAACGATATTCAATGTCTGATCGCGGCGGAGTTAAGATGTCTTGGAACTGTACCCGATTCATTGTGCCCCGTGTTATTGTGTTAAGTTGTAATCTCAAGTAATTCGTTAGTTTTGCTAGAAACAGTGTTTCACACCCAGTGTGTTTTCATAGCACGAAACCCATCGTCTGCCCACATGATGTACGAGCCTTACGGAATAAATCCTGACAATCCGACATACTAATATTAATACAAATAGCATTATAATGTTTGAATAGTATTAGTAAGCTAGTACTTCGTTTCGAAGACTTGTCAAAAAACTATAGGTACTGGTATAAACCATGTATTGGTGTCGTTTCAGTTATGGATGAATTGTTAATTGTTTACTTTTTTGACGTTTTGGACAACTTTTGCATAGGTATAACTAGTGTTTAGCACGTTTTATAAGTGTGAACGATAAACAAAATTAGTAGACAGAACTAGTTCTTATACCTAGATAATATAAACGCAGGGTAAAGATTAAATCGACATCAATACGAATAAATTAAATTGAAGCGTCTGTTTGTAATATCAAAATAACAGCTTCTTACTACTCACTTATAACAAAACACATTTTGTTTTCAATTTTTGTCTGTCTGTCTGTTTGTTCCGGCTAATCTCTGTAACGGCAGCACCGATTTCGACGGGACTTTTACTGGCAGATAGCTAATGTTATAAGGAGTAAAGTTAGGCTACTTTTCTAAGAATTAGGGTTCCGTGCAAAAAAAAAGCTCTTGAAATTTTTTTTATTTTTATTTTTTTTTTAATAAAACGTTGCCTCACACTAGGAATTTCTCCTGTATCGTGGGTGCATTTACAAACATTTAAATTCACATACACAAACAGCCAGACCCGGAACAACTACCTGTAGGCCATACAAATATTTGTTCCGTGCGGGAATCGAACCCGCGACACGAAGCGCAGCAGTCAATCGCTCAGCCACTGCGCCAACCGTGCCGTCAATTGGTTACAAAATACGATTAAAAAATAGAAGTAGGTAATATTTTTTTTAATAATTTCACGTGAACGAAGGCAACAGCTAGTACGAAATAAAAGCAATCAATATGGGATGGGAAGACTTCATTTTATTTCAGTTTTACGGTCGCCATATGAGTTTTCAGTGCAGAGCGCTCTACGGCTGAAGTTTATTCATAAAACTCCAATTTGCTATGAAAACCCGATTGCCGTGCACCAGGAGTGCACGTAGTCCAGGAGCTAGTAATTAATCGATATTCATTCATGTTTATATTGTTAGTGTCATGGCGCATGGCGGTATTCTCAGTTCTTGGTGAATTAATGTAACATGTTATGCCAAGTATTTATTGGTAACATTAATATGAAAATTACATAATATAACATCACGCCTGTAATCCCCGAACGGTTAGGAAGAGGTCTATTATTACACCCACATTTTGCCAGTTATATTTAAGTTCCATGTAATAGGAGTCGAGCCTATTGCCATCAACCGGGCACAAATCCAGACTCACACAAATCCAACTCAACACATTCAACTTTACATGAATGTTTCTTTCTAAACATGTAATTGATTTCAAAAATTCCTTCTAGAACTATAAAAGCTCTTTGAAGACAAATTCTAAAGCCGTTGCGAAGCTCGGCAAGTAACAAAAGCTTTAAAATATATTTTCAAATAAATTACTACGAAAATTGCCGCCGCAAAAACCGAAATGATCTTGTCCTAGGAAGCTGTACAAAATACCAACATTTTTTCATTAAGCTCCAACAAAAAGTAACTAATGAGGGTTACTTGACCCAATTTGTTTGAGCTCCTCAATTAAAACTTTTGATTTAAAGGGCGTAAATTAATATCAATATTTTTCGATTATTTTTATTGAAGCAAATTAAACGTTACTGACGCCGAGATCATAATATTCAGCCTGTAAGCTTCCCACTGTTGGGTGGGACATAGGCCTCCTCTCTATGAGAGAGAATGGGCTATAATCCACCACGCGGGCCCAGTGTGAGTTGGTAGATAGATCATAATTAAATTATCTGTCCAGATGGGAAAACACAGAACTAAAATAAATGTACCATATTTGTCACAATATCGATGCAAATTTTCTTCACAAGCAACTCCACCTTGAACTGAACATTTAAAGTGGTCATAATAGGTAACTATGAAATTGCCGCTTTTTTCTCACATTTTGTTCTGTCTGTAACTTTGACGTATAGTTATATTTTTTCCTATAATTATTTTTATTGGATTAATAGTTAAATTACGTTCCTTTTAAAGTTTAAAACCGTACTAGTAGGTGCATATTACTTCATAGGTTAGTGTGTCAAAACACCTGTTTCAATGTTCCGTTGGTTTTACTACTTCAAGTAGGTATATTTTTGTCATACACTGTGTTTTGAGAATTTAAGATACGCAGTCCAGCGTAGTTTTTTTCACTCTAACTATAGATTGCAATTGCATAATAATCGGTTCAGACGTTTCCAAGAAAAAAAAAAAATGTTAGTATGGAAATATCACTTTTCACGAAATCGTCTATACAAATCGGCAATTTCATACTGTAACCCCTAATACACACATTTGACAGTTGTGTGACAGTAACAGAAATAGCAGTTATATATAGCTTGCCCTTTGAGAAGGGAGTCCATCTAACCCTTGGTAAAGAGCTCCACCCTCACCGTCTGACATTTTTTTTATTCGAGCGATTAATAATGACACGAATAGGATGAAAATTTTTGAAATCTGTATTAAATATTTAAAGCCAATCACCAATTATTTATTTAATATTATGTTCGCAATTAGTAAGGTATCACAGCTTTAACTCCAAACAGTTAATTAGTTTTATCTCGTATTATTTTTTACTAGTAATTGGGTATGTAGGTTTAATTATAAGATAGCAATTAGTGCTTGAAAATTGGACCGACTGACATAGATACATCACGTACCCATGTACAGACGCTAGCACATCAAGCTACTACAATCTGTCATTTTTTTTTAAATAGATTTTTAACTTTATCGCTAAAGCATTAGGTTCAAAGTTTATTGGGAAAGTTTGACAGTTTCGGGTAGCTTGATGTGCTGGCCTATGTACCTACGTAGTAAAACTATAATTGGAGATACTATGCTATGCTCTATACATAAGGGCAATGGATAAGGCTATGCTTGGAGTTTTCCTAAACGATCGAATCGAGGACACTTGGGGGAAGCCTATGGGCGTTTTTGATTGGTTTAACATAACATCAAATCACGCCAGTAATGCCCGAACGGTTAGGCAGAGACGTGCCTAATAATCACCGACATTTCATCACGTCTATTTAAATCATGTAACAGGAGGCGAGCCTATTGCCATCAACCGGACACAAATCCAGACTCCGTGGCTGCTACTGAGAAATTCCTAATGGAAAACCCAATAATAATTTGCCCAACCTGGGAATCAAACCCAGGATCTCATGCCCATAGTCGCGCTTGCGACCACTAGACCGACAAGGCAACGAGGCTTGTTTATTATGATGATAATGATAGTTCTCATATTAAGAAACATCACGACTGTAATCCCCGAAGGGTTAGATTAGAGGTAGGTAATAGTTTTGCATTACAAGCAAGCGTTTACCTGATGCCCCCGATGGTAACTGGTCGCTTCTACGTATGGCGTGTGGTCATCTGTTATAGTAGAGGCACCGAAGAGACATTGCCACTTCAGACGCCAGTAACGCTGTTTGGCGGTAGCAATAGTTACTTATGGTAGTGCTTTCCCGTGTTCAGTTCTAGACATTAGTGAAGTGTAGTGCGTTTTTTTTTAATTTTGCCCCTACCTAGGAATTTCTCCTGTATCGTGGGTAAGTTAACAAACATTTAAAGTCGCATAATAATAATAATAATTACCCCACCGCTGTATCTCTACGTTGACGTCGTGGTGGGGCTTGCGTGCTCCGATGAGCTCTAGGTTTGTGCCGGTAGGGTTTACTTTGCCGAGATAGGTCTAGGGTGAGGGGCCAGACTAAGAGAGATACAATCCAAGCCAAGGTCGCACATGCCGAGGGCTGCATGGCTAGGGGAGAGGTTAGTCGCTAGTGTGCCAACTCTGGATAATAGGGGACCTCCAGTTTTATTTTCCCTTGCCGCAGTGAACGCAGGGCTCTGCTGTGGTCGACTTTTTAAGTCCCTAGCTACTCGTGGGATCAGCATGAATACTAGATCAAAAACAAAAAAACAACTCCAGGCAAAGCTGCCTCAAATAGATGACGAAACTTCACAATCATCTTCGTCATCTCCTTCATCACTTTTACCATCAATTCCATCATCATCACAATCTTTCCTCGTCACTCCGACGCCTTCATCCTCGTCAATCAGCATACAGTCAGTGGATGTTGTACAGGAGACAAATTTTGTCGACGATACTGTACCCGCCGCTAGAACTGTAACAAGTCGTAGGAAATGGAGCATTGATATGAATAAATTCATCCTACGCACATATCTTCACCTCACTCATATGGAAACCGATAAAAATGCATACCTACCATCGCTTCACACTAAATTTTTGGAAAAATACCCAGATATGCAAGTAGGCCGACAAAGAATAGGTGACCAACGAAGAGCCATCGTTCAAAAGAAATTATTATCACAAGAAACAATAGATCAGATTTATGAAGAAGTCAGAGCTGAATTACAAATAGTCCATACTCAAATACAGCAACACTCCACACAATCAAAGGCACCAATTAACACACAACCCGGTCAGCGTATGAAATGGACGAATGAATATAATGAAGCAATAATTAGAATATATTATACTACTACACAACTAGAAACAAATAAAACAGCATATAGAAAACATTTACATGAGGGATTTATTAATATATATCCAGAACTAGCACATTTAACTGAGCAAAGGTTATCAGATCAAGTAAGAGCAATCATAAATAACAAATACATACACACTAACAGACTAGACGAAATAAAAAACCAAGTAGCTATAGAATTAAGAAATAGCAACACCTACACACAAAATATACAACACATAAATAACGACTCACAACAACCTGATGAGAACATTCACTCACTAAGTACTCAATACACAAATATTCACATCTCTGGCACAACTACCAATACCGCCACAACAAATAGTGTTATACTCCTAAATAACAGCACCGAAACTAACATAGCGTCTCAAACATTCATAAATACAGACGAAGAAAATTTCTTAAACCACATAGATATAGGTCACCATGAACCTACGCAAATTAACTCTGATGCTTCTTTTGAAAAGAACCAAGAAATCGAAACCACATTCCAACAAGCTCAACAACTTTTTTCTGATACACAACCTACTAATAGACCATACATTCCCAAGCAAAGGACATCTAAAAAGTTCTCTGCCATAGTTACATACATAAACTCTGTCATTCTCACAAATTGCGTAAATGTCGACACAGACTTCATCAAATTGCAGAATGTAATTTACTGTGCAGCATGGACGGCAGCAACATGTAATGGAGCTAAAATATTAGGCACACAAAACGTAAGTCGAACATATATAAAAAGAAAACCAAAGTGGCAAATCAGGTTAGAAAAGAAAATTCAAAATTTGAGAGCAAGCATAGGTAGGCTAACACACTTTAATAATGGCAGCAGAAGCCCAAAACTAATAGCAGCAGTAAAAGAAATTAAAAAAAAATATCAGCTACACGCACAATACGAAGACCCCAATACACAAACAACACACTTTCTGGACACCTTAAAACAAAAATTAAACGCAGCGTCCAGTAGACTTAAAAGATATCTGACATGCACAAACCGTAAAATGCAAAACTCAAAATTTAGCAACAATGAAAAAGTATTTTATAGGAACCTTGCAACAAATAACTCAGACACCACCACCCAAAGTCTAGATACACCTGCACCAGAAATTTTACGAGAATTTTGGGCACACATTTGGGAAAATCCAGTATGCCATAATCATCAAGCAAACTGGGTTAACGAACCAGCACCAGAAATTCCAGAAATGGAATATGATTTTATACCAATAGGAACTTTTATAGACGTCATCAAACGCACCCATAACTGGAAATCGCCTGGCACTGACAATATTCACAACTATTGGTATAAAAAATTCACCAGCATACATCCTTTCCTACACAACCATTTAAACACATTCATCCAATCACCAAATTTACTTCCACCATACTTAACACACGGAGTTACTTATATGATACCTAAAGACATCAGTGACACTTTAAACCCAGCAAAATACCGACCAATTACTTGTTTACAAACTTTATACAAAATTTTAACTGCCTGTGTAAGCGAGGTACTATATGAACATTTAACTAAAAATAACATCCTAGCAGAACAACAAAAGGGATGTCGTAAGAATAGCCAAGGCTGCAAAGAACAACTTACAATTGACGCGATCACTATGAACAGCGCTATTAAAAGCAAGACAGATATCCACACAATGTTTATTGATTACCGAAAGGCTTTTGACTCAGTACCGCACAGCTGGTTATTACACGTTTTAAATCTGTACAAAATTCACCCAACATTGAAACACTTCTTAGAAACCTCCATGAAGAATTGGCAAACGGTCCTAAAAATTAATTCCTCCTCTTCGAGTGTAGCTACTGAACCAATCCGTATAAAACGTGGAATTTTTCAAGGAGACGCTCTAAGTCCGCTGTGGTTTTGCATGGCACTCAATCCACTCTCACACTTATTAGATAAAACAGTCGGAGGATTCACACTAGCAACCAATGACACACATTATACACTAACACACCTTTTGTATATGGATGACATAAAATTGTACTCAGCTGACAAAAACACACTTTTTCAGTTAGCTGACACTACTCAGCAATTTTCTAATGACATTTGCATGTCATTTGGAGTAGATAAGTGCAAAATTTTGTCAGTAGTAAAAGGAAAAGTCCAAAATAACAGTTACATACTCGGGTCAGGTGAATCGATAGAGCCAATGGATGAACAAAGTACTTATAAATACCTAGGGTTTAACCAGTCCAGACAAATACAACATAAAATGATAAAACAAGAACTGCTCAAAAAGTTCTCACACCGCCTTAACCTTATTTTGAAAACCAACCTTAACTCTAAAAATACCGTCAAAGCCATCAACACATTCGCAATACCTATACTCACATACTCATTTGGAATAATACGCTGGTCAAAAACGGATATCAGAAAATTGCAACGCACTATAAATACAACGCTAACAAAACACAGAAAACATCACCCAAAATCAAGCATACAGCGACTCACCCTACCACGTCAAGAAGGTGGAAGAGGATTGATAGATATACACAATCTACACAACAAACAGATACTTTCACTCAGAGCATACTTCCATAATAAATCAGAAAATTCATCACTACACAAACATGTAACAGAACAGGATACGAAACTTACGCCACTCAATCTACACAATAGGAACACTCAAACTAATGAAATACTCATAAGCACACAAGATAAGATTGCCGCATGGTCTGTCAAGGCCCTTCACGGAAGACACCGAGCCTACATGAGCCAGCCACACGTCGACAAAGCTAAGTCGAACGAATGGCTCAAACGAGGCGAGCTGTTTCCCGAAACGGAAGGATTTATGTTGGCGATCCAAGACCAAATAATAGCGACTCGTAATTACAGGAAATATATTATTAAAGACCCTCACCAGCCGACCGACTTATGCAGACATTGCAATACAGCCTCTGAGACCATCCAACATATTACAGGAGCATGTAAATCACTTGCACAGACCGACTATAAGCACCGACATGACCAAGTTGCCGCTATTATACACCAACAATTAGCATTCAAATACAAACTCATAAGTGAGATGAAACCATATTATAAATATAAACCAGAAATAATACTAGACAATAATAATCAGAAAATCTATTGGGATCGGACGATAATAACAGACAAAACTATACATTTTAATAGACCAGATATTACTTTTCACGACAAAGTCAGTAAAACAGTTTACCTAATAGATATAGCTATCCCAAATTCACACAACATTCAAACTACAATATCGGAAAAGTTAAGTAAATACCAAGACCTCGCCATAGAAATAAAAACTCAGTGGGAAGCACAAACCGTCCACATTATCCCTATAGTGCTTTCTTCCACTGGTATAGTACCAAAATCTCTTATGCAAAGCCTTAATACTTTACACATGCCTCCCCACACACTGCAGCTGCTCCAAAAAGCAACAATTCTTAACACCTGTCGCATCACCCGGAAATTCCTTACTTCTTCTACAATATCATCCACATTCTCCATTTAAACTCCCCCTACAAACTTGGCTCCGGCCCGTGGGTAGGGTTTTTGTACTCTCTTACGAGAGAAGAAAATGAAAGAACTCGAAATAATAATAATTATAATAATAATAAGCCCCCTAAACAACCACACGTCCTGATTGACCATCTAATCACGTGGGGGGCGGACACACGACTGAGAAATTACTGGCGTGGCTAACGTGGCTCTGGAAACCCACTAAAAATGGAGACCCGTTCAAAGAAAAAACGTATAGGACCGCTGCCCGGGGGCGATCGCCGGGGCGCACCTGGAGCTGACGCTGGGTGTCTCAGCATGCGAACCGTCAGCGGTGAGGAGTTGAACAGGCGGGCTCCCACCGACAAAGATACTACAGCCGAAATCATTGACGATGGTGACAGACTAACGGACAGGACAGACACCCCTGTAGAACCGTATAGCCCAAGCACAGTATCATACACACCTTCTAGGCGATCATCACCATCCATACCATCGTCACCTACACCTTTATCACCCCCCATTATTACTTTAAATACTATTTCACCCACTCCGACCTTGAATGCTGCGCGGGGGGTATCTACCTTGTTGCCCGCGTCCACCAAGGCTGGAAAAGCAAGAGTTCGCATGAAATGGAGTAAAGAAGTCAATCTATTCATCATGCGAACTTACCTACACATAACTAAATTAGAGACCGACATGACCACATACAGACAACAATTGCATGCACTTTTCACCCGACAATATCCTGACATTACGGTTTCAGAACAAAGGATCTCAGACCAAAGAAGAACCATAGTTAGAAATAAACTTCTATCTCAAGAAGTTATAGATCAATTAAAAGAAGAAGTACGAACACAATTACTACATGAAGAAACAGTAAATTATACAGACACTAACAATATCACACAAAACTTAAGCGAAATTAGTCATCAAGAACAACCACAATCGCTTAGTCAATCACAAATTATTTATACTCAATCTCAACCGTACAACCAATCACAAGCCTATACACAAATATCGCACACATCCACGCAAACCGAATCCATTACTCTTACGCTAGAAAATGACATTGAGACCATAGTCGTCCCAGATCAATATTTAACAACAGATATATATATTCAAGAAATTAAAGACAAATTTAGAACAACAATAACACAATACTCTGGGATGGACCCAGCAGCTCGACCAAGGTTACCTAAACTTAAATACACACCTAACCTATTTCGTCTAGTTAATTTATTTAATGAGAGTATACTCACACACTTTATATCTGACGACACACAGCTTATTGACATTCACCTACTCATATATTGCACAGCCGTAGTTATATCTGAAGAACTTAACTTTAAAATCACCGACCACACAAGAGCCACAAGGACAAGACAGAATGTAGCACCAGCATGGCAACAGAGACTAGAAAAAGGCATTGAAAAATTAAGGTCAGACATTGGTAGACTCACTCAATATATCAACGGATGCAGGTCTAATAAACTAGTAAAAAGAGTTGAGGTCATATTTAGAAACAATGGCACGCACACCAGACACGAACTAAATAACAGAAAACCTGAAGAATTTCTAGACACCTTAAAACAAAAACTAGCACTCAAAGTTCATAGGCTCAAAAGATATAAGAAAGCCCAACAGCGCAAAAACGATAACGCGATATTTACCACAAACGAAAAAATATTTTACAGAAACTTACATAACCCTAAAAACGACAGAAATTATGAAAATAACACAAACACGCCTAACCTACCTTCAAAAGAACAACTGGAAACATATTGGGCTAGTATTTGGGAAGAGCAAAAACAACACAACGACAAAGCATCATGGATAGTGGATGAAGAAGAAAAATGGAGAGATATAAACGTGATGGAATTCGTAGAGGTAACAGAGTCTGACATTATACACATTACAACTAGGTTACATAACTGGAAAGCGCCTGGAATAGACAAAATATATAATTTTTGGTACAAAAAGTTAACTACATTACACAAATCTATAGCAAAAAATTTAACAGATATCATATTAGGACAACAGAATATACCCGAATTTATTACAACAGGAATTACTTACATGCTACCTAAGACTAAACACACACCAGAGCCTTCCCAATACAGACCAATCACATGTCTACCAACAATTTACAAGATACTAACATCTGCAGTCACAAAGAAAATTAACTCACACATTATACACCACAATATAATAGCAGAGGAACAGAAGGGATGTAGGCAGGGCCACATGGGATGCAAAGAACAGCTGATAATTGATTCCACTATACATAAACACGCCACCTCAAAAAACAGAAATCTCCACTGCACCTATATTGATTACAAAAAAGCTTTCGATAGTGTACCGCATTCCTGGTTGATACAAATTCTGGAGATTTATAGAGTAAACCCGAAAATAATTGATTTCATGCGCCATGTAATGCTACAGTGGAAAACCACTTTACAAATAAATAGCAACAATAACAATGTCACAACGCGACAGATATCTATCAAAAAAGGCATCTACCAGGGTGACTCCCTGAGCCCCCTGTGGTTCTGTCTTGCCCTCAATCCTCTGTCTCATTTGCTGCAGCGCTGCGGGGCCGGGTACTGCCTCAAACACTCTACAGATGAAACAACAATATCGCACCTTATATACATGGACGACATCAAACTGTATGCAAAATCAGAAAAAGATATGAAGAAATTAGTAGATATTACAGCAGAGTTTAGTAAGGACATTAACATGCAATTTGGATTAGAAAAATGTAAAACACTTCACATTGTTAGAGGCAAGGTGCGGCCCGGTGACTATGCAGTGAATAAGTCAGATTCTATAACCGCATTGGAGCCGACTGACTTGTATAAATACTTAGGGTACACGCAACTAAAAGGTCTTGACCACGTAAAAATTAAAAATACACTAACTGCAGAATACAAGAAGAGAGTTAACGCTGTCTGTAAAACCCAACTCTCAGGTAAACACTTAATTAAGGCCTTAAACACCTTCGCCATTCCAGTATTAACGTACTCATTCGGAGTTATAAAATGGACCAAAACAGATACAGAACAATTACAACGAACTACACGAACAACACTCACGAAACATAACAACCTTCACCCTAAATCCGCCATAGAGAGACTCACCATTAAACGAGAACATGGAGGGAGAGGCCTTATAGATATACAGCACCTATGGCGGAAACAAGTTAGTCGACTAAAATTGTTCTTCCACACGAAATCCCGCACTAGTAATATACATAAAGCCATAGTAACAAACGATCTTAACTACACTCCACTTAACCTAAGCGATCAGATAGAAACCCAAAACACAACCAATGACGACCAGCAAATACAAAAAATTGAAGACTGGAAAAGAAAAGTACTTCACGGTCGGCACCCTCATGACCTAGAGCAGTCCCACATAAACAAATTAGCGTCAAATAAGTGGCTAAAAATTGGCAACTTATTCCCGGAAACTGAAGGATTTATAATAGCAATTCAAGACCAGATCATCAACACAAAAAACTACAGAAAATACATAATCAAAGATCCTACATTAACTAACGACAAATGTCGCAAATGTCACGTCCATCCAGAAACCATCCAGCATATAACAGGAGCATGCACAACTCTCACACAGACAGACTACACTCACAGGCACAATCAAGTGGCCAATGTCATTCACCAAAAGCTAGCACTCAAACACACACTCATTCAAAATACAAACACTCCTTACTACAATTATAAACCTGAAACTACCCTAGAAAATACAACACATAAGCTCTACTACGATCGCGCTATTCTCACTGATAGGACAATCCACTACAATAGACCGGATATAATCCTACAGGACAAACTAAATAAAATAACATACCTGATAGACATCGCAGTCCCCAACACACACAACATACAGAAAACTATCACAGAAAAAATAAGTAAATACGCAGAACTCAAAGAAGAAGTTACTAGAATTTGGCGACAAGAAAAGGTATATGTAGTTCCAATAGTCCTTTCCACAACAGGGGTAATCCCAAATCATCTCATCCATAGCTTAAAATTATTAGACCTTAAAGAAACCCTCTACATTACACTGCAAAAAGCTGCTATTTTAAATACATGTAGAATCGTTAGGAAATTCATGCAGATAGAAGAGAACGAGATAGGACCTCATCACAACACATAAACTAACACACCACAAGCTGCATTTACTTTGGTTTCGGCCCGTAAATGTAGCTGAAATCCAGTCTAAGGACTGAGAAGAAAAACACTTTAAGAAAATAATAATAATAATCAATTTTATTTTATTTTAATATTAATATTCGTTTTAATACAAAAGTATTTATATTAGTTACCTAAAGACTAACAAAGAAATACCAGAATATAAAAACAGAAATTTGGAAACCAAAAGGAAAAAATACAGTTGATGAAAAAATGACGCCTGTCAACGGCGTCGTCAAAAATGTCAAATACTAAAAATTACATGTAAGATACAAGATGATAACCGAAAAATGATTACGAGAGCAGCCTACCGACGCGCACGCCTTACAACCCCGGACACGCCGCTCAGCTCCGCCTCGCCGCCGCCGGATCCCGGATCACCTGTGTTACCGGCAGCGGCAGTTGCGTCGAGCTCGAGCGACGAATATTTCTCTCCGCCGACGTCGCCAACACCTGTACGTCGGCAGGGGAGAGGCCGGCCACCGAGAAGCTTGGGACTTAGGGGCCATCCGGCCCCGAGCCGGGTCCCCGCTGCCGGTGGTTGTGTGCAGCGCATGAGATGGACTCACTCCATAAACGAGAACGTCATGCGCGCATACTACGGGTCTACAGAGGGGGGAACTAACCTCACTGCGTACCGTGTTAGGATGCTGTCTCTGTTCCAGGTACTTGAACCAACCGTCAACGTCTCGGCCCAACGATTGTCGGATCAGGTGCGGGTCATCCAACGCAATCACATGTTGGACGACGCCGTACTTGATCGGCTGCGCTCAGAGGTACTGAGCAACCGTGTCATCTTAACTCCGGCACAAACCGCGGTGCAAGCGTCAGTTATTGACGCAACCCCACCGCGGTTCAATACAGCTGTTGTAGAGGAAGATTCTAGGGTTGCTGTGGTAAGTAGCCAGTGCAACGACCGATTGAGGAGCGCTCTGGAGGATGCGCTTCGTGAATATCGATCCACTCCTACCGAATTTAGGCCCCGATTACCACGGTTACCCATGCATAATAAAAATAGGGCGCTGGTGTGTGCCTTGGACTCGCAACTCAAGAATATATTCGAGAGTAGCGAGAACCTCGTTGATACACACTCGATCCTGTACTGTGGGGCTGTTGCGGCATGTCGTTTAGCTAACGTCAAGTTCCCAAATTGTGACGTAGCTACTCGACCAAAACCAGCCGTACCAGCCTGGCAGTGCAGGATCGAGCGCCGCATCGACGGGGCCAGGGTACTCATCGGCAAACTACACTGCTTCAGGGAGGGCAATACACGACCACGTGTGATGCGCTTTGTGAGGCGGGCATTCTCGGGGACTGGAATCAGTCCTCAAGAATACATGTCCCGTGTCACAGAGCGCATCGACTTCCTGAAGCAGAAAGTTTATGCATGGGCGAACCGTATTCGGAGGTATAAGCGGCGGGTTGATCGATACTCACAGAATCGCATGTTCCAGAGCGATGAGAGGTGGGTATACAGAGCTTGGGAGCGACCTGAGCAGAATATAACAGACGTGTGCCGCCCAGATGATGCTGCTACGAGTTCTTTCTGGCGCAGCATCTGGTCGGTGCCCGTCTGTCATACTGAGGCTGACTGGATGCGTGATGTCGAGCAAGTGTGTGAACCTATCCCAGAAATGAAGCCAATTTTGATAACACCTTTAGATGTAGCCAGAGCAGTTCGTCCGTTACCGAATTGGAAATCACTGGGACCGGACGGACTGCACAACTTCTGGCTCAAATGGCTTAGTAGTTCACACACTTGCCTGGCATCCCAATTCCAGTCATCCTTAGAGTCTGGGTCCCTACCGCAGTTTTTAACAACAGGCGTTACCCACCTGCTCCATAAGTCAGGTAGTCCCGCGGAACCCAAAAATTATAGACCGATCACGTGTTTGTCTACGGTCTATAAACTTCTTACATCCATTTTGAGAGCTAAAATTAATACACACATTGACAAAAACTCCATTATGTCTGCCTCTCAAAATGGATGTAGGAATGGGTCCCGCGGCACTAAGGAGCTACTCCTCATCGACATGGCCATTAGCCAACAGGTTCGTCGATCCCGCAAGGATCTGTCTACATGCTGGATAGATTATAAGAAGGCCTACGACTCGGTGCCACATACATGGCTCATGAGGGTGCTGGAGTTGTACAAGATAGATGCAACTCTACGCGCCTTCCTTGAGTCGTGTATGGGTCAATGGAGGACGGTCCTTCGATATCCAGGATGTCAACAGATCCAGGGGAACGATGAACCTGTATGGATTAAACGGGGAATATTCCAGGGCGACAGTCTGAGCCCACTTTGGTTCTGTCTAGCCCTGAATCCTCTGAGCACATTGCTGGAGGATTCAGGTCTAAGCTACCGGTTGAGGAGAGGTGGTCAGGTCATATCTCACCTTCTTTACATGGATGATCTGAAACTCTTTGCCCCCAACAAATTGCGACTGATGGAGTTACTGAAAGTAACTGAAACTTTCAGTAGCGCCATCAGGATGGAATTTGGTGTGGACAAATGTGCAGTCATGTATGTAAAGCAAGGGGAGATTATGGAATCCGAGGGAATTCAGCTCTCGGATTCCATACACCTGAGAACCCTTTCCTCAACCGAAAGCTATAAGTATTTGGGTATGTCGGAAGCGTTAGGCATTAACGTAACTGACATGAAGCAATCGTTGAAGGAGCGCTTCTTTGGACGCCTGAACAAGGTATTACATAGCCTTCTTTCAGGCGGAAACAAGGTGCGCGCCTTCAACGGTTGGGTCATGCCGGTTTTAATGTACTCTTTCGGCGTACTCAAATGGACTCAGACCGAACTCGATGCCCTGGATAGGAGAGTTCGTACACTGCTTACCGCAAACCGGATGCATCACCCACGATCATCGGTGATGAGGCTGTACATACCGCGGAAGTGCGGGGGTCGAGGGTTTTTAAACGCGAAGTCCCTTCACAACCGCGAGATGTGCAGTCTCAGAGAATATTTTTTAAAAATCGAGGTGGGTATGCACCGAGATGTGGTCGCAGTGGACAAGGGACTCACCCCGCTGTCCATGGCTAAAGAGAACTGGCGCAAACCTGAAGTACTTACTACCGATGACCGCAAGGAAGTATGGCAAGGCAAGGAGCTTCACGGGCGCTTCTACCGAGCTCTTCATGGGCCCGATGTAGATTTTCTAGCGTCCGTGTCCTGGTTACGTTTCGGCGATCTCTTTGGAGAAACTGAAGGTTTTGTCTGTGCGATTATGGACGAAGTTATGTTGACGAACAACTACCGGAAATATATTATGAAGGACGGGACGGTTGACGTGTGTCGGGCATGCCACCGTCCGGGTGAGTCCATCAGACATATTATTTCTGGTTGTTCTCGTCTGGCTAACGGCGAGTACTTGCACAGGCACAACCAAGTAGCCAGGATTATTCACCAGCAACTTGCCTTGAAATATAAACTTGTGGAATCTGAGGTACCGTACTACAAGTATGTGCCCGACCCAGTTCTCGAGAAAGACCATGTCACGCTGTACTGGGATCAGTCTATCATTACTGACAGGACTATTGTCGCCAATAAGCCTGACATAGTAGTGATAGACCGATCAGCGCGCCGCGTAATGATAGTCGATGTTACCATCCCGCATGACGAGAACCTCGTGAAAGCTGAGAAAGAGAAACAAATAAAATATCTCGACTTGGCACACGAGGTTGTCGACATGTGGAATGTGAACTCGGCTATCATTGTGCCGATCGTCGTGACGGCCAATGGCCTTATAGCCAAGAGCCTCGATGACCATCTTTCGAAGCTCTCATTAGGCGGTTGGATCAAGGGCCTGATTCAGAAGGCAGTACTCCTCGATACGGCTCGTATTGTGAGGAGGTTCTTGTCTCTGGAGCCCTAACCACCGGTAGCTTGGACCCTGCTCCCGCTACCGGCGGACCACTATTTTTTATATTTTTAAATGTTTTTTATATAGTTTTTGTTAAGAAATATTTAAAAATGTAATAAGTGTGTTACAAAATAAATAAAGGAAATAATAATTCATTTATTTGCCTGAAACATGGTGGTACAGATCTTAAAATACAACAAGTACAAGGTTCTTCATGTTCCGCCTTATTTTACAGCATGCAAATTTTAATTCGGACTAATTTTCTTTTTTTTTATATAATCAAATTCTTACAAACAATCCCATTTTATATGTCAATTAAATAAATGCAAATCAATTAAATTAAATAACAAAAACAATAAAATGAATTACAAATATCGAACCCAATAATATGAACAATAAATTAAATTACAAATGTCAATTAAATTGAATTACAAATGTCACTAAGTTTATCTATATGCAAAACAAAAGAAAATGTCAATAAATTAAAATAAAAATGTCAAAGATTTAAAATAAAAATGTCAATAAATTAAAATTAAAATGTCATTAAATTAAATCATAAATGTCAAACAATAAAAAAAAAAATATAAATTAAATGTCAAAAAGTTAAATTATAAATGTAAAAAAAAAAATAATAATAATAATTCATTCTATAATTAAGTTTTATATCTGGCACCGCTTCTTATTCATATTATAATTAAAAATTCATTTACAGTGTAAAAACAATTTTCAATAAGCCAAGTTTTGAGCTCTTTTTGAAAAAAAATCGTTGGCAATTCTCTTATTTGTTTAGGTAACTTATTGAATATTTTAATTGTTGTCATACACAAACACCTAGACCTGGAACAACTACCTATAGGTCATACAAATATTCAGCCATTCGCTCAGCCAATGCGCGAACCGTGCCGTCCAAATTATAATCAGGTCTTACACTCATGTCTATAGTCAAAGTGATTACTTGAGTAAAAGTAATAACTTAAGATATGATTTTTATTCTGTAGTTTACTAATTGCTTGAAGTTAGAACTGTCAAAAGTTAGAATACTTAACTTTGCTTTTTATGACGGTTCCTACTTCATTCAAATTCTTGTCTATCATATCGTCTTGCATAAAAATGGTTGTATAAGTAATTACTTAAACTTGACTATTAACAGATAACCGGGTTAGATCAACTTGTGGTGGCCCCTGGCCACCGTAGGCGCGGGCCTGTGGACGGCGAGTTAAGGGCTAGCTCGCCGTCCGGCCGTCTTATCACGACAGGCCGTGTCGACGGCGCGTTCGTGTTCCACGCACGCCTCAAAGAGATGTCAGCAACCACGTAGGGGTCCGCATGGGCCGATGCCTGCCAGGGCTGCGGGACTGTTCGAATGAGATACCGCGGCCCTGGAACACAAAGGGCAAAGAAGGAATATGGATAGGTTTTAGTCAGTACAAGTCTGACACTCCCTTCCGCTCCGCCCAGGGCGGTGGGGGGGGGGGGGTCATTTGATGAATTCCCATCATAAAAAAAAAGGGTTAGATCAACTTACAAAGTAAACATGACGACATAGAAAAAATCACATTGACAGCTCGATTTTTTTAGATTGCTTAGAAAGTGTTTTGCACATTTACCAATCAAACTAAAACAGCTACAAAGAAAAGTTATGTCCATCATCATAACAACAAAGTTTTCTGACAGAGGAAAAAGTTTCTAAGTTTTCTGAGGAGTTTCCTCCAAGGATTTTTTGCCCTTTCGTACACAGAAATAAATAAGTTATAATTACGCCTTTATGTCGTTGCTGTAATGGTGGTTTTCGTAGTGCAAGAGATCCAAACAAAGGTAACTGTAATCATTCAAATTAATATGTTTTGTCAAACTTTTCGGGAGTTGTTCAAACTTTTTCACGAACATATTTAGTGATGGACCGTACCTATTTATTTTGTCTGAACATTTGTGCGTAATTCACACTTCCATACTATCCATACTTCCATACTAATATTATAAATGGGAAAGTAAGTTTTTTTGTTTGTATGTTACCTTTTCACGGATAAACCACTGAATCCTATCATCCTGAAATTTTGCATATAGGTTATCAGGTATACAGAAACGGACATAGGGTACCTTTCATCCCGAAAAAAAGAAGTGTTTCCGAGGAAAACAACAATAATGCTCTTATGATAATAGATGGCCCCACGTGTCTTTCGAATCATGATTGAATTATATTATTACAAGCAGAGTACAAACAGGCAGAAACAAACAGACAGGCAAAAGCTAGTGTTCTAATAAAGTGTTGTTACTATCAACCGGTTGGTTTTGGTTATGAATGTTTTGCAAAAAGCATGTTTGTAATCCGCAATGTAATAAATGCGTACGCACGGCGGCGGCTAATCAAGCTATGCAAAACCAAATTAAGCTGATCTCTCATCGTACGGGAAGCTCATACAAAGTGAAGTCAGGTTATACTGGTTATGTATAGCTTGATGTGCCGCCGTGTGTACATCCTGCACAACCGCCTGCACCTTTCAGGATTTAATCGAAGCAAATTTTAGAGCTTCATCGACACGTAAAGAAGAAGAATACAATATGCGTGAAGAATTGCTCGAAGGTACGAAAGATATACTTTCTAGATTGTGGTAAAATCTAGGAAGTGTCTTTTTAGTACATAAACTATACTATACTTAGTTATGTATCTATATATATATAAAGTAAGAAACTGACTGGCAGACTGATTCACTGAATGATCGATCAACGCACAGCTGAAACCGCTGTGTCTAGAAGCATGAAATTATGCACAAACGTAAGTGTGCACTGAAAAGGGATTTTTGAAAATTCATCCCCTAACGGGTTAAAACGAGGGTTGACAGTTTGTATGAAACTTGGTTAATTTTGCGAACGAAGTCGTGGGCAACAGCTAGTAATCAATAATGTTGTGGCACCGAGTTTCTATGTCTTTTTTTTTTTTTTTTTGGATGGGAAATCATCAAATGATGATCATCCCCCCTCGCTTTGGGCGGAGCGGAAGGGAGTGTCAGACTTGTACTGACTAAAACCCATCCATGTTCCTTCTTTGCCCTTTGTGTTCCAGGGCCGCGGTATCTCTTTCGAACAGTCCCGCAACCCTGGCAGGCATCGGCCCGTGCGGACCCCTACGTGGTTGCTGACATCTCTTTGAGGCGCGCATGGAACACGAACGCGCCGTCGACACGGCCTGTCGTCATTAGACGGCCGGACGGCGAGCTAGCCCATAACTCGCCGTCCACAGGCCCGCGCCTACGGTGGCCGGGGACCACCACGTGACCCCCGACGCCCAGGGCGTCTCCCGCGGCGGCTGGGACGTGAGGCTCTTTCCCTCTCACGTTCCGCCACCTCCTTCACTAGCATGACTGCTTCGCAGAAAGAGGTGACGGCTTCCCATTCCCTCTCGCTCCGGACCATGGCTTAAAACAGGGCCGGGCGCGAGAGGTCGCCGCCGCCGATCGCCTCTACGAGGACACGGCGCTGCTCCGCCCAAGCGGGGCAGGCCTCCACAGTGTGCTGCACCGTATCCTCCGGACGATCCTCACAATGGAAACACCCGGGCGTTTCCTCCCGCCCGATTTGGTGCAGGAACCTCCCGAAACAACCTTGTCCGGTGAGGACCTGCGTCAGGCGGAAGGTGAGGGCGCCGTGGCGCCTCTCTAGCCACTCCTCAAAGAGGGAACTTATCGCCACTATGGTGGCCTGCCCTGCACAGGGTTGCGACAGTCGCTCTCTCCATGTCACCATGAGATCGCGCCGGAGGTCTGTCCGCTGAGCGGCGATTTGCCGCGGCAGCGGAGTTTCCCCCCGACGTAGTGCCTCCGCGTGCCATTCGTGAAGGCGCGCGAGGACTATCGCCTCCAGATCCCATGGCGGCAGTCCGGCAAGGAGGCTATGTCTGGCATACCGCTGTTAAACCCGCGTTGGTTTGTGTTGGTATGTTAATGTTTTTTCAAAATGGTTTGTAACAGTATTTTTAGAATAATAAAAGCTAAAAAACATTTTTGTTTTCAAATATTTTTGCAGTGTCTAAAAATTTGTTATTTTCTTGATGGATCAAATTTCACAAATCAATTTTCCAAATGTGGAAAACATCGGGGAAAGCATTCGAGTGTCAAAATATTACTATAACATTGTATAAACTTTATCAATAGATCTTATCATATCATCCAGCCTTTAAAAAACAGTGCACGTACCAATAAGTTTTTAATATCTTCACACTTGAACGTTGTCTGAGTGCGACGGAGGTATTATTTATTTTTGCAACGCGTTCTCAGAATGCATTTCATTCCAGTTTGATTTTATAGACTCTACGGCAGGTTGCTGTATTTCTATCGGGCTTTAAAATAAAATTGCTCAATCAAATAGAAATTTATTTGTTGTTCAGTTGGTTATTGAGTTTCTGCTTGATTGGAAGTACATTTCTGTGTTCGTCGTAGCCGAGTTCTGTGCTCAAAGCAAAGGTTTAAGCCTCGAATACACTAAGGGACAAATGGAGCAACATGTTGCGGAACATGTCCCTCAGCAACTACGTGGAATGTTCCGAGACGTATGTCGCAGGCCACACTAGTCAATGCTTATAGAAATGTCGCCCGTGGAGGTTTCGTTACCCCACAGTACTGACATGGCATGTTCCAAGGCACGTTGCGCATACGACTACGCTCGGTAACAAATGGCGCGATACTGACACGGGACATGTGCACTCGCTCTCGGAGCGTGTTCATGTTCCGCATCACGTAAAATGTTGCGGGGCATGTTGCAGGTCACTGTGCAACGTTGCAGCATCACGTAGATAGAGTGTTCTGCGTCATGTAGCCAAACAAAATGTCCCCTAGTGTATCCAGGGCTTAAATTTGAAGCTTTTTTTCTGCTTTCTGCATGATTTGTTGGAATTAATGAGATGTTCTTTGACAAGGATGTAGTTCGTATTTCCTTTGTGACCAGCATCCTAAGAACTAAAACATCACGTACTATTAAGTAACATAACTGAACATTACTCGTGTATTTCCTGGAAGGGTTATGCAGAGGTGTACTTGTAGTACACTAATATTTTGCTAGTAATGTTTACGTACTATGTAATATGGGGTGAGTCTATTCCCATCACTCGGGCACAATTCCAGAATTTCTGAGCTGCTGCTGAGAAATATCTAAAAGAAAAACTCAATAACATTTTGCTCGACCTGGGAATCAAACTCTTTCTAGTACTTACTCTTACTAGTAGTCGACTAATGAGACAATGGAGAAGCGTCATGATGTTGATAATACCATATTTTACTAAATGGTTTAAAATATGAGTACATCAAACCTAGAAAAATTTTAAAATTAAATTAAATTCACCAATAAATGGCTGAGAAATAGATTATTAAAGTCGGTCCATATAAATAAAATAAAAAAATAAGAAATACACAGTATTGGACGTATTTTCTTTAAAAATCGTTAGTGAAAAAATATGTTAAAAACTACATAATCCTATACACAAACTTTCTTAAAAAAAATATTTTTTTTACCTTATGAAAGTTAAAAGGTTTGTGTTTGGATGTTTGTTACTGAACGGATTTGGATAAATTTGGCACACATTTAGTTTATAACCTGGCTTAACTTTTTATCCCGGTAGTATGTTACCGTGGGATAATTTCCGACAATCACGCGGGAGAAGGCGCGGGTGAAAGCTAGTTTCTTATAAAGCTCACACTTTCATTTGGTAATCATCCCGAGTGTAATACATTCCCGAATGCTATTTAGGAAACGTATAGATGTCCTAGGAAAAATGCATATTGCAAAATATATCATAGATTTCCTATCTATTTTAGGAATTTTACACATTTCCTAGGAATTATATACAATGACGGATTACATACTGTCTAATCTGTTTAAACAATTGCTACGTACCAATCAAAATTTGTCATTAGTTTAGTACTGCTATTAGATAATAGATGGCGTTGTGCAGTAACGTCACTTTTGTAGATCGCGGTGTTAAGATTTTCCTACAAAGAAGGACCTCCGCGGTACTTTTAGAAATAAATTGTCGTACACTGGACACCCTTGTTTTATTGCAAGCGGGATATTTTTGGGACGTTGTACACATACTTTTCCGTAAACATATACATCATACAGTAATATAGACCGGGTCTTAATCGCGTATAAATTGATAAAAGGTATAAATACCTCTTTATTTAATACCTTTTCAACACATTTGCTCAAAAATGCATTTACGAAGCCTGTATACATAGTTCGAAAGTAAAAAATTACGCACCTTACAACGGAGTGTGCGGTTAAATAGCTACTCTCACCTAAGGTCCTATTTTACCGCACACTCCGTTGTATAGCGCCGTGCGTATCCTTTGCGGTTTTTTTTTTAATTCCATAAAAAATATAAAATAATTCCACCAAACAGTTTCAAATTACGAGAATAAATTAATAATATGAATGATCGAATCTCCTTGAAAGCGTTTTTGCTCTAAACGTTTGTCTCTCTTTAATACTAAAGAAAAAATATGACGTAAAAAAAAAAGTAGTTCTTATTTCCACCACGCGCAAAAGAAATTTATGTTACTATCTTATGCCCGCAGTTTCGCTCGCGTGTAGATCGGTAATGTGCGTAACGGGATCCTACTACCGGGATAAACCAGGTTATAAACTATCTGTGTGCCAAATTTCATCCAAATCCATGCAGGAGTTTTTGCGTGATGCTCGTACAAACATGCAGTCAGAAAGACAGACGGACAAAAATTTTAAACACTGTTCTGCAGCTCAAGGCTTCTGTTGCTCTAATCAAAACCGCCCATATAATTTATTGTTCAATATCTTGAATATGGGTTCTAGATTAAGGGTGAGGTTGTAATGTATCGCCATTAAAATAATTATTGTTTATGCCCTGTCATGTGGGCGGTCTGTGTCATGACATCCGCATCAGCTGATGCGGCTGTCATGTCTGTCTCTATTAAACCAAACTATAAATTATACTGGAATGACATAGTTCTATTTTCTCATCTATCACATCGTTATGGATGAAAATCAGCCATCGACATCCAAGAACAAAACAATCTCTTTCAAAATCAAAGATGGTTACCTTTATAGCAGTGATTATGAGTACATACACAAGAGGACAAACAAAGATGGCTCAGATGTAAGGCGGTGTCGGAAAAAGACTATGTGCAACGCCACTATAAAAATCCTAAATCATACAATTGTTCACGAAAATACAACCAACTCACGCTCCAAAAAATATATCAGAGCTCAAAATACAATCAGAAATGAAGCTTATGTATAAAAAAAGTAGAGCAGAATGTTACAACACCAGTGTCTACTATCTTTGAAGAGACCATTAAACAGAATAAAAGATGCAGGGTTGAATTTTACAACACTAATTCCATTATTTGAAAATCGGAAGAAACTTTATACAAGAAAAGAAATAAGGCACTGGGAGTGAAAAAGCAGTTTCAAAAGGCAATAGATATCGAGATTTCTAAAAGATATGAAAATTTAATATTCGCTGATTATAGACATACAAATAAGAAGAAGATATGTTAAAATTCTTATCATTATGTAGCCACTTCTTCTGTACATACTTTTACCGGACAAATCCCGTGCAACATATGATACTCTTTTTTCTTTGATCAAGACTCGCGTACCTCAGTGGAACCCATTGAAGGTGGATTTTGAAGTATCCGCTATATTAGCACTTCGAAGCATTATCCCAGGTGTGAAGATACTTGGTTGCTTTTTCCATTTCACAAGATGTTTATGGCGAAAAGCAAAACATTTGGGTGCAACCAAATCTAAACTTGGAAAAATACATGTGAAGTTGTGTTCAGCACTTTCCCACCTCCGGCAACATTTGATCAGTGAGGGTTGGCTTTACATAATGGAAGAATGTCCGAAGACCAGCGAAATAAAATCTTTTAACGATTATTTTGTCAACACATGGTTAGAAAATTAAATAAAAGAAATATTTTATCGTTTTATAACTTCTAAATCTTTTGGTTGACCCTACTTTCCCAAGTCATAACTTTGTTTATTTTATTTGTGGTCCCAAAATACTACTCAAAAATAATTATTGTATACAACATTATTTTTAGTATATGCGAAACCTGAATATAGTTTGTTCAGAATAAGTAACTGAATCTATTCCAATAATTTTTAAACCATGTTATATTTTTTCACAAAAATATTTAAAAAAAGTTAAAAGTTGGACACCGAGCGACTTTAAGTACCTATCGCAATCATTTAGGTACCTACTGCCAAAATATTATTATCAATGAGCTCAAGACGACCCTGGAGGCGCGCGCTGCGTGGTGATCGTCGATTTTGTGCGGACAACTAGATACCATAACAAGCTTATAACTTTGTGATTTTTCATGATACAGTTTTGAAATTTTGTACATAGATTCTTTACATAAAAATACTAGACACGTTTATCAGGTTTCGCATATACTAAAACTGCCACACATCAAGAATAAATATCGTAATGCGGTGAAGTGACGTCACAGCACCTCATTGGAAGCGCAACTTTAAATTCTCATAACTTTTTCATTCTAGAGATATTTAAATGTTTTTTTTTTAATTTTTGTTTCTTCTTATTTAAATTATTAAACCAAAAAAAAAATGAAACATCTCCATTAAGTAACAATAAAATATTTTAAAGTATTAGTCTCACATCTATCTAATTCGACGGCCTTTGCAGACAAGAATCAAGAGTTCAAGACTCCTTTAGCTCAAGGTTTATTTTGCCCAACAAAAAGCTTAGCTTGTTTCAGACAAGCCTAAACTGTTTTGTGAGCCTACAGCGATATTAATCATAAGAGACAATATAAGGAGCGGAGAAGAAAATCAGATTTCACTTCATTTTAGCCAAGCAAAATGGATAAATTAATAGCGTTTAGCGAGCTTGCGTTGTGTCGATAATGAAGTTTATAAGTAATGCAGTAAGCTCTTGTTTAGAACGGACTTTAGTTTTATTTAAACAATGTAAGTTCATTTCTTCGTTTATTTATTTACATAGTTATCATTAACACTAGAAACGGGATATTTACCATGTTTACTGATTGTTTGAGTTCCCGATATTTCGGCGCTGTTGCAAGCACCATGATTACGGATAAACATGGTAAATATCCTGTTTCTAGTTTTATGATAATGATAGTTTAAAAACTTATTTCACGTAGTTCTTTCACGTTTGTTAAGCCGACCCCAACATAGTTGGGAAAAGGCTAGGCAGATGATGTAGTTCTTAAACATAACTAGGTAATAGAGAAAGGTTGGCTTATCTCTAGTTTTTTGTTAGAAAGTAGGAGTGTTTATACTTAGGAACATGCTTTATAAAATCGAACATGGTCGAAAAAGTCTTTAAACGAAAATCAATTTAATTAATTGATTTTCGCAGGTACACCAACCATGAACCAAACGATCAGTCAATGCGCTTACCGAGGCGTTTTTCACCAATCTTAATAAAACCTGTCTCTGGCAATGCAATAGGTATTCATCATCATCATCATCATCATCATTCTCCTGCCCTTATCCCAATTTATTTGGGGTCGGCGCAGCATGTCCACTTATAGGTTTTACTAGCGACCCGCCCCGGCTTCGCACGGGTGCTATATATATATATAAAAACCTTCCTCTTGAATCAATCTATCTATTACTGAAAACTGCATCAAAATCCGTTGCGTAGTTTTAAAGATCTAAGCATACATAAGGACAGACAGACAGCGGGAAGCGACTTTGTTTTATGTAGTGATGTACATACTCGTAATTTCAGCAAGTTGTCTGTGTTGTGTGTTGCAAGTTGTGTGTGTTGTTGTTGCTTAAGTATGAAAATGAACAGAATCACTCGCCTTCTGGACTACCCAAAACAAAACTACATGCTAATGAATCTAAGTAGCCGTCTACCAACTACTAATTAGTGTAGTCCATGGTCTAGCTAGGTAATCCAACACCGCTAATTAAGAGTGCGATCGATACGACACAGCATCGTTCGTGCTTCAACTATTGCTACAACTAGCTAGCTATCCGAGCGGTCGACAGCAGAGAGAGGTGGGCGAAATAGCAAGATCTCAAATGGCAATAAAAACAGATATTGCTGCTTTAGGGTTGCTTTGAATAAACTATAGTTGTGGTAAGTTGAATTGAAATTAGAATATTTAGTACATAGTAGAATTATTATTGAAATTCTACCTACGTGCCTTTCATCGAGACCACGTAGCAGGAAAACATACAGTTACTTTCATATTTATAATATACTAAATGACGTACCTATGGATTTCGGGAGACCACCAAACTTTGTTGGGACATTCAAAGTAGGTATACTACGAATTCCAACAAAAAACAGCTAATCTATTCTTCTATACTAATATTATAAAGAGGTTTTATTTGTAAGTTTGTATTTAGGGGATAATCTTCGGAACTATTGATCCGATTCTGAAAATTCTTTCACTAACGGGAAGCTACATTATCCCGAGTGTTATAGGCTACATTTAAGACGTTCCTGTGTGTACCTACATAATGGAAGCGAAGCCGCGAGCAAAAGCTAGTGAAATATAAATTATTCCCACCAAAACACACGCCAACACTGTAAGAAAATGTCTCTATAGAAACAGCTAATCACATTGCCACGTAGTGAGAATTTTCAAACAAAACTTTTAAGAAAAAGTTTGTTTTTGGAGTTCCATGCAAAAAAATACTTGAAGTTCGTGCGTTGTAACGCATTTACAAGCGGATTCATAAAATACTTTCTTCGGTTTTTCGAATTATATACCTTGGTAGAGGGAGTTTGAAATCTTCTGCTTTTTCATAATTGAGTTTACGCTGTTTTTAATTAATGTTTTTTATTTTTGAGGACGTGCTTGAGCTAGAGCTTCTCTTTAAAAAGTATCGTTCAAAACTGTATTCTCATTATTTTCTGAAAAATATTTGACCTCCCTAAAAACATTTTACATCGGGAAATTTTTTGTACGTATTAAAAATAAAATAATAAAAATGTAAGGAACCTTCAATGCACCACGTCATTTTCTGAATACATTTTTAATTCAAATCGCGATCGTGCCGTCCGCCAGTGGTGGAGACAAAAATAAAAACAAGTTTCTAGAATATTATAAAAAGAAAGTTAGAGATGAACGTTGAGAAGTTGCACAGGTAGGGTTGCTCATTAAACTTGATAGGGCTTGCTTAGACAGAAGTAATATTCTGCAAGTGAAATAATTAGAAACCTTATTACAAAACGTGATTTTACGATAGTCTTAAATTTGAGAGTCACAGATACAGTGTTTAAAAGAGGGGTTTCGAAATATTTATGTGTTCAAATATCCACTTGACCACATTACAATATTCATGTAAGGGGTATTTGATCTGACGGGGCTGCGGGACTGTTCGAAAGAGGTAACGCGGCTCTGGAACACAAGGGCAAAGAAGGAACATGGATGGGTCAGTACAAGTCTGACAATCCCTTCTGCTCCACTCAGAGCTGGGGGTGGGGGGGTCATTTGATGTCTGCCCAGTCTACTCCAAGATATTAAGTCTATTCACTTTCGTGTTCAGTCAAATTGATAATGGAGTGTGGTGAAAATGAAAGCTGCTGTTGCTGTTGATCTACTTAACAACACAGTTAAGTAGATCAACAACTAGGTACTGTGTGTGCGGTGGTAGAAGTTTCCTGAATTAGAAGGTCGGTCGTCGGACTTTTTTTTTTTTTAAACTTTGCCCCACACTAGGAATTTCTCCTGTATCGTGCATTTACAAACATTTAAACTCACATACACAAACAGCCAGACCCGGAACAACTCCCTGTAGATAATACAAATTTTTGTTCCGTGCGGGGATCGAACCCGCAACACGCAGCGCAGCAGCCAATCGCTCAGCCACTGCGACAACCGTGCCGTCGACTTCTTTAACAAGTAGGTATAAGGAACGACAACAGAAATAAATTATATCCTGGCAGAATGTCACTGAAATAGTATCACTATCAAACAAAACAAATACCGTTAAATCAGTTTGTTGCTTTCAAAGGGCAAATAAATGCCATGACGTCAACTCGATTAATTTAACTTTTGATTAATTTTAGAATCCAAGGTAGGTAAATCGTGGGTTGATAAAGTTGGTTTGGTATCACTGCGATATCAAGATTGTTTGAATGTTGGTAGCATTGGTAACGTTGGTATCACTGAGAAATCGAGATTGCTTGAATGTTGGTAGCAATGTGTCTGGTTGAAGTATTTCAATGGAACATTGCGTCGTTTACTCCTACTAGAATGTTCCTATTAACTTAATTGGTTCTTACAATTTGTGAGCCGCTCTTAGATTTAAATAGGACTACGGAGGAATAGATCTGCTGGGATTACATTGATTTGCGATATCAATAGCAGGATTATCAGGTGTAATGTAACTCCAGTCTAGAGCTTACATATTTGTAATTAAGATTTAGTAATTTACTTAAATAATTGGGCTTTCAAAAATTACAATTAATAATTCTTTTTTGCAACTCTACTGTACACGAAATATCTAGGGATATCACTTTCTGATATTAATAAAAGCATCACTTTCATCATAGGTACTTACGTTTCTATAAAGCACTGAAATTCACAGAAATTCAGGCAACTAAATCCGCGCACTAAATACCTGTTGACATCCGGATATCGCCATTTTGTCGAGAGCTGCTCTACGACTAGTGAACGCGTTGATGCGTGACTACAAAATCCGCCATGACAGTTGCGCGTCGTAAATGGGTGACAACCCTGAAGCGTAACAGAATGCTGGCAACATTTTGACAAATCAAAATGCACAATGATATGAAACGTTCGGAGTTTCAAATCAATGAACGGAAGTGTTCATTTACGAGCATAAATACTGTCAAATTTCCGAACATTTAAAAGTGTTTTTGTTCTAAAATTATTGATGAAACTGTAATGTGTTATACGAACAGTCTTTTTGAATCAATATCTACTATAAAAAATATATATATAAAATACATATATTATGTTTATAAATATTTTTGTATTTTTTTTTTTGTATTTGTAATGAGGTTTTTTCTTAGTCTTTAAGAATTTTACATAACTCTAAGGTATTTGCTATGCTCGTGACTCAAATATTTAGTTAATACTCACATTTATGTAGGTACCTACTACCGCGCTTACAGACGGTCGACCAGTTTTCACTCTTATGTACTAATTGATAAGGTTGAAAAGTGGTCGACTGTCAGTGAACGCACGCAATAGTACCCATTGCTCGGCCATAAAGATAGCACATTGAGTTTAAGAAAGAAGAAGCAAGAAGGAGCTCATCTATACTAATATTATAAAGCTGAAGAGTTTTGTTTTGTTTGTTTGCTTGAACGCGCTAATCTCAGGAACTACTGTTTCGAATTGAAAAATTATTTTAGTGTTGGATAGTCCATTTATTGAGGAAGGCTATAGGCTATATAACATCACGCTACTACCAATAGGAGCCGAGCAAAAAGAAAACAAGTCAGAAGCGGCGGGTGAAACCGCGGGGCACAGCTAGTGGCTAAATAATAACAGCAGCTCTTGTCGATCTTCGGGTAATGTCGCGCTTGCCTAGTTTGGTCCATGGAGGGATGACCAACCATATACCTACCAAGTTTCTTCCACGCCTCGGAAAGCACGTACCAAACTGACATTTGGATATCTTTGACAGTCGTTACAGACAGTGGTTCCAAAGTCTAATAACCAGTCTTACCAAGGAGTATCGTATAACCCATTACTAACTGGGTTGTGGAGGTCAGATAGGCAGTCGCTCCATGTAAAATACTGGTATTCAGCTGCATCCGGTTAGACTGCAAGTACTGGAGGCCGACCCGAACATAGACGCTCGGCAGATGATGATAAATGCTTGGGTTTTTAGACCATCGTGAAAATCTCTTTAAAAAGCCCAATGTGTCATACCCTCATATCATTCTTCAAATACTATATCCTACCTTTTACTAAATCGACTGTGGAAATCAATAATTTGTGATAACAAATTCCTACCTTCAACCTTCCGTCAACACTTTGACGTGAAAATGAATTTATTGGAATACGTATTATCGACTTTAGGAAGAAAAGTTGTTTGACTATGATGTCACATTTCGATTACAATGTTGATGGCACTGAACTGTTGAAGGCTTCCTCTTGTAAAATGTTATTTTTACACGTGCCTGTATTTCGCGAACGGTGTATTTGTCCACCCAGATTTCGCCATCATTATCATTTTCATCATCATCATCATCCACAGCCCGAACTCACCTACTGCTGGGTATAGGCCTCTCTTTTCTTGTGCCAATCTCTACGGTCCTGTGCCAGCGTCATCCAGATTTCGCCAGTGATGTTTAATTCCCATGTATTTATTATTATAGGGGCTGGGCCCATTTGCCATCAACCGGGCACAATGCAGTCTGCGAGCTTCCACTGAGAGATTCCTAATGGAAAAACCGTATAATACTTTGCCTGTCCTGGGAATCAAACGCAAGACTAGCAGCAGTACTGTTTGTGACGAGTTATGCCCGACTTGTCACTGTTCCTACTCGTCATCAAAAACAAAAGATCACGATTCTCAACTGTTTCAAATATTTTCATAGTTCCGATTCGTCATCGGTACTAAAGTACAGTCAAAAGTAAAATCTATACAATTCCTGTTTCAATAAACCAATAAGGTAGTACTTGTCTATTTTCACCTTTTTGATATGAAATGTGTTATTTGTTTGGTCATTGTGAACGCTTTCAGGGATTGAATTCTTTCATAGATCAGAATCATCGTAGATCTGCGAACGGTTGATGTGATCTCAATTAAGTAGTAAGAACTTGCCCCAAACAGATTAGTACATCGCACTCGACGCTTCGACCATGTAATCGATCCAATTCCAATTCTGAAGTAAACAAAGTTCCAATCGCCACTTCAGAACTTGATCTTGCAGCTCCAGATTCGGAACTCAAAGATTGCACCCTACATATCTCAGATTGTCGGTCCATTTCTTACCGACTACCAAGTACTTTGGTGACCCATTTCTTTAGTTTACTTTTAGGGTTAGCGCAGACAGAGCAGCTAAATGCTCGAGCATTTTCTAGCATTTAAAATAGAGTTAAAAATAGCGTGCAACTTTTTTTTTGCCTGTGGTTTATATTCATGTATGATGATGATAATCATTATCATCATGGTCATATCAAATGGAAGACATCCAAATCTGGACAATCCCAGAGTTCTCCCAAGCGTCGCCACTTGGTCCGCTCTCTGTTCGCTTATGCCCCGCCTAATTATTTTTTGGTTCTCCTGCATATTCCTCCAGTCATCTCTATGTGTTTTCTCCGACAACAACGAATCTATGGATATAGATAATCACGCCAGCGTTTGTTAGGTCAATTTTGAATATTTTTTTAAATTTTAAAAAGAACGTGATTCAGTATTTTGCTGCTCTGTCTGCGCTAACCCTTACAAGATGCGCGGGAAACAACCAGCTGAAACTATGAAACACTTTCTTAGATAAACACTGAGATCTTTTAATCTTTACGACGTATTTTATGCTGGAGTTAGTTTTTGTGGCGATGTAGTAATTAAAGAAGCGCTTGAAGTGAATCTAGCTCGGTGATTTCGCTCCATTAAAACAATAGTTGTTGTTTAGTTTTTGTCTAGTTGCTGTTTTCTTTTCGCCTACTTTGATTACTTGAGTTGCTGTTAAAGCTCGGTTCTGGGGCTTTTCTGCGATAGTTCGACAAATAAACAATAATTCTTTTAAAGATTATGTGCTACGATAATCGGGTCTTATTTTAAATGTAATAAGATTCTATACCTACATAAAATGTGTTCTAGTCTTATCTAGATTTTTATTATAATTATATTACTTTTTAAGAAATTGAATAATTGTATTTTCGTAACGTCACCTAAACTCTTGTTCTTTTGTAAGAATAAAAGGAGAGCTGTTTGATTTTACAGTTTTTATTTTGTATACTTTCTGATTATACCGACATAGTGGCTATAAATATCAGCTTTCATCATCTTTCATTGGCGAATCCGCTACATCTGAGAATTTACCTTCGACCGCTCTTTGGAAGATTATAGAGATACATAAAATGTGTTCTAGTCTTATCTAGATTTTTATTATAATTATACTACCTTTTAAGAAATTGAATAATTGTATTCATTTCGTAACGTCACCTAAACTCATGTTCTTTTGGTAAGAATAAAAGGAGATCTGTTAGATTTTACAGTCTTTATTTTGTATACTTTCTGATTATACCGACATAGTTACTATAAATATCAGCTTTCATCATCTTTCATTGGCGAATCCGCCACATCTTAGATTTTACCTACGATCGCTCTTTCACAGTAACATAAACAAATATTTTGCTCGATAGTAAAACAGCCCATACATTCTATCTGTTGGCAACTGTTCCCTTGATTAATATCCTGACAAGCTCATAAACAAAAACTTGCGTTGATAACGTGTTTATTTTTATCTTTTATTTCGATCGCGGCACAAAACAAGGCGTTATTATGTAAAACATGTCGGCCATGATTCATAAACTGGCCAGTAATTCTTTTTGGCGGGAAAGCATCAATCACTTGGGGCGGTGTTGCTATAGTGGAAAAAACTACTTTGATCGAAGAAAAGCAGGTAAAAGCTCTTGGGAAGGTTGTTAGGACTGCATTTAAGGTAAATAAATTATATTTAAGGCCAACGTTATTCATCATTCATTTCATCATTTCAGCCGAAAGACGTCCACTGCTGGACATAGGCCTCCCCCAAGAAGGGAGGTTTTACCATAATCGCCACGCTTGGCGTTAACGTTATTGGGCTTTAGTAATTCGGCTTTAATAGATTAGGCTGTGGTACTAAAACAAAACAAATAAATTAAATTACTTCACATAGCTTTCTTCATTACTTCAGATACTTTATTGTATTGATCTTGTTCATTCCTTTAAATATTACCTAATTTTACAGACAAAATTATTGTTTAGCAAAACTTAATGAACGAAACTTTAATTCTATACACAGTTAGGGTCAATACTTCGTTTTCACTGGCAACACTAAGAGCTATGGAACGCACTCGACACGGCACACCTGGGTTCCGTCGCTAATTTACGTGTAGCAACGCGTAAAATTGGGTTACACAGATTATTACAAGATCTATGCGAGAAAGGGCGAGTTTGACACGCACTGTGTTTCCGATGTTACGTTACCTACCTACGTTAAAAATTATCTTGACACATGTTTCAGGCGTGCTTTGAAATGCATTTGGTAATAGAAAAACTAAATTGGTGATTTTATTAACACTTTGCAGGACAGTAAGCAGCCAGCATATCAAGCTACCCGAAACTGTAAAATTTTCCCAATCAACCTTGAAATTAAAGTTTTAGGGATAAAGTTGAAAATCTATTAAAGAAATTTGACAGATTGTAGTAGCTTGATGTGATGCCGTCTGCACCTTTATCTACCTCCAATATTAATAAACGAGGACACATTTACAGCAAATAAATAATTGTGACTTTGACTTTGTGGAGTAAAGTTATGCTAACACTAGCCTGAAAGATGTATGGTAAATCTGTTTATACTGGTTGTAACTTTACTCGGCATAAAAGGAGGTTAGTGTTTTGCAGTGGTCAGTCGATGTTCAGTACCTACTCTTAAAGAAATTGACATCGAAATAACTGCATTTTTGGAACACAAATATTTTAACAATATAACACATTCTTGTGTTATTTTGCAATAAAAATGAATTAAGTCACGTAAAGATCCTCGAAGCTTATCTTTGTAGTTAATTAGTAGGTACAGTTAATCACTAAAAGCAATATCTCTATTACCTGTAATAGAGATATTTCTCTATTACCCATATTGCAGCCTATTTTCATCATTCACCTATCTGTTTTCTATCTCAGAACAACCTACTAGCTCATTGAAACTGATTTTGATCAAAAAATATAAAGGCAATTCTAGCTCGTAGCACGTACGCCACCTGCAAAGTGTTTTTGACGCGTTAGGTGAAGCAAATGCAACAGTTGTGCTATGCGTATAGTACTCGCACGAGCATATTGCACCCGACGTCTGAAAAGCGAGTATAATGTGAAAAAGGCGTGAGTTCTGGCCTGCGCGGGTAGCAGTGAGCGACGCGAGTTAACAACGTCAGGACGCCTGCCGTCGCGACTGGCTGTACAGAACCAACACCTTGGCTTTACCGCGATAATTTAAAAAAATAACGCATCTCTGTTCCGTATTTAAATGGTGTGTATTTTTTTTAATAGTTGTGAGACTTTGTGTCTGTGGGTTTTATTTAGTGTTGTGATTTTTCTTGTGTAGTTTTTCACGTTTTCTGGATTTTAGTGCGGGTAAGTACCTATGTTTCTAAGTATCAATTACTATTTGATTCTTATGATATAAACGACAATAGTTATTATTAAATGACGTCATTGGATGTTTATACCTTCGTCTTTAAAATTTGATTTTACCAAGTGTTTTTTAACACATAAAAAGCGAATCGAGAAATGATGAAAACGAGATTTGAAACCAATTTGCTGCTAATGTCGGACGTAAAAATTTGAATTTATCTGTTTTTATGTGTCCCTCTTTATTTCTTTTTGTTTATGGTGTAGGTATTTGAATTATCATTATGTAGATACGCACATTTATAACGTAGATTTAAACAAAATTGGGTTTTAGAAAAGGAACTGAATTTGGAAAGATTCTTGAAAGTAATTTGATTTTAAAACAAAGTAAAGATATAATAATGTTACATCAGTAAAGAAAAACCAATACTAATATTTGAAAATCCATTGAAATCAACGTTGAGAACCCTAAAAGTAGGTAAAAGATTTTAGATAAAATAATTTTGGCAGATGAAGAGTATTTTCCAATATAACAGTTATAAACCACTCAAAATAGGCAAAATGGATATTTAACTTTAGTTCGTAGTACCATAAACCAGTGATTTGGCAAAACCGAAACTTTTAAAACGTTTTTTTCCCTCAAGAATTAGAATTCTAGAGGCTAAGTAAATTGATGTTACAAACTTTGTTTCGACTTTCTTTCATCAACTTTTGTTTGTGAAACATTACACAGACATTGGGTTTTCAAATAAAGAACAAATATATGGGATTGAGCTGTATTTTATCATTTCTTCCTCACGATTTAAATTGATTCAAAATTGTCATTCGATTTTCGAACAGATGACTGCAAAATGTAACCAGCGAGATTTTTTTTATAATAAAGTGATTCGCTTTATCGCCTAGATTAAATACTCTTTGGAGTAACATTGTGTTCAGTCCAGAGGATCGTAGTAACTGTTTTTTTTCAAGTTTGCAGGAAATTGCAAAACCCAATTGAAAACTGGTAGAACAGTTTATTGGAACGGATCGGAAAGTAAATTAATTGTTTCTTGGTACTTTTGCAAAACGATTATTCCCTCTTCTTGTTGGATGAAAACTCTGGCTATATGTGAAATAATCATGTAGGAAACCAATGTTTATAATGGTCTATTATGTTTTTTTTTTTTAATATTTTTCATTTCAGCCGAAAAGTCCACTGCTGGACATAGGCCTCCCCCAAGAAGGGGGGTTTTGCCATAATCGCCATTGTATTTTTTTAATATTTAAGCAGGTTTTTTGTTTAGTTTTTTACATCACACATTTGATAGTACAGCTGATAAAAAAACTCAAACTATCAGTAATCTACCATTTAAAAATAAGGACTTTTACTATGAACACCCATAAAATCATTTCACTCTGAATCTAAAATATGTCTGCGACGCATGTCATGGCTTAAGACAACAACATTCCAATATCGAAACCACACCCTAACAATGCGTACTACACGTTGTCACCTAATCAATACCTATTATAGGATAATGAGGTATTACCTTTACTCGTGAACTAGGCTGTATGAAAAAAATCCGTTGACTCCCTACAAGTAATAAAAAAGTCAGTCTTATCTAGATGAGTTCTAAAATTAAAAATCAAATTGCTCAAAAAGCGACATTATTTTAATTGTATTTTTTGTGGCCCACTATGAAAGTAAAATATGTCTATTTCTTTATCAATATTGTGCAGCATGGTTCTGAAGTAACGCCACCATTTTGTTTTTCATGCTATTTCCAGAGACAAATTCTCATTTTTTTTTTGACAATGTCATTCAAGAAAAGCTGCTGCTGTTGCTGCGCTATAAATTTTATCGCCTTTTCTTGTAAACTGATTTGGATGCGGTTTTACTAACAAATAGAAAATGGATTACGGAAGATTTATAAAGAAATCTCCATGCTTTTTTAAGTTGTAAAAACCGTGTGAAATATAGACTGGTCCCTTATCTAATTACAAACCAAGTTCTCAAATAAGGTCAAAAAGTTTTTGTTGAAAAAAAGCGTAACAATCTGATTCACCGTGACTTGTGCAAAAATATCTGATAAGCATTTTTTCGGGTCGCATTTGAAGGGTTTTCCATGATCAAAAGAAAGTGAATGGAAATGCTTGCTTGCATTATTTTGTAAAGGTAAATAAGAGCCTTGAGCTCGTTGACCTTTTGGTGACAGATTTACCCGTAGAATTTCATAATAATTATGATATTTCACGTATCGTTACTGAGTTTTGGAGGTCAGTTAGGTAGTCGCTCCATGAAAATGACTGATATTCAGCTGCATCCGATTTGGATTGGAACTCGACCCCAATATAGCTGGGCAAAAGGGTGGGCAGATGATAACCTGAAGATCAAACCCACGACCATATGCAACACGCTTGAAAAAACTTGACGAATAGGGGTATTTCAGTCTATCGGCAAAGTGTCATCATCTGCTTTGCTTCGTCTCTTTATATCAACTAAGTTGGGGTCGGGTTCCATTATAATCGGCTGTAGCTGAATATGTATACAGCATGTGTGTGCGTGTGTATGATGTGTGTGTTCATGCTTGTGTGTGTGTGTGTGGGTATGTTTGTGTGTACTTTACGCAGTCGTATTTTCTATTAATAAAGTACCATTCATCGTCAACTGTTTAGCCTTTTCCCAACTATGTTGGTAGGTTCGACTTCCAGTCTAACCAGATGCAGCGGATTATCAATATTTTACATGGAGCGACTGCCTATCTGAAAAAGTACGATTAAAATCAATATTTCAGTAACTTTTACACCTTCCATCGAAACAGACCTAAAGTATATCTTCCGAAGGGGCTTCCCTCGTAATGTATGTTACGGTCGGATTTCGAACTCTAAATAGTTCCCGAGTTCATACCCCACTTGTTGAGTTATGGTTTATCTAGTTCACCAAAGGCTTATGTATTAGACATATGAGACCGGGCTTACTGTAAACTAAGGGGCTGTCGTAAGTATCAGTATACTTATGGTAGTGTACTGATACTTATGGAAACCCTTAAGATTGATTTGGCACGTGTCTGGGGTTAGGAGAAACTTCCTGGAAGATGGCTCAATGATCGTGAAATTATGAAGTAATAATAGGAAACTAAACAACGCCCACATTATGCTCAAGAATTAAATGAATAACTAAGCATGATTAAACTCTTGGAATCTCGTCTCTCGGCGCTAAATAAAACCGTGAGCGTTATTAGGCTTCTGGCTAAGATGGCGGATTATATTTTTTTTTCTGTACCTTATTATAATTGACTGCCTCATTGGTCGAGTGGTCGCAAACGCGACTGCTGAGCACGTGATCCTGAGTTCCATTCCTGGGTCGGTCGAAGTCCTATTGCGTTTTTTCATCAAGAATTTCTCATTAACAGCCACGGAGTTTGGACTGCCCGGTTGATGGCAATAGGCTCGCCCCCTATTACATAGGACTTAAAAATAACTGGCGAAATGTTCCTTCTGGGCTAACAGGCGTGATGTTTTGAAATTTATGTTTTTCTGATCATACAATACCAGGGAGATGGCGCTAGACGACCTATATAGCTCTGTCTCTTTCCCACACTGGAATTACTCCTGCTTTAAGTTGTTATAGTAACCTCACTGATTGAGTACCGAGGCTCACACATCACATATACCTTGCTCAATACATTCCTGATGTTCTCTTTGTCTCGTTGCTCGGCCAACTTTTATCCCCACTAATGCCATATTCTCCAATTTGGCTCTTTTAGTAAATAGTATGTGTATTAATAAAACAACTTAATTTACGGCATCTAAAAAACATTAAATGATCAGAAAAATTGAGGATCGGAAACAACCTGTTGACTGAGCTCAGAAGCGAGCGACTAAGAGCGTGCTAAAGAGACAAATTACATGTTTCACTTACAGATTAAGTCCCAACGCTGACTGAAGAAGATTAACAAAGCCATTAATTTTAAATAAAAAGAGGTCTCTGAACGAAATCTTATTCCAATAAGTGAGTAATCCATTTAACTTGTGAATCGTGCAGTACTGTTTTTTTTTCCCAGAAGGAGAGTAATGTTTTGTTTTGTTTACTTTATCTATACAGCGTGTACCAGAAAGGTGTGCTCATGTGTGTGTCTGGTGGTGTGTATGTGTGTGTGTGGTGTGTGTGTGTTGTGGTGGTGTGGTATTTCAGGGTGCAATTCAGACCATCAAACTGAACAACTTACACATTTTCAACATTCTCATTTCAAAAAATCACCAGTCTCATACATTTGGGTCGAGTAGGTATTGAATTTTTGTATTGGACACCGGTATAATCAAAAATATGAACAACCAAAAAAAAAAAAACGACTTGATACAATAAAAATAAACCTTACAGGAAAAAAGCCATAAAAAAAACTGGTCACTTTTTTTAAGGGATATCTTATAGTTGACCAAAACATTAAGTAAGCCATTTTTTTTTCATAAGAGATTAAATTTCTTAAGAAAATTTCCTAGTATAACAACACAAGTAAACACAAGTATGACTTGTGTATAGTGGCATGTTGGCGTATCCAATATCTCAGTATGGGGCTGTCCCACCTGTCCTTCTAATAAAACATTATTGGTTCAGTACAAAAAAATAAAATCACAAACCACGTATTTATTACGACACTTTGAGTGACACATCATTTCATAAAACGCCCCCAGTCCCCCATGCATTTACAGGCAAACTAGTAATTTGAAAAATAAGAGTATCAGTATAAAATTATACTGAAATTACTGAAACGAACAATCTGTAATTTGTTTGTCTATTGACCAAGTAGTAAGAGTGAATTCTGACATAAAGGGTGTAAATAGACCCTTAACACATCCGAAAGGCACTTGTTCGCCCCGTCTTTACGATCATTTTTTTTGTGTTCCAGACCATACCTACTAGAACCTTCTAGTTACGGAGATATTGGGGGTCAAAGTTCCAACTTTTTCACAAGTTATTTTTTAAATACATTTTTTTAATGTAAGATTTTTACTTTACACACCTCCACGACCCCCGTACTATTCAATCCGGATGGACTCAAAGCATTGTGCTGGTGGATACCAGCACAATGCTTTGAGTGCTTTCCATCGAGTCTTACCTTAGAACGTGATTTTTCACCCCAAAAAAAAAAGTCGATTCCCAGCAATAATTTTTGCGTAAAGTTACTTAGTTTGATGTACAGAATGCTTGGTTGACGGCTATGTGAAGGGTCTGTTTACACCCTATATATGACAGTTAAACGATCAAGTAAATACAATTAACAATGGTAAAAAATTTTTTTTTGCTACTACAAGTAGCAAAAAAATTTTTTTTGTTTCTTTCTTTTTACCCGACTACCAAGGAAAGGGTTATGTTTTTACAAGCTTTTATTTAAGAGTATGTGGTTACTCTATTTCGTGTAACTTGTTAAGTATGTGGAATAGGGATTTAACATTTTGGTATATGTTTTTTGACTCTTTAGTCTAGTATCATGTAAAAGTAAAACACGATTCAATGAATTTTTCTCGATACAAAAAAATTGTAAAGTTATTTTTACTTTTTTCGACATCACGGCGTAACACTTAAGAGTTATGAGAATTATCATATCAAATTTACTCAAAGTAGTTTTAAATTTATTTCATTTATTTTGGTAAAAAAGGAGTAAATTCGTTTTGGCACATACCTCGTTTTATTCCGAGCACACGCACACTATAGCCATCTCTTCTTTTGCGTTTCAAAAGTAATTGCATCACTTTCGCTCGCTTAGTAGATCAGTCGATCTATGATTTATTTTCGAGATCAACGTTTCTATGTTTTGTTTAGATCAAATCTTGCAAATGAATTTGAAAACAGTTATCCCCAACCGATTAAGCTGAAATTTTGCATTCATTTGTCACCGTCGATGTGTTGTAGTAATATGTATTTATTGTCTTCGCCATTGGCGTATGAATTTCAATGATTTCATTTACCGTGTTCGATTGACCTTTTGTTGATCGTAGATGCTTCAGAATCACTTGACGGTGCGGTCTGTCCGTCAGTTAGCTATGTAGCTCATTACCATCACCTGCACAGCCTTTTCCCAACTATAATAATAATAATAATAATCTGGCAACACTAACGTCAAATAAACGTCTTCGTAACCAATTTATCAAATTTTCTTAAATTTATACAGTAAAACAATATACCGCAGATTTTAAACCATATCACACTTTTAAAATAGCAGTTTTATCACTAAAATATTAGAATATACTCCAAAATGAGAAATATAACCGCTAAGAATACTTATAAAAAAAATACCCAATTCATCTGACATAATTTGACAGCCATGTCACAAGAAAATTTTGAAAATAAAGCATGAAGACTTAAAATGTTGACCAGAGCAGCAGCCAGACGCGCACGCCTACCACCTCCGGACCCGTCGCTCAGCTCCGCCTCGCCGCCGCCGGAATCCAGCCACATCGTGAGTGCTGTGACACCGGCAGTGGCAGTTGCGTCGAGCTCGAGCGACGAGTATTTCTCTCCGCCGACGTCGCCAACACCTGTACGTCGGCAGGGGAGAGGCCGGCCACCGAGAAGCTTGGGACTTAGGGGCCATCCGGCCCCGAGCCGGGTCCCCGCTGCCGGTGGTTGTGTGCAGCGCATGAGATGGACTCATTCCATTAACGAGAACGTCATGCGCGCATACTACGGGTCTACAGAGGGGGGAACTAACCTCACTGCGTACCGTGTTGGGATGCTGTCTCTGTTCCAGGTACTTGAACCAACCATCAACGTCTCGGCCCAACGACTGTCGGATCAGGTGCGGGTCATCCAACGCAATCACATGTTGGACGACGCCGTAGTTGATAGGCTGCGCTCAGAGGTACTGAGCAACCGTATTGTCTTTACTCCGGCACAAACCGCGGTGCAAGCGTCAGTTATTGACGCAACCCCGCCGCGGTTCAACCCAGCTGTTGTAGAGGAAGATGATAGGGTTGCTGTGGTAAGTAGCCAGTGCAACGACCGTTTGAGGAGCGCTTTGGAAGATGCGCTTCGCGAGTATCGTTCTACTCCTACCGAACTTAGACCCCGATTACCACGGTTACCCATGCATAATAAAAATAGGGCGCTGGTGTGTGCCTTGGACTCGCAACTCAAGAATTTATTCGAGAGCAGCGAGAACCTCGTTGATACACACTCGATCCTGTACTGTGGGGCTGTTGCGGCATGTCGTTTAGCTAATGTCAAGTTTCCAAATTGTGACGTAGCTACTCGACCAAAACCAGCCGTACCAGCCTGGCAGCGCAGGATCGAGCGCCGCATCGACGGGGCCAGGGTACTCATCGGCAAACTACACTGCTTCAGGGAGGGCAATACACGACCACGGGTGATGCGTTTTGTGAGGCGGGCATTCTCGGGGACTGGAATCAGTCCTCAAGAATACATGTCCCGTGTCACAGAGCGCATCGACTTCCTGAAGCAGAAAGTTTATGCATGGGCGAACCGTATTCGGAGGTATAAGCGGCGGGTTGATCGATACTCACAGAATCGCATGTTCCAGAGCGATGAGAGGTGGGTATACAGAGCTTGGGAGCGACCTGACCAGAATATGACAGACGTGTGCCGCCCGGATGATGCTGCTACGAGTTCTTTCTGGCGCAGCATCTGGTCGGTACCCGTCTGTCATACTGAGGCTGACTGGATGCGTGATGTCGAGCAAGTGTGTGAACCTATCCCAGAAATGGAGCCAATTTTGATAACACCTTTAGATGTAGCCAGAGCAGTTCGTCCGTTACCAAATTGGAAATCACCGGGACCGGACGGACTGCACAACTTCTGGCTCAAATGGCTTAGTAGTTCACACACTTGCCTGGCATCCCAATTCCAGTCATCCTTAGAGTCTGGGTCCCTACCGCAGTTTTTAACAACAGGCGTTACCCACCTGCTCCATAAGTCAGGTAGTCCCGCGGAACCCAAAAATTATAGACCGATCACGTGTTTGTCTACGGTCTATAAACTTCTTACATCCATTTTGAGAGCTAAAATTAATACACACATTGACAAAAACTCCATTATGTCTGCCTCTCAAAATGGATGTAGGAATGGGTCCCGCGGCACTAAGGAGCTACTCCTCATCGACATGGCCATTAGCCAACAGGTTCGTCGATCCCGTAAGGATCTGTCTACATGCTGGATAGATTATAAGAAGGCCTACGACTCGGTGCCACATACATGGCTCATGAGGGTGCTGGAGTTGTACAAGATAGATGCAACTCTACGCGCCTTCCTTGAGTCGTGTATGGGGCAATGGAGGACGGTCCTTCGATATCCAGGATGTCGGCAGATCCAGGGGAACGATGAGCCTGTATGGATTAAACGGGGAATATTCCAGGGCGACAGTTTGAGCCCCCTTTGGTTCTGTCTAGCCCTGAATCCTCTGAGCACATTGCTGGAGGATTCAGGTCTAGGCTACCGGTTGAGGAGAGGTGGTCAGGTCATATCTCACCTTCTTTACATGGATGATCTGAAACTCTTTGCCCCCAACAAATTGCGACTGATGGAGCTACTGAAAGTAACTGAAACTTTCAGTAGCGCCATCAGGATGGAATTTGGTGTGGACAAATATGCAGTCATGTATGTAAAGCAAGGGGAGATTATGGAATCCGAGGGAATTCAGCTCTCGGATTCCATACACCTGAGAACCCTTTCCTCAACCGAAAGCTATAAGTATTTGGGTATGTCGGAAGCGTTAGGCATTAACGTAACTGACATGAAGCAATCGTTGAAGGAGCGCTTCTTTGGACGCCTGAACAAGGTATTACATAGCCTTCTTTCAGGCGGAAACAAGGTGCGCGCCTTCAACGGTTGGGTCATGCCGGTTTTAATGTACTCTTTCGGCGTACTCAAATGGACTCAGACCGAACTCGATGCCCTGGATAGGAGAGTTCGTACACTGCTTACCGCAAACCGGATGCATCACCCACGATCATCAGTGATGAGGCTGTACATCCCGCGGAAGTGCGGGGGTCGAGGCTTTTTAAACGCTAAGACTCTCCACAATCGCGAGATATGCAGTCTCAGGGAATATTTCCTTGAAACCGACGTGGGGATGCATCGAGATGTGGTCGCAGTGGACAAGGGCCTCACCCCGCTTTCCTTGGCTAAAGAGAACTGGCGCAAACCCTTAGTGCTTGACACTAACGACCGCATGGAGGTATGGCAGAGTAAAGAGCTTCACGGACGCTTTTTCCGGGCCCTGCATGGGCCCGATGTAGACCTATCAGCGTCCGTAGCCTGGCTACGTTGCGGGGACCTCTTCGGAGAAACCGAAGGTTTTGTCTGTGCAATTATGGATGAAGTTATGATGACGAATAACTACCGGAGATTTATTGTGAAGGACGGTACGGTTGACATATGTCGGGCATGCCACCGTCCAGGCGAATCAATCCGTCACATTATCTCCGGGTGTTCTCGTCTGGCTAACGGAGAGTACTTGCATAGACACAACCTTGTAGCCAGGATTATCCATCAGCAACTTGCTCTAAAATACAACCTTGTGGAGTCGGAAGTGCCGTACTATAAGTATGTGCCCGACCCAGTTCTCGAAAATGGCAGTATCACATTGTACTGGGATCAATCCATCATCACTGACAGGACTATTGTAGCCAATAAGCCTGATATAGTGGTGGTGGATCGATCAGAGCGGCGCACAATGATTGTTGACATAACGGTCCCGCATGATGACAACCTCGTGAAAGCCGAGAAAGATAAGAAAATCAAGTATCTTGAATTGGCTCGCGAGGTTGTCGACATGTGGGATGTGGACTCAGCGATCATTGTGCCGATAGTCGTATCAGCCCATGGCTTAATTGCCAAGAGACTCGACCAATACCTGAGGAGGCTCTCGTTAGGCAGCTGGATCAAGGGCTTGATTCAGAAAGCGGTACTCCTAGACACGGCTCGTATTGTTAGGAGGTTCCTCTCTCTGGAGCCCTGACCGCCGGTAGCTTGGACCCTGTTCCCGATACCGGTGGGCTACTATTTTTTATATTTTTAAATGTTTTTTTTTATTTTTGTTAAGAAATATTTAAAAATGTAATTAGTAAGTAAGAAGATAAATAAAGGAAATAATAAAAATCTTTATTTATACAAAAACCTTCAACATTGATTTAAGACTAGGTCACATAAATTTCAGTGAAATAAAGGTAATACAGATAGAGTAACCCTGACTCCCAAACTAGGAGATCCTGTGACTTAGGAGTCAGTGTTCTGCTGTCACTATGATACAAAAACCTTTTACTAAAAAGTGTGTTAACAAAATCTTGGCAAAAAAGAAACAAATTTGAAAGTACAACTAAATTATTTTAACAGAGATTAAACTAGGAGTGAAGGAATTTATTAATTGTAGTTGTATTATGAATGTGCATGTGTAGGTAATTGTGTGTGTAGATGTGTATGTGAGAGTGAAAGTGTGTAATTGGGGGGTAAGTGTGAGTGTGTGTGATTGAGATTGTACATATTTGCGTGTGTAAGTGTTTTGTTGTTAGTATATTTATGTATCTTGCTGAAAGGGGTTGGGATTTTTATATTTAATGGGTAGAAGAAGTATTGCACGGCTATTACCGGAGGTGAAGTAATTCTTCTGTCCGGACGTAGTCCTGATCCTGAAGCCAACCTTGAACTTTAACCTTGACTTCATGGTGACTTAGACCAGTTAATTGAGTACTTTTAGCGATGTTTCTGTAAATGAAAGAGCTGACAACATAGAACTGGCTCCTAGCGAATGCGGTCTTGTGGCTTATTGTAGGGAGAGTCATTTTTGCTCTGCGCTTAGTGTTATCTGGTGGGGGAATTAGTCTATGCTTCCTAAGTGTGGCTCGGAGGACAAAGAGCTGTCTCACCGAAAGTAGCTTACAGTCCGCATATAGTTTTATAGTGGGAAATCTGTATGGTTTACCAAGCATTACCTTGAGCACAGCTCTCTGGGCCCTTTCCACTTCAATAAACTTGGTTTTAGCAGCCCCTCCCCAAACCGGGATGCAGTAAGTGATAACGGACTGACAAAGTGCTAGGTAAACCATTTTCAGAATATGTTTGTCTGCACAATTTCTTAGAGATTTGAAAATATAAATAAGTCTTCTGACTTTTGACGTAATATTGTCTATTTGGTTGTACTATTTCAGTCCGTCATCAATCACTACACCCAGGTACTTCGTTTGGCTGACCCGAGTAAGCGTTGCGCATGAGCAGTGGGTGTGTTCGAGACATGTATGTGCTGTAATTTCAAAATCTGGAGGTGCTTTGTTTTTATAATTAATAAAAAATGGAATGAAGTTAGTTTTAGCCACGTTAAGTGTGAGAAGGTTTTGACGCAGCCACCCCCCAACAGTCCTCAAGGACCATTCCGCAGCACATTTGACATCGCTCCACGTATCACCATAAACAACAATCGCAGTGTCATCAGCGTAAGTAAAGATCTGCGATTTATGCAGGGACAGCGCGCATAAGTCATTTATGTAGATTTGGAAAAGTGTTGGTCCCAGCACGCTGCCCTGCGGGACGCCGTATGTCACAGTTTCTTCGTCACTTTGACATGAGTCGATTTTAACAGTCATCTTTCTGTTTTGTAGGTAATCCCTGAAGAGGTCGAGAGGTTTACCCCGAATACCTATGCACTCCAGCTTGTAGAGAAGGGTGGGAACAGAGACTGTGTCAAAGGCCTTCTTCAAATCTAGGAAAATACTATTACATTTTTGGTGTTCATCTAGTTTTTGTGCTACAAATTGGGTTAGATCGATAACTGCATCCTCGGTAGAGACTCCTTTTTTGAACCCGTATTGGTTGGATGCTATAATGTTGTACTTGTTCAGGTAGTTTACAAGGCGACTGCTTATCAACTTCTCCATTACTTTGGAGAGAGCCGAGAGTACCGAAATTGGTCTATAATTGTTGACACAGTCTCTGGTCCCACTCTTGTGAATCGGGTGGACTAGTGCCCTCTTGAATGGTTGTGGGAATACTCCTTTTGCTATGGAGATGTTAATAATGTGGGTTATTAGAGGCACGAGAGTTTTTCGGCAAACCCTGAGAAGGTTAGTCGGAATACCATCCCAACCTGTAGCACTATCGTGCCTCAGGCTCATGATGGTGGACTCCACCTCAGATTCGGCCACCTCAAGAAATACAAATGAATTTACGGAGGTGTTAGGTACAGCGGGAAGCTGTGAAGTTGCAGGAATTTTTGTGGCTAGGTCAGCGCCAACCGTCGCAAAGAAGTTACACACACTGTTAATTGCTGCCTTTGGATCAGGTTTGGTGTTCAGCAGTTCTGTAGGTGATTTTATTCCAGAGTGATTTGGGATTATGTTTTGCTTTTTCTAGTTCGTATTTGTCATGTAATGTTTTAAGTTTTCTAAGGAGGCTGTTACAATGGTTTCGATACCGTTTATATGTGAGTTGCAGAATTGGATTATCAGGTGACTTTCTTGCTTTATTATGTAATCTGTCGCGGTGGCGAATACATCTTAATAAACCGGGGGTAATCCAAGGTTTTAGGTTTCTGTTTTTCTTAGGTACATGAATTACTTTTGTGTTTACATTAAGGATATCTTTAATGGTGGTTATTAGTGCGGTGGAGGCTAAGTTAGGGTCGTCTGTACATAAAATTTGGGAAAAATCCTGTCGTTCCATATCTATTTTGACACTGGGGTAGTCTATCCTAGGAATCCTATATGCAGGTACTGTTGACTTTATTGAGTTTGTGTCATCAATTTTTACAAGCAACGGAAGGTGGTCGGTGATGTGAGAATCTAGGATAAGTACAGTAGTAGTTTTTTTACTTTTTAGGATAACGTGGTCAATACAGGAGTCTATTCTAGTTGGAATAGAATGGGCAGGTAGTAGGCCATGAGTAGCATTGAGGGTTAAATAGTTGGCTGAGCGTTCAGTTATATTTGATGGCATGATGTCTATATTGGTGTCACCAATAAGAAAAATATTTTTGGTTTTGTCGAAGGTGGTTAACACGTTATCCAGGCTATGTAAGAACTGCTCAAACTCCAATTTTGTTTTGTATGAGGGAGATCGATAGACAGCAACTATTGCTAGTTCGTTGTTGATTTGGCAGGTGAGACAGTTACCATTTATGAAATCTGGTTCATTAATCTTGTATTGAATTTTACTTTTAATATACTATATAACTACGCCGTCATTCTGGTTTTTAGTTTGTTTTGTGTAGTAAGTGTTGTAGCCATCCAACACAGGCAAATCTCTTATTTTGCTCAGCCAGCATTCAGTTAGTATAAGGACATCACAATCAGCTTTAATTAGAGACAGTAAAGTCAACAGTTCCGCAAAATTTCTCTTAATGCTACGTATATTGATATGGAGAATGGTAGTAGAATCAACCAAGCCATTAAGATATTTGTTGCACTCATTCGGAGAACATATATAAGCCTTCGCTACTTCGATATTGTCTAAGTCAGTGATAATATTTTCAACTAGATTAGCCATTCGTAGAATAAATAATAAACAGTAGTGAAATACGATAAAACTAAGATATGTGTATCCCGACGAATAGGTGAGCTTTTATAGTAATACGGTTTAAAAGGAATAATGCATGTAAGTGTGATGGAGTGTGTGAGTGTTGTGATGGTGGTATAATATAAAAATGTGTGTGTATGGGGTAGAACATAATATGTTTGTGTGTGTATTGTGTGTATAGTGTTAGAAAAATTCCTACGTGATACAAAAAAGAACGTTATATCAATCAGTACAAAAATAAAAATGGAAAAAAGAGTTTTACAAAGTATTGGTTCATAACAACATGTGAAAACTAGTGTTACCCACTCGAGCAGTAGTCATATCTTATTCTGGAGCTCCTGCAGGGTAGTTTCCGATGTAATAAGAATTTGCTTATGTCCTAGTTGCTTGCGCAGGAAGATGTTGCCATTGTTACACCAACAAAATTTATACTCATGCTGCTTGGCGAATTGTCTTGCCAGATAAAATAGTTTCTTTGCAGAATGACACAGATGTTCGTCCAAATATACGGGTTGTTTTTGTCCAGGGAGTCCTATTAGATGTGTATTCAGTTTATTGTCTTTACTTGGCTGTGTATTATTGAATCCTCTTATACGGGTGATCAATTCTGACTTGACTTGGACACTCGTAAACTCCGCAATGATCGCTTTGTTGGCCGAGTTACCTGGGGCACGGTATATGTCTCGGATATTTGTTGATGATATTGGGAGATCAACGGTGTTTCCGATATTTGACATAATTTTTTCGAGATCTTTAGTCGACTCATTGGGCTGTACAGGTATATTTCGAACTTCGACTGTTGAAGATCGCGACTTATATTGAAGGTCTCTTATTGTTTTTTCCAGGGACTCTGTGTATTTTTTATATTCTCTACACTCATTCTGCAGTGTTTTCATTTGCCCGTTTATATCATCGTAAAATTGACCGATGGAGATGACTGATTTTTCTATTTCCGCATTGGCTTTCTGAAATTGGATATTCTGCAGTTTCAATTCTGTAAAATCGGAAACCAGTTTTGTGACGAGGGCTGCTTGTTCTGCCATTACTTTCGCTGTAGAACTATGTTGAGGACAGCTTTCAATTTCATCGTATGCAGCTGAATATCGGTAGGTACATCACTGCCTATCTGACCTCCACAACCCAGTTATCGGATAATACGACACCCCTTGTTAATACTGGTTGTCAGAGTTTTAGGCTTCAGACTACCCGTAATGACTGTATTAAGCTATGTTTCAATTTCAACCTAAAACGACGGCGGCTAGTGAAAATATAAGTCTGTATTTTTAGTACTCGAGCCATGAAGAGCTTTGCACTCAAAGTTTGAATAACAAGGTGGTACAGCATCTCATAGGTCATTGAACTTTGACTCTTAGAATCTTCTAATTAAGTACTTACAGGTCAAAATGTTTCAGAATTTGTTAAAAATGATCAAAGTTTAGGCTAGGGTCTTAGAGTTTTTGGTCAAAAGATGTGAAAATGATTACTGGGTTTAAAGGTTGGATTAAGAGGTTTTTAGAACACATTATATTGTGGATAGAAATGATTTATTATTCTATAAAACTTCACTGATAGGTAATAGGTACATCTACATAAAGGCCATGTAATAGTTGTTTTTTAAAATGGAAAAACGCAACGTGAATCAGAGTCAAGTTGGAATTTAACTTAACGAAAAATTACTATTTTGTCGATGGGATAAAAAGGCGAAAATTATATAGTTCATTATGGATCTTTTACAGCTAGAATTACAAGGTTCGCAAACATTTCTGAAACTATTTTGGGAAACTTTATTGAAAATGCAAGATGGCGGCTGATTTTGGCCACACGCCGTAAGACTCGTGGAGCTCTGGACTTCTAATGCCAACCATTAACGTAGATACCAAAACAGCTCTAAAAGAGTTAACATGTGATAAAGCTGGTAGAATATAGGTAAAAGTACTTACCTCTAGACCACTTTAAAGAGTTCTAAGTTAAAGTAAGCTATTGCGTCCCCTAGCAGGTGACTTGACTTGGTCGTACAGTTGTAAACTATTTGCACGTTAATACTGCTCGTCCAGGGACCGTATTACCGGGTATTTTATTGTGAAATACTTTCGAAGCTTCTTAAAATGCTAAGAGGAAGTAGAGTGTTTTTTGCTTTTAAAGGTAATTGAAAATGGTCCATAATACAAGTTTTGGTTTGTTTTTGGAAAGCTCGTAAAAGAAAATAACATAATATCACGCCTGTAATCCCCGAAGGGTTAGGCAGATGTGTACCTAATAGTACACTCACATTACGCCGGTTATGTTTAAGTCCCATATAATAGTCTATTGCCGTCAACCGGGCTCAAATTCAGACAGCAGAAATTCTTAATGGGTAATCCCAATAACAATTTGTTCGATCCGGAAATCTAACTCAGGGGGGTTACTATGACGTCTTAAAGCAAGAGTAATTCCAGTGTGGGAAAGAGACAGAGCTATACAGGTCGTCTAGAGCCATCTCTTTCCCACACTGAAATTACTCCTGCTTTAAGATGTCATGGTGTAGTCCCCCAGGACCTCTTGCTCACCAGTCGCGGTTGCGCCCTCTAGACCAACGAGGCAGTTCCTAAAATATTGTCTATTTTATATTGAATTAAGTTGTCTGATATTTTCTAACGTCTGCCCATGAGCTTCACGATCGTATGTTGTACTGTGGTGATAAACATTGCGAGGCTGGCAAGTTTTGTGGTAGTGCTGATAGCTCAGGATGCGACAAATCTGCTATATCTAAGTAACCTCACTTGAGAAGGCTCTTTGGGGCTATAAAGAACAGGGTTTAAAGTTCTTCATCCTCCATAGAAAAGGGAAGATCCTCCGACCAGATGGGAGTTATGTCTGGTGGGCTACTGCCCAACAGTTGTTGTCGGGTTCTTCTATATAGTCTTAAGACGCGGATAACTTTACTTGCGCGATGTAGGATTTTAGGCGTATTTCGATGTTTAGTTCATCGTCTGTGTCATAGATGGCGCTGTAGTACTTTTTGTTCTATGTTGCTGTTGTTTTATGCTGTAGTACTCTTTGTAGAGTCGCTACAGCTCTTTATAAGATCGAGCAAATATGCCATGATCTAGTGCGGTCACTGGTAAAATTTATATAGAATTATAATTTATATAATCACATTTTTTTTTGTTTTTTGAGAACGCTCTACATTAGAAATTTATTATTATTATATTTTTACAAACATTTAAACTCACATACACAAACAGCCAGACCCGGAACAATTAACTGTAGTCCAGAAACATATTCATTCCGTGCGGGATTCCAACCCGTGGCATGCAGCGCAACAGTCAATAGCTCAGCCACTACACCAACCGTGCCGTCATTTATATAAATACCTACTTAGATTTATTTCATTAAGAGTTAGGTCTCAAACAGCATTAGTTAGGATAGTAAGATACAATGATCTGTTCCTAATCCAAAGGTTATGTAAGTAAAGCCATATTACTCACTGTTGGTCGCAGTAGCGTAGGGTCAATTTTTGTAAGAGGTAAGCCGGAGTACATATATTTAATGCGATTATATTATTTTTCTATAGAATACTGACTGTGTCATTTTTCAAAGGGAATCCGGTAGGAATCGAGTTGTATGGAACCTTCGTCACTAGTTTGTCAATACAATGGTCACATCTGCCCAATATTCTTTGCCTCACTGATTTAAAGCAATAGTAGTTGTAAGTACGAAACCCACAAAGTGCCAGTGCCCTTCACACCTTTGTTTTTGTAGGTTGTTTGCATTACCATAATCCTTCCACCTTTCGACCGTTTTTACGTATATTGTGTTGTTCGATACCTACCTTGTTTTATTTCGTAGATCGCTAGCTCGCGCGGAGACGCGTCATTGGACACCTTGCTCGCGCTTCTAGCTCTAAGAAAAAAAAAATCTTTTTGAACTCGAAAGATTTTCAAATAAAGTGTTACTGACTCTACACACTATGATCGTTTTATTTCTGACATTTTTCACAGTCAGACAGTTTCGGGTAGCTTGATGTGCTGGTGTCCGTACCTTTAACTATAACCCAATACCTTTCTTTTTTTCGAAATCTTTTTAAATTCGGAATATCATGCAAACGCCAGTACCTTTTTATGGAGATCCTTTGCCGAATCAATACTCATAATGTTTCCTTATGATTAGTCACGATCGACAATTTTGTTTATTTTATTTTATACTACCTATTCGGGAAACTTAAAGCTAATAAGATAACTATACAATACGAATTTGAAGGCCATTTACAAGTTTCCACAGATAAAAACTTGAAACACTCGAAACAAAAAATACAACAAAACAGAAAGGTAGGTACAAAATACTATAACATAAATTAGAAAATAAAATAAAGCGATCGATTAATATAAAAAAAAGGAAAAAAAAATCAGTCGCAAATAATTACTTTTCCGTAAAAAAAACTTTTACCAACAAATGCTTAAGCCGAGAAACACTGGTATTTAAGGTAAAATGTCCAAATCATGTTCAATAGTAAGTTTATTAAAACTCCTGCACTCACAGATCAGAATTCTGATCTGATGAATGAAGAATTCTGCCTGTATGCGGACTTGGAATGAGTTACAGACTTTGAATGTTTATTAGTATATTATCATTGTTCAGAACTCTTTGAGTTAAGTATGGTAGCACTTAGCGTAAAAACATCGTAATGTTTATGATGATTGATTACTTTGATTGGTCGTTAACGTAATTAATGAGTACCTACCGTTAGTATTGTGTTACTGGTTAAGTATTTTTATTTCTTCTTTACGTGATTGAAGTATTTGCTTGGGTTCAATCATTGTTTGTTTTGTTAATTGTTCTCCTTTTGGACTTCGCCGCAGTCGACGTAGGTACTTAATAGTTAGTAAAATTACTGTTTCACTCAAGGATTGGCTTTATTAGTCGTAGATGTTATTGAATTTGATGACAATCTTTTCTTCGTTCCTGTAGTAGCTCTCAACCAGACCATGGCTCACCTGGAGTACTCAAAGCGGCCCTACACCTGCACATAAGAATACTTAAAAAATGCTATAACAGCGAATAACAAGGCGACCTACTGTACCCAAGACATTTGATAAGTCGTACCACGGATAGGAAAGAACATGTACCGACACTACAAAAAGTACTACAGCGCCATCTATGAGAAATGAAGAACTAAAATCAAAATTCTCTATTCTAGCGCCATCTATGAGAAATGAAGAACTAAAATCAAAATTCTCTATTCTAAATCGCGCTATTGAAGTTATCCGCGACTCAAAACGATATAGAAAAACCCGACTACAATTGTCGTGCAGTAGCCCACCAGAGAACACCCGGTCTGGGGATCCTCCCTTTTCTATGGGGGATGAAGAACTTTACACCCTGTTGTCCATACCCCTATAAACATCTATAATTTCGACAGCCTATATTATCTACTAAAGTCTATCAATATACCAATCATCTTTTGTTCACCTTAGTCATTACATCATAGACAATACTTAGTCATAGTCTATGCTCACCGATATCTGTAGCTATGGCAGCTAGAGACGTCTATTGTCCGTAATGGCTACTTCTATTGAATAAGGCCATTAGTCCTGCGGGATATTTGCCATAATTACCTTCACTTAGCGAGGTTTTGATCTGTTACACATTGATACTAAGAGTAAAGTTTGCATTAATAGGACTGTTTTTTTTATATTCTGTATGGGCTTACTCTTGACCTCAATCTAGTCCTGAGGAGAGAGATGAGGTCGACGATGGAACGAGCTAACCCAAAAGAAGCCTATTAACTCGCGATTGTGAACTGTGTTTTACAAGGTTTTATTGTTTTTATTTTTTATTTAACTTGCAATGTTAGGTATCTCCAATGTCATCCAAACTACATTGTATGCAAAGTTGCAGTTCAATCGGTGAACTGAAACTTTGCATACACGTTTATTTTGGATGTCAATGCAAGGTTAGCTAAGTGACGCCATTTTAAATTCAATATGGCGTACTCCCAAAGATGGCGGACTAGTTATTTTATATGGACCCCCATGAAAATGATGGGAATCAATTAAAAGGGTTTGCTGAGAAGAATACGAAGAATAAAGGACGTCACAACGTTTTTTTTTTAACCTTGTTTATTTAACAGGGGCGGGTTACTAGTTTACCATACAGGATGATCGGATAAACGTGGACAATACAAGACAAGTATTTCAGATACTTGTAAATATGAGCAACACAAAAATTATTTTAAAAATCTGCTGTTGCTTACATTTGTTCGCGTTAGGTACGCGACCAATAACGTATGAAGAAGCAGATTTTTTTTCGCGATTTCATTGTCGGTCCCATAGTAAAAGTTGTTTCTTTTTGCCCTTAAAGCATTGCCAAAGTTCAACAAATCGCCCAGTATACTATGGTACCTACTTACTACTTTATTATTTTCAAAAGGTAACAAGGCTTCCATTTCATATTATTATTCATGACAACCTTTATTCCTGTCAATAATCAGTTTCTCCGAAAAAAAACACGCTCAGTATTTATTTTTATTCGTTGTATTGTTTTGTACAAATATAAGGTAGCATATGTAACTCGAAATGGGAATATTGTGCTTCAATTGGCTATCAATCAAATTGTATCGGCAATACGAAACAATACGCTTCGATTGATAAAGGAATTTTGTAAACAAATAAGGTTACATGTTTATGTTTTCCTCGCTTTTCATTTCCGAAGGGTGAAATCAAGGTGGATAACATAACACCACGGTTGAATTCGCCTGAGGGAGGCTAACAGAAGAATCCATCTGTGCTGGCAGCATTTGTGAAACTTCGTCGTGTCTTTTCGTCGTATATTCCACAGAGTCTAAAGACTAAGGTCATTGCGTCCTGCCTGTTTTGACTTACGGGGCCGAAACGTGGACACTCATGGTGCGGTTGGTTCATAAATTCAAAGTCGCTCAGCGAGCTGTGGAACGGGCTATGCTTGGAGTAACTCTAAGAGTTGCCTTTAAGTGGGATGCGATTGAAGACGCCTATGTCCAGCAGTGGACTGTTGTAGGCTGATGATGATGATGACTTAGTTTGATGTACAGAATGCTTGGTTGACGGCTTCGTGAAGGGTCCGTTTTCACCTCGTAATTTGATGATATATCTGTTGTCGTATCTGTCTCAAACGCGTAGTTAAAATAGTAAAAATAATACCTTTTAGAATTGTTTCAAAGTTTAACGTTTTATTTTAATTAAAGAACGATCAAATAAATAAAAGCTGTCAAGGCATTTAATTTCTGTTATCAACATTTCAAACATAATTGCGCAGAATGAAACTCCCGGAGGTCATAATTACAGAAATTTTAATTATTCGGTATGATGTACGATTTATTATATTTATCGCTACCACATTTGTGAAGGGTCATTATCATCTGAAAACCTGTTTATTATATTGTGTTAAATTCAGGTCAATCTAAATAATAGTGCTTACAAAATAAATTGGCGAACGAAAGGTAACTCGAGCGCATACATTGCGTACCTACAAATGTACATCCAATTAAATTGATGTGAGTTCAGTATTGCGAACCTATTGTATGAGAACAAAATATGCAACGAACACTGCATCCAAAATGATGTCGAGCTCAGCCATATTTACATGAATAACAAGTTTTGTTTTAAAATGATTCACAAGTCTGAAGAAGATTAATTTTAAAGAAAACCGTAGTGTGGTGTAAGTGACGTAAGTTTATCAAAAGGTTCCAAATGTTTAGGACTAGGAAGCAGAATATGGCGCCTAGACAAGCTGACATTTTAACAGCGATAATGACAACTGAAAAGTCAATGAAATAATTAATATATTATTGAATTGAGCAGTTTCGTGATGTTGATAAAACTATATTTTTAACTGAATGGAATTAAAATAAAGATCAAAACTAGAATATCAAGGAAAAACGAAAATCTGAGAAGTGTCCATAGTTTTTTGTATTAAGTTTAATAATTGAAATAACTAGAAACCAAAAAGTGAAAAAAAAAAAACATTAAAATATCTCTAGAAATGAAAAAGATATGAGACTAAAGTTGCGCTTGCAATGAGGTAATGTGACGGCACATCACAGCATTACGTTATTTGTTCTTGACGTGTGGCTAACGAAACAAACCCAGGATCAAGTAGATAAGTAGGAACTTAATTGGAAAGTTAAACTCCTTTTACTTCAGCACTAACATAAGACGGATTAAAAGAAAAAATGTCCGATACTGTGCATTTGTGTGTGCATTTTTTTTATTTTATTTAAATTTAGTTCGACTTTAATAATCTATTTTTCAGTCATTCATGAATAGGTGAATTTAAAAAACAAAAAACAGTTTTCTTGTTTTGATCGATATTTTAATTGCATTTAGTTGGGTCGTGGGGTTTTTGGGACCGGGACCGCGCTCCGAGATTCCAACTATAAATGCAATAATTATTAGTAGTATCAAAATTATAAAACGTTTTCATTGAGATAAGAGGAAGGTGGAAGTCAGGGATAAGACTGACAACAATTCCTCAAAGTAATTCCCATTGTTATTGGGATAGAGTGAGCATAGAGATGCAACGGCTTCCAGCAAAGTCAATAGATCAAGTGAATTGAAACGCGATGTCGCAGATGATTTGAGACGGTCCACGTTGAATGTGATCAAATGGAAAGGTACTGGCTATAACATCACGCCTGTTTGTCTCATAAGGAAAGGTAGAGGTGTAAAGCGGGTGAGCTTATTACCACCACTAGGCTTCGGGCTGCTACTGATTGAATAAAAAAAATCGGAGCCGGGAACACTAGCTTTTTTTTTCACGTTTGCGACTGCTACACCAACAAAGTGGGAATACTTTTTACACAGCAGCATTTATTTATAAAAGTTAAAGTACCCTTAACGAAGCTGAAAGGCACTTGTTCTCCCTGTCATTGCGGTATTTTTCTTGTTCTAGACCAGAAGGCTCCCAGCCTTCTGGTTACGGAGATATCGGGGGTCGAAGCTCCAACTTTTTCTCAAGTCTTTTATTAAAAACAAGTTTTTAATATTATAACTATTCAATGCACCTATTCGCACAATGTTTTGAGTGCGTTGCATTGTCCTACCGTAGAACGTGATTTTTCACCACAAAAAAAAACAATAATTTTTGCGTAGAGTTACTTAGTTCGACGGCTTCATGAAGGGTCCGTTTACATCCTGTATAGGTACCTTGAGGTATATCGGTAAGGTAACAATGTATATAAAGTGGAGCAGGATGATTGACAATCCTTCAAACCACGTAAAGAGTGTCATGTTCTTTACCCGTATACAAAAAATCAATCAAATCCAATGAATACTTTAGCCACAGGAAATCATTTTTCACTTTCTTATTTTACAACATGATGTAGATCTGAAAATTGTAAGGTCAAGAACCTGTGCAAAACGTACGATTCTATTCTCTCCGTCTCAATATGCTTGAAAGACAGAGAAAGATGTCATACGATTCCACTCTAATGCGCCCCGCCCAGTCACACAAAATACTACAAATTAGAAAGAAAAAGAAATATTACTTACGCAAATTATGCATTAGTGGTGCATAGACCATTGCGTATGCGTGTGAGCGGAATTTTTTGGCAAAAAGTTTCGGACTCTGTAAGTACGCAGTCTGTGCATAGCGGCGCACTTTGAGGTGAGCACACGCCTAATTTTTTAATCATGAGTCGAGCCGCGCGCGCATTTCCGTGATTTTTTTTTTAAGTTTTAAGATTAAAGACGATTTATGATAGTTGGATTAGTGCATAGGTTAGTGTGACTTATTGTTAAGTGTTAGTGTAATATTAGTTAGTTAATTAAGCATTTAATAGGTATAGTTTCGTGATTTAGGTTAGGTTTGAAGTTTTGTAGTTTAATTATGCCTCAAATAAGGTACCCAGCTGCCGAGTACACCTACATAGTACTTACGTAAGGAGAATGTAACCAAAATCCAGCTTTACCATTGCATACATATCGGGAGAGATATGGTGACACACAAACGTTTGATGGTGTAAATTCTGATTGTGATGTGATATTATGTGATTAATTATTCAATCAGTGATATTTTAATTAACAACGTGCAACTTAGTGAGTTTATCCCGCTAATTTGTTGTTCTCCAACTAAAATACCTACCTTCGACTACCTACCGCCATCGCTGCGCCCCGCACCGCGCCGCGCCCGCACCGCGCTGCGCAACGGTCAGTGACTTTTCGTAGATAAAGCGTGTTTGCTTTTTATGCAGTTGACTCTTATTTTGTTTGAAAATTAAAATTTTTAAATTTTCCATAATCTACTAATTTTCGTGTTTTAAAATGTTTAGATGGACTAGTACTGTGCTCGTTTTAATTTATTGTCGTAGTTCCAGATACACTTTGTATAAACTTGATTTCCATTGATATCAGGATTTGTTACCCTTTGTAGTTCTAAGAAAACTTCCTGTCTTTTAATGTCCCTAACGCAAAATTCGAGGCCGACACAATAACAAAGTGAAATAGGTAAGTATATTGATCTGAAAACGACCTCTTCGGAGTTTATGAAACCGTTTTGTAGCGTTGTCAATGATGAGAACATTTCTCTTTGTAACAGTGATTTCCAATCGGTGAGCACTGAGCAGCCTTCAATTGTTTTGTTTCGGTAAATATGACATTTGGTACTGATGGATAACTCCATTTTGTGTTAATGTCGGCCGGTTATTTCAAAATGTATTTGTGATATTTAAGAATGGTTTTGGCAGGTAGCTGATGCACCGACGTTTTATTTGGATATAAACATAGGTACTTACATTTATGTTAATTTGTTCTTACGTAACCGAATTATCGTCGGATTTATTCATTGTTTTCTGAAAATATACTGATCCAGTATTTAGGCACTCATACATGTTAATGTAATCATCATTTTCTTCACTTAAACTGTGGCACACTTTTTCGCCTTGAGTTTTTTGCCCCACTGCTGGGTATAAGCCTCCCCCATAGCTTTCCAGTCAGCTCTCTTGCGATTTTCTCTGGCCAATCTCTCACCAACGCCTCTAAGTCGTCACGCCAACGATGTCTTGCACTCTTCGCTGCAGCTCGCTTTGATCTCTTTAGGGATGACTATAATAGCTCACTAAGATAACTCTTCAGGAATAAATACATAATAGTATACTGAAAAAAAAAGATAACATACGTCGTTTTATAAAGTTATTTCTATCTCAAAGTTATATAATGACCCTTTTGAAAGTTGCTAACTTTCACGAAACGGCAGATCACACGCTGTAATGTAAGTGCGATTCGCAGGAAAAATGAATGGTTCTCTAGGGAGTTGAGTATGAAACTTGAGCACATTTGCTGGGTTAAAAAAAAAATGTCACTCTATAGATTCTCGTAAAAAGATTGCAGATAGAGTTAGGTTAATAGTATAGGTTTCGCCGATGCGAAATTCAAGTTAGTTGTATTTAGGTATCAAATCAAATCAAATCAAATAATTTATTCGCATAATATGGGTCTAAATAGATGGCAAATAAATGTTACATTACACAATATAACATTAAGGATCCTCATATAAACCATTTCTGGTATACGAAACATAAAATAAAAGCTTATAATATAATAACAATAAAACGGAATGGGTGACATAACTATACATATAGGTACTCTTTTTCATTTTCGTTGAATAAAAACTTAACTAGGTATTATTGCACTAGAATAGGAACATAGTAAGGTTTTACAATAATTTTCTATTCTTATAACTAAGGTATTCCTGGGTCATGTAAAAACATTTATTGACTAACCAGGCGTACATTTTTTTTCGGAATATAGTAATGGGTAAGTCTTTCAGCTCACTAGGTAATTTGTTAAATAACTTAATTGACATGGGGTAACAGGATGTATACAAATAATATTAGCCCGCGGCTTCGCCCAAGTGAAATTCGAAAAGTATAAAGTAGCCTTGGGTTCAAAATTTCAATCCAATCCGTTCGGACGTAAAAGCGTCAAAAGGTAAAAGACTGATGTCTAAACAGAAAATCTATATGTCTATACAGATTTACTTTCGTATTTATAATATTAAAGTGAATGAAATTAGTAGTAACTAGGATTTCTGACGAAAGGAAGTAAGTGTATTTGAGTATTAGTTTTGTGGTGCCTGACATATTGCTCAGATCTGGACCATACCTGTTCATCCAGCTCCGGCTGCTAGCGAGCCATCACCTAGTCCACCGTAGATTCCATGTTCGACGGTTGTCATGTATGTTGCAGTCAGTAGTCGTTACGAATTAGATCATTTTCTAAAATGCCTAATTCAGAATATTCCAGGGTTCTTCCGTACCGGACCACTAATAATTAGCTGCCGCTGTAGGGGCTGTGGCTGGACAACCCTGCGTGCTACGCATTGCCCTCGGATTAGAAGACCGACCTATCTACCTGGTTGTTACCAGTCACCTACGTTCTAAGAACTACAAGATAGTAGTTTTCTTTAGGCGGTCTATAATTAAACACGCGCTCGATGTCGAGAACTCACGCCAGTCAATCACAGGGGTGATTCTAAAATTCAATTTTTTTTTCAGTAAGTATTCTTTTGTAAATACTCTCTCTTTCGAGTTTCAATTACCCTAGTCCTACCCTAGAGTCCTAACCGCAACAGTGGCGATATCTAGATGTAGACCTAAGAGATCTATGAAATCTCTTCTCACGTCTTACAAATTGATTTAGGCTGACACGTACCAAATACCCTATACTAGAAAACAAAGCGTATTTAATGATACCTCGTTTATTGTCTAAATCGATTGAAGGGTAAACCCGTGAGGAGGTTTTCAAAGTAACATAAAACATTCAAGTACCTACAAACGCGAGAAAAACATTACCCTCCCTCAGGGCTAACCACATTTAAGGAAACCTCAACGCGATACAAAAAAGAAAAATGGTTTACCTCACGTGACGTTAAAAAGAAAATAAATCATAAAAACTTTGACTCGGAAGATGTCACTACAAAACATTAAATTATTTAGGGGAGAAAATATAAAGTTATATATTAACTAACTAACTTAAAAATAAACTTAAAAAAAGGCGTCAAAAAAAAAGATTTAAGATTTTTTTTTTGCTTCTACAAATAATGGTAGTTATATAAGTTATACTAGCGACCCGCCCCGGCTTCGCACAGGTGCAATATATATATATAAACCTTCCTCTTGAATCACTCTATCTATTAAAAAAAACCGCATCAAAATCCGTTGCGTAGTTTCAAAGATTTAAGCATACAAAGGGACATAGGGACAGAGAAAGCGACTTTGTTTTATACTATGTAGTGATTAGTAAACAATTTGGACTTACGACAATGTATTTGAGTTTTGAAAAGCAATTATAATAATATGAGTGCCATGAACGAAGCTTGGGGTCTACCGATAACATTTTTATAAAAGGTTCCGTAATCGCCTATGTGATGGGATTTAAACCATTTAAGAATTTCTTTGAAAACTTTTCGAGCATGGCACATGTAGTGCATAGGTAACCAGTAACGCTATTTTTTTTTAACATAACATCACGCCTGTAATCCCCGAAGGGTTAGGCAGAGGTATAACTAATAGTACACCCTCATTTCACCAGTTATGTTTAAGACCCATCTAGTAGAGGACGAGCCTATTGCCATCTACCGGGCACAAATCCGGAAGCTGAGTAATTCCTGATGTAAAAACCCAATAACACTTTGCCCGACCAGGGAATAGAACCCAGGACCTCATGCTCAGCAGTCGCGCCTGCGACCACTAGACCAACGAGGCAGTCTATTTTTTTAATAATCGAATAAAAATATCAACTTCTCCATACATTTTTAGTCACGTAACTCGAAAAAATGTAGGCAGAAGCTGATATTTTTTTCACGATTTCATAGTCGATGTCATAGTAAAAGTTGTTCATTTTCATGAGTACTACAGGCCCTTAAAGTATTGCAAGCGTTTAAAGAAACACCCTGTATATTACTTCTTTTAAGATCAACGCTATCGTTATGTGAAAAAGGGATGGTCTGTTTAGTTTCCAACAGAAGAGCACAGTAAGCAGGTGACATTCAGCTGGAAATAATTATTTTTTATTTTGATTCATCGTTGTTAATTAGCATTGCCAGGTTTTATATTACAATTTACAGTTATTACCATAATTTGTAATAAAAACCGCAGCAATTTATATGAAACATTAATAGTAGTACTGTACTGTAGTACCTGTAGCATAAAAACACAAAAAAGTGAAAAATAACTTTACTTTCAGAAGTCGGTGACTTTTGTTTGTTTGATTTAGTTTTTTTTGTCACCGACTTTGTGTTTGAAGTCGGTTTTATTTTTTGCAAAAAAAGTATTTTTTTATTTTTCCATTTTTAGTTGAAATAACCTATACAAATATTTGCGCACTACTCCAGTGAGACAGCGAGGTATCGGAGTAAACGAAAATATCATAGATGTATACAATTTTTAAATATTTGTTGATTTTTCAAAAACCGCTCGATCGATTTCGTTAAAATTTAAATGGGACCTGGGAAGTATACCCTTTGAAAAAAAAAGAAGAATTTTCCAATTCCGTTCAGGCGTCTTTGAGTAATCGGTGAACATACATAAAAAAAAAGATTCCGAGGATTTGAGAACCTCCTCCTTTTTGATGTCGGTTAAAAATAGGTGTTTAAGCTACAGCTTTTATTATGCCACTATCATGTCACAAAGTAATTGACAACCACTTTCTTATGTAAAACGAGACCCACTTTTCCCAATTATTTTTGCGCCCACGCCCGTCAAAATTAAAACGTGGTTGTCGAATATTGAAAAAATTAATACATAATGTAGGGCGAAAAAACTGTAAAAGTCAAGCTTATTCCACGAGAGACGAACTACATAACCCAGGATTGTTATTTTTTATTTACAAAGATCTCGAAAAATAGTTACCTACCAACTCATCGGCAGTTTTTCCTTATGGAATACATAACATACGTGACATTCTCGTATTTCTTTCTTATGATAACTCGAGGTGCTTGAAGATGTATGTTTTCGTGTTGTTTGCTCTTTTACTTCAGAGTAAAGTAATGTTTTTGGACAAATACAATGGTATCAACACGTTGGGGAACTGTAATGCGATCAGGCAATTGTATCAGGATAGTGTTGTCACTGTTAACATGTGGATTGATGGACTGCCTCGAAGGTCGCCAGCGCCGCTACTGAGAATGAGGTCCTGGGTTAGATTCCCCGGTCGGGCAAAGTGTTATTGGGTTTTTCCATCAGGAATTTCTGGATTTGTGCCCAGGTGATGGGAATATGCTTGCCCCCTTTTACATGGTACTTAAATATAACTGGCGTAGTGTGGGTGTACTAATAAGTACACCTCTGCCTAACCCTTCGGGGATGACAGGATGTTATGTTATGTTAACGTGTGGTTTTCAGAAAAGCTATTGTGCTTTTACCCGTCAAAAGTAGATGAGTTAAGTGTTTTCTATCTGAGAAAAATCACGGAAATAATTTTAGAGGTCACCAACGTAGAAGTATCAATATTTAGAATAGAATTGAATTGAATATATTTATTTCAGACTAAGCACATATTAATTGATACAAGTCCATATTATGTTAGTAGGAAGATACTTACAGCTATGTTAGTAAAATTTTAAATAATTAATATTTTGGACATGTATAAGCGACCAGTGCTTCAGGATTTGGCTGTCTACTTTTCCCGACACCACGCTCTGAAGCGTGTTGGTGCTACCCTTTACCCTTACTTTAGAGCGATCGGCACTTACATTTGCCATGCATTTGTGTCTATGGCAACATTTAAGTTTTTGATTAATTTCTGAAACTGGTTCTCGAGAAGTTTTGGGTCTCCCAGTTCTTGTAACGTGTTATTCTATGAAATTCGTATGATAAACAGACATCCTTCTGAAATGTGATGCTTCCATACATAAGTTACTTTCTCGTCTTACTTCTGAAATAGCTCATGTATTTTTATTACGTGACGCAATTCGTAAAGTTAAACTTGCGGAGCTGAATTCTTCTTTTAAGTGTTGAATTAGTTTTGTTTTATTTAAGTTTTACTTGAAGCAGAGTACTTTTTTAAAGAAAGTGTTGTTACTAAGTTGTGTTATTCTATCGTGATCGAGATCTATGAAAAAAAAAAAATTTCATTGACATTAAGAAAAAGGTTATAAATACATTTCCATTTGAAACCCTGACTCCTGAGCTAGGTGAGGCAGTGTGTTACAGGAGTCAGTGCCTTCACCCGTTTTTGAAACTAATGTTCTAGACCGTTTATGCATTAAAAATCAAAACAAAATTAAATTAGGCGAATTTAATGTGTGCATGCTCTTGTGAGGTGTGTGTGCTTGTTTTATGTATGCAAGACAGTTCGCAGACAAAAACTAACAATTTCATTTGGGATTGCTGAATAGCTTTCTTCTATTCCTCTCTCGAAAAATGTGAAACGTCTTTTCGATAAATTATCCGTACAACCACACCACACCATCCCATACCACCCACACATCCACGCCACAGCTTCCACCACAACACACAATCACATTCACATTCTAAATATAAAATTTCGATAACACAATGCCAACCTAACAATTGGCAAGACTATCACCAAGCCGTAGTTGTAAGGCACCACGCAAAAAAGATTGTCACACACTTCAGTAGTTCACATGATCTAAGCCGCGGGCAAACGCTACGTGTGCGCGCATACATCCTTTTTATTACCCGCATAATGTTGATATCATTCTGAAAGCAATTTTGGTGTCTCAGATTAGTGTGTGTGTGTGTGTGTAGTTTGTTGAAGGTGCGAACTTCGAAGTATCAGAGATCTATGTTTTAAGAATGATTTTATCCTCGTGCCCGTTGCAAGAGCTAGTTACAAAGAGTACTTACCAAATAAGCCTGTTGTGCTCTCATTAAAACCGACATTTAAACGGTTATAATTAGTTTTTATATGGATATTTTGTCTATACTACTATTTTATATATTTATATATTATATTTTCATCTGGGTCTGTAACCTACTAACACTACAAGTTAGGTAAAATTGTTACTAACCCTATGGACTCCGGTCTGAAATATTTTTTTTTCTATTCTATTCTATTGTTATTAGTGTAAGTCAGTTGTTTGATCTCTTTTTTAGTTTGTCAAAGATGTTTTGTTTTCTATATCATGTTACATTTTATTTCTATAACTTTACGATGAATAGCTTTATTGTACTTAAGAGAATGTTGTATACACCTGTAATTGGTACCTACATAAGAAAACTAACCTGTATACTTTTATTTTAAAATGTAAAATGTTGGCGTACTTATTTTAAATAAATAAGACCCAACGATCATTCATTCTATCTTACACTTTTCTTGCCCTTTTTTTTTCGGATTGGAAATCATCAAATGACCCCCCTCCCCGCTCTGGGCGGAGCGGAAGGGAGTGTCAGACTTCTACTGACTAAAACCCATCCATGATCCTTCTTTGCCCTTTGTGTTCCAGGGCCACGGTATCTCTTTCGAACAGTCCCGCAGCACTGTTCTTCCCCTGAAAAGTAAATTGTGAGGAGGATAGGTGTCCTCAGCTAATGACGACACACTGCAGTAATCATATCTACTGACTAGCTGTTACCCGCGACCTTCGTCCGCTGTGATTATAATAAAAATACGATTTCCGTGTTTTTTTTCCCAAATTTTTTTCATTGATGCTCCGTTCCTATTGGCCGTAGGGTGATGTTAAATAGCCTTCCTTTAAATGGGCTATCCAACGCTAAAACAAATTTTCAATTCGAACCAGGAGTTCCTGAGATTAGCGCGTTCAACCAAACAAACTTTATAGCTCTATATCTCAGCTTTATAATATGTGTAGATTGTGAGACTCATGATATATCGGCCATGGCTACCCAGGGATTTAACCAAGAAACTCCTCGCTTAGTAGCCGAACTTACGACTCCTAGATCAACGACACAGTCTTCTCAAGTCCCTGTTAATCTCTCCATATATTATGTTTAACCATTTTCTCTGTTCTGTTATGGCAACTTCGTCAAACATTATTTCAACGTGTTGCTTTCATCATACTTGAAATGTGTCGCCTTTTACCTTCAATAAAAATCGATGGCCTATTAATAATGTACGCGAATCTGTATCACAAGTTGTCACACACATTTTTATCAATATTTGCGAGATAAACTGATAAATTAACCGAGCTTTCCTGTTGCTCTGATTATTTTAGTATGTCATATATTAATGTTACGCCTGTTATGAAGTGGGTCTAATAAAATGTCTACAGTTGTATTTTTTGTTGAATTTTTTTGCCTGTACCTAGGTATAACATAACATCACTCCTGTAATCACCTTAGTGTTAGGCAGAAGTGTACCTAATAGTACACCCACATTCTGCCAGTTATGTTTCAAGTCCCATGTAATAGAGGGCAAGCCTATTGCCATCAACCGGGCACAAATCTAGACCCCCGTGGGTGCTATTGAGAAATTGCTAAAAGAAAAACCCAATAACACTTTGCCTGACCTGGGAGTCGAACCCAGGATCTCATGCTCAGCAGTCATGCTTATGATGGAGTGTTCGCTTTCTTCAATGCTGTTTTATTTTACATCGTAAAATGGTTTATAACTGTTTTCTGATGGCAGGTTATCAATATTTTACTACCTGAAATGTTATAATGTTTACAAATTAGCTGCTTTGTTTAATATTCAGGAATTACATTGAGAAATTGATAAATTAATATGCTTCAGATGCTATAGAGACCAAATTGAAATCTATTATTATAAAATATCATTTTTAACTGTCTTATATATGAGGTCAGAAATAATATCGGTTACATCCAGTTTGGTTTCCCGATTCGTCAACTAAACAAAAGACGTGCAAAAAAAGTGAAAAAAAGTGGCTTTTCGTAAACTATTTTAATTTCATACATTGAGTCCCGTTTTGAAATCTATAAATTATCTACTTGGCGACAGAAATACAGGAAAGTGCAAAGAATAGCGACTCCTTATCATTGTTTTAATAATGTTGCTTAAATAAATAAAATAAAAAAAAAACATTTATTACAGACAAAAAAGTCCATATGTAACAAACAATTTGTTGTTTCCTCACTTGACTACTCCGTCGGCAACCAGTGATCAATAATCTTGCCTTAACATAACAAAACATCACGCCTGTAATCCCTGAATGTTTAGGTAGAGGCGTATTTAAGAGTACACCCATCCACATTTTACTAGTTATGTTAAAGTCCCATGTAATAGTCGAGCCTATTATCTGTTATCTATACTAATATTATAAAGCTGAAGAGTTTGTTTGTTTGTTTGTTTGCTTGAACGCGCTAATCTCAGGAACTACTGATTCGATTTGAAAAATTCTTTTAGTGTTAGATAGCCCATTTATCGAGGAAGGTTATAGGCTATAAAATTCACGCGGACGAAGGTCGCGGGCAACAGCTAGTCTACCATAAATCCAGACCTCTGTTGTTGCGGAATTCCAGATCAAAAAACCCCAATAACCTTATATACACTCAGCAGTAGCGCTTGCGACTACGACTTCTTCACCAACGAGGCAATAAAAATATTGCCGCAATCTATGTAAATGTATAATTAACTCATCACCACTATTACCCGTCTCAGCCTCTTTACGCAGTGGCCCATATTGGACACACGTCACCCACGTTATATTATACGTGCTCTTAAAGTCAGGGGCGTTATATTGCCAAACGTTTTTGTTTATATTAGGCCGCAATCACGATGGCGTTCCAGACCCCTGTCAGGAGAAAGTTGGAGTAATCGTCAATACTAAAGACAAAGAGGTATTGAGTGTAATTATGTGCGGTAGGGTTGCTCCGCAGTAATTGTAGCAGCACTGTTATACAGGGTCTTAGAGGGTAGGGGACATGCTGCGTCGTCCCCAAATACATTGAGATAAGAAAGAAAGAAAGAAAGAAAATACATTTATTTGGCACATGCCAGAAGTGCACACAGTATAAAAAATAAAAAAGAGAGAGAAGAGAGAGAGAGAGATAAGGGCAGAAGACTAGGACGAGGACGAGGAGCTCCTGGCTAAATTATAACAGCCGCTCGGGTCGATCTTTAGGCTAAGCCGTGCTTACCTAGGTTGCTCTGTGGATGGGTGACCACTCATTGCATACCGAGTTTCCTCCGTGCCTCAGAAAGCACGTTAAGCCGTTGGTCCCGGGTGTCATTTGTAGATCTTTGACAGTCATTAGGTAGTCAGTGGCCCAAAAAGTCTGACAGCCAGTCTTACCAAGAGGTATCGTATTACCCAGTACTAACTGGGTTGTGGAGGTTAGATTGGAAGCCGACCCCAACATAGTTGGGAAAAGGCTAGGCAGATGATGAAGGGCAGAAGACTGTCGTCTTGTCGTATGAAAGTAACGAGCATTGTCACCACGCTTGCTCAAATTTCTTTCAATTAAATCAATTAAAAATGAAATGGCTGGAGGCCTTTGCCCAGGAGTGAAATAAAAAAATCAATTACAGACAATTCACCAATTTCGTATCATTTCATGACACAAGGATCAAGTATCATTAAGCTCAACCATTTTGCTTACGAGCAATTCTGTTTTAATTATGGATAGTTTAATTAGTAGGTTTCCCAAAATATTCCTTACGAATAAAGAGACGCAGAATTGTTTGTCTGTGTGTTTTTGTGTTTCAGACCGCAATGTACACGTTTACTAACATTTTTAACGGTAATTCAGTGGTGTCTTCTATCGCCAAAACAACCGAAAGTGCACATTAACTTTAAAAAAGCCATATTCCTCCGATGTTTTTAACAATCAACCTCATACTTGTAAACCAGATCCTTAAAGTTGAAAGCATTCTTTTTATAGGCATACCATAAAAATGCTATTCGAAAGCAATGCTGTTCCTATGTTTCAACGGTCCTCTGCATCGTCCGATATAAAAACCTTGAACGAATTTTTCCAGCCGTGTTTTTTTTGTATTACGTTTCGCTAGAGCACTGTGTATATCTTTTTTGTACTTCGTGATGGTTTCGAAAAGAGGAAACTGCTAGGAATATGGAAATACTCACGACCAATAGGAAAAAACTATTGTTTTTTTCTGTATGCTAAAAATAGCATGACTTATCTTAGCAGAAGAGCCGGGTAGTCTGGTCTGAAATTCAAGGACGTCCTACTTGAGATACCTTTATCTATTGGATTGTGCTTTTATTAACCAGTGCCTGTAATACTTGAGGCCGAGATAAAACTGAATAAAGATTTATGAACTGCGAAATGTCGTGAGGAAAGTTTTGAGTATGAATGCGGATGGCTCTTAGAGTAGACGAAGACCAAAGAAACGATGGAAGGATGATATGGGTAGAAAGAAGGTGTCTTCTAAGATGACGAGTAATAGAGAAGAATGGAAGAAATAGACATGATGCGCCGACCTCAAATAAATTGGGATAAGTATGCGTTATTACCCAATTGCGCGATAGCAAAGACAGGGTTATGTTTTGTTAATTTGTATTTTCCGTATATTTGGTTATCTTCTGGACAGCTGTTTTCGTTTTCAGTCCAGCTTCAACAGAATGATCATATACATTTAGTCCTGAAGAGAGTTAGACCATACAGGACGTGACACATAAACTTGAAATACAAATAATTGATGAACGAAAGCGCGACGTAAAACAATTTTTAACTCTAAAATCTTACATCATTTTGCTTTAAAAGTTTGCAACAAAATCAGTTATTATCACCGATATATATAAAAAAAGAAACTTAAGACTATAATAACTTCACGTACGAAAGTATCATTTACAATTTTAAAATCGTTCGAATGTATGTGGTTTTCTGCTCCTAGGCTCACCGGTATCTAATTCCAACATGTAATAAATACCTTCACACGTAGATAAGAATATCTCCAGCAAGGTCACAAACCGAAATAGCTAATGCGGCAACCCTACCCAAAATCCTTTATTGCCCCACCTAATAATATCTAATGGTGATTGACGGAGCAAAAACCGATGTCACCCGAAGTTTTCCGATTAAGTGCCGATGGTGACATCAATGGTAAATGGAGACACGCCTTTAGATTTAGGTAAGGTATTGGTCTGGAACTGATCATTACGGAAAACGGAAGATGAAAAAAAAACGCCATAATCAGAGTGGGAAGGTTTATTTTTGTGTACCTTGTTTGAGTATTCACGGTAAGTTAGAAATAAATCAGAGTTTCATCATCATCATCATCATTGCAGCCGAAAGACGTCCACTGCTGGACATAGGCCTCCCCCAAGTGTCGCCACATTGACCGGTCCCGTGCGACTCGCATCCAGCGGATCCCTGCAACCTTCACCAGGTCGTCGGTCCGCCTAGTGGGAGTAAGAATAAGAGTTTACCGAATAGTAATTGTGGTTTTTCTTAGCAGTTCTCCAGAGTCTTACTGTACTCGCCGAAACAAAAGTTTACTAAACGGGAGTATGAGTGAGAATATACGCATACTCAAAAGGTGACGAAACGAGACTCAATGTATGAAGATTAAAATAGTTACGAAACGGCACTTTTATGAGGAAGTACCCAATCATAGTAGGGAAATTATTGTTATCACCATTTGTCAAAATGTTAAGCATAAAGATTGGTAACCGCAGTTTTTTTCGTAAGACAAGAAAAGCACTATTTTAAGATTCTTCGAAAAGAAACGCAACGGCACGGTTGGCGCAGTGGCTAAGTGATTGGCTGCTACGGCGAGTTATGGGCTAACTCGCCGTCCGGCCGTCTTATGACGACAGGCCGTGTCGACGGCGCGTTCGTGTTCCACGCGCGCCTCAAAAAGATGTCAGCAACCACGTAGGCCTGCTAGGGCTGTGGGACTGTTCGAAAGAGATACCGCGGGCTACAAAGGGCTAAGAAGGAACATGGATGGGTTTTAGTCAGTACAAGTCTGACACTCCCTTCCGCTCCGCCCAGAGCGGGAGGGTCATTTGATGATAACCCACAATAAAAAATAAAAAAAAAGTGATTGGCTGCTGCGCCGCTTGTCGCGAGTTCGATCCTCGCACGGAACAAATATTTGTATGACCTACAGGTAGTTGTTCTGGGTCTGGCTCTTTGTATATGTGACTTTAAATGTTTGTAAACGCACCCAAGATATAGGAGAAATTCCTAGTGTCGGAAAACGTTTATTTAAAAAAAAAACCTTAAAAAATACTACGGAAAGGCATGCCCAGTTTTTGAGAACCATTAAATCTGCGTGCACTGCAAATACTGCTCCTAAGAAGCACGCTAGTTGCCCCATTCGCACTTCTGTAAACGTAGCCTTAGCCTGACCACATAATGACGAAGTGGTAGCGTGGTGTGTCGCCTGTCCGAATGTATGAGGTTAGTGAATGTAACTACATGACGACATGCATGCACTGTGTGGGTAGAGCAAATTATGCAGTGATGTAATTATGTTCCGTGTCGGCGCGCGCAGACACTCGGACATATTTTAGCTTCCCATTTCTGATACTGATACTGTTAGCCTGCGTCATCCCACTGCTGGGCAAAGGCGTCTCCCCATGACTTCCAGTTGCTACGATCCAGGGCTAATGTGAGCCACTGGTCGTTTGTTTTGTCAAGTTCGTCCCGCCATCTTCTGCGAGGTCTGCTGCGACGCCTTCTGGCTGTGTCAGGGCTCCATAAAATTAGTGTTTAGATTAACTACGACTTTGAACTTTGCATACGTGGCTGTTCTACGACTGCATAAAGCGTTTTATTGTCTTCTTTATTTGTTGTTCACAACCATACATATTTTTTTATATACAATTTACTCGCCAAACTTTTTAGTTTGATCGCGAGAAGCGCTTGTTTTTACAAAAATTGTAAACAAATAATCTAGTAAACAACTAGGGGGTCACCTCGACGTCTCAAAGCAGGAGCAACTTCAGCGTGGGAAAGAGACAGAGCTATACAGGTCGTCTAGTCTAGATAAGCCGTGTGCCCGATGGCATTTCCTTCTAGCAAAAATTACGAACTTTCCTCTTAAGGAAAATTTTCGAAGATCCTTCCTCGGTGCTCACTTTTGTTTTATTAATTTTAATGCAAAAATTCAAGATACCAGTGGTTTAGGCTGTCTGTCAGTGATTTTTATTAAGTCGAAGAAGAAGATGAGGTATAAATTTTTCCAGAAGAACACGTATGAGACCATGTTTTGTTCTCAACGCCGTCCTGACAGAAAATGGCTTAGAGTTCACCAATATTACCTACCTTAGAAGATTTTTGTCTAAGTTTTCCCACAGCCCATATCTCTCCATCTCTTTGATACCTAAAAACCAAAACAACAAGATCGATAATCAAAATCAAAGCATTTATTTCAAATAGGCCAGTTACAGGCACTTTTGAATTGTCGAAACAAAGAAAACAATGAAAAGTAGCTACAGTCCCAGTCACAAGGCATAAAAACTGTGAAAGTACTGTAGTTGCCCCGAGCATGCAACAGTTTTAACAATATTGGTGAATATAATAATTAGTGGGGCAAGATGGACATTATAATTTTAAACATACCACTTTGTGCCACTAGTGCGACAACTTTGTGCGACAGAATAGAATATTCCCTCGTAGACCACAATAGGTACAAAACTAGTCCTTATATAACTTCGTGAGGCCTGAAATGTGCAGAACCGGATACGTAGAGTCTAGTGAATATTCAGAAAATAACCTTTTACTTCGATCGCAATGTAATATCGTGGTCCCAATGCAATTTACTAAAGGAAACATATATATGTTTGACGATGATGGACCTTGTATATCTTAGTACGTGTGGGCAGTGTGTACTTTATTTTGGGATGACCAATGTGGAGGAGTATCTATCGGTAATATTGTTAGTGGGAAATATATTTTCAGTTGAGTATGAATGAGAATTTACGGGCGACCTAGTAAATTCTTGACAGAATTATTATTTGGTGGTACACAAAATGCAAATACCTGCAGTAGATTAAAGCAACGTTGCAATTTGGTCTAAATACTCAAAGTCCCGATCTCTTCATTTCGTCTAATACCAAAATTTGTCCGTCTTGTTAGTATTTTGGTCTAGTGGTACTGGGTTCGAGTCCCAAAGTGTTATTGGATTTTTCCAACAGAAATTTCTTAGTAACAGCCACGGAGTCTGGATTCGTATCCGTTCGATTTAGATAGGCTCGCCCCCTATTACATGGTACTTAAACATAAATGGCGAAATTAGGGTTTACTATCAGGTACACCTCTGTCTAATCTTTCGGGGATTACAGGCGTGATGTTATGTCCTTAAAACATTGAGTGAACTTACCTGCCTACGAGAATAATTATAGGATTTCCTAATCGTGAGCTTACGAAAGCCATTGATTTCTTCGTAGACACAAAGCTCTCTGACTTTTTCAGAGGAGATTAATGACAAAAAAGGATGATTGATACCAGGTCAATTAATTATATCTTCGCTTTATTCAAGGAAAGCGTTCGTTAATTACTTAATAACAGATTTCGAATGCTTTTCATTACGTAAGCGGTTGTCAAAAAATACAAATTAAATAATAAAAAGTATTCTTCTCAGTATTTTGTTCAAAACCACAAAACACTAAAGCATTAAACGTAATATTAATCTATCATTTATAATCATCTGGAAACGATTCACAGAAACCGAACGATTTTTAAATATTTTTTTTAGCCCTGAATGCCTAAATGTACAGGGTGTTACATAATAAATGCAAGACCATGACGTGGTGTCTCGGGCCATGAAACTGAACAACTGTTGTTCTATGAGTTCTTTAAACTCGCAAAAAATATTACTTTCTATAGGAATTGATGCGATCAGCTGATGTATGAAAAAAACCTTATGAATTTCTAAAAAGTAATAAAACATTGGAATAAGGAATTGAAGGAGGCCCAGCAGTGGGACAATACAGGCTAAAAAAAAAAAAACATTTTCATGCTCATGGTTAACACACGAGAGGTCTTGCGTCTATTCTGTTACACCCTGTATAGTGATTATTTGTGCAAATGGGCCTAAAGACCAAATTTTTACTATTCAAAGTTTAACCTCTAAGTCCACATGCTATATTAAATTTATGGTTGTGACTACACTCTAGGAAATAAACCTGTTTTAAAATGGAATGGATTTATTTTATCTGCTGTGAATGCCCGATATTTTTATTGGAATAATTTTAACTGCAGATAGACTACAAACTCAATTTTGTATGACCAGTCACGAAAGTCAGTAGTGCCACTCCAAAAGTTGGTTGATGTTTATCGATTTAAAATATTGTGGATATTTTTACCGTACCTACTCTAATTTAAAAGCATAAAGTTGCCTGTTTCATAAAAAAAAGTGGCAGGTAATCAAAAGTGACCAAAAATATGTATCCAAATGCCTGATAGTCTCCCCATTTTATAATGAACACTGAGATGGTCGTGGTGGTGGATGGCAGTTGATCTTGTTGTTGTTGTTTGTGGAAAACTTTAAATGAAAATTCTGTAAAATTACGAAAACCGATGTGTCAAAAACAGTGGACGGATCCAACCAAATCGAGATTCATTGCATGTTTTTATTCCATCGAAGACGCGAAGAATACACTGTGCTATTATAACCTATTTGCAGGACAATTCCCTCCAAATTCCAAAAATAAAATCATACTCAATAGATCTGTACGTCGATAATTATGTGCATAATTAGTTAAGGGTCTGTACACACGAGATATGGGACCGAACGAACGAACCCTGTTCTCAGTTGAACGAATGATTGATTGAAGCTGAACTGAATTCCTAATCAATCTTTGTTTTTATCGTTTCGGGATTCCGGAATGGGTCAGACCTTATAGGAAGTAATAATGTTACAGTATTCGAATTTGATTTTTTATTGATAGGTGAAGGTATTTCGGTCTTTTTGATCGTTGGGTGTGAGTGACTGGTCTCATTTGTTCTCTAGATTACTAGATCTGTTTCGTAGAAAAGAAAGTAAAAGGAAAATGTATTTATTACTCTCGCACAGTACAAAACAAAATAATAATAATAATATAGGTTTTTTCATTAAGGGCGGGTAGATGTTGGAATGAAATAAAACAAGCTGTGCGTGAGGTACTAACAAAATTCTTTTTTATTTGAAATGGCCACATGGGCCATTAAGTGTGGATATGACATCGTTCAAATGGCCGCCTCGGCTTCTTACAGTGGCACAGATCCGAGTGGTCCAATTTTCAATGTCTCTTCTGCATCGAATCGACTGCCTCGGGTTCTGCTGTACACTTTCACGAACCGCGACGATGTTCTCGGCCGATCTTGAGTTCTTGAAAGTACGGGTGTTGGCTGATTATTTACCGAACCGGTCGTCTCCAATTTGGCCACCAAACGTGAAGAGTCGACTGTGAAGAGCCACCACGTCTGCCGTAAAATGGGCGCACTGCGCGCATTTGCACTAACGAACACTCATATTGATAATGAAGTTTTATCATTTGAACGTGCTATGCAATCGTGTAACTTTCCATGGTGATTTGGCATAAGTAACTGAATAATAAACAAAAGATTTGATAGATATCACCAAAATAAATTGGCCGCCACGGGCCGCCAAAATCTACCCGCGCCTATTGAAAAACTCTTTATAAATAAGTAAACAAAAAAAAGGTAAAAGAAGGTTTTAACAGCTCATCTTTAACGTGGTTTTAAAAGCACTTTGTTGAACATTGCGTTATTGCCTGATTGAGAAAAGAGAGTTACTTTACTTGAATTTGACTAACATACATACACACATAAAGATCAAACAGAAGCGACTCCTGGGATGAGGGACGAAGTTTGCTCGGACCGATTGTATCAATTATCTCGTAAGGAGGTGTTCAAACTGCACTGCTGACAGCAACAGGCTGCGAAAGGCTAAGTTGACAGATTGCAGTAATACATTAAGCCAGAGTAACTATTATATTCATCAATTATAAGACGTACAGGCGTAAGAAGAACAGGGTGTAAAGTCGTTCATCCCACATAGGAAATTGAGGGTCCTCCGACCAGACGGGTGTTATGTCTGGTGGGGTACTGCAATATAGATGGTGTCGAGTTTTTCTATACTTTCTTCACTCGCGGATAAGTAAAACTGCGCGGTTTAGAATTTCGGTATTAGTTCTTCATTTGTATCATAGATGGCGCTGTAGTATTTTTTGTACTATGTTGCTGTAGTACTTTTTGTAATGGCCCTACAGACATAACAGGCATAATCTTAATGTATCACTAACTCAAGGGAGTAGTTATACCTCCCTCGTTCATTTACATGCAGAAAACTACGCAGAAAATGTAACATAACATCACGCCTATAAATTCCGGAGGGTTTGGTTGAGCTGGAACATTAGTACATGCACATTTGTCTGTTATGTTAAAGGGGGAAAGTGTATGGGCATCAACCAGGCATAAATCAATACACCTGTAATGCAACTGTGAAATTCCTGATGGAAAAACCCAATAACACATTGACCGACCTCTTAATCTAACATCAAGCTCAGCATAAGCCGTAGACAAACTGAAACTGTAACATACATTTATATTATTTGTTAAACGAACAGAACAAAAGTTTTCTGGTAAAATAAATCGCTTGGAGGCAGGTTTCCGCATCAGAGGATATATTTGTCGCACGTGCGTTTCTGCGGTGACAGTAACTATGTCGGAGTGAACTATATCAACTGTTGGAATGAACGAATTGAATGGTATATAAAGGTTTTGTTATATTTATGTTGGTTGTGCGGCATGGCTGCTTTGTATGTGTAAAATTTATCTTTTTAAATATGTCAGGTTTATTTTTTGTAAGATTTTGAGTTTGCTTGCTAAACCTATTTATTGCCATCTTCATTATATGGGGAACAACTGCGCGGGATTGTTACGAGATTTCCTTTTGACATGAAAACAATAGGTTTTGTCCAGAAAGTTCTTTCGATATCTAATTTCGTTTTTGTCTACACCTACCAAGGTAAAACATTATTCTTTCCTGTCAAGAATGTAATAAAATTTGTAACGCTGTCTCTCAAAATTATGAATCATAATAAAAAAACGACGCTCCTAAACATAACAGCTCTCGAAAATAATTTGTGACGCCATTTTCTTTGTAACGAATTTCTTCGAAGTCAAACCAAACTTGTTATTTATGCTTTCATGGTTATACGAATAATACTTTGGCACATAGTTTCGGGCAAAAATCGAAATAATTCATCGGAAAAACTTCCTAATTCACTTCCTTTTGTGTTTCGAGTTACTGTTAGCACCGCGTGGGGTTAATTGACCACGCGATCGCATTTTGAGGGTTGAAAGAATATTAATATTTGGTTTCAATCACTTTTCTCGTTTCGACTTCACGCCATATTATAATATTGCTTTTTTCTTTATTACATTTATGGCTATGACGCCTTAACGGTAAAAAATATACTGCTTAGTCAGATATTACTGGCGTGGCGTGGAAAATTACGACCTAGCGGTAAATCTAATTATAATCTTGGTCAGGATACAGTCTAGTTGAATTTACGATGGCGAAGTAAAAAAGTGAGACATTGAAAATGAGTTTATCGTTGTGACGATAGCGTTGATTAAAATATCAATCATGAAAATGTATGTGTAATGTATATGTTATTCCATTTATACTTGAATGGATGAGACTGACAATAATTTCTTTAATTTTTCACTTACATTTTACATTTTGATTTTGGTACCTACGCGTATTTCCATCTTTACAACGTCATCATCATCTGCCTAGCCTTTTCCCAACTATGCTAGGATCGGCTTGCAGTATATTCGGATGCAGCTGAATACCAGTATTAAACATGGAGCGACTGCCTATCTGACCTCCGCAACCAAGCACGCGTAGCATGACCACCGTAGAAACGGGTTTTTTAGACGGAAGAATCGACAAAATGACTGATTTCTTTTCACTATCTGTCATTTTGTCGATTCTTCCGTCAACAAAATCCTTGTCTACGGTGGTCATGCTACGCGTGCAGTTAGTACTGATTCCAACTTTACAACGTGTGAAATTATATTGTTCTAAATAGTTTACATTAAAGGACACTACCCTTATTGGTGTTGTGTTGTAAGTTCTTTAAAAATAAGATGCGTTGCACTCAACCAGTGCGCAACCAGCGTGCTTTTTGACCAGATGTTTGAACGTGGGCGAAGTAAAAGAAGTATGTAGACATATAAGGATTGTAGCTGGTAGCGTACTGTATTTCTGTCTTACCCGTCTGGGAAAAAAAGTATGAGTTTATGTATTTTAACGTGTATTAAAGGGATATATTAATCAGTACAGAAGAAAGACACACTCTCATTCTTCATAACAAAGTCATACTACACATTCATTTTATTTCTTTTAAGAACCTACCAAGCCGGTATGTAACATAATGATGGCTTCTTTCATATGTTTCACTTAAGTGTATTTCAGTGAATGAAACAGGTTTTATTTGAAACATAACAAGCAGGATGTTCGTTACTCTCGAAAAGATTATTTTTTCATTGTACCAACATGTTATATGTTAGGTAGTTATAAAGTTAATACTTTGTTACAGTAGCGAAGGGTTAATTTTTGTAAGAGGTAAGCTGGAGTACATATCTTTAATGTGATTATATTATTTGTCTATAGAATACTGACTGTGCCATTTTTCAAAGGGAAGCCGATAGGAATCGAGTTGTATGGAACCTTCGCCACTGCTTTGTTAACCTATTTCCCAGCTAGTATTTGTGTGAAACTTTTTTTGAAGGATAAAAAGCAATTTTATGTAGCTTTACATAGTTTTAGAAAACTGGCTTTCTTGTAAGCTAAATTGTTACTGTGATATGAAAATAAAACGTATGTGCCAGGTTTCCAATAATCAACGTCAGATGTAAACAATGAAGTTTCACATGGTGAATAATATTTGGCAATTTGCATGAACAAGTTGTACAAAATAATCTTTTAGATGGTTTTAAAAGTTTTATCAGTAAAACTAGGCTGTATATCATGGACCCACATGAGTACCTGTTCAATATTATTTATTTAAATAATTTTAAAATGTACATGCATGCATGTTTAATAATAATAATACATTTTTACCTATTCATTTTTTTTTAAATATATTTATTTGGTAAAGTGATGAAAATACCAACCTCAAAGTAGTCACTGCTAAAATGCTTCCATAACGGCCTCACAAATTAATGACAATAACCATGTTAATTAATCATACATACATAAACATCATAGGTAGCTCAGGTACGTACGTACTAATTGACGACTGACCGCGGCCACATAGTGTATTGCTGTTAAAAGCACTCGTGCGGTATGCGGGTTCGACTTGTTGTTGTCATGTTACACGCTTCAGTTTTTCCGGTCAGCTATAGCTTGATATTTTAAAGCCTCCATTTTCTCGTTGTATTTCGGAACCAGACCTGACTAAACTCAACTGAATATCAATATGACTGGTAGTGTAGTTGAAATTTAGTTATTATAGAGTAACTCCATATGACCTCCCACTAGGTGAAGGGATCCGCTGGATGCGAGTCGTACGGGACCGGTCAATGTGGCGACACTTGGGAGAGGCGTCCAGCAGTGGACGTCTTTCGGCTGAAATGATGATGATAATGATCTCCATGTGCAAACTTGTCACGGAGGCAAAATCACGCTACACGTGCTTGCCCTGTGAGTCAAAGATTTTTAGAAAAGTTTATTTATTGATATGGCACTTCAACGATTTACTCATCAAAACATACACAAACAGAAATCACATACAGTTTTAGGTAACGTGAATTCGTCGCTTAGTTAATGCTGTTACAGATCATGGTTAAGATTTTTTCTGTACATTGATAGTTTACTTACGAAAACCCTCATAATGCGTAGGTGTGTATAGGTATGTATCATTCGAAAATACCCTTTCCTTTACCTACAATTTTCAAAAGAAAATTACGCCTATTTCAACCGATTCCCAGTACAACTGATCTTATCAGTTTTCTGACCGAGGGCGGGTGAACTTAAATACAGGTCACTGACAGTGTGACAAGAGGCTCCAAACATTTAGATACACTATACCTTTTACATCGTGGCGTAGTACAGAGAAGGCCAACCCAGAGCTTTGAAAAAGTTATTTAAGAGCGTTCATTCGTTGGAATCATGGTGGAGTTAAAGTTGATGATTTCCGACGGAAAAAAAACTAATTTGTAGATAAGGTATTGACGGCATACGAATATTTAATGTTTTGCCATGTTCTATAAAAGTTACAAATAATATCTACTGGATGAACGCACTTAAGAAACAGACAGACAAGCTGCACACTACAGTTCAGCAATTTATATACGGGAAAGAAATAGTATTAGGTACTTACGTCATTACACGTTTCAAATTCATTATTAGTATATCTTGTAACTATACTTTACAAAAACAACAATCGGAGCGTCAATTAAAAATATTATATTTAAAAAAAAATTCAAAAATAGAATAGAGTTAGCTGCATAGTTATATATCTCGTTTTCAACAAACGTCATATACCAGCCTGTACTTCTTTAAATACTTCAAAAAACCGGCCAAGTGGGAGTTGGGCTCGCGCATAAAGTGCTCTGTTTCCGTATCATCGTAGTAGGGGAGCCCCCTTTATATTTTATTTTATTTTTTGTTGTTAATACGGCAACATAAATACACATTCTTTGAAAATTTCAACTGTCTACCTATTACGGATCATGAGATACAGCCCGCTGACAGACGGACGGACAGCGGAGGCTTAGTAATAGGGTCCCGTTGGTTACTTTTAGGGTACTTAACCCTAAAATGCCATGATCGTTGATCACCACGCTTGCTCAAGGAAAACTGCCCGTGCCCAATTGTTTTTTTCTAAGCCCATCATATCACGCATGCCATTGGTTCACCAACCCTGAAACAGTGGGTAAAGAAAGGTAGAACTATCAGTAGATGGCGCTAATGATCTGTGCGGTACACGCAACGATCCGATTAGATCGACCCTTGGCTTGGGGGCGCAATTTCCGCTAGATACGGCCGATAGCTGCCTTTCAACATGTGTAGTTATTCTGGATTTCTTGGGCGATGTTGCTCTTGGAATGTTTGTTTGGAGTGAAGTTTCAGAGGACAAATTTTTGAAAAGAACTAGCTTTTCTTCGTGACTTCATCAGTACCATGTACTGGGATAAAAAGTGTTCTATTTATGTTAATCCATTTTATAACAACTGCTCAGCATGAGACTCTGGGTTCGATTCCCAGGTGAGGTAAAGTGTTAATAGGTTTTTCCTTCAGGAATTTCTCAGTAACAGCTACGGAGACTGAATTTGTGCCCCGTTGATGGCAAAAGGATCGCCCCCTATTACATAGGACTTAAACCTAACTCTTCGGGGCTTACAGGCGTATGTAGGCGTTTTATTTTAAAATAAAGTTTCGGCAGTTAAGCACAGTCTAGACAAAACACTCAAAATAATTTCGTTGTATTACTTAAATACTTCTTTGAACGACTACAGAATAAGCCTGCTTAACCCCACTATGACGATACCACGAAATTATATTACAAGATGGAAATACGCACACCTTAACTTCGAATTGTTTTGGTTTTGTAAGTAAAAGTAATTTGTAAAGTTCACAAAATTAGGGTAAATTGTTAGGAAAATTTCCATAAGGACTACCGTTAGACCACACCACGCGCTTGGTTAGTGAATTTTGTAAACAATTAGGGAAAATGTCACAATTCAAAAGACGTTTCATTAGCATGAATCACATATCGTGATCATAAATCTATCAGTGCCTAATGCGATATTCTTGTTCACTACTTAAGAAGTTTAGTCATATGGGAAGATCAAAGATAGCTAAATAGTATTATATGCCTTATTAGTCGGAGTAAAATTAATTGACTACTAATTTAATTAGTCCGTGTATATAAATCATAAATTGTGATTCTTTGATTGTTGGATAAAATGGCTATAGCACGGCAACTTAACGTCGTTTGGCATAATAATTATTTTTTCGCCCCCTATTACATGGAACTTAAAACATAACTGGCGACATGTGGGTGTAATATTAGGTACCTACGCCTCTGCCTTTTTTTTTTTTTTTAGTGTTGGACATCATCAAATGACCCCCCCCCCCCGCTCTAGGTGGAGCGGAAGGGAGTGTCATCCATGTTCTTTCTTTGCCCTTTTTGTTCCAGGGCCGCGGTATCTCTTTCGAACAGTCCCGCAGCCACGCCTCTGCCTAACCCTTTGGGGATTACAGGCGTGATGTTATGACGAATTATAAATAGGCTATAGGTACGTTTTATTAGAACACTCATGAACAACGACGGTATTATCTCTAATAGCGATGCTAATATTAGACCACCATTAAACGGACAACACAATTTTTTTTACCGATTTCATTTATGCGTCAGAAAATTCATTTAAATATTCTTATTGGTACTTTTTTCAATCTTTCTTATTCCAGATTTAAATATTAGCTCAGTGAAACTTGGCGGGATAAAACCACCTGTCAAGTAGAAAACTCAATATAGCGTGCGGCAGACTTCCATTAGTCATTGACTTCCAGTCTCTCGGCTGAGTGAAGCCACGTAATGCCCCTAGTATTTGTTTATATTACTTGCTTTGTTTGTTTTGTAGTAAACGTAGTAACTATGTTTTAAGCTGTCGAAGAAAATTATACTGAGATCCTCGACGAAGTGGCGGGGTATCATCGATTAATATGGTGTAAAAGTAAAAATGGATTGAATCAACTTACTTATTTATTTATTTTATAAAAAGTAGCTTCACAACTGACATAAAATAAACATAAAAATATTAGTATTATATTTTTACATTACGAAAATTACGAAGAACACAGAAAATAATAATATAAGCAGAAAGCAAATACGACATTCAAATATTTACGAACGATAGACTGAAAAATACGAGGAAAATCGTAATCAAAAACTTGTTACTACTTGGTAATACGTCGCTCTGTCTAGTGCAAGGAACTTATATACTAACTGGAATGATTACGAACAAAATTTTGATATCAAAAACCGTTTGAAAATGAACTTTATCTCAAACTCGTAGAGTTCTTATTAGAAAGGGATAGTATCCACTCTAGAAGTTCTCTCACTCGGAACGCCTCTGCATTGCATGTCATCATTCCAGTTAGTATATAAGTTCCTTAGTCGAGTGTCATACGCCCGCTTGTCACGTAGCAGTGTCAAACTCGAAAATGTCCGGGATGAAAATTTTTGTATGACAAAGTTCCTAATGTCCGCTCTGTAACGGTTTTAAATCTCTTTGGTAAAGAACGACTCGAATTATTGGTATTAAAATTAATAGTATGCTTGCTACAAATACAAATATGCCACGGCTTTCGGTCTTCAACTTGGAATATTTTCGTTGTCAGATAATTTTTTTGTAATCATTTTATGGCACAATCTCCATTAGGTGACGTGTTAATTAATGAACAAATGTTAATGAATATATCGAAATTGAAATGGAATGGATACTCATAAAATTTGACGAATATTCCTTCCACGCTGATCTGGGAGAAAAAGAAAAACTTAGAATGTATCAGCTGCTTTTCGTCCCGCGCATCTCGTAAAAGCCGACTCAGGGATAGGTTTTCTCTTAATTTTACATCTTCGAGTAAACAATAACCAACTTAGGGCATACGAACTGCCACAGTATGTAAATGGTCTAAGTTGGACAGTTGGCGTAAAAACAGGACGTCAATTTAGGGTGGTAGCGGAGGAACATTATCTGATTGTCAACGGTAGCACCCACGGACCGAGTAAGTAGGTTCACTGTTTACCCATCAACCCGCACTGGCAAGCGTGATGGGTTACTTGACTAATCCCCTCCATTCACATGACAAAGAAAAAGAAAAGCAGGCCCCTAGTGCCCGGCGTCTCTAGTGGTGCTGCTGCTGATGACGGTGGGCAGGAGCATCTTAGAGCAGGGGGTGCTAAGAATCCCCGGGTGAGATCGACCTTCCGTCATACGACCCAGGCTAAGCACAAATCGGTCAACGAAAAAACACTCCACATTTTAACTTACAATACACGAACATTGAAAACCGAAGATCGTTTACTTGAGATTGAAAATGCGCTGACCGACATCAAATGGGACATAGTTCGTCTATCAGAGGTTAGGAGAAATGGAGAAGATACGATAGAAAGGGAAAACAACATTTTCTATTATTATGGACAAAGTGGAGGTCTCTATAGCATAGGCTTTTTAGTTGCGAAAAAATGGAAAAATAACATTCTTGAATTTATGTCTTACTCCGACCGGATAGCAGTTTTAAAATTTAAAATATCAGACAAGAAAACACTCACTGTAATTCAAGTTTATGCACCAACATCTTCTCACCACGATGATGAAGTGGAAGATTTCTACGACCTACTTAATAAAGCTTGTGACGATCACCGAAGCTCCTGGAGTATTATTCAAAAATTGGACTGAGACAGGACTTGGAAAAAAATAGTAAATCGTGGATTACCAAATCTAAAACATAGTAACGGCAATAAACATGTCAACACAGACAAAATTATAGACATATGCACAACATTTTATCAATCCCTATATTCCAAAAGATCTCCGATACCAGACACATTTAGCTACTTCTGCCCAGACACCATTCCACCCATTTCTGGTGGCGAAGTCCACTTTACACTAAATAAAATGAAGAACAACCGGTCATGCGGCGAAGATGGCGTTAGCACTGAAGCCCTGAAAATCGGCGAACCAATACTTCTTTCCCACATCACAAATCTGTTCAATGACATTCTTCGTTCGGGTGTTTTCCCCACAAACTTTTGCTATTCAAATATTATATTGCTGCATAAGAAGGGACACAAGTTGGACATAAATATAGACCCATCAGTCTGATCTCCCATGTCTACAAAATCTTTATAAAAATCATAGAAAATCGCATAGCTGGTGATCTAGATAAACAACAACCTCCTGAACAAGCAGGCTTCCCGGACTTTCTACCACCGACCACTTGCATACCATCAATCAGATAAAATAGAAAAATCTCTAGAATTTAATATCCTACTTTACCTTGCATTTGTGGACTACTCGAAAGCATTCGATAGTATAACGCACTCTGCCATCTTTAACAATCTTAGCAATCAAAATGTAGAATCTACCTATATACGTCTTCTACAAAATATTTATTCCAGCAGTACAGCTGCTATAAAATTGGAACGGAGAGTTCCGCAATTCAGAATCTTAAAGGGAGTCAAACAGGGCGACCCGCTATCTCCAAAGCTGTTTACCAGTACCCTAGAAGAAGTCTTTAGAACGTTGGTGACCGCCTGGGAAGAGAGAGGTATCTGTCTCGGTGAGGCGAGGTTGACAAATCTACGCTTTGCTGATGACATTGTACTTTTCTCTTCGCTAGCTGCGGAACTAGAAAATATTCATTAAAAAAAGAGCTTTTTTTTCAAATGTATATTATAAAAGGTTTTTTCTTTGTTAGCCTACTTGCATTGTGTAGATTAGCTGTACAAATATCTCCCCTTTCTGCTTCGAAACTCTATGTCTATAGATTAAAAAACACAAACGCACAGCATAATCTTTAATTCAGTTTCGCAGGTCTATTAATAAAGTAGATGGGGCTCCGATAAGCGTGAACTTTAACATTATTAGCTTAGCATGGAAGGTTGAAAGCAATTTTGCAAAACGTTTTTAGAACAGTCTTCGAAGGCATTAAAATGAAGCCACTAAAAGAATGATTTCTCATCTCTTTTCTTTTAAATGATTTTATTCAGTTTCCCACCGTTTTGCAATCGAATTTTGTTAAAAAAAAATCAATTTACTTTTATTATCTTGTATTACCGAATTAAATTTTTTAGATCTACGTGTTGAGTCATTCTGATGGAAATATGACATAATAATTATAATATACATTATGGTGAGAGATCGATTGGAGTTTCGCGCAATGATTGTTGAAATAACAATCCCGCATGACGAGAACCTCGTGAAAGCAGAGAAAGATAAGCTATTTAAGTATCTAGATCTGGCTCGCGAGGTTATCGACGTGTGTGTGTGGACGTTAGTACAGCACTCATTGTGCCGATAGTCGTGTCGGCCAATCGTTTAATATTCAATAGCCTCGACCAACATCTGAGGAGGCTTTTGTGTTTTCATTACAAGACCACTCTGTTTGCAGTTCAAGGTGGTGCTGCTTGTCATGAAAAAAAGCATCGTCATGTCAAACTTGGTACATTTTATTAGGTTCTATATTTCCCCGCCTGCATAGATAAATTTGTTGAAGTGTGTATCGATGTTTGACATTTTCACATGCCACAGCTAAAGGTTTGTGTGCCAGACAAAATTCAGACAGATAATAAAAAGCCTCGTTGCTATGTTAAAATACCAAATTAACTTTGTTTTTCAATAACATGTCTGGGTAGTTCAAATATTGTTTTAAGCCTTTCTAAATGTGGTAAAAGGGAATAGAGACTGATATATGTTGAGGGTGTCAGTGACGGTATTGAATGACTTCAATTTGTTCTAAAAAGGGTTTACGCGCCATTTTGTTTTTTTTTTTTTGTCATTAAAAAAAAAAATTAGGCAATTAGAATACTGAAGTTATTTATTTGAAACAAAATTTACTAAAATGGGTTAACTCATTCTGTATAGAGGGTGAATAGACTCGGTTGGGAATTTATCTCAAAAACTAAACATCAAATCTTATTCAAACTAATTTTCGTTGAAAGGTTTTTACGTTCTATAATCTTAATTTTTTTTCAGAATTTACACACACACACACACACACATTTTACCACTTTGTAAGTGTCTATCTTTCAAACGATTGACTTTGAGAAAAAAATGGTTTTAGAAACCTCAATGTCATTTTTATAGACCTATCTACAGACAGTCCCTACGTATAAGTTTGATTTTTTTTTAATTTTGTATAAAAATCGTAAAGCGGTTTACAGAATACATCTACCTACCATGTTTCAACTGTATAGTCCTAATAGTTTCGGAATAAAGTGGCTGTGACAAACGGACGGACAGACAGACTGACATGACGAATCTATAAGGGTTCCGTTCTTTGCAACTCGGTTACGGGACCCTAAAAAACCCAAAGTACATACTACTTCTACGTAAACGTGAATATCGAAGGTCGACAAATTGCGTTTTATTCATACGATCCTCACTGAATATGAACAACCCTCATTTATTATTCCACGGCGGCATTTTTAAATCGGCCTGAGTGAATTCTCGAATTACGTGTGAGTTTTCCATCAATCGTCTGCGTGTGGTGTTTTGAAAGCCCGTTCGGTTTTTTTTTTAATAAAGGTGATGTATTTTTGCTTTGCTTGAATTAAATGGCTATGCCAATAGGTTCTTAAGTTATGCATAAATCATGTATGTGTGGTCATATTTAAACATGTAGTCATTATCTTCCTGCCCTTGTCCCATGTTATTTGAGGTCGGCGCAACACATTTTTTTCTTCCATTCTTCCCTGTCAATCGTCACGCTATTATCTACTCCTTTTTCCTTCATATCATTCCTCACACAATCCATCCATCTTTTCTTTGGTCTTCCTCTCCCTCTCCATTAATCAATATTTCTATTCATAACTCTTTTAGTTACATGTATTCCATCCCTCCTCATCACATGTCCATAACAAGACAGACGACTCCCTTACATCTTTTCTGTCTGGCGCCACTTTCAAACTTACATATATGCTAATTTCTTACTTTATCCATTTTAGTCACTCCTCCACACGTCCATCTCAAAATTCTATTGTGTTAAACATGTGTTATAGACCATTAAACTGAAGAACTGTTCCATGCTGTATGGAACAGTTCTTCAGTTTGACAGTTGCGTCTCATGAAAAAAGTTATTCAGTTTGATGTTATGTACTACATCCTTAAATATATATACAACATTATTTTTAGTATATGCGAAACCTGAATATAGTTTGTTCAGAATAAGTAACTGAATCGATTCCAATAATTTTTAAACCATGTTATATTTTTTCCCAAAAATATTTAAAAAAGTTAAAAGTTGGATACCGAGCGACTTTGAGTACCTATAGCAATAATTTTGGCACCTTCTGCCAAATTATTGTTATCAATGAGCTCAAGACGACGCTGGAGGCGCGCGCTGCGTGGTGACCGCGTTTTTGTACGGACAATTAGGTAACAGAACAAGCTTATAACTTTGTGATTTTTCATGATACAGTTTTGTACATAGATTCTTTACATAAAAATACTAGACACGTATATCAGGTTTCGCATATACTAAAACTAATGTTGTATATGCTGTTTAAAAAAACGTATATATTTATCGGTCGAATGTATTTATTTCCTTGAGATGTGATTTTGGGTTTTATTTACAAACATACATACATTCATAAACTCACGACATTTTCCCATGGCGGTAGGCAGAAACCACAGACCGCCACCTGCTACGATCCTTACATACTCCTTTTGCCTCGTCCACGTTCATACATCTGGTCATACACGCACGCCGGTTGGGAGTACTACGCACCTGACCGTATGTAAAGAAAAGAAAGAGAAAAAGTATTTATTAGATTCACACAGGACAAAAAATAATAATAATAATAATGTGATTTGTATATTTGTATGATGTGTGTTTGTGTGTGTGTAAATAATGATATGTATGTATGTCCTTCTAGGGCTTCCCCAAAGTTAAGCTATTTATTCTAAAATTACTTCCATATCGCAAAGATATGCCTTAGGTACTTGAGTAACTCTCCAAAATCTATAGGTTTAATTAATTATTTCCTGCTTGTTCAGTAAAAGCTCAAAATAACTGATTCTACGCTAAGTAATCCGTTTGAAAATCAGTACTTCCTGGTAATAGGTTCAGAGGTTAAAATTGCTTCGAACTTCATGCAGAACGAGGCACGAGGTTATTAAAAGTTTTTAATAGAGTAAAAGCGATATTACAGACTTGTAGATGATTGTAAGTCTATTTTAGAAAGTTTCTCAGAAACAGAAATAAGGAGGTAGACAGGTACTACCGCGCTTACTGACGGTCAACCACTTTTCAATCTTATTAATCAGGGCATAAGAGTGAAAAGTGGTTGACGGTAAGCGCGGTGGTACATCTGACACGTGGCAGGTTGATCGAATCGCATGCGCTTATGCTGAGCATGACGTCCTAAGCTGGGTTCGATATGGTCGTATATTTTTCCATCAAGAATCAGAAGTAGCCCAGAGTCTGCATTTTTGGCCGGTAGATGGCTATAGACATAACATGCAATATGTGTTTATGCTTAAGCCCATCCCTTCGTTCAAAAACAAGCGTGACGTTGCATGTTCACACTCATATTGTTATTTATTATTTTACTTGATTTCTATTGTTATTTTAGTTTTTAGGACAAGTTAAATTAAAACAAACGTGCTTGGCTAACAAAACGGACTGAAGAATTTTTTTTTATAGATCATAGACACACTAAACCATAGACAATAGACGGAACTAACTAATTAAGACAAGGTGTTTTGAGCACATTACAACAATTTCTTTATCATCATCCACAGCCCGAACTCACCCACTTCTGGGTATAGGCCTCTCTTTTCTCGTGCCAATCCCAATTTCTTTATGCTAGAAGGCAATATGATTATTTCTGGAAAAGTATTCTTGGGAACCTAATAAAAAAAGTTTTGGTTCTCAGGCCCCATTTTTTTATTGTGAAAATATATCACTGTAGTTTACTATAGGTACCTGTTCTGTAATATTCTCTCCTTTACATGCCAATGCTCAGTGCGTATTAGAGCGGAAATACACGACATACATCCATTTACGTTAAGGTGATATGATTTCGGTAACACTTATGCGATTGAAGGGGTGAATCATACAATCATCTTATACTCATAGGTATCTATCTGTCTACCAATGTACACACTGAAAACTGGAGGATATATCAAGACAAGATTATTCATGAATAAAATATGCTTACGATGGCAACTGTACTATTGTTTTTTTATGTATTGAAGCTTTTGTAAATAACGTCATGCCTTGTAATCCTGAAGAGTTAAGCAGAGCTGTACCTAATAAATACACCCACATTTCGCCAGTTATTATGTAATAGGGGACGACCCTATTACCATCAACCAGGCACAAATCCAGACTCCGTGGCTGCTACTTAATAATAATTAAATTCCCGGTGAAAAGACCAGGTAACACTTTGCCTGACCCGGAAGTCGATCCCAGGACCTCATGCTCAGCAGTTGCGCAATATTGTAATTGTATAAGTATAGGTATCATTTCATTGCTAGTCTTCTTGTAAAACAGATTTAGCGACGACTCCCGAAAAGGCCAAGTGAGATCCTTTTCTGCGAGTGCCTGTAAATACCCCTTGCCAAACATGTAAGTATCCGTTGTATTCAACAAGTATTTCCACACTTAGGATAAACTCAACGTCCACACGGTCTCAGCCTTTTTAGGTCCGTAGCCGAATGGCAAAAAACGGAACCCTTACAGATTCGTCATGTCTGTCTGTCCGTCTGTATGTCAAAGCCACTTTATTCCGAAACTATTAGGACTACACAGGTGAAACTTGGTTCGTAGATGTATTCTGTGAACCGCTAACGATTTTTATACAAAAAAAATAATTAAAAGATCCTAAACATGGATCCTATTACCGACGTAGCCCGAAGAATAGCCAAACTTAAGTGGCAGTGGGCAGGGCACATTATTAGCAGAACGGATGGCCGATGGGGACGGAAAGTTCTGGAGTGGCGACCGCGAACCGGAAGACGCTGCGTTGGAAGGCCTCCCACTAGGTGGGCCGATGACCTATTGAAGGTTGCAGAGATTCGCTAGATGCGAGTCGCACGGGACCGGTCAATCTGGCGATACTTGGGGGAGGCCTATGTCTGGACATAGGCCTCCCCCAAGTGTCGCAGTGGACGTCTTTCGGCTGAAATGATGATGATGATGATGATACATGGAACTGAAACTATTTTATCAAACCTATACGTGCGGGGTGTCTATAGATAGGTCTTTAAAAATGACATTGAGGTTCCTAAAATATATTTTTTCTTGAAAGTCAATCGTTGAAAGATAGACACTTCCAAAGTGGTAAAATGTGTGTCCCCCGCCCTCTAATTTCTAAAATAAGAGGAGGAAAATTCTGAAAAAATGTGGGATTGTAGAACGGAAAAAAGCTTTCAAAATAAAATTTTGAAAATTTTGTCCCCTTTTAAGCTGAAAGTGTTACTTTCCTATTATAAAATAGTTGTTTTTTATCTATCTCTCTATACATACATCACATCACGCCTGTAATCCCCGCACGGTTAGGCAGAGTTTAATTAATTTAATTAAATTGTTTTCATGTCTGTCTTTGTGTTCTGAAAACTATAAGGAAACTATAAGGAATAGCGAAAAATATTCAAAGGAGTCTCGAGCCCGATTTTGATAAAACTAAAACTGCATCATTAGGTTTTTGAAAAATCTATATTCCTAGCCTTTGATTCTTATTAGCGACACTATCTAATGGTGTAATAACACACATGAAAAATTCACCCTGTATATGAGTACCTACTAAAAAAATCTCAATGTTATGTCAAATCGTAACAACCTTGTGAAGCAGGTGGCTAGTATAAAATAAAAGCGTTTGGCTCTTAAATGGCGGTTTCTCAATTAGCAGGGAAGAACTCACTTTGAAAGATTCTGCCAAAGCAAATCAGACTTTAAGTCCATAAACATTCAAATAATTTCATATCAAAACACTCATAAAATAATTCCTTTGATTTTAATACCAATTTGCAAAATACTCGACTAAACCACAACGTATGAGTACAATTTGTAAAGAGAATCTGACAAAGATGTAATTATTTCAGGCAGATGCAAAGAACACCTGTTTCTTTGTTACTGAACGAGTGCCACAAGAGCCAGTAATTAATTCTGAGCTGGGGACGAGAATGGCAATGTTGTGGTGATGATAGCGGTTATATTGTTAAATAAATGTATAGGTGACACTTTAATTGGCTTAAATCATCATCATCATCATGATCATCATCATTTTAGCCGAAAGACGTCCACTGCTGGACAAAGGCCTCCCCCAAGTGTCGCCACATTGACCGGTCCCGTGCGACTCCATCGGCTTAAATAGAGTAAACTAATTATACATCTATATATTATACAACATTATTTTTAGTATAAGCGAAACCTGAATATAGTTTGTTCAGAATAAGTAACTGAATCGATTCCAATAATTTTTAAACCATTTTATATTTTTTTCCAAAAATATTTAAAAAATTCACAAGTTGGACACCGGGCGACATTAAGTACCTATCGCAATAATTTAGGTACCTACTGCCAAATTATTATTATCAATGAGCTCAAGACGACGCTGGAGGCGTGTTCTGCGTGATGACCACGTTTTTGTGCGGACAACTAGGTAACAGAACAAGCTTTGCTTTGTGATTTTTTATGAAATAGTTTTAAAAATTTGTACATAGAATCTTTACATAAAAATACTAGACACGTGTTTCAGGTTTCGCATATACTAAAAATAAAATGGTAAACTGATTGACTGAGTGACTGACTGGGTGATATATCAACACACAGCCCAAACCGCTGGTCCTTGAAACTTGGAGGGTGTGTTCTTTCCACTAATAAAGAATTTTTGGGAATTCCACTCCTAAAGGGGTAAAATAGGGGATGGAAGTTTTATGAAAGTCCGTCAGTTTTGAAGTTAGGATCTTCAAATTTTGTGTATAGGCTGACGGTTGAAAATTAATTTATACGTATCTCAGCGTTTTTGATCATTCTACACCCGAAGGGTTAAAAAAGGGGATTACGGTATGTATCTATGTTTGTTTGGTACGTTGCCGTCGGATATTTTTCGACATCCACGCGGGCGAAGCCACGGGAAAAAGCTAGTTCATTATAATTTAAAAACTTTTTAATAAACGAACAACAAACTATAAAAGGGCATCGAAAAACTCTTCCTCAATTCTGTCAGCTGGTAATGTGCCAAAGAGACTGGCGGCGTTGCCATGATGTATAGTAACACTTAGCCTCTGGCCAAGGTAAAAGCCAGCCCTTGGGTCACGGGAAGCGTCACCCGTCATGACGAACAACTACCGGAAATATATTATGAAGGACGGGACGGTTGACGTGTGTCGGGCATACCACCGTCCGGGTGAGTTCATCAGACATATTATTTCTGGTTGTTCTCGTCTGGCTAACGGCGAGTACTTGCACAGGCACAACCAAGTAGCCAGGATTATTCACCAGCAACTTGCCTTGAAATATAAACTTGTGGAATCTGAGGTACCGTACTACAAGTATGTGCCCGACCCAGTTCTCGAGAAAGACCATGTCACGCTGTACTGGGATCAGTCTATCATTACTGACAGGACTATTGTCGCCAATAAGCCTGACATAGTAGTGATTGACCGATCCGCGCGCCGCGTAATGATAGTCGATGTTACCATCCCGCATGGCGAGAACCTCGTGAAAGCTGAGAAAGAGAAACAAATAAAATATCTCGACTTGCCACACGAGGTTGTCGACATGTGGAATGTGAACTCGGCTATCATTGTGCCGATCGTCGTGACGGCCAATGGCCTTATAGCCTCGATGACCATCTTTCGAAGCTCTCCTTAGGCAGTTGGATCAAGGGCCTGATTCAGAAGGCAGTACTCCTCGATACGGCTCGTATTGTGAGGAGGTTCCTGTCTCTGGAGCCCTAACCACCGGTAGCTTGGACCCAGCTCCCGCTACCGGCGGACCAATATTTTTTATATTTTTAAATGTTTTTATATGGTTTTTGTTAAGAAATATTTAAAAATGTAATTAGTGTGTAAGAAAATAAATAAAGGAAATAATAATCCATAGGTATTTTTAATCATTTTTAACGGAAGGTTTGACTAGGTCTGACTGCCTCGTTGGTCTAGTGGTCGCAAACGCGACTGCTGAGCATGAGGTTCTGGGTTCGATTCCCGGGTCAGGCAAAGTGTTATTGAGCTTTTCCATCAGGAATTTCTCAGTCTCAGCCTTGGAGTCTGGATTTGTGCCTTGTTGATGACAATAGGCTCGCCCCCTGTTACATGGGACTTAAACATAACTAGCGAAATGTCGGTGTACTATTACACTCCTCTACCTACATAGCACTCGGACTCTGCCTTCGGGGATTACAGGCGTGTTATGTAGGTTTAATGTCCCGTGGCTACACAACAACGAAGGTGATTTTTTGAAAATAAACCTTTCACAAAAACGTGCGCCACCCGTACGTTTTTTTCCGCTGTGCTACGCAAAGTGCTACGGCGTAGCGGTACCGTGCTACGATCGAACATGCTACGATAAAATAGAACCTTACATTTTAGACTGATTTATTTAAGGTGCTGTCAAATGGAACGGACCGTTAAAGGAACTAGGTAAACTTTCACAGATATTTCAGTACATTATTTGTCAAAGCCGCAGTCTGCAGTCCGTTCCGCTCTCCAGTTTGCTCGCTTTGACGCACCTTAAATAAATTAGTTATAGTTCTGTCGGTCTGTGGGTTGTAGCATCACTATACATGGTTCTTTGTTCTTGTTTCGTGATTATTATATAGATTAGTATATTGTGTCTATATTATTAATTATTAAGCATATAGTCCACCACAAACTACGTGAAGTATTTTTTTGTTGTGTTGAAAATATTTCTTTTAGCGATATGACCGCCCATTGTGTCACTCTATGTGAAATGTTTTCTTTTATGTAAATTGAAAGTATGGTGTGCATAATAAAGAATATTCTTTCTATCTATCTATAGTTGCAGAAGCTTCAAATTCTTCTCTTAAAATGTAGTAAAAATAAGTAAAACTATTTTTGAAAAAAATCTGCCTGAAAACCTATACAGAATTGCAACATGTACCGGTGCCATGTGCAAACGAGTACAAATGTAGGTTGGTACAGTCGAGCCTCCGTCCGGGGGCAGGCGATGTCCAGTAAATGAATTAAAATGGCTGTCCCTTTGATGCATTTACAAAGGATATTTACGTAGTCATATTGAGTTTTTTTCCTTGTGAAGGACGAACGAAATAACTCTGTTGGAATTTTATTTTAAAAACTATACAAGCTATATGTTTTACGTGTATCAGTTTAAGTATTTTTATGTCTGACTCAAGTTTTTATAATCTTCAACTACTTAGGACTGGTGAAAAAATTATCATTATCTACCTAGCCTTTTCCCAACTATGTTAGGGTCGGCTTCCAGTCTAACTGGATGCAGCTGAATACCAGTATTTTACATGGAGCGACTGCCTATCTGACCTCCATAACCCAGTTAGCACTGGGTAATACGATACCCCTTGGTAAGACTGGTTGTCTGTCAGACTTTTTGGGCCACTGACTACCTGTAACGACTGTCAAAGTCCTACAGATGGCAGCCGGGACCAACGGCTTAACGTACAGTATGTAATGGGCGGTCACCCATCCATAGACCAATCTAGGCAAGCACGGCTTAACTTAAAGATCGACCCGAGCGGCTTATTTAGCCACGAGCGATTATTATTTAGCCACGAAAAATGATAAGTACATTAAAAAACACAATGAAACATACTACATGTTGTGTTTACTGTTTTCAAACACCTAGGATTAGTTTTATGCAAAACTTGTCAAAAACGTGAACAAGATAGTTAACAATGCGTGTCTGACATGAGGCCAGTATGTTTGACACACTACTTGTTGCCTACGACTTCGTTCGCGTGGATATTTTGATGTGTACTAAAGGTGTGACAAAAGAAAAAGTTGCCGATTTGTTATTCCAGACTTTAATCCAACTCTGTGCCAAATTTCATCCAGATCCGTTCAGCCGTTCTGCCGTGATTGAGTAACAAACGTCTATCACAAACTTTCGCATTTATAATAGTAAGTAAGATGTTTTATCCACAACATGTTTTTGTCAATTCTTTTAAAAACTGATACTTGTAAGTATCAGTAAAACGCGGGGTTAGTTTGTAATTCCAAATTCCAATTCGCGTTCTTTAAAGAAAAATTTTTATCTAAATAAACTACGACCTTCATCCATCCCTATAAGTTCAAACTCATCCACAAAAGGGTGCGATTATTTACAGAGTGACTTTCAAGTAACCGTCTGTATCGATCGATCAACAAGCTGGCGGTGCGTCGTCGTTGCATACATTGTATGGTGTTGATTACTCTGTTATGTACGTTATGAGGAGCTCGTGGCTAAATAATCGCGCTAGCTTAGGTTGGTCCGTGGATAGGTGACCCATTAAATACCGAGTTTCCTCCGTGCCTCGGAAAGCACGTTAATCCGTTGGTCCCGGTTGTCATTTGTAGATCTTCGAAAGTCATTTCAGGTAGTCAGTGGCCCGAAAGTCTGACAACTAGTCTTACCTAGGCGTATTACCCAGTACTAACTGGGTTTTGGAGGTCAGATAGGCAGTCGCTCCATGTAAAGACTGGAAGCCGACCTCGACATAGTTGGGAAAAGGCTCTGGGCAGATGATGATTACTCTGTTGGGTACATTGTACCCCTTTGACTGATTTTGTAAGGCATGGGTGGGTGTTGATTATATGAACTTCTTGTTGGAATAATATGCCAAAGGTAAAATGAAAGAAGAAAAAGTAATATTTACAAGTGTACAATTATTTTAAAACGAAGTCGTATTTTGTATCATTTTGTCTGGCTGCTTTGATTTCGGAAATCTTAACATTGAATTTTGATGGTAAAAAGCTCACTATATTTATAAACATACATCTAATGAAATATCAATATTTTGTCAAATATTTGCGAAACGGGGACGAAGGAATAAAAGTATTAGAATGAGATTTTAACATCAGCTGGAAAATAAGCAAAACAAAAGTGTTAAAAATTGGTGACACAAACTGATGATGCAATAATTTCTAACATAACTCATACATTTTCCCATGGTGTAGGTTAGGTAAACTGCATGCTACAATATTTTTAAACAAAAATACCTTAATACAATTTATGAACAAACAATTAACTACAACTTCAACGTAATATAATAATTTATAAGACAAGCAATCCAGTAACAGAACCGCAAAACAATTAAATTGTTGCCACAAGCACCCTCTACCCGACTTACCTACCCACCCCCGCTAAGGCGATTGAGGTCTTAGTAACAGTTACCAAGTCTGAGCCTGCAACATCTCAATGGAATACATACATATTGTTTAATAACAGTCTGTTAAATTGAAGTCGAGGGAACTACAAAAGTAACTTAACGTGTACTGTCACTTACGGGATATCTTCCGTGATTGTTCATTATTTACATTTTTTTATTTGTTTTTTTTTGTTTGTGATTTTTTTTTTTTTTGTGATATCCCGTAAGTGACAGTACTAGTTTAGTTGTAAACCGTGAAAGCTTAAAACAGAGTTTCAAAAGTAACTTGTTATTTAGAAATGTACGATGCAATGAGCGTTGCATATTTAATTTCGATGGATGGAGATGGAGAGGAAGACCAAGGAAACGATGGATGGATTGTGTGACGAATGATATGAAAGAAAAAGGAGTTAATGATAGCGTGATGGTTGACAGAGGAGAATGGAAAAAAAAAAACGTGTTGCCGACTCCAAGTAACATGGGACAATAGTGATGAATGAGCATTGCATGTTTCCATTGATCTACATGACGTTAACTTATTGCATTTTGGCGTAACTTATAAAATGTACTCGTATCTTTTGACGTTTGGCTAAAATTAGAACAAACACCGTCATTTTACAATTACACGAATCATATAATCAACAACGTCCTATCAATATCATAACATATTATAACACAACATCATGTCTGTAATCTCCGAAGGGTTAGGCAGAGGTGTACCCAATAGTACACCCAGATTTCGCTAGTTATGTGTAAGACCCATGTAATAGGGGGAGAGTCTATTACCATCAACCGGGCACAAATCCAAACTTAGTGGCTGCTCCTGATAAATTCCTGAAGGAAATTCCCAAGAACACTTTAACCGGCCTCATGCTTTGCTGCCTGCCAATATCATCAAGAGCTAAAAGATCTTTGTAGCACAGTAACATTAATTCGGTGAAGTTATGAGGTTTTCAGGTTCAAAGTACTAACTTTCATTTGGCAATACAAGAGTTTCTCTGAACTTGTCTTAAGTTGTGTTGTAGAAAGTCCACATGAAATTGAAAGTCACACCAGAACTTCCCAGATTTTCACTCCTAGATTATAAAAAAACCATGAAGGGTCCCGTACCACCGTAGTAAGGGAGGCCCCCAATAATTTTAATTTATTTTTATTATTTGTTGTAACGGCAACAGAAATACACATTCCGTGAAAAATTCAACTATCTACCTATTACGGATCATGGGATGTATCTCATGATAGGGTGTAGCCTGCTGACAGACAGACTTACAGATGGACGTGATGGACAACGGAGGCTTAGTAATAGGGTCCCGTCGGTTACCTATCGTTTACGGAACCCTAAAAACCAAGTTCAAAAACCTGCGAGTCACCATATCAATGTAATGTGCGCTGATATTTTAGCACATGAGGGTGCTCGCTAGAACGGAACTGCGTTGGGCCGCCATAATGCTGGGCCATTAATAATGCCAGCCACGTAGCTATAGATTTAGATAGCATCTTTGTGATTCTAAGATTTAATACAATTTTGCGGTTCATGCAACACGCTGTGGTGTGGGTAGACTTCTAAGTAGGTCGCGTGATGTAATCACTGGCGTACTTGCGATTCATTTTAAGACCGTACCAATAACCGGATCCGACATACAAGTTTTTTAGTGTTGTAACTTTACCTTAATTACATCCATTACCCATGTACTATTCAATGCATCCATTAGCACAATGTTTCTCTTTCTTTAAAAAGATATCTCGCTCGCTTATACTGAAACTGTCAATAGTATGTATAAGTAGTTCCAAGTGGGATGTCTGAAATCACTATTATCTATCAGTATGGAAACTTCTTTCGAGACTTAAGTACGGTGACGATTTAAATCTTTACCACAGACGTTATCACAATGGACATAAATCCTACTTACCTTAACTCAACTTGAGCAAAAAAAAACAGTTAAATACAGAATTATACGACTCTCAAACGCCAACAAAAAAGCACATTCATCAATTACTAACTAAGCCTTTTTTCGTATTCCACAGCAATCTGGTAATAAAGCGTTGGGTGGTAGTGACACCAATCCGGCCAAAAGTCAAGCCACTTCAAATGTGATTCAACGGGGCTTGATTGATTACCTCGAGGCACGTTACATCGTCATAATGGTACGCTTTGAAACTGGCTTTAAGCTGCTAGAATAAGCAGTATGGGAAGGCCGTTCCAAAATTGTAAACAAACCCAATTCATTTTAAATTCTGACACTATTATACACTGAAGGGAACACTGAATAACTAATAAGAAATTAGTAAAACATTCATCTGTATCAAGAAGGTTTAAACTTTATATCTCACCCTTTTTCCAAACAATTATTGTTTTAAGAATATAATTAAATTGGCAATCAATGTACTATTTCCATTGCCATTCCATGGATTTTTGGCATCTATTAATTAATTTAATTATAATAGTACTAAATGCAGCGTATCAAAGCCTTAGGCTGATATAAAAGGTGTAACAAGACCTTTACCGAAAAAAAAAGACCCTTAATCAAGCTGAAAGGTACTTGTTCGCCCCGTCCGTCATCGCGATCATTTTTTTCGTTCTAGGCCATTCCTGGGAACCTTCTAGTTACGCAGATATCGGGGGTCAAAGTTCCAACTTTTTCACAAGTTTTTTTTTTTAATGTAAGATTTTTACGTTTAACACCCAACGACCCCCTTACTATTTAATCCATCCCTCAGCACAATCTTTTGAGTGCGTTACGTTGAGTCAAAAAAGTCGTTTTTGAGTAAAGTTACTTAGTTTGACGTAGATAATGCTTGTTGACAGCTTCGTACCGGACTTCGGACCTTTTCTCTACAATAGACTTAACAAGATACTAAACTTCTATAGTTTAAGTTATAAAAAATGTAGTTTTGTAATGTCGGATTATTAAGCGATACTTAATTACACAGACACAGAAAAACTTCTAGAAGTTGTGGTTTGATTATGTTTTTTTACATATTTACTTAAGCTAGTTTTAGTGGTTTTCTTTGTACCTATTTCATTTTAGTTATACTTGTAATTTTACTGTCCTAATTAAATTGCGCTAGGTAAAGTGATGGCCTGAAACACAGGTTTAAATAAACCTAGATCGGGCAGGTCACTGACATCTGAATTGGACTATTATAACTTGCAACTGTTAAATATATTTTAGTTATAGTTTACTTATAAGTACTAATTATTATTGTATGAGAAATAATACTACTGCGCCTACATGTACACTTTTGAAATACTTTTTTAATAAATTATTCTATTCTAAAAAATATTCTATATTCGTGAAGGGTACGTTTACACCCCGTATGTAAAGCGGTCTTCGTTACTACGTCCAAAATATATGAGTGAAACTACCATAAGATGAACATTACTTGTGCAACACCCAAAATCTTGACTCGGTCCCATGGTCTAGCTAGACATTCACGTTAAATTGGCCCCAGTCGAAACCAACCATAACTTTAGAGTATGTTAAATACTCCTCCTGTTGGTGCAATCCTCGAGGCACCCACAAGTAGCGAAGGCTTTTCTCTAGTTAGATCTAATATGTTGGGAAAAGTTCTCGACTAGAAATCATAAATGTGCACTGTGGAGGGTTTGTTCTCTATAACTGTAAAGTCTAAGCTGATAAGTCGTGAAGCAAAAGTTTAGCTTGTATTAGGACCTTATGTTTATTGGGATATGGTGTATAGTTTCTATTGCAATTTAACCTACAATTAAAACTTTATAAACCGACAAGATGACTATATTATGTACATTATACAACATTATTTTAAGTATATGCGAAACCTGAATATAGTTTGTTCAGAATAAGTAACTGAATCGATTCCAATAATTTTTAAACCATGTTATATTTTGTCCCAAAATTATTTTTGAAAAGTTACAAGTTGGACACCGAGCGACATTAAGTACCTATCGCAATTATTTAGGTACCTCCTGCCAAATTATTATTATCAATGAGCTCAAGACGACGCTGCAGGCACGCTGTGTGGTAACCACTTTTTTTGTGCGGACAACCAGGTAACAGAACAAGCTTATAACTTTGTGATTCTTCATGATACAGTGTACATAGATTCTTTACATAAAAATACTAGAGACGTGTTTCAGGTTTCGCCTATACTAAAACTAATGTTGTATACAGACTACAAATAGAACTAAAGTAATGATAAAAATAAGACTAAAAGAAAGTAAATATAAACATATACACAACGACGACAATAGTACACTTAAAAGGCGTCAAAGTACTTCTCCACATCGCAGTCATGGTGTATAGTGTTCTGATAATGATCCAAGTCAATTTATTCGCGATAGAATTTAAAGTATTTAATTAAAAAGGTACGATGTTTCCCGAAGATTAATTGTTTCTTATTCGATTCTCGCGAAAAGACGTGTCATTTCAGTCTATCGATTGTTTGTTAAGGACAATAAATTATAGCTTTGTTCAAGGTATATATATATGGAAAGATCCCTGATCCCTGAAACTAGACTCGGAAGCAAAATTTTCTTTTTTAAAAGACTCTTGAGAATAACAAATCAATGCTAAGATAGAACCTATAGATACGTATACCTAAGACAATTTCCACGAGAAAAACCTTTGGTTCTTATACTGTTATCTGTTAACGATAAGAATCTCTTACCGAAACTAAAGAGCCTCTCAGGAACTCTTCAAACATGTGTAAGGTTCGAGATTATCGCAACGAAAACTGTTCCAAGTTAGTTTTGCTTACTATCTTATGTAAGTGAACGAAAATGTATAACTTCTTAAGATGTTACTAAATGTGAGTCTATTTTTTCTACTCTTTGGGATTATGAGATAACAAAAAAAAAGCGAAAATGTTTTTTCAATCCATTTCAAAGATCACTTTGCCTCGTTAGTCTAGTGGTCGCTAGCGCAACTGCTGAGTATGATGAGGTACTGGATTCGATTCTCCGGTCAGGCAAAGTGTTATTGGGGTTTTCCATCACGAATTTCTCAGTAGCAGCCTCGTAGTCTGTATTTGTGCCCGGTTGATGGTCATAGGCTCGCCCCCTACTACAATGAACTTAAACATAACTAGCGAATTGTGGATATACTATTAGGTACACCTCTGCCTTACCCTTCGGGTATTACAGGCGTGATGTTATGTTATATTCACAGATATTTTTTTTCAACAGCGCCCCTTTGTCATGGTCAGTCGAACGCCAAAAGATCCTTGCACCACTATAATCATTGTTAAACCAAACCTGTCAAAAGTGATTACAAACAGCAACTATTCCCAACAAATTAAATGTAATGTTGAAAGCTAGGTCTACAGTGTGTTTGACAAACAATTTCTACGACACGCACAGAATTACATGTAGGTACCCAAATAACCGCAACAATCCTACGGAACCAGTAATTTAATTTCCCTAATTGTATACTAATTCCTCGGGAATCCATGTAGACAGGTCCTAAAGGGTCTCTGAAGGGACAGATCGATTTACTGACTACCCCCGGATTAACCTCAAAGGTTAAATTACACTTCGATTTTTAGCTACGCATAAACTAAATGGTGTGTTAACATAATACAGGGTGTAAATGGACCCTTCACGAAGCCGTCAACCAAGCATTATGTACATCAAACTAAGTAACTTTACGCAAAAATTATTGCTGGAAAACGACTTTTTTTTCGAGGGTGAAAAATCGTTTACGTTTTACGGTAGGACTCAATGTAACGCACTCAAAACATTGTGCTGATGGATAGATTGAATAGTACGGGGGTCGTGGAGCGTTTAAAGTAAAGTTCTTACATTAAAAAAAGGTATTTAAAACAAAAGAACTTGTGATAAAGTTGGAACGTTGTCCCCCAATATCTCCGTAAAATAAAAAAAATATCGCAATGACGGGGAGAACAAGTGCCTTTCAGCTTCGTTAAGGGTCTTGTTACACCCTTTATTATTATTGTGAGCTTTTGAAGTTACGGGACATTACAGCAATAATCATCCATGAAATAAGTTTTTTCAAATGACTGGGACTTTTAAAAATATTGACGTGTTTAAACAACAAACCATCATGCTTATTTTCCCAGCGGGGTAAGCCAGAGATGTAAGGTACCTACAGTCCTAAGCAACGGGGTGACCGTAGCTATCATACATACATACATAAACTCACGCCTTTTTTCCATGGGGGTAGGTAGAAACCACATAGCGCTAATATTTGAGGAACGATCCTTGTATACTTTTGCCTCGTCCACGTTCATACATTCGGGTCATACACGCACGCCGGTTACGAGTACTACGCACCTGACTCTTCTGAAGAACCTCATCAATAAGGTTGCATGGTCTTCTAGAGCGTCGCCTCCTGGCGTTGCCAGTCACAGCTGCCTTATAAATATCTTTTGTTGATCGCTTTTCAATACTCCTCTCGACATGACTAAACCATTTAAACTTACTCTTTTCAATAATTGTTACTACATCTTCTTTTAAACCTCAGCGTTCTCGTATAAACTCATTCCTCAATTTATCATTCAGATTTACATCACACATGCATGTGTGTATGCTATCAGTTGGGCACAAATTCAAACTCCGGCTTGGGACTAAGATAGTCATAAGTCATTTATTTTTGTTTATGTTTAGTAGTTTTTGTGCTTTAGTTACTGTAATTGGTTTTAAACCGTTGTGATTAAATAAAATAAATAAATAAATTTATTTCAGAACAAAATACATTGTATAGAAATTTAGTAAAAAAAAAGGTAAAATAAAAAAGTACCATTAAAACATAACAATCAAAAAACATGTCAAAGATGGAATAACAAATTCAAAACAGCAATAATCCACATTAACACAGTAATAGGCTTATCCCCAATAAAATGAAAGTTAATATACCTACTCTCTATCCGCGTACCCCCTCAGAGCATACAGCCGTTATGTTATGTTATGATATTGTGTAAACAGTGAACATCCACGCGATTGCAGCCATCGCGACCGATTTGCTGTCTATTATTGAAGAGCTCCATTGTAAATCTCCAAAGATTAGCATCAGATCTTCACCAAATTCAAATGGGACCACCGAGGAATACTTCCAAACAAAAAAGAACCATCAAAATCGGTTCACAATTGGCGAAAATATCGCTGAACATAAAAAAAGAACAGGCGAATTGATAACCTCCTCTTTTTGAAAGCCGGTTAAAAAAAATAATTTATAAGCCATACAAACGAAAACAATGTCATTCAAAGGGTATTTATACTACTCTTAAGTCTCTTGTTGAAACTTTATTAATTTAATTAGTTATTTTTCCAAAAGTTTCACAATAATTTACATAACTTACTTAATTACTCACGTTGCTTGCCCACTGCCAAACTTCGTATCATTTTCCTTTCGAAGGGAAAATATACGAGTTTAGTAATTACTTTATTTCGTTGTTTTCGAGATTACAAATAACTTATTTGGACGGTGTCGGCACGTAAATCGAACTTTTAGATAAGCTTTATTACGTAAGTCGATTGCGTTAATTTATTTTATTGCGATAGGGAAAATTACAGTAAGAACCCTCTCTTGGCCATAATTTTCACCATGCTATCTATAATCGGTTTTCCACGTGTGCTGGGTAAGGCTGAGCGTTCTAAAAGTCGGCAACCTTGCGTATCATTGTTTCAGCCGAAAGACGTCCACTGCTGGACATAGGCCTCCCCCAAGTGTCACCACATTGACCGGTCCCGTGCGACTCGCATCCAGCGGATCCCTGCAACCTTCACCAGGTCATCGGTCCACCTCGTGGGAGGCCTTCCAACGCAACGTCTTCCGGTTCGCGGTCGCCAGTCCAGAACTTTTCGGCCCCATCGGGCATCCGTTCTGCGAGCAATGTGCCCTGCCCACTGCCACTACGTTGCGTATAGCTGTCAAATATTATAAAATAATTGATGAGTTAATGAATATTAACTTTATGAAATATTGTTGCGCCTCTGTGTTGCACTACAATATTAATTATTTAAAATAATAACACTGGATAAGGCGTTGTAAAAGTTTTATTTTTTTATTCAGCCTTTTCTGTCCTACTGCTGGGCAAAGGCCTCCCCCATAGCTTTCCAATCCTGCTTACAATTTGCCCTCTCTGACCAATACGTTAAGAATGAGTCCAGATAAAAGTTTAAGATGTCTAAAACTTTTGGAAAAAGCACGTGTTAACTACACGTGCTTTTTACACAAAAACTAAATATTCAGTGACCCGATATTAATTATTTGTTCATAATAATTAATGATTTAGCAGAATTATTGTGTTCTTCATTTACTTTATAGGAGCCCACTGGTATCGGTAACGGTGTCCAAGCCACCCGCGGTCAGGGCTCCAGAGAGAGGAATCTCCTAACCAGCTGCTACCCAGCTGCCCAACGAGAGCCTCCTCGATGTTGGTCGAGGCTCTTGGCAAAATAAAGCCGTTGACTGAACTAACTATCTATGCATGTCGAAAACCTCGCCATCAAAGTCGAGATACTTTATTTTTAGCAGAATTGTTACTATCATTCACAATGAGGAAGTTCAGCGAGTTCATGCCATGTGTACAAACACACATATGCTTGCACATCCTTTATTAACTCTTATAGACGAACAAGTATATTGTGTTTATTGTAGCACTACATCATTCTTTGCAAGTCAATAACCGTGTGGAAAGCAGTTTATTATGTTGCTGTTGCTATGTGCACCATGCCGGTATATAACGTCCTGATGTGTTAACCCTTGCAAGGATATTAGTTTGTAATCGTGACACGTTTGAGTTGAGAATGTCACTGAATTTGCTGTATTGTTACCGTATAAAGATTAAATCGAAAAAAAATAGATGTCCTGGTGGAAATTGTTTTTTTATTCGTGCACGATTCAATTGTTCTGAAACTAAGTGGACGTAGCCTGAACGAGTTTAATTGAAAATACAACAGAACTAAACTATTATTTTTGTGTACGTTTTTGCGATTAGCACGTTAGATCAACCAAAGATATGCATTAAGTCTTAAAACCAAGTAAATATAATGCTTTCAATCAATTTCAAAATCGAACATACTACATCCTGAAACCAGCAAATAAGTTTGCTGAAATTCAAGTAGTAATTAAAGCACTTAATGCCATTACAAACATTGCATTTAATAGTGGTGTACATGTTGATGTTTTACTATCTCTTCGCAAGTGAATAAACAAAATGATAGTGTAGGCTTACCGATCTTGGAGTTTCCAAATATTCAAAAAATATTTTCAGGAGAAATCGTAAAAAAGTATATAAAATATTAAAATTTATAAAAATTGAATTAAACAATCTTTGGGAGTCCGCCATATTAAATTTAGAATGACATCAGTTTATTTCTAGTAATTTTCTTAGCAAACCTTTTTATTTGATTCCCATGTCATGGGAATGCATAAAAACCTAGTCAGCCAACTTTGGGAGTCCGTCATATTAGATTTAGAATGACGTCACTTAGCTAACCATGCATTTGTCATCTCAACCCGGGAAGAGGGTCAAAAACTTCAAAGATTTTTTTACGTATTTAGTTCGTGTCACGTGAAGATAATAAAAACGTGTTAAAATAGAGTGGAAAATACAAGTACTGAAAATGTCAACCAACAACTTCAAGACAAGTCTTAAAGCTAATCAAAGTATCAAAGATACCGAAGACAGCTGCACTCCTTCCCACGTCAGTCAGCTCAGAAGTGGGTCAGCACAGTACCAAGGTGTTAACAGTTAGACTAGGCTGTTAATGTTAGCTGTCATTATGACACTCGCTTTGATTTATAGTGCCTCGCTGCACGGCTTGATATATATATAGTTGTTCGCAAGTTTGAGGTAGAAGGTTTTTTTTGTTTGTGGTTTAAGGTAATATTTGTGTTGGTTTTGTTGAATTGGTTTGTGATTGTGTTTGAGTTAGTTTTATATAATATCACGCCTGTCTTCTCCAAAGGGTTAGGCAGAAGTGTATCTAAAGAACACTCACATGTCGCCGGTGTATTTTTAATGTGAATTCATTTTTATTAACATGTTAGTTCTGATATGGTAGTGTTGGGTTTACTGTATGTGTTTTTTTTTTTAATGTTAGTTCATTTATGAAAGACAGATCGTAAATCGTAATTACACTGCTTCGACACAGGCGATAGTAAAATTAATGTAAATTTAAAATAAAGTAGGTACCCCAGTAGGTAGTTAATGTTATTTTCTTTTTAAAGTACTCTGAAAAAAATATTTATTTATTTATACACAAAGTATGTCTAAGAAACGGTGCGGAGCAGCGGTGGCCCAGTGGTGGCGGCCCCGACTTACGAACAGTAAGTCGCGGGTTCGAACCCAGGCAGGCGCATTACTTTGTGTAATTTATTTCATCACCACTGCTCTCAAAACGGTGAAGCAAAACATCGTGAGGAAACCGGCACATGTCTTAGAACCAAAAATTCGAAGACATGTGACATCTACCAACCCGCACTGGGCCCGCGTGGTGGATTATAGCCCATTCCCTCTCATAGAGAGGAGGCCTGTGTCCCAGCAATGGGAACATTATAGGCTGATTATGCTATTTCTAAGAAACCAGCCTGGAATTTTCAACATACCGGATTTTTTTTTTAAATAGAAAACAGTTAAATGCATACTGTAGAAAGAAAGACAAAAAGCGAAATGTCGGAACTTTTATGCGTTTATCAGAAAAATAAAATCGAATTGGTAACCATTTACAAAACTTACTCAGTCCTGTGAATTTCCAGATGTGACTTATTACGGCTTCACGTAGCTTTGCAAGGCAATCACGGTTCATGTTGGTCACTCTGCTGTTCCATTTCCATCCGATCTTGTAAAGGAAGCGTGTGAGTTACATACATTAGCAGTGTAATAGAAAATTGCAGTGCCTATGTGCCTAATGCTTGGCTTTTAGATTGAGATTGTGGGAGGTAAAGGTGTGCAATTTTATACAGGATCGATTATGATGTTATCATCATTTCCTCAATAGCTCTTTATTACTTTTCAGATTCTTATTATTCGCAAATTAAATATTGTTTTTGTCAAAGACATTCAAATATTTACTACCGACTGACGGGACAAGACGAAGAAAATCGTAATCCAATACTTGTTACTACTAAGTAACAAATCTGTTCTGCCTTTTTTTTTTTTTTGCCTAGTGTCATGTAGCATTCGTGTGTCAAAATAGATTGGAAAACGCATACGGAAGCATTAAGCAAAAAAATAGTAATTCCACATATGCACTGTATAAATTAGCCCCCATATTAAATATTGATGCGCTGCTAATCGCTTACCACGGCTTAGTGTCCTCTAACTTAAGATATGAACTCATTTTTTGGGGAAATTCAACAAACAAGGATGTGATTTTTAAAACGCAAAAGAGGAGCCTTTTTTTTTTTTTTTTTAGTATGGGCAATCATCAAATGACCCCCCCCGCTCTGGGCGGAGCGGAAGGGAGTGTCAGACTTGTACTGACTAAAACCCATCCATGTTCCTTCTTTGCCCTTTGTGTTCCAGGGCCGCGGTATCTCTTTCGAACAGTCCCGCAGCCCTGGCAGGCATCGGCCCGTGCGGACCCCTACGTGGTTGCTGACATCTCTTTGAGGCGCGCGTGGAACACGAACGCGCCGTCGACACGGCCAAGACGGCCAGACGGCGAGCTAGCCCATAACTCGCCGTCCACAGGCCCGCGCCTACGGTGGCCGGGGGCCACCACGTGACCCCCGACGCCTGAGGGTTATGTTTGGACTTTATGTTACAGAGAGTTGCAAACCATTTTTTAACCAATATAAAATATTAACCCTTCCGTCAATGTACATTTTAGAGACCATTGTGTTTGTCAAATCGAATCCACACCTATTCCCCTTAGTGTTAGATAAAGTAGTTCGAAATAGACGCGACAATAGCAAGCTATGTATCCCGAGATCCAAGACAACTCTAATGCGTAAAAGTGTATTCTGTATGGCGCCAATGCTTTATAATAAGTTGCCAAAACATTGGAGGGAATTAGCTACTGAAAAATTAAGAAATAGACTAAAAAGCCTTCTGTTAGAGAAAGTATACTACAGCAATGACGAATTTCTTATTGACAAATTAATTTGACATGTATAATGACATCCTTATTTTATTAATAATTGCTTTAACCTTTGTTTTTTTTTTAATTATTTGTATTATTTAATACTATGACACTATTTGATTGTTTTCCATTGCACCTTTTAGTTTACGTATATTTGCTGTGTGTAAACCAATTTAAAACCACTTGATGTTGTGTAGCGTCTGACATCTTAATATTTGTACGCCGTCCAGGCAAAACATGACTGGCATTATTAAAATTCGATGCAACATCTTGCATGCTATTTGTATGTGTACTCATGTTTTGAACAAATAAAATGATCTCTATCTCTAAAAAATTCGGGAGCAAAATTTTTGTATGAAAATATTTCCAATGACCTCTCTTTATCTCTTTAATCTTTCTTTAAAAACTAAAGTTTACAGAACTTTTGATCCACTTTATATTTCTGTTACATTCATTGTGCATATATATTTACCGCTTGTGACACAAAGAGCTGAAACTTACTATTACGACAAAGATTACTACAAATGCAAGTAAAAAATAGAATACTCGTGCATCCCGCATCCGGAAAGTTTGATACGGTTTTCAGTATGAGTGATACGGAAAATTGTAACTATCGTTCCATGTGGGATGTGCGGAAGTCAAGTGGGTATTAGCCCACTATCCAAATATTTTTTTCACTATATTTTTTTAAACGGTAGAACGAATTCAACAAATAAAATCTTTAGTATCAATTCAGTTCAAATCTCAGACCAATTTAAAACTCTCCTCTATATAGCACGTACGCATAAACTATAATAATCTATAAAAATAAATAAAATTTATACACGTCAATTTTATTTATTTGTAATTTCAAAATAACTGCTTTTTACTGAATGCATATGAAAGAAGTATATGCAGTACTTCTAACAAAAAACAAACACTTTTTTAAAATGTTTTGTCTGTCTTTCTGTCGGTCTGTCTTTTTCTTTGTAATTTCCAAAACGGTTGACGGGACTTTTACTAGCAGATAGCTAATGTTATTAGGAGTAACTTAGGCTACTTTTATTTTACAAAAATAATTAAAACCTTTGAAATTGGTAAAAAAATCGATTCAAATAGGGTAGTAATATTTTTATAATAATTTCACGCGGACGAAGGTCGCGGGCAACAGCTAGTAATCAATACAACTATGTAGGTATGTACATAACATTATCAAATACATAGCTAGACCAATAACTGTGTAGGTATATACAGAAGCTATAGGATGTAAATGATAAGCCACTAATTGGAGATTGTTAGTTTGATGGATATTTCGTTAGTGTAAAATGTGGGTAGGTAGTGGTACCTACATTTCTGTTTATTGACTGTTTATTTAACCTCTTTGGAGGAGTCCATTAAAATGAGTTCGTATAGAGAGCAAAAACTTCATTCAATTGTTTTAATAGGAAATTTTCCGTGTTTTGTTATCATAGGAGGCGGAAATTGCGAAGTTATGATAACTTCATCACCACAAACAGTTGAAAGTGGAATAAATTGTAACTTGATTAAATTCAAAGTATGGAATTTGATGGACTTTGCTAATGAAGTTACATTTCCTGATTCAATTATAAACTGAAGCAGATATGGAGAGGAACCAAATGAAAAAATGGTAAAGGAACAGAAAAGGCAGATGTCATCTGCCTAGCCAACCCCAACATAGTTGGAAAACCTTTGACTTTGTTGGGGTCGGCTTCCAGTCTAACCGGATGCAGCTGAGTACCAGTATTTTACATGGAGCGACTGCATATCTGACCTCCACAAACCAGTTAGTACTGGGTAATACGATACCCCTTGGTAAGACTGGTTGTCAAACTTTTGGGCCACTGAATACCTATAACGACTGTGAAAGATGTACAAATGACAGCCGGGACCAACAAATTAACGTTATTTCCGAGGTACGGAGGAAACTTTGCATGTAATCGGTGGTCACCCATCCACGGACCCACCTAGGCAAGCACAGCTTAACCTAAAAATAGATCCGAGTGGCTGTTATTATTTAGCCACGAGTTCCTCAGAAAAAAAAAAAAAAATCAATCTAGGTCTAATATCGCCAACGAAACTGAAAGTACACACTGAAACATCTTTCAAACCCCGTTCAATAGCCATTGTCGATATTCCGTAACAATGATGACACTTACAGCTCTTGAACTCGTTTTCATAGGTGATCGCGATCAGTTTCATTGGTGACATTCGCCTTAAAATAACTAGTTGTAAAAGTTGACAGCTTGACAACTGTTTATAGTGACTACAATATATGTAAGTAATTGGATTTACCTTATGTATTAGACGTTATTGCTAGTAATAAAGAGTAAATGGATGAGTTATTATATTCTAGATTAGATTTTGGGCTTGTTCGCTTGTGCTTTTACGATAATAGTTTCCTATGGAGAGTACCTAATCAGGTTAGAGCTTTCTTGGACTGATACTACTACAGGAAGAATATCTATCAAGAATAGGGTTGTTGAACCAGGAATATTGTGTGAAAAAACAATCTTTTACTGCCTTGGGGTTAAAACCCTTTCTTAGTTACTTCTGCTATGATAACAACTCGCTTTCCGAACTGAAAGTTTATGTTGATTCGATTAATAATCGTCTAGTAATCAGATTTAGGTCAGAGTGTCGCCTTAGGGGTTATCTTTTCAAAATAATTCAAGTTAATTCCATGCACACACACATAATGTTTGCACTCTTTTTTCATGAGGGTAGGCAGAAACTACAGAAGTTACTTACAATCAAATTTCATTAATTTCATTTATGAAAATGGCGCAGCTTTGATATAAAATAAAAATTGGTTCATTGTTGAAATTCGCCAGCTCCACTTGTAAATAAGGCAATGATAATATTGAATTATCACAACGAAAGGTATTGTGATTGTGAGTGTGTTACGTAATTAGGTTGATGGTGAAACACGTGCCCCGACTTTTCTTAATCCCGCCAATCTGACCTTTAACTGTAAAAAGTGACTGAATGCTCGTACGCTCGCGTAAACACAATATAATAAATGTCGGCAGACAACGGAAATAGAATTTGACGTTGATTTAAACAAACGAAGACGCGTTAGACAATAAATATATCTTTGAACACATCGTAAATACGTCACAACATTGTTTAATCTTTCAATACTTAAACAATCAACACCTTTGTTAAAACAACCAGGTTTAGTCCGTGGGTTCGGTCACAGGAAACTATAGAAGCTGCTTCAATACCCAATCGACCCAAAACCTGAATTGAGCAATTGAGTTTAGGACTCTCTTAGTATGTTTTGTATTTCGGGTGGTACATAAGATTAAAGGAAACAAAATCCAGAAACTGAACATCTGTCTTGTCATGTGTATTTTTTCTGTTGCGTAGTCTCCGTGTTTGCGTTTCTGTCAAAAAAAAAAGTGAGTGACTTTTCCAAAGATAAAATTAAATGTCATCAATTGTGTCACAATTATAACTCTTTCAGTTTAAGTCACGTAGCAAATCAATTTTATTCCAAAGAAGTAACAGATGGTGGTCCAGGTAAAGCCATTTTCCAATAGCAACAGGGCCATTGGAAACCTCCAATGTCCTTCTAAGAGTATTATTTTTGGCGCGAGCGCGAACGGGACGATGAATCGGGGCGGCAGGCATCAGTGTGGGACGCGACCTGTTGACGTGAGGTTGCCAGCCGCGTTGCGCTGTGTTGCCATACAATGCAATTCATAAAGGCGGGACTTTTGAATTGAGAAGCGTTTTTTTTCTGATCGAACAGTAATGTGTGCAGTGTGGGCGTGTGGCCATTTTTTGTTTTGTGTAGTGTTGTGAGTTTTGAATTTGGAAATGGGATTGCGTGTGTGTCTTTAAAAAGGTAAGTTTAAAAAAAATCGAGTATATATACCTACTTTTTACTAATGAAGGCATACATAGTAATTGCAAGTTTAAGAAACATGAAATTTCTACATATGATTCAGCTACTGACATAAAATTACCTATAGTTTAAAGTTTATGGAACCATACAAAGAAAACGGGTAAGTACGAGATTTTCTTACTGGTGCCAAAGCAAATACAATCATTACTAATTAGGTACGTTAACGAATACAAAATTAAAATTATACATTCAATAATATTGGATCATCGATATTTATAAAAGTAATAAAATAAAATGATCGTTAACATTGATCATTTAATAACTAGGCTACAACGTCGCAGAACAATTGGAAAAAAGCCTGGTTACCTGAAAACCCGTATTATTATAAAGTATTTTTTTTTAAATAAACAAGGCCTTTGTAAAAATTCTAGGATATTCGCAAAAAAAAAACAACAATTTTATTTTTTTATCCTGCAACATCTACAACTTACGCATAAAAGTCTGAATTTTATTTTTGTCTATGCCAGGTTATAATTTTCGTCAAGATGTAATCTGAATGCATTTTTGTCGATGGCTTTCTGAAAGAGTAATGGCTCTTGTTTCAAAGTTGTAAGTTTCAGTAATCGAATATTCTGTATAGAGTACATTACATTAATTATTATTTTTTTTTGTTATAATCGTTTGTCATTCACAGGTTACAATAAAAACAAAGGCATCGAAAATACAGACACGCCCAATAACACTTTGGCAGCACTTGCTTAGCAGTAGTGTTTGCGACGTCTAGACCAAAGAGGTAGTACAAGTATTTGCCAATTTTAATAAAAAAAACCGGTCAAGTGCGTGTTGGACCTTCTCTCCTCTGTTCGGACAGAGGGTTCCGTATAAACTTCTAGGTATTTTGTTATTAAACTACATATTTACGGTTTGAGATTTTTTCCTTTAAATTTTCACTGCTCCAAGGGATAAAATACCTGAGTATTTGATATTAATTTCGGATTGATACCTCCACGCGTTCCCGAGAAAAAGGGTCTTTACAGACGGACAGACAGACGGACAACAAAGTAATCCTATAAGCGTTCCGTTTCTGCCGACTGGGGTACGGATCCCTAAAGATCTAAAAATAGCCTTTCCATTATTTGGATACCTACATAAAAATGATTTCCCGTACGAGAACAGATTATCGTTATTTCTACATGACTTAGTTAGTAAATAAAACCTCTTTGTCGGTTGTTTCCGCTCGGGAAATTATTTACATCGCCATTTGTGTCGTAATTTATTCTGTTAAGCATTATTTATTTTATTTTTGGGAAACAGATTGTTTATCCCTTGTATTGTTGACAGCTCCAATTTGGCTTTATGTCATTATATGGATTTATTTAGTGGGAGCATCACATGTATGTGTGTATTTGATTTTCATTAATTTTGCCTTTTGCCTGGGGCTTTGCTAATTCGACCACACATGTTGTACACACATCCAAAGGTGTTTTTAGGGCGTGCAATGCTAAGATAATATTATAATTGATTTGCTTATATTTTATTAATCATCTTACATCTACCATTACAGCTAACCAATGCCGTAAATGCGCCTTAACCTAACTTAATCCTGAACTAAGTTAATTGTTACTTAGAACTAATACCAATAACTAATTGATATTATCATAACACTGAAAATGGGATATTTACCATGTTTACTGTTTGTTTTGAGTTTCCGATATATCGGCACTGTTGCAAGCACCATGATCACGGATAAACTGAAGTTATTGCGGGTGGGTGTTTTCAGTGTTAGTGACCATGTCAGTTTAAAAACTCATATTATAACTAGCTTTTGGGCCGCGGCTTCGCCCGCGTCCTAATCATCTAGCGGTGTGAAATATGCTTTACGACCTATTCTCATACCTACCAAATATACATGAAAAAAATTATAAAAATCAAACACAGTGAAACGAGATTGAATATAGTTTGTTCAGAATAAGTAACTGAATCGATTCCAATAATTTTTAAACCATGTTATATTTTTTCCCAAAAATATTTAAAAAAGTTAAAAGTTGGACACCGAGCGACTTTAAGTACCTATCGCAATAAGTTAGGTACCTACTGCCAAATTATTATTATCAATGAGCTCAAGACGACGCTGGAGGCGCGCGCTACGTGGTGACCACGATTTTGTGCTGACAACTAGGTAACAGAACAAGCTTATAACTTTGTGATTTTTCATGATACAGTTTTGAAAATTTGTACATAGATTCTTTACATAAAAATACTAGACACGTGTATCAGATTTCGCATATGCTAAAACTAATGTTGTATATAAGACTAGCTTTTTCCCGCTAGCTTAGACTAGCTTATTCGCTCGCGCCCTAATCACCTAGCGGTGTGAAATGTACTTTACGACCTATTCTCATACCTACCAAATATACACAAAAAATCATAAAAATCGGTCGAGCCGTTTCGGAGGAGTGCAACCACAAACACCGTGATACGAGATTTTTATATGTATTGGTACCTACAGGTAATATGGCTCTCTCAGCTGGTTAAGGGCAAACTTTTAACGAACTCGGGAACAATACGTTATGCTTTGTTTCCTCAAGGACATATTGTTGGATGATATGTGCTTACAGGTTACCTGTTGTCAAGGTCCTTTGCCTTCCTTCCGGTAAAACCTCTTCAGTAAAACATCGTAGACTGGAAACTATAATTTTGCTTAAGGCATTCTAAAAGTTGGCCACACTGCAAAGATCTGTCGAATATTTAATTAATAGCTTTTGCTCGAGGCTTCGTACGTGGGAACGTTTTTAAATGTAGTCTATAACACTCGGGGATAATGTAGCTTTCCGTTAGTGAAATAATTTTCGGAATCCGATCAGTAGTTCCGAAGATTACCCCCCACATACAAACTTACAAACAAATTTTACGTCTTTATAATATTAGTGTAGATGTTGATGAATGAATTCAATGTTATTACTTGTACAATGGGCAAGCGTAAGCGCTTGTTTTGTGTAATTTGATTTGAGACCATAATTTTGTGAGCTCCTGGGCGGTTTTTTACACCTAACACTATATTCTCAGTGTCACGATATTATAAATACAACAATTAATTAATCAATCAATTAATTCATCAATTAATTAATTAATTTAGTTAATGCAACAATTTAATGTGAAACGTAGAGCAACAATTTACTATAAAGTTGTATTGATTAATTTATTAAAACACCAAAATAATTGACAGTTATTTGCGACGTTGCCAACTTTCAGTATGCACAGCCCTAATATAGGACAATGTTTTCTGTCTAGCGGCTCCATTAACGTTAAAATAAAACTGCAAAGGTCAAGCTAAAAATGGTCAGATTTTTTATATTTTTAAATAAGGTTTCAAACCATTACAACCTTCATTTAGGTGCTGTAAATGCTGTAATCTCGGTACTTGTTGCAGCGCTAAAAGTAAAGTACAATTAAATTAGTTTTAAATACCGTCGGAATGACTTTAAAATTAAAAGTACAACTCGAATATAGGTATTAGCATTATCTGGCTCAAATAATTAATAATAACAGCTGCTCGAATTTTTCATCAGGTTAAGCTGCGCCTCTCTAGGTTGTTCCGTGGATGGGTGATCACCTATTACGTACCCAGTTTCCTCCGTGCCACGGAAAGCACTTTAAGCCATTGGTGCCGGCTGTCTGTTGTCAATCTTTGACAATCGTTATAGGTAGTCAGTGGGCCGAACTAACTGGGTTCTGGAGGTCAGATAGGCAGTCGCTCCATGTAAAATACTGGTATTCAGCTGCATCTGGTTAGACTAGAAGCTGACTCCAACATAGTTCGGAAATGGCTAAGCAGATGATGATGATGATCTGGCTCTTGTTGTGCAGTAATTTTATATGCAAAATAATCAAAATAGTGCATAATAAACCTATTTTTACGCTGATGCCGATATCGTCACGAAAAAGACTGACACTCTTGATGAAGCGTGTAAAAATAAAAAATAAAAATGGAGTGTTAATGGCTTTTTCTGTCAGGAATTTCTCAGCCGCCCGGAGTCCGAATTCGTGGTCGTTTAATGATGTTTCGTCAATTTCCAATGCAATAGGGGCGAGCCCCCCTAAAAGAAATTGACGAAACATCGGTGTACTGTTGAAATCTGCCTAACCCATCATTGATATGCATTAGTATTGTAATAGGGAAGTGCCTCGTTGGTCGAGAGGTCGCAAGCGTGACTACTGAGTATAGGTGGTCTTGGGTTCGATTCCCGGGTCGGGCTAAGTGTTATTGAGTTTTTCCATCAGGAATGTTCTCAGTAGCAGCCACGGATTCTGGATTTGTGCCCGGTTGATGGCAATAGGCTCACCCCCTATTTCATGGGACTTAAACATAACTGGCGAAATGTGGGTGTACTATAATTGGGTACACCTCTGCCTAACTTCGGCGATTACAGGCGATGATGCAGACGGGTGATGTTATGTGTTATGTGGAACCTATCCTAACTCTTCGTTATTCCGTGCGAGTGCTGCCAATTAAGCGAGCTTGTTGTTTTAAAGCTGTTGTACAGATATCGTACTTGTGTACATAGTTGTAGTGATTGCTCCTCGACATGAGCGTGCCACTTGTCAGTATTATGCTCGTTGCACTATTGAGATATCAGTCAGAGTGGACTGGTATTGCAATGGTATTGATCTAAAGTGCAATTCTATTGTAAGAGTAAAACTTCTGTCGTGGTAGATATTCATAACGTAGCCTAACTTCTTAAGGTATGTAAATAACGAACTTATAAAAAAGTTGGAAGTTTTACTCCCAATATCTCCGTAACAAGAAAGTTCCCAGGTATGGTCTAGAACAAAAAAAATATTATAATGACGGGGAGAGCCTTAAAAGTACCCTTAACGAAATCGAAAGGTAACTCCGTTAAGGGTACTTTTACACCCATTGTGATTGCTTGAAAAGATAACTGAATTAAATAAATAACTAACTTACCATACTGAACTCTTCAGAGCTCAGAATCGCCGCGCTCTGTGGGACGCTTAAAAACCTGTGCGGCGTAGAGACCTGTCTAAACAAACTTTTGCTGCTACAGATATTTTGAAATAAAAAAAACTAATACTGTAGTGAAAAACAGGAAAGTCCAAGGGGAAAACCGACCTTAATACTATATGAATTTGATTTAGGAAAAACGAAAATTTTATCAGCCTAGGGTAATGTAGGAACAGTCACATGTGGCCAAAACAGCAAAGTCAATGAAACTTGTTGGATATACATTTTGGAATTCCATATTGCTAATCTTTATTGTGCTTTAGACAGTACATAATAATGTCAACTTTTACAATGGCCACGATAAAATGTCAACAACACTTCATTCTCTCTGGACTTTCCAGCAATAATATTACAAAATACTATGTCTATACATATATGGGTACTAGGTATAACGTAAACATAGCATTACGGCTGTATATACCCCAAAGCTTAGACAGAAGTGTACCAGGGTACCCACATTTTTGACTACCACGGTCTTGGAGGTTGGTATTGCGGGGTCGGCAAGTAGTAGTGAAAATATAATATAATATCGAGGTCCCAAAAAAAACCTCATAATGCTTTGTTAGGTTTCGCGCACATTATGTCGGGCTGCAGCGGGGTGGAGCGGGGCGCAGCGCAGTGCAAAATGCTTACTTAGCACATTAGTGACGGGCTGCGCCCCGGCGTAGTGTGCGATAGTAAATAAAAAATACATACGAGCGATTTGAGCGGATTTTTGCACTGCGACCCGACATAATGTGCGCGAACCTTTACACTATTCTGTTGTTTTGCTTTATCTAAGTAATTCAACAGTTTATTATTTTCCATCATCACTTGTAGGTACTTTCTTGTAAAATAAGTACTAAATTAAACGTGGCCTTCAAACGTATATAGTTGTATAAAAATATTATTTAAACTGTGTAGCTAGGTTTATTTAACAATATTTGGCAGTGCAAAGTCAGCCTGTTGCCGACCGCTGGTTTATTGGTTTCAAGCGCTTCTGCTCTGCATGAGGTCCCGGGTTGCCCAAGTCAGACAAATTCTCATTGAGTTTTTCTTCCGGAATTAACATAACAGATGAAGTGTGGATCCGGGCATAAATCCAGTTGATGTTAATAGGCTCCCCCCTATTACATGGGATTCAAACTTAACAGGTGAAATGTGGGTGTACTATAAGTAAGTACGCCTTTATTGTAGGTAGGTGCTATGTACTACATAATGATAAGTCATGCACTCGTATGATAAGTCCAAATGAAGCCTTTATCTAGAGTATTTACTGAAATCTGTTAGTGACGCAACGGTACATTAATAAAGCAAGTGATATGGCGTGTAATGTTATAACACCGTGATAACATTTTATCTATGGAGTGAATGCTTTAAGAGGGAACAGGGACCGCGATTCTCCATACAAATGAATTCCCCTTTATCCTTTCTGAATACTACCTCTAGAGCAATATTTTTTTTCATAAAATTTAGGTCTACTGTAGACACGTCCCTGTCATTTCCTATTTCTCAGCAACTTATAAGTAAAGCATATATTATTACCCTTCATAAATTACAAAAATGGCCCATTTTTAAGGCCGTGATTAGAGGACTTTCAGACAAATTCAAAAAGTAGTTAACAAAAAAAAAAAAATAGGAACATAGACATACTATTTCTTAAAATGTTAATGTCAATAATTGTTGAATCGGCTCAGTTTTTGAGGAGAAAAAAGGGGAATACGAAACGTCTGTCTCGTCAATTTTTTGTGATATGCTCGGTCTACGTTGAAACTTGCGTCAAGCGACACGCGCGTCATTTGTCGCATCGCGGTGTACCCGTCTCGTGCCTCAAGCAACTTTGTTCATTTATTTCTCAGTAATTACTCGCGTGTCGATTGAGTGTGTGGCCCGTGACCAGGCATGATAAGGCTGGTTTCAACTAAAATCGAGAGTAGAGGAAGAGGAACAATCTTTACCATTAACTATTTTCACCTATCCACGCGATACAATAACTTGTTTACTGTGTATGAGACATGTTTTCTCTTTGTCTAGGCGGAAACCGCCCTTTCTACTATGGGAGTTAGCGATTGACAAAGTCATTACTAAAAATATCAATGATTCTGTCAATATTACACTCGCTGCACGCAACAGGCAACGATAAAACTTGTCTCTTTCTTACAAAAATTGTGAAACATAATCTTACATGGTTGTCTTGTCTATTGCCAGTGTCAAGTTTAATACCGATATGAGAAGATATTTTTATTATGGCATTAGATTTATTTATTGGTTTCGTTTTTCTCGCTTATTTTCTCATAGTTGAGTTTGTAATCAATAGAAAATAATAGGTAAGTGAACAAGGATTTTTTGCCACACGTCAAAACCCGAACTAACATCACCATCTTGTTTTTTAAATTATCGTCCCGATGTTTACCAATAGCACCCATCTATCAACGTCATCCGAGCGCCAAAAGACCCTTGCTTCACTGTATCTTCTGTTGAATATAATCGGTAATAAGCTGTGTTATTTATATTGTAGAGCTCAATTTTAATCAAAAATTTATTCAAACAGTTCAAACACGGCTCTGGTCACGTTATAACCATTGCGGCACACCATTCAAATTGCCATTATAAGTTTGAAATGGGAAATTCACCATCAGTTCAGGAAAACGACTCATTATAACTTGTTGGCTAATGTGAAAACCTCTAATGTAAAACTGTAGGTAAAAAGTGAAGGGTCTTTTTTTTGTTTTTTTTTTTCGGATGGGAATGGGAAATCATAAAATGACCCCGCTCTGGGCGGAGCGGAAGGGAGTGTCAGACTTCTACTGACCAAAACCCATCCATGTTCCTTCTTTGTCCTTTGAGTTCCAGGGCCGCGGTATCTCTTTCGAACAGTCCCGCAGCCCTGGCAGGCATCGACCCTTGCAGACCCTTCCTTGTTGCTGAAATCTCTTTGAGACGTGCGTGGAACACGAACGCGCCGTCGATACGGCCTGTCGTCATAAGACGGCCGGAAGTGAAGGGTCTTAAGTCACATTTTATAAAGTATTCAGTAGAGGTCTTTAAAGATGTCCATATCCAATTCTGAATTAGAAACATTAAAAATACAAAAATGTCAAAAAATGGACTTAAAGTCCTTTAGCTTTCACCTACAGTCGAGGACATTGATATATTGAGAAAATTTAAACTACATGGCTTCCAATTACGATGAATTAATAATATCAACAGCTATTTATAAAATAGCTCGTTGGTCTAGTGGTCGTAATAGCGACTGCTGAGCATGAGGTCGTGGGTTCGATTACCGGGTCGGCAAATTGTTATGGGTTTTTCGATCATGAATTTCACGGAGTCTAGATTCGTGCCAGGACACATTAGGCTCGCCACATGGGGCTTAAACAGAGCTGGCGAAATTTGGGTGTACCTAAATCTCTGCCTAACCATTCGGGGGTTACCGGCGTGAAGTTATGTTGATCCATTTATAAAATACTTGGGACAGCATGCCAAAACGCGCCTGACTCGTATAGGTGCAAATGTTGTAACCAAATGTTCTTAATGATGGTCGAAATTGCATCGAAATCAATTCTAGAGTTTAAAAGATCTAAGCAAAGTCACGCATGAAATAAGACTTTATTTCATACTTGTGTAGGTATAAATTCACAAAACAAATTAAGGCACATAAAGGTTCTGTTTGTAGCTTCCTTTTCAATCCTAGAAACAGTTCAAGTTACACAATTCTGAGGTATAAGTATACAATTCAATGGTTAATAGTTTTGAGCTAGGCAACACTTTTAATAAAAATTAAGGCGGAAATATAGTAGCTATCAATGCGTTTAAATATAGTATAACAAAATATTTAAAGATTTTCAGAAACCAGCCAATTTCTTCAACTTGTTCCTTCCAACATAATATTGTGTTTCCTAAAATACATCGTCTTGGCTGAGTTTTACGAAAACTTGAACAACAAAAATATTATTACATTCAATTCCAACAAAGTTCTCAAAGTATTTCATACCACTTGAATGAATTTCCATCATCCATGTTCATTAATTCGGAGCGATCGTGCGATCATCTGAAAATTAATTTTCAAGTGGCATTGTTGACATAACTGTCTCTTACACTACCCAGTAGTTTAGGAGCTAGTGATAATGTTAGCGTTTATTTAACAAGCCTGCAAAAACATGAGTATAAAATAACGTGAAAGAAAAAATCGGCCAAGTGCGAGATGGTCTCGCTTATGAAATGTTCCGTACTGTAGTAGGAAAGGAGGCTCCTCCTTTAATTTTTAATTTATTTTTATTATTTGATGTTGAAGAAGAGTGAGAATCGCAATGTCGTAGAAGGAAACATTTTAACACAAATGTGACGTACACCAACTGGGCCCTCGTGGCGGATGACCTTTTTTTTTTTTTTAGGAATTTAAATCATCAAATGACCCCCCCCCCCCCGCTCTGGGCGGAGCGGAAGGGAGTGTCAGACTTGTACTGACTAAAACCCATCCATGTTCCTTCTTTGCCCTTTGTATTCCAGGGCCGCGGTAGATTGTGACCCATACTGGGGACAATGAGAGTGAGTATGCTACTTAAAAGCAGCATAGTAACTACATACTATTGCATGTGGCTATTACTTATAATTTGTAATCTTTTATTTCGCAAACTCATTAATTTTACGTAGTGTTTTGGCGTGTCTTTATTGAACACGATAAGAACAGAACATTAAAAGTTGCTGTGTTTTTCATAAAAGCATAGTAAAATTCGTGAAAACGTATCGTAAGCATAGTAGATCGTATAAATGCAAATTTGAGGGTATTAAAATGAACTGTATTTTGTTGCGAAATCATGTAAAAGTAAAATATTTAAAAAAATACTTCACGTAGTGTTAATGACGTCTACCTACATTTTTATTTTTATTTTGACACTGCATTTTTCATCTAAAGACTGTATCTGAAGGGTGTGGTCAGTCTCGCAGTAGCAGCGTTTCGATGCAGACGTATAGCTGATGCGTATTGATATTGTAAACGCGGTGGCGGAAACCATCACTCGTAACTTTAACCACCATGGATCAACAACTTGTGGCAAATGAGGTACTGGATGTGATAGACGAGGTCCCCGTTATCCAAATCTGCGCTACGAACTTCAGTGAAGTTGTGCTCGCTGGTGCCGAGTTTGGTGGATGTACAGAAGAAGTTAGATGCATCCTAAAATGCCGTGGTTAATTTACGCAACGAACTCAACGAGTGGCGTCAAAAGGCAGCAGTTCTGGGGGGCATCGAACGCAAACATGCGTCACGGAGCTGCCCTCGATGTATCGGCGGCTAGTTTCGCGTTAGCAGTTTTGTCGCCGTCGTCACCGAAGAATGCTGAGCCTGCCGAGTGCGGTCCTCATGTGCCGCACTGCCCCACTCACGTCCCAGTGGCTCCTCTCCCCATCGCGTGCAGCCCCACAAGCCTCATTGTGTATGGGATAGTTGAATAATTTGTTGCGATTACAATGATAGTCCCGAAGAGAAAGTTGCTCAATTTAATGGCCTGTACTTAATCTTTAAACATGACCACACGTTTCTGCTACATGCAGTACCAGTATAACAAAACTCGAGTTGTCAAGCTTCTGGTGTATAGGTGGCGTGACTTGCAGACGTTAGGTGCGGTAATGCTTTGCTCTTTGTTAGTTCACATCTGAATTTTGCTTCGTTCATCCTCATTATAATTTATGGGTATTATTACCTTAAATACATAGACATTATTAGGTGGAATTATGGCTTAGAATTTACCGCTTGACTGTGAGCTACACGCTCAAGCTACTGGTGTATTGTAACTGCGACTACGGGCGAAACAAATGACAGAAGTGGTTTAGGTTTAGTTAGAGCATGTCGCTTGACACCGCGACGAGACTAGCGGAGTAAGGTCCTTTTCTGATTTTTCGTGTACTGATGTCGTGAACAGCGCTTTTGTTTTTTTCTTAAACAGAGAAAAGCATTCTATACCACAACGAGAAATCAAGAAAGGCTTAAGGCCCGGACATGAGGATTAAGGTTCGGATGACGGACGGTTAGATGTGCGGAGCGGAGAGAAGAGGAGATGCTTAGAAGTTAGGGTAGCTGCGCGGAGATGCATACTGGTAGACTCGAGCAGAGATGTGTGTACACACCGCTCACCACACGCCGCTTACGACTCTTCTCATCGCCGCTGTGCGCTGCTGCAGAGGCTGGCCTAAACAAATATAAGACAACCTCTTCAATAAGAAACAATCACTTTTCACTTAAGCTAAGTGGACACGAGAAGTGTAAATAAATACATTTTATTGGTGGTTTACAACACATCTCCTCTCCTGTCGTCTCATCTTCGCTTCGGTGAAATTCCGGCCTAAATGCTGACCTACGCGATCGGAAAAAGTGAAAGACGCGCGTGTCCAGAAACAGAACGGCAGCGCTATCGCACGCGGCAGCGTCGACGATAAGCTTGGCAGCACGCTCTGCTTCTCGCTCTTGCAAATTACGGTTCTGAGGGACTGAAAAGAACGGACGCTGCTAGATGAGGCTTAACCCTTAAAAATCCGTTTTTACAATGACATTGGCTTTGTCTTTTTATGGTGTCGGTACGAGCTGTAAGTATGTGAATAATTCAGTGGGGTAACGATTAGGACGTCAGGATTCGAAGCGGGGAGGGTGCATAGGTATCGACACTCGTCAACGCCCTTTTCATGTACTCTGCCACATTTTAAGCAAAGGCCAGGTTTATTTTTAGCTCGCTTTAAATAAAATCTATTTTGATGTAGGCATTTTAATCGAAAATCGTTGTTTGCACAGGGAATTTCTGTGTTTTACTGGAATTTAGTACACGTACAGTGAGTAATAGCAATTAGCTGACCCACCTTTGCAAAAATGGTTAAGATTTTTAGAATACAAATCGATAGAATTCTACAACATTAGGTTTAGTATATGCGAAACCTGATACACGTGTCTAGTATTTTTATGTAAAGAATCTATGTATAAAATTTCAAAATAGTATCATGAAAAATCACAAAGTTATAAGCTTGTTCTGATACCTAGTTGTCCGCTCAAAAACGTGGTTACCACGCAGCGCGCGCCTCCAGCGTCGTCTTGAGCTCATTGATAATAATATTTTGGCAGTAGGTACCTAAATTATTGCGATAGGTACTCAAAGCCGCTCGGTGTCCAACTTTTAACTTTTTAAAATATTTTTGGGAGAAAATATAACATGGTTTAAAAATTATTGGAATCGATTCAGTTACTTATTCTGAACAAACTATATTCAGGTTTCGCATGTACTAAAAATAATGTTCTATAATTCTTTTATATTTTACTTATTTTGCTCAAATAAATACAATATACATAAATAATAAAAAATACATAAATTAATAAAAATATACTTGAATAATAAAATGTACATAAATAATCACTTCAGCTCATCTTCCCACTGCTGAGACACAAGTCTTTCGCCGAAAGTGAGTGGACTGCAATTCACAACGCAGACCCAATGCGGGTTAATGAATTTCACATGTTTTTGGTTTTTTTTAGTACTAGGACATGCCGGTCGTTCAACGTTTTAAGACACTTTGCTTGTAATAATTCATTATTATTTACCTTATTCAATCATATAAATTAATGCTAGGCATATCTACAACTCTTTACAAAAAAATAAAATTGAAATGTTTGTTTGTAATATCAAACTAACAGCTTTTTACTGAATGCATATGAAAGCATATACGGAACTTATAACAAAAACACAATTTTTTCCATTTTTGTCTGTCTGTTTGTTCCGGCTAATTTCTGAAACGGCTGGACCGATTTTGACAAGACTTTTACAGGCAGATAGCTGATGTTATAAGGTCAACTTTTTAATTTTAGAAAAATAATTAGGGTTCCGTGCAATTAAATTAAAACCCTTGAAATTGTTAACAAAATCCGAATCAAAAAGGGTTTTTTTTTAAATAATAATTTCACGCGAGCGAAGGTAATGGAGGAATAAGGTTGTAGGCTATCCAAGTGTCAAAAAAATTCGATGTACGAATTTTCCTGAAAAATTAAAACCAGAGGCAACGTTAAAAGCTTTTACGCAAAATCAACGTGCACTACATGTATAGTAGACGCGTATCCATTAATCCATACGTTCTGTTTTCGAACAAAACAATTTTTGGTAGGTATGGAGAAGTAGAGAGTCCAGTGGTGGCGGACCCGACTTACGAACAGTAAGTCGTGAGTTCGAACCCAGGCAGGCGCATTACTTTGTGTAATTTATTTCATCACCACTGCTCTCAAAACGGTGAAGGAAAACATCGTGAGGAAACCGGCATGTCGTAGAACCAAAAATTCGAAGACATGTGACATCTACCAACCCGCACTGGGCCCGCGTGGTGGATTATAGCCCATTCCCTCTCATAGAGAGGAGGCCTGTGTCCCAGCAGTGGGAACATTATAGGCTGATTATGGTTATGGTTAAGTAATTCATTTTGAACTACAGAGAATATTTGAGGTATTTTAACGAACTTCTAAAAAAAATGGAGTTTATGTCGTATTCGCATGATTTTTTTTACGTGATTCTTTTTTCATTAGGTAGAGGAAGCTCGCACAGTGGTCCCATATTAATTTTATTAACCGTGGTTGTATAGTTTATGAGATAACTCCTGTAATAAGTACTTTTTCTTTGATATTGTAAAATGAATACTTGACAAGAATTTGTGTCTGATACCACAACTTAAAAGTGTAAAAAAAAACCTGTTTGCAAAAAACTTTAACTTTAAAAAAAAACAAAGTGAAACTTTACGAAAAAGTGGAAAATATCTTTACTTTCGGAACTCGGTAGCAAGAAAGTCAATGAAATGCAATGTCGCCATCTAAGGGAGCGTTTTTATAGAGTGCATTTCATCTAAATTTATTTTTTGATGGGTTTGTATATTTCTATGATCTAGGGCATAGTTATGGATATCTTGTCTTAATACGATACCAAATTGTCTGCAAAAAGGTGAGATGCTAAATCAGAAACACGAAAATTTTCTGGGAAGACCTGTTGGACCTTGGTAAGTCGTTGTGATCTTCATTCTACAGCTGATCCTATTGGCAAACCGCCAACCGTGTGATCTTACATAGTTTTAATCTGTAAACCAATTTTACGAGTTCGTTGCGAACATTTTTGTACAATGATTGTATTAATCGATTGAATCTGCCGATTTCTAGTTTTCAATTTGACTTACATAATATCACGCCTTTAATCCCCGAAGGGTTTGGAAGATGTGAACCTAATAGTACACCCACATTTCGCCAGTTATGTTTAAATTCCATGTAATAGGGGGCGAGCCTATTGCCATCAACCGGGCACAAATCCAGACTCCACGGCTGCTAATGAGACATTCCTAATGGAAAAAACCCAATAACACTGCCCGACCTGGGAATGGAACCAGACCAACGAGGCAATCTAGTAATCGAGAAGTTTTCAAATAAAATTACGAACTTTAGGTGCATTACGTGTGGCATGCTATCTGCACAAATAAGTAGAAGAACCGTTGAATTTATTGATAGAAACTTCTGACTGAAATATTTGGACTAGCTTGCACGACTCACCAAATTCAATTTATGGCAGAACATAAACAAAACTATTCTTTAATCTGTTTAATCGATTAGCAGAAACGCAATAAACATCATTGTTTAAAGTGAGTCGTCTTGGAAGCTAGTTTTAATGTATTAGCTGCGAATGCGATCGTTAGAAAGATTCTTTGTAATGAATAAAAATAACATTTAATTGACTAATCAAATCGCACAGTCTATACTGTAAATAAAGCCGTTAAATCACTAATAACCACCCACGCTCCGGCCCACCTCACTTTCATAGCGAGGCATTTCATTTCGGCTTTATGCATCTATTGATTTTCCCTGAAAGCCTACCACGGTCATCAAACTCGATTGTTATCTCACTTTAAGACCGTAAAGGTGGTCAATAAAGTTGATAAAAGCACTCGATCACGTGATGTCATCGGTCGTTTCGAGTTCGTAGTTTATAGTACCACCCCATATGCCATGTATTCTTACCACCTACACCTTTACGAACCATTTATGACTGTCATATTGTGAGTTATGCTTTTTACTGTAAATAGACATTTATAGACGTACGTAGACAGAATTATTGTTTTTTTTATTATCAACTAATTCGATTGTGCCACGTGTAACGAAGTAAAAGTTTGTCTGACAAAGTAATGAAGATAAAATGGCATTGCTCTTGCTTCGTTATTTTAAGAATAAATATTCATCGTACTTGTGTGGAGTTTTTGATGAATACTAAGAGCGGGGACTGCTTTTTCAGGATCGTCCATGCGAATTTGCTTAAACAAGCACACTCGATGCCACCGCAAATTTAAATGTATCGGAAATAAACGGTTCTGAAAAAATAATTACTGTTTTCATTAAAATAATTTTCTTTTTTACGGAGCATGCTCTGTTTTTACATTGTTAGGACGAAATAATTGACACATATTTCGTTACAGTGCATCGCATTTAATTAAAACCTTTTTGATGCTACAACGAATGGACATCGGAATTGAATAAAAATATTTATATTAATTCAAAAAAGTTTTTAGTGAGTAGTATAAAAAAAATCATAAAGAATTTACGGAGTATTTTATTTTCTAGCCTCATTCAGTAATGAAAAGACTAGAAAAAACCATCAATGTAATATAATCTGTTCAGATTTTTTAACAGTTTTACCAAAAAACATGGTTTAGACACTGTACTTTTTAAACTGTTCATTTGTTAGTTACGGAGGGTAATAAAACTGTTTTAGTAAAGTAGATTCCGCCGAAATAAGAATTCAGTTGAATTTATTACCCAACACTGTTTTTGTTCATTATTTTGACCTTCCGATATTTCGGCGCCCAAAAGTCCCGTAAGTGACAGTATAAGTTTTGAATTTATTACCTCCTCTTTTTTGAAGTCTTTTAAAAAATACGAAACTAACCACTATTCTCTCTTTCCAGGTACAAACAAGTGCAGTGCTAAAATAAATACGTGTGCGTGTGTATAATAATGCGCACGCGCTGAGTGTTGTGTAGTGCTAGTGCTGTGCCGCGGTGCGCAGACCCAGGCCCGGAGTTGTCGGACGCCTACACTATGCGGCTAAGTTGACGACGGCGATCGGCCGCGCCTCACGCCGCTGCTCCACTCGCACGACAGGTGAGATTATATCGTAATTTAGTAAAGCGAAATGAAATAAGGACTTAGGTTACATTTTGTTCGGGAGCTTGAACCACCGGCCCAATAGGTGGCCACGTTTATTGCAGCGTCAGAGGCGCTATTCAGGTCGGCAAGAGTGCAGTTACACGGACACCTGGGTCACTCCAGCAGGTGGGGCATAGTTTTGATCCGGAACGCCGCACTCGCACTCGGTGTTGGAGGAACCAATAATACCGCATTTTGCCAGATTATGTTTGCAGCGGCCTACTGGGGTACTTTACCCATAAAGATTGGGTAATACTGAGTTTACTTCTTCTTTCAGCATTACCAGTAATATACAAGAATTAAAAAAAAAAATACGAAAAGTAGGCGTTATGTGGTCTCTTTAAATTGACGGTTGAAATTTTTGAAGAACGAGGTGGAAAAACGAAAAGAGCACGTCAAAAAGACTTATTTTCAATGATCTAGGAAAATTTGCTATGTAAAACTGTCAAATGACTAAACGAATTAGAATTATTTCGAAGTACAAAAACGATTAGTTTTAAAAGTCTTCTAAACTGTACTTAGCGTCTACATTACACAACATACACTTCGATAAACACTTTTGTCCATATTTGTTTGAGAGTCAACAATTTGTTTGTGTCGTGTAAAATACGGTTCCCGCCAGCCGTCTGGCTTCCCTATTACCGGAACACTGCAACAGAATCTTGTTGCTAATTTCAGCAGTAATTATGTTGTCATCTCCGTTTGTGCCGGCAAATAACCGAATTCAGTTTGAAGTACGGCTCGGTATGGTTATTAGGGATATAGGATTTCATGCTCTAGGCTAAGGAACAATTTGCGTTATGGATATGTGTGTATGAGTTTTAGTTACGGGTATAATTACGACAGGAACAATGTAGGTGGGTTGAATGAGCATCGATAGTGAAGTGATAAAAACACAAAGTTGTGTTCTAACAATGTTTTTTGTATTAAACCTATTTATAACCTACCTTTTTTACCTATTTATTATTCGTTTTTTCATTATTTTTTATTTATATGCTTGCTATTTGGAACATTTTGTAAAGATTTGAAAATAAATACAACAAAAACAAATCATAAAACTGTTATCGACAATAAATAATAATAATAAGAACTCTCCTTAGGCGGTTGGATCAAAGGCCTGATTCAGAAGGCACTACTCCTCGATACGGCTGTGAGGAGGTTCCTATCTCTGGAGCCCTAATCACCGGTAGCTTGGACCCTGCTCCCGACACCGGCGGAAACCATTTTTTTTAAATTTTTATATGTTTTTTATAAAGAAATATTTCAATATTTATTTAATATGTGTAAAAATGATTAATAATAAAGCTTTTTTTAATTCCGTGCGTATTACAATCTAATGGCTTACAAACTAAAAAATTAAAAAAAGATAAATGTAACAACGTTTTAAAGTTAGAAGTTTTTTTTTAATACAGCCAAAAATATTATGTTGTTTGTACGGAGCTCCTTCAGGTAAAAACCTCCTCCAAGGAAGGGTTCAACAATGGTCGAATCAATTTCCGGTATTTACTAATGCCCAATTCTAAAAGTATCTGATGACAGTTTAAACAGACCCTGTTTAGGTTAAATTCTAAATCAAAGCACTCAATTTGTAAGTGGCACTGCATAATTATTAAAATCAACAGTTTTCTTATCTTCAGACTAAACTTAAACTATCAGTTACGGGATATCTTCCGTGATTTTCAATTATTATGAACTGTGCGCATGCTTAACACTAAATTCCACGTACTTGACAATCTGAAGCTCTCAAGTACGTGGAATTCAGTATCAAGTATGCTCAAAAGCAACAGCCGGCGTAATAAGGACGTCAAAAAACTTGGTGATATTGTGAATGTGTTTTGCTGTGACTTTATATTATGGAGTTTCAGTAGTGAGTGTAGCAAAAGATTAAGAAAGAGGGTAGACAGATTTGTTTGCACCTAATAATTTTACCATCCACCCGCATTCTCCAGTCATCCCACGATCATGGCGCTTGCAACAGCGTCGATCGTGAGCTCTCAATAATTGAAAATCACGGAACATATCCAGTAAGTGACAGAGTAATTTTAGTTATAAACGGTGAAAGCTTAAAACAGTGTTTACTTTGGACTGTTTATCTTTTCATAAGATACATATAGAAATAGTATGTTCCATACAATGATATTATAAATAAAAAGAGGTAAATATCGCACTAGCGTGCGCAAATTGTTGCAGACAAATTCCGACAATTGTCGTAATTTAAGTACTTTAAGTACTAATTTAAGCGCAATAGCTATCTCTTTCTGTATCATACGTTCCGTGTTATCTGTCACAGTCGTAACAACGCAACGATATTTGAACGCCGCTCAGTATGAACGTAGCGTATATTTCTTTATAATATCATTGGTTCCATAAGTATCTGCTGAAAAGGTAGTTGGTACAAATCTGGTCCCCTTTCAGTATACAAGCAGTTAACTACAGTAAGACTCCTTTTACGTAGATTGCTCCCGTTGTTCATTTGTTAAATGTAAACGCTCATTTAAAAATCGACCGTCTGCATTATTAAATGTATACTTCTGGTATAAAGCGATTTAACAATGACACTTTGCTTGGCAGACGGATAGTACACCGTCGTAGTTAGTTATTTCAGGAACCAAATGCGATACATCATGAGTCGTGTACATATTAAATTGTATGTGAGGATACAATGTTGTGTGAAAACATGCGAGAGAGATATTTTCAATATATGTATGAAATTTTAAAAGGAGAAATCCTGTATTACACATGCCATCTTGAGTGGATACGTGTAGCGTATGATATTAAATTTATTTTCGAAGAAGTTCACTTTCATCTTTGCTCTGCAGTTTGCATACATCCTTTTGCAATATAAAATGCAGTTATTAAAGGATTCAGATGGATTCAATAATCCATTGTAGACTTGCTCGTCTTAGTCGTAATAGGTAGTCAGTGGCCCTGTAGTCTGACAACCAGTCTTACCAAGCGGTATCGTATTACCCAGTACTTACTGGGATATCTGACTTGCTCCTCTCACATACAAAAATTACACTTAAAATATTTCGCAAACAAAATAGCTAATGGCTGAGACGTTAACTATAATCTACTTATACTTAATCCTAAACTGATTATATCCACATACTATCATAGTAGTATACGGGGTGGAAGGGACACCGAAGCGAAAACGGTTACCACGGATACAGTACATCATGCTGAGCCTCCCACGTTTTCGCGTCGGTGTCCCTTCCACCCTGTATGTTCATATAATTATGATAAAGCTACACAACATACATGTCACCTTGTCATCTTCAGCGTGTATGCAATCTACTACCATTCATGTGTGTGTCTATGTCTGTTCGTGTGAGTTTGTAATATAATTCAATGATGGCTACCCATGGTAAACGTCAATACATTGACGCATTATGTATTGGATGATCACTAGTGAAGGTAGTATGTACTATGAACATATAATATGTACTAATACATGCTGGTCTAATGGTATTATGCAAAAATCGGGCGATATGTTCTATTGTCACTAGAAGAGTAGACATTTGGAGTAGGCCTTTAATAGCATTAATATATATATGAGCATACAAATTAAGCCAAAGGATTAGGTAGAACTGTATCTACGTGAATCATGTCATTAATTCCCAGAATTTGATCCTTTTTAGCAACACTATCGAATGCTATAATAGATGCTGTAGTATTATTCCAAAATCGATGGGTTCGATTCCTGACTAGAGATATTGATTAAGAAAAAAATCTAATGATGCAGTTTTAGTTTTCATCCAAATCGGGCTCGAGACTCCTTTAAGTACTTTTCGCTATTCTTCATAGTTTCGGATTTGGCCATCCACGGCCACTTGAAAAATTCACCCTGTAAACCAAAAATAAAATAAAATGGCGGAAGTAAGCAGGCCACGCTTTATACAAAAATTTACCAATCCCTTTGTTAAAGTATCTACGAGTAAGTATGTTGAAAGATAAACCAGTTAATTCCGTTTTATACAGACTCTCCCAAAATGTAAGTAGGCACATTTTCGACGATAACGTGTAACATAAAATGATAATATAAACCCCGTTACGAGAATAATGTAACTGACATTTGATGCACGCTCTCAAAATACGATCACGTCCTATTTCAATGTATTGTGTCATTCATAAAGTGACAGGCGTGCTACGATTTTTTTATGTTACTCACATGTGAGTACGAGTATATTGAATATACCTACGTACATGTCATGTATGTACATAAATGTACCTTTAAGTACACAGTTATGTTGTATTTCAAAAAAGGATGGACATTTTTGTGTTGTTGTATGTGTGGAATTGTAAATATAAGTCGATTATGAATAAAATAAAAAATCAGGTTACTCATCTTAGTATGAACCTTTTAGAAAGACCCAACTACAGTGAAATATCTGATCATTTAAATATTTGTAGTTAAATAGTCAAATTATTGTTTGTACAAACAACAAGTTCAATAAGCTCCCTTATTGAACTATTAGAAATTAGAAATTATCAAAATCATACAAATCTTGACTACTTAGGTAGTCAAGTTTTGTATTTTTTTTTAAATAGTAAAAACATAATTAACAAATAAAAAATCAGGTTACTCATCTTGGTATAAACACCTTTTAGCAAAACTCAAATACGGTGACGGCATATCTTCTGATTTAAATATTTGTAGTTCAATAGTAAAATTATTGTTTGTACGAACAACACGTTCAATAAGGAAGCAAAAAATTAGAAATCATCAAAATCATACAAAACTTGACTCCTTAGGTAGTCAAGTTTTGTATTTTTTTTTTTTTAATAGTAAATACATGATTATACTTATTTGTAGTTAGCTTATTTCCTTTTCTGACTGTACATTACACAATTTCACGAGAAATCTTTATGTCTGCTCGCACCCTCTCAATTTCATGCACCGACTTACTAAACAATCTCAAAAAGCCCCTAACCACTTCAGAGACTTCCCACCTACCTGTTGAGTAATTTATGCGAAGCCCCGACAGAAATCGACGTACCTATTGAAATTCAACTTGGAGTCTAGTCCAGATAAAATCTCTTGGGCATATTGCGAGTTGTATTATAGAAATGGCGACAGAAAGCACTATTGCCTAGGGACTAGTAATAAATCAACGCTCTGAATGTGGTTTATAGCCAGTCGTAAACTTTGAAAGCTGTTGTTACTGTTTATGTTTTGTGGAAAAGAACCATTAGTGGTTATTGTGATGGTAGGAGACTCGTAGCTATTTTTCGTAGAGGTGCTACGGCGTAGCAGCGTAGCATGCGTAGGCGTCTACGAGAGGTAACTCAAGTTACTACGAGTGTGAGACATGATTCATGATTCGATTTCTTTTTGTATGTTTGCTCATGACTACCAACAGTCGATATTATGATAAATGGGCCGATTGGACTATTACAGACCGATGGAATCGTTGTTCGAATATAAATTAATGACCTGCCAGTTACAGGTCCTAGAAATACTTAAGAACGATTGAACTTTGAAGCCCAATCTGTAAGGCGAATTCTGGTAAATGGTCGCCATCTACCATAATAGAATTTGAATTGAGCAGATTTAAGGTTGCTTTTGAAGGTCAGCTCGTAGGTAAGGCACAAGTCACACTGCCACTTTAAAAGTTTTGGGTTTAGAAAATTATTATCTATCAAATAAAGAAAATTGAAGTGTCTGTTTGTAATTTTAAAATAACAGCTTTTGACTAAATGCATATGAAAGTATGTACGGTTATACCAAAAAACACATTTTAAAATTTTTGTCTATCTGTTTGTTCCGACTAATCTCCGAAACGGCTGAACCGATTTTGACAGGGCTTTTACTTGCAGATAGCTGATGTTATAAGGAGGAAGTTAAGTTATTTGTTTTATTTTAGAGAAAAGATACGTGCAAAAAAATGAAAACCCTTGACATTGTTAACAAAATCCGATTCAAATAAAGAAAGGTATTTTTTATAATAATTTGACGTCGACGAAGGTCGCAACATTTAGTTTCAAATAAACAACTATCTTGATACAAATTGCTGCAGTATAAATTATGTGAGGGATTGGCCTTGATCTAGACTGTTCTAAGCCGATGACGACAACCATGTTTATGACGTCTTAAGAAATTAAACATGGCGGACGGTAGACGTCACGATGTCGTTAATAAGTTTCAGCCTTTTCAGTTCGTCTATTTTGGTGTTTCAGTGTATTTCTCTTGGTTCATTAATAAGAATCAGACTAAGTATGAACGACAAAATTAAATTAGTGGGCGAAACTCTACAGACGTGATGGATATTGATATTGTAATAACATCTAGCCTGTCCTTCCCGAAGGGTTAGGCCGAGTTGTACACCCATAATTCGCTAGTTATGTTAAAATCCCATGTAATAGGGAGCGAGCCTATTTCCATCAACTGGGCACAAATCTAGACTCTGGCCGGGGCTGCTACTGAGAAATTCCTGAAATGGCACGTACAAACGTACTAGGAAGAGGGTAGATCGATCTGTCTGGTCATAAACACCCACCCGCAATAACTTCAGTTGATCATGCTTGCAACAGCGCCGAAATATCGGGAAGTCATAATAAATAGTAAACATGGGAAATATTCGTTATTAGTGATAATGATAGTGGTTTTGCTAGCTAATTTGAATTGACCTTGTAAAAATGGGAAGTTTTTATTGAGTAGTATGTTTGTACGGGTCTTTTAGTGAGTTATGTTGCACATATCGTGTAATACACGATCATTACGGACATGCGATGGTTGTTTCTTTTCGCCATAAAATCCAGTAAATACGTTACACACTACATTTGCACGTGCGCCTCGGTGAATTTTGATAAGTTTTATGAGGTTATGACGTGCGCATCGTTCATTCATGTGAGATTATGTAGGAACTCTTGTTGAAAGTGAGGACTGAATAGTTTTTGTTTTGTTTATTCAGTACGATGCATGATGGGTTTGCTCATCGGAAAAAAATTGTTTCACATTAACTTTAATCCCAGGTTTTCATCATTTTCTTAGGTGCTGTGGATACCACGGGAATAGCCGCATCATCATCATCCACAGCCTGAATTCACCCACTCTTGGGTATAGGCCTCTCTTTGCTTATGCCAAGCTCCACGTTCTTGTGCCAGCCTCATCCAGGATATTCCCGCAATGGCAACTATGTCGTCTGCCCATCTCGCCTTGTTTCTTCTTGGGACTTCGACGAGCTTCATTGTAACGTCGCTTTTCTGGTGGTTGCCACTGTTGATTCTGGCTTTCAGGAGTTGCAGTGGTTTGGGAACAATGTGGTGCGCTTGCCCATCTCGCCGCCGGAATAGCATACTTTTTTATTTTTAAATGTGAAAATAAATATCAATATCGCGTTTGAAAAGTAGTCATTTACAAAAGAAATATTCTTAAAATTCAGCTTAGCTTCTAATTTAAATTAATTCATAAAGATAGCCAAAACACGAATTCATAATTGCAATTTAATATTCAGAGCCGTCATAGACCCCTGTTGGCGGAAACGTAGGCCTCACTTCATTAAACACCCTTCGCATTAAACGAAAAAGGCCTTAAGCGGCGTGCAAGCTAAATTGGCCTCTACGCTGTTCATAATTCAAGCGTAATCCGACGCAATCTGATTACAAGTGTCCCATGTGTGTAGGTAATTAGTCTTGGAAACAAAACAAGGTTTAACAAGTTTGAATCGGTTTTGTGACGTGTTGAAACAATTGAACGTCGTGTGTAATGGAATGAGTGAATTGTGTGTTTAGTTAGGACATGGGTTTTTGGGAAAAAAATTGGACAAGTGCGAGTCGATCTCGCGCCCTTCCGCTTTAATTTTTAATTTATTATTTTTTGTTATAGCGGCAACACACAACAGAAATACACATTCTGTGAATTTTTTAACTGTCTACCTATTACGGCTCATGAGATACAGCCCGCTGACAGAGACAGAGCGGACGGACGGACGGACAGCGGAGGCTTAGCTTATTGTCCCGTTGGTGACTCTAGGGTCATCATCTGCCTAGCCTTTTCCCAACTATATTGGGGTCAGCTTCCAGTCTAACCGGATGCAGCTTAATACCAGTATTTTACATGGCGCGACTGCCTATCTGACCTCCACAACCCAGTTAGTACTGGGTGATACGATACCCCTTGGTAAGACTGGTTGTCAGACTTTTTGGGCCACTGACTACCTAACGACTGTTAAAGGTCTACAAATGACAGCCAGGACCAACGGCTTAACGTGTTTTCCAAGGCACGGAGGAAACTCGGTTTGTAATGGGCGGTCACCCATCCACAGACCAAGCTAGGCAAGCACGGCTTAACCTAAAGATCGACCCGAGCGGCTGTTATTATTTAGCCACGAGCTCCTCCGTTGGTGACTCTAGGGTATGGAACCCTACAAAAGACGTTAAAATAAAGAAAGTAAATGAGAAAATAATCGTGGTACAGTAAGTAAGATACAGGAAGATTAGATCATTTCATTTTATGACTGCTTAAAAGAAAGTTGATTTTTAAAGGTTTTGCATTCCCGATTATAAACCATTGAAGATTTAAACAACACTGGATTCTTTGTTTTCACTGCACTGAAGTCGCGCGAAAATTTGTTTACACTAAGAACCGTAGGTCGCAATTGGAACGAAAGATGCGACTTTCATTATGAGTGAGCGAAACAATATTGTATAGATGTTGTTGTCAACGAAACATAAAATTAATTTTGATGCTGTAGAGCGATCTAATTATTGCTAAAGATATTTAATATCGCTAATGGAATCCCTCAACCAGGCTCTGAAGGAGTAATAAACACATGATAACACGCTGTCACAATGTGATTGAGTAACCGAAATAACATGAACCAGTAGAATAACTTGCCGTAACATTTAGCTACAGATTAATTTCAGTAATAGGCCTTCAAGACCCCGGGGTTCATTCAGTCACAATCGCTTTGGCTTATCGATACACACCTCGGATTGAGACCCTTTTCCCATCACTTAAGAGTCGATAAATCTTTTCAATTTCAACAGATCTAGTTAAACACATTTAAAGGATCAGCCCCGAGATTAGGGACGCTTCGAAGGACAACCTGTCGATCAAGATAATTTATTTTCTTTCTTTCTTAGCTGTCTTTATTTTCGGTATTCAATCTGATTGACTCTGAGTTGAAAATGTCTAACGAGATGACGAGTAATAGAGAAATATGGAAGAAGACATGCTGCGCTGACTCCATATAAATTCATATAAGGGCAAGAGAATGATGATGGCTCTGAGCTGAAAACACCAATTGTGTGGGTTGGTTATTATCATCGCCCGCGTGGAGTCGGTGATTGTCCTATGGAATCGTGCTGTCGGGATAAAAAATATCCTAAGTCTAAATCCAATTTATAAACAAAAAAAGTGCCGAATTTCATCCAAATCCGTTCAGCAGGTTATGCATGTAGCAACAAACATCCATCCATACATCCATCTTTTTAAATACTGGCCGTATTCTAGCTCCACTTTTGAAAAATAGAATTTTAATAATATTTAAATAGGCAACTATTAATAGTCTAAATAAACTGTTTGTTGCTTTGGACAATCAATTCATTATTTTGTTTGGATAAAAGAATACTTACATGTTATACACTTACGAGTTAATTTCAGAATTAATTTGTAGTCAGAAACCATAGAGCGTCACCTGCTACGATCTATACATACTCCTTTCGCATGAGTATACAGTGGAAAGGACACCGACGCACAAACGGTTGTCAGTATACCAGTCAGTATACTAGTCATTCTGAACATAGACAAATTAAAAAAAAAAATTAAAAAATTTGCTGTTTCATATATTTCGACAGTGTAAGTATTGAACTTTTTTTTAAGAAACCGCATTTTTTTTAAAATTACTTTGAAAATTTTCTATGTGTGTTTGTGTTTAAGAGTCCCTATCAATTTTATGATCTATAAACAGAAAATACTACTTTTTTCAGCGCATATTTCTCAATAACTATAAGGTTTTTTTTAATGCACAGTTATATATCAACTATATAACTAATAAGTGTACGAAATTTAATGTTGATAACCACCCAACATAAATTAGGAATAATAAAAATCAAACAAACGTTTTTACGTAAGCACGAAACACCAGGTTTTTCAAAAGACTTTTTAGCTAACTGGTAATGAATTATAATCTGATAAAAATCATACATACTGGGCATATAGTGTATTCGTAAGTCTACGATTTTTTATTTTAAAATTAGTTCAATTAGTACTTTAAAAAAAATTTGGTTACCTCTAAAAAAACCCGATAAAATAAACCGTCGTCTACTCGTAAGAATATGTTGAAAATATCAATAAGTATGTAATATTATAAAACTTAAGGTGTTTATCTATCCAATTCAATTTTATTTGACTACTTATTTAATTGAAATAAAATATTTAAATAATGCCTTATAAGCCGATGCGCTTTAAATGCAAATTTGATTTGCTTATAATACGGTTACGGATCAAGATTGCTTGCTCCCGCTGCACTATATAAGACTACGCACACTACGACCTTTCGAACGCTCACACGCACACATTTCTCTGAAATTACCTTAACTAGTACTGCTACGAAATTGATAGGGACTCTTAATACGTGCGAATCGTTTGTGTGTCGGTGGCCCTCCCACCCTGTATGTGTATGCCTAAATTTTATTTTATTTATTATCGGGAATATACAAAATTATTTTTAGTATATGCGAAACCTGAATATAGTTTGTTCAGAAAAGTAACTGAATCGATTCCAATAATTTTTAAACCATGTTATATTTTGTCCGAAAAATATTTTAACAAGGTTAAAAGCTGGACACCGAGCAACTTTCAGTACCTATCGCAATAATTTAGGTACCTACTGCCAAATTCTTATTATTTATTTAACACTTCAAGCACAAAGAGCAAGAGCAAAGCGCAATGAGCTTAAGACGATGCTGGAGGCGCGCGCTGCGTGGTGACCACGATTTTGTGCGGACAACTAGGTAATAAAACAAGCTTATAACTTTGTGATTTTTCATGATACAGTTTTGAAATTTTGTACATAGATTCTTTACATAAAAATACTAGACACGTGTTTCAGGTTTCGTATATACTAAAACTAATGTTGTATACTACACTTACCTCACACAGTCACATTTGAAAGGAACTTATTACAACCACTTACTTCAAAGTAAATAAGCCCGACGTGAAATTCCACGTAATAATTCTGTACGAAAGAACTTCTTTACAAGTTATTTTCTAATAACTTCAGCTTCTGAGGTGCAGAATTGTGTCGAGTTAATAAGACTCCATCTTACCGAGAAACAGCTAAGCTCGGGACTTGTCTTGTTCTATTTTCTTGTTATAAACAGGACGCCTCATCATCCCAGAGAGTTAAACGAAAAGAAAAGTGAGAAAATACTAAGCTTGTTGGACAGATATGTTAGTGCATAATTCTTGGGAGTGAACCTAATTAAATTCAGTGGAAGAGTAGTGTATTTTTATTTGAAAGTACTCCACTTTGGGGTTAGCATGGACGCACGATTTTAAAATGGGAAATAACCTTTTCTCGCACAATATTAGCATAGTTGGGCAGCCTCATTGGGCGAGTGGTCACAAGCGTGACTGCAGAGCTTGAGGTCCTGGGTTCGATTCCCGGGTATCGTATTATTGGGTTTTTCCATCTGGAATTCCTCAGCAGCAGCCGCAGAGTCTGGTTTTGTGCCCGGTTGATGGCAGTAGGCTCGCCCCCTATAACATGGGACTTAAACATAATTGGTGAGGTGTGGGTGTACTGTTGGGTGCACCTCTGCCTAGCTCTTCGTGTATTACAGGCGTGATGTCATGTTATGAGTTTTTAGGCTTTATTTATTAACTAGCTGTTGCCCTACTTTCGTCCGCGTGAATTTTTTTTATAGCCTAGAACCTTCCTCGATAAATGGGCTATCCAATTCTAAAAGAATTTTTCAAATCGAACCAGTAGTTCCTGAGAAAAGCACGTTCAAGCAAACAAACAAACAAACAAACTCTTCAGCTTTATAATATTAGTATAGATTTAATCTATCTGTGATACTACTTATCCAAGTCTCAAACATTAAAACAAAATGTTATGGAATATAATGTACTTTCAATTTAAAAACAGAACGAGTTTTACTTTACGTTTATGTAGCGCGGTCAGCTCTGATAGACGAAGTTTCAAAATGGCTCCCACTACAACATCAATTCTTACATTCTTGCATAAATATAATAAGTTTTAAAAGTGATTTTGTTATTTTATATTGATTTTAATTCTAGGTTGTTGTGCTATACTTTTATAAAATAGCTCTAAATATCTAAATCACTTAAAATAATACATTTTTAGTGTTCATGACTGTACCAAGAACTATTTCACTATCATCCATACGAAATCTAGTTTGTCAAAGAGCCTAGCTTTCTTCCTACAAGGCTCTTATAAGAAGCTTTTGTATGCACATATAAGCGAAGCTATACGAAGGACCCAGCTAAGCTTCAGAGGACTTAGCTCTGTTCCCCGAAGTATCAGCAGCTTTGTTTGAGCCAAACTGGTTCAATATCTGACGTTAGAATATTACGTTCAGCCTATAGATATACTTATAGATATAGTTTGACTTATTGAACGAGAGATTTACTTAGGTGAAGGAAAATTTAATTTCTGTGTTCATGTATAAAGTAAAAAAAAAAAAACATTCAAAACCCAGCTTTTAAATGCTAATCATACATTGTCATTAAAACTAAACGTGTATGCAAAATTTCAGCTCAATCGGTTCTGAATAACTGTCTTAAAATTCAGTTGCAAGATTTGACCTAAACAAACAAACATAAACATTGCAAGTTAAATATAAGCTTGTAAAAATAAATAAATCGTACCGAAAATTTGCTAATTTCACCTAAACTTGATACACTTATAGCCTGGTGACAACATAGGGCTCAGACCTTTAAGAAAGAAGGAAAAACAAACAGGTACAGCTAACAGTGGAAGAAAAAACTCGTTAAACCGACTACAACCATACGCAAGTTTAGGAAGATGATGAAGAAGAACTTTCAGTTTTTTGCCATGTTTGGAACTGAAATTTAATAATTTTTAATTTAGGCAAACGTAAAGGTTATTTTTTAAAATTATTATCTCCTTTTCTTCATTTATCTACACATTTTTAAATATTAAAAAGAAAACATTTAAAAATATAATAATAGTAGTCCGCTGGTGTCGGGAGCAGGGTCTAAGCTACCGGTGGTTAGGGCTCCAGAGACAGAAACCTCCTTACAATTCGAGCCGTATCAAAGAGTACTGCCTTCTGAATCAGGCCCTTGCTCCAACCGCCTTAAATTATTGTTATTATTATCTGGATTAACTATATTTATAGCTGGTATTTCTGCTAATTATGAATTTATAAAATTTATTATCCCTTTCTGTACCTAAAACGAGGGGGCACCTCATATCGTGTCCTCGTTACAACGTTAATGTTACAACTAGAAGTGCCGCCTAAACCAAATTCAGGGTTGACATGCTGAGATGAAGACTTCAGCCAAACTCATCTACCTACGTAAATATTTATTCCGATGACAGTAAAATCTTATTCCGTATTCAATGCTTCGTCGCTAAAACCAACGAGAATATCCATTTTAAAAACAGAAACATTAATTTGTTACTGTTAACCGCTCAATTCTTTCCCCTTCTTGAAACACGAGAAATTATTAAACATTTTCCATTCATACTAATAAAAGAAATCGTTTTGGCATTTAAACGAAATTGAATCTTGAGTAAATTCGTTCAAGATCTAATTTCTAATATTTCGTCGAAATCCGGGTGTTCTGAAGCATTTGAATCGGGTGTTATGACGAATTTCGCGTATTTGAGAATATGTCGATGTAAATTGAAGAACGTGTCTCGCGACGTTTGTCTGTCAGGTACGTTTTGTTGCATACGTGTTGCGAGCGACAAACGTGACAGTTTTTTTTCTAGAGAAAACGTTTACTTTGACGCACAATAGTGTCGCTTTAGATGCATAACCAAACCTGTTGTTTTGTCACATAAAGGCTGTAAAAAGATTCTTAATGAAGTCGAAAAGCATTTGTACTCCCTGTCATTGCGATATTTTTTTGTTCTGGAACATACCTGTGAACCTTTTAGTTACGGAGATATCGGAGGTCAAAATTCCGACATTTTCCCAAGGTTTTTTTATGTAAATCTTTTAAGTTATAATTTTACTTTAAATACCTTCAAGAGCCCTGTGCTATTCAATATATCCATCAGCACAATGTTTTGAGTGCAATACATTTAAGTCTACCGTAAAACATAATTCTTCACCCCAAAAAAAAGTTAAGGGTCCTTTTACACCTTTTATATAAATCTAATGTCTTATATATTTATTTAAATTATATACATTAATAAATTAAAATAACCTATATTAACTAACTAACTTAAAAATAAACTTAAAAAATGGCGTCAAAAAACTCCTCCTCAACGTAGTCAACTGGTAATGTACCCAAAAGACTGGCGGCGTTGCCACGTTGTATGGCAACGCTAAGCCTTTGGCCAAGGTAAAAGCCAGCCCTTGGGTCACGGGAAGAGTCAACTAAACGTTTAGAAATGTCCTTGAAGAGGCTGTGAGCACTCGGACCCCACGGACCTAGAGTTTCAACCCCAAACGGCTCGAAAATATAGTTACTAATAAGGTTACTATATTTACGCCGCTTGAGGTTCTCTGCAGCCGCAGCCGCAGCACCAGCACAGCACGATGAGCTAGGAAGATGGGATGGCGCAAGAGTATCGACACAAGTTGCATCCAACACTAAAGGCCAATGTAGTTTTCTTTTTCATTACAATCGACAGGGACACCTTTGAGAATTTTACGCTATTCCTTTTGGTTTCGGATGTGGCCATCCACGCCTACTTGTAAAATTTACCTTTTATAATGATAGTCATAGAAATACTTACCCGTTTCATTTTTATTCCCAGTCAGAGATATGTGTCCACCTATACACCCACATTTTTCGGATACCGATGCTCAGTTTGATGTAAAAGGTTCGTGACACTTATCGGAAATATTTGCGAACTTCGGGCCACTCTGAGGAATTTCCTGATAAAATAACTAAGTGAAATTATGTCCGATTTGAAAATCCAACTCCGGCCAGCATTGTTGTTCGAGTCCCGCGTCACACGTGAAATTTATATTTGCCAATGACTATTGAATGGTTACGTCTTGCTCACTGATACTAAATTCATATATAATTTCATTCACAATATTCAAGCTCACTCTTTTCAGTGTAAATACTTTATTCGGGCGATTTAAGTACTGCACTTCCAACGATTTTAATCTTAGGTTTGCAAAGTGTAAGTTCAATTAAGTTAATTCCTACTTTCTGTAGTTTACAAAGGGTAGAAATTACAGCTTCTACATAATTGATTACAAGCCTGAACTTAATGCAGGTGGCTATTATTGCCAACGCTACATCGACTGATATTGATCGACGTCGCAATTAAAAACAATTGAAAATCGGAGTAATGTAGATGTCACCTGCACAAAGCTTGCTATCCATTACCTATAATCTCTTTGTCATTACAAACCATAGCAAGGAATTATCGACCTTATTGGTAACTTTAGTGAGAAAGAACGATAGATAAGCATAGTCGTTAACTCTAGGTCTAATTTTCTTTGGTGACAAATTTGAAAACAAGACTTAAAATCACTTGGAAATTGTATTAAAATAGCGCTATTCGTTGCACTAAAGTTAATGAATCCTGTGGCTTTGGTTAACCAGATAGTCAGTGACCGAGTGCTTTAAATGGCAAGGGTTAAAACTATGGTGATGTTAAATAAAACATACCTGTGTAGTGGATTTTTCGTTGGTTGAATACCGTCGCTTTAGCAGTGATCTTATTAGATAATAATCATCATTCATTAACACCACGCCTGTATTCCCCGAAGGGTTAGGCAGCGGTGTACCTAATAGTATACCTATATTTCGCCAGTTATGTTTAAGTCCCATGTAATAGGGTGCGAGCCTATTGCCATCAACCGGGCGAAAATCCAGACTCCGAGGCTGCAACTGAGAAATTCTTATTGGAAAAACCCATAACAATTGGCCGGACCCGGGATCCCAACTCAGGACCTCATGCTCAACAGTCGCGATTGCGACCACCAGACCAACGAGGCAGTCTCCAACATAGTTTGACAAAAAAGATTCCTACCTCATAAAACACTCGGATTTTGGTATATCTTATTTGGTAACCAGATTCACTTACACCATAATAAGATTGGGTCACATGTCAGTCCATCGCTCACTGGCCTCTCCAAATCACGAGGGATCAAGAGATGTATGAGTACCTATACCTACAGGTTCCGTGATAAATCATATTGGGTCATAGTTTGACAAAGTGGGGCGTTGAGGCACGCCCGCGTCTCTTGGGTGCTTCACTCGAGTACCGCTGATTTCGCATTCGACTATTGCTGCTTATAAATAGGGATGGATACATCTTTAGACTTCAAGTTTCTAAACCTTAAGCTTACTTAGAACCTTGTTATATTCTATGATGGAAACGGCGGCATCAAAAATTTGTGGTATCGTTTAACGAATTTAATATGACAAAGTCGAAAAGTGATCATGCAAGAGAAAAACAGAAAAATGTGCACTGTCATGCAACGAACCTGTCATAAAAAGTTTCTAAGAGGATTGGAAGCGGTGGATTAATATTCCGGCCAGGTTTTCAAAATGTTTGTAAATTCACCTGTCATCCTTGCAAGATTGGAACTTCATCATCTGCCTAGCCTTTTCCCAAAAATGTTGGGGTCGGCTTCCAGTCTAACCGGATGCAGCTGAATACCAGTATTTTACATAGAGCGTCTGCCCATCTGACCTCCAGTACCCAGCTAGTACTTGGTAATACGATACCTCTTGGTTAGACTGGTTGTCAGACTTTTTGGTCCGCTGACTACCTAACGACTGTCAAAGATACACAAATGACACCCAGGACCAACGGATTAACGTGCTTTCCGAAGCACTGAGGAAACTCGGTATGTAATGATTGGTCACCTATCCACAGACCAACCTAGGCAAGCATGGCTTAACCTAAAGATCGACCCGAGCGGCTGTTATTATTTAGCCACGAGCTCCTCATAGCAAGCTTGGAACTTGAAACGTGTAAAATAGTAGCCGAAAAAGTCCGTTCTCGGTTTTGTTTAAGTTGGTAATATATTCTACGAAGTGACAACCCTATAACGGTTGTTGAAAAAGCTAGATTATGCGAACAAACTTGTGCCAAATGTGAGAGTGTGAAAAATAGAAAAAATAGTTACACTGTATATCAAAGGGTGGAATTTTTCCAAAGAGCAAGCAGTTTTAGTAATGAAGGCTTCATTTCAATGTGAAGTAACTTTTTGATAAAGCTGGCTTTAAATCGCGTTCATTACTGCTATGTATTTGTTTCTAGGTTTATGTTACTTTGAAACATGAGTAGTTTTTGATGAATGCTTATTTACCTCTGCTCACCGGGACCAGACAGTGGAAACATTATCTACATCAGTGCAAAGAGAAGTACGCTAATTTAAATCAGAAAATGAAATTGAATATTCTTGCTCGCGTACTCCATCCACTGTTTGTATTTTACCTCTAGTAAATTGAAGGTGAGTTTATTTAAAATGTCCAATATTGAGTTTGGAATTAATTTAACTCTGTTTGAAACTTTTACCGATTGATTGATGTGAGTTTTTTGAAACTGTTTTTCTTTCAAACCACCTCGAACTTTATGGTCGCGTTTCGTCTTTATGGAACGTAAAATGCATTACAACAGTGTTGTTTCGTTTCCAAAACGTAATGAAGTCACGTACTCTCCCGTATAATCCCTTGGCTCACCGTAATCCAAAAGCCATGACATGAAGGGCAACTGCCGAGGGTATTAGGTACTCGTTCGTCGAATGGAGCGTGCATCGTATCACATTATGTATGAACGCGCACCTCAGTAAATTGATATAAAATTCGCCAGCAATGGACACAATTTCTTACGAAGCCTTCGATGTAATAAATACACCTATTCCGCACCCCTAAGGCACTCTTTCAGCGTTTATATTTATGTATGTAGTGGCCTGATAGTTGATGTGAATATTTTATATTAGGGTCCGTTTTTACCACTACTGATAAGCTATGTTGAGTAGACAAATTCGGAACTGAACATTTTTTTATGGTTTTATCTTGAAGTAGTTATGAGGGGACGAGTCAGATAGTGGTAGAAGACGACATGGGAAGACATATTTTAAGCTCGTTGAGACGCAATTTATGCCTTGTTATTAAATAATATGAGTTTTGTTAATTCGCATATACCAACAGCACGACTGTTTCTTCCAAAGGGTTAGGCAAAGAGTACAATTACAAGCATTAATTCGTTTCTATAATTCAATAGATTAACCACTACGCTCTCTAAAGCAAAAATTAAACTCTTAAAAAATGAATATTACACAAATTCTTCGAAACCCAATTCAGAGATTTCATAAGTAACGTCAAATTATTCTGATGTGCCTCAAGTAATAAACGAAGTTATTCGAGGTGGATAAGATTTATTCCTCTTTGTCGTGGAGAAACAGATGAAATTACGGATCATCCGCTTTAAGCTGTTTTTAATAAGAGGTTTTGTTGCGGACTAAATTAATGTTTTTTTCTTTGGGGAAGTCAATAAATATCTGCAGAAGTATATTAAACACATCACGCTAAGATCATAAATTGGATAATATCTACAATACAATTTCTTAACTAGTTATAATGACATCGTCTAAGTAAACTAAAATAACTGGCTTAAACAATAAAATCTTTATATTTCACAAATGACGTGGGTAGTTTTACGCTAAAAATAATGTATTATCCAATTACCATGCTAAATTAATTTCAAATCAATTCTAAATTGAAGAACACCTTAAAATGAAAGTTTTGGTTTTAACTTCAACCTGATGAAACCCTTGACGTATCTCCAGCGAGACGTATGTTTCTCAGTACATGCGACATCATTATTCGTAGCAATATAGGTACATGCTCACATAGTATTGTATTGTAATTAGGTACACACAACAATGTGTCAGCGTAGAACTAAGTTTAATTAGTGAACTGTTCTCGTTAGCTTTTATAAAATGGTCGCCGACAGACCATGCATTGTTAGATGAAATTAATTGTACGTTGGAGAATTCATTACAGAAACTTTATTGTTAGGTTTTTATTTGCAATACTTCTTATTTTATGCATGTCAGTTAATTGTTTGTAGGGTATATGATTATTTTACATCGAGAGGTTTTGTAAATTGGATTGTCTTTGCTCAGTCAAATTGATAAGGCCATGATTATATTAACAAAATTTTAGGCGAATAGACCAAACTCATTGCCGACAGCTGATTTGTACTTATCTACAGATCAGACAATTATTATAGATTTCTTATTCATTTATTTAAGAAAAAAACATGTACAATATTACAGAGAAATCCAAGGTATTGCAGTGACAACACAGATTACAAGTAACATATTGACAATAAGGAATGACACAAACATTAATAAAATACTTAAAAAAAAACAAGGAAAAGTATTACTTATTGTGTCTGCTTCCAAAATGATTAAAATATACCAATAACAGATATTAAAATAAAAGATTTGCACCATTTTAGAAGTGTATTAACAAATAATAGACCTTCTTCACATCATCTTGACAATAAATTGAATTGAACACTTCTCACACATTTCCACGATAACGTCTGATGGTTCTATTATAACATATTCTGTAAGCTTGCGACTTGCGACCTACATGAGTTGTAGGCGTATCCAACCCCTTTGTCTCAGCAGCTCAGTACTGTTGCTATTGAAGCATGTCTCCGCCGTATCCCCCGATACATTACTTGAATACACAATAGATTGTTAAGGTTTATTCACGTAAATAATATTTACGTGAATAAACGACTTGAAATATAAAGTTGTATATCTAGTACTAATTTAGACAATATCTTTACTTTTCAGTTGATTTCATCATTATTTTCTATGATATTCAGCATCTCATCATTTGTCTGGCCTTTTCTCAACTGTGTTGTGGTTGGAACTCGAACCAGATGCAGCCGAATACCAGAATTTTACATGATGATATTATCTACTTCAAATAATATCTAGATTAACACGATTATATTTTTTTCTAAATCAAGACATTCTAAGTGTCTGAAACTCTAAATCTTCAGAGTTTCAGTCTCCTTTTTCGTACGTACTTGTATCATTAAATCAATAGAATGTGTCGGCTTTACACAATTTTGTTCTGGTATCCATCGTAAGCGGCCCGCTGCTCAGTAGACCATGCGAAGCTATTTTCACCTTTTTAAGAATATATTTATTCGTTGAACGCTCCCTTCAGACGGTATTATTACCAGATTTGGTTGAAACAGCTATTCTGATCGATGATTGGCTGGAATTTCATTTTTTCTTTTAGTTGTCAGTAATTCCTTATTGATGTTGATTTAATAACAGCACTTGAAGGGTTTTGAGTTGTCCTAGATTTGTAGTTAATACTCCTATAAAAAAAAAAAACTGTCGTCTGGGTTGAGTAATATTTTTGATTATAAATATTCAAAGAATTGGTTGTGAAGAGGGTCAAGTGAAATGGTAATCGGTTTCTTACCGTTTCTTATTTCAACGATTTTCAACTTGATTGACCCGTATCTATAAACAAGTCTAAGTGATTACTTAAGAGAAAGTAATTATTTAAGTTACGATTTTTATTCTGTAGTTTAGTAATTGCTTGAAGTTAGAATTCTTAGTTTTGCTTTTATTGACGGACTTATTTCGTTCAAGTTCTTGTCTATTGCATTAAAATGTTTGCATAAGTAATTACTTTAATTTGACTATAAATACTATAAAATTTTCAGTACGTACCTCAATCCAATATATTTTTGACATTTCCATAATCGTTCGGCTCTCAGATAATTACATTTTGCATTTATTACCACAATCCAGAAGATATAGTAACATGCAGGTCGATTTCCAGTAAGAAATGTTGGTCAAAGCTTGTCTATCAGTGCTTTGGTGACCGCATCGTGCATCATTGAACTGTATAATTTACAGGTGTCTGTGACATCTGGCTTTCAACTGCCTGTGATAGGTTCAGTTTCCACCAAGCGGAAAAATCCTCGTGCACTGTTTTGATGTCAATGAATAAAGGACTGTCTTAGTATTGTCTTTAAGTATAAAATTGGGCGCTCGGGCATCCTCGAGCACGCGCGAGGAGACACTTAATTTCTTCGTCGAAATCTGAATCATAAATATACATTTCGGTTTTTATTAGTCGTCTGCTCCTTTGACTGTAAAACTATTTGAAATATCAAAAATAAAATTTGGGCTTGCCTGTGATTTCTTTCTAATATGTACAAATTGTAGGCTATATTCAGGACATCATTATTCGTTTTAATTTTTTTACATTTAACCCTGCATTTACCATCAATAAAAAGATACTTAAGGGGTTGAAAGGAAACCGCGCTAATTACGGGTTAATTATAATTTGACTGACGCTCAATTACCTCGCCGGAGTCTACTTCGGTTTTAATGAATGAGTGAAATGAATATTTTTGTTTTTGGCAGGAAAAGCAAATGACTTTATAAATAAGGGTCCTCTTCTTTGAAGTCAATGAAGTAAATTATATTCGGCGTTTATTTTTTGTGGGTATGATAATGTCTTCTTGTTTGTAAATACATAAATGACGTGTACCTAATATTTTAAGTACTACGAATTATAAAAGAAACCTGCATACCTGCTTATCAAATGCTTTATAAAGATAGATATTTTGTGAATATTTGTTCAAAATTAAAAAAAAAACATCCACTTTCTATATTTGTGGCATACCACAAACATTAAATTTGGATGTTTCTGGATTGTTTGCGTTTTGTTTTCACTAGATTAATTTAGTTTAAGTTGATATTTAATAATGGTAATGTTTAGTACCATAATTATGGTTATGGTACTAAATTTCTACTGAAACTAGATTAATTTAGAGTCCGCGGTAAAATTGTATACCGGTACAACTGCTGAATAAATGAAGTAACTTTCTAATGTATTGAGAATGTAAACATCATTGATGGTGAGTTCCGTTCTTGCATAATATGTTTTTTGAAAAGAAAATTACGACTTTCAAAAAAAAAACACAAAATAAGTCCTAATATAGAAATCTTTACTTTAAGAAGTAGTCAGTGACTTTGTTTGTTTCATTGACGTTTTTGCCACTGACTTCCGAAAGTAAAGATATTTTTCAAATTTTTTTGTGTTTCTGGTTTCAGTAGGTATAAGAGGCACATTCTTTCACATTATTAAATATATTTTAAGAAGAAAATCTTTACAAAAATAAACAAATATAAGATAGCTGTTTATTAACTTCCCGTAAAAGGTACATTTTGTTGTTTGAAAAGATAGTTCGTAAACTAACTGCATCCGTCGTTACAGGAAATAACAAGGACGTTGAAAGAATATTCTATTCTATTTGCACGGTAGGACATAACGTTAGTTACGTTTTCATATACATGACATTGACGCATTAGGAATGAAGGTGAATTGTTAGTTTGCTGAAACATGACCTATTTCTCTTGGTTGACTCCTGACTTTTATAGAGGGTATTCATTGTATTTAGATTTGAGATGAGACGTTGAGATGGACGTGTCGAGTGACAAGAATGCTTAAAGTAAGGAATGGGTACTTTAGAAGAAATGAAATGTTATGCAAAATCTTCATCATTATCATCATCAGCCTACAGCGGTCCGCTGCTGGACATAGGCGTCCTCAATCGCACGCCATTCAACTCGCTTTCGGCAACTCTTATCCATTTGTCACCCTGCAAAGATCGTCGCTCCTCCGAGCCTGAGGGCGTCCCACTTTACGTTTGCCAATTCCCGGTCTCCACTCAAGAACACGTCTTCCCAACGGTAATCGGTTCTACGGCTAATATGTCCGGCCCATTACCACTTCAGTTTACTGTTTCTGTGAGCTATGTCGACAACTCTTTCTCTGTCGGATCACCTTATGCCTCCGTCCTCAAAGAGACTCCAAGCATAGCCAGTTCCATAGCTAGCTAATATTGTTAAATATTTTGCATAACATTTAATAACATGGATTTCCACAAAGTAACGCGTGATTCTATAACTTATTTTAGAAGATGTTTCAAAGTGGAGCCATAAAAGAGAGTCGTCTGTCTCGTGATAGAAGGGATGAAACCCATGTGACTAAAAGAGCAATGGATATGAATGTTGATGGATGGAGAGGTAGTGGAAGGGCAAAGAAAGGATGGATGGATTGTGTGACAAATGATGAAAGAGAAAGGAGTAAATGATGCCGTGACGTCTGACAGGGGAGAATGGTAGAAGAAAGCGTGTTTTGCTGACCCTAAGTAGAATGGGACAAGGGCAGTGGATAGAAAGTATCTGATAGACAAAGTGTTACTAGTGCCTACCGTACGTATTTACAAAATTATTTTTCTTTATATTTTCGGTCTTCACTCCGGTTGCAAAGGTTTCGTTTGAATAACTTTCATTAGACATGCAGTAAAGAAAAGGCAGAGCATAAGATTTTAAACTATCATGGTCACTAACATTATTACTTAGACAGGAAACGGGATATTTACCATGTCACCCACCCGCAATAACTTCAGTTTATCCGTGATCATGGTGCTTGCAACAGCGCCGAAATATCGGGTACTCGTCAAAAATAGTAAACATGGTAAATAACCCGTTTCCTGTCTAAGTAATAAAGGCAGAGTAATTGATGATGATGATGCCATCTAGCCGATTTTGGCCACAGCGACTGCATTCGATGGCTTTCTAGCGAGGTGTAGAGCTTTGATGTGCTGCTCTATCATGTGCTCTCAAGTGGCTAGTATACCCAACTTTGGCAGAAAAACTCCGAGCACAAAGCGGTCTTGTTAGAACAACATTGACGAAATTGTAGGGTATAACTGCAGGTGGCCTAGTTTTAAGGTTTTAAGGCAGCGTAATTATCGCTTATTTATTAAAGAAAACAGTGTGATTATATTTTTTTTTTATTAAATACTAGCTGTTGCTCGCGACCTTCGTCTGCGTGAAATAATATTATAAAATAATATTTTTCCCCTTTTTGCCACGTTTTTCATTGATGCTCCGCTCCTATTGGTCGTAGCGTGTTGTTATATAATCTATAGGTTATATAACAACCTTCCTCGATAAATAAAAAAAAAATCAATTCGAACCTAGTACCCGAGATTATCGCGTTCAACCAAACAAACTGTTCAGCTCTAAAATATTAGTATGGACTTATGTGTGTGTTCATTAATAAATTGAATGTTATTACTAAACACTAAATGAGAAACATAGTCCCCATAACCATAATGTTGTTAGTAGTAGGTTGCTGCCCCACACAAAATTTGACGGTACGTAGGTACATACCATCAAATTTTTATTCATATTCCAGTGACAAGTAATCGACTAATGGGTCATCTAATAGATTGGTTTTAAAGGTTGACAATGTTGACCATTAGACATTACGATATGAATGTCATGGTTAAAGTCAGGCTGTCATGTGGAGGTCATTTGTATGTTTCAGCTTCACGTCGAAACTACTGGATAGATTACAACGAAAAATATTTGAAAATATATATATATTTTTTTTAATATTTGTACGCCATATTATGGCAGGATATGCTGGAACCAATATTGTAACATCTATTTGCACCATATTCTGACAAATAAACATATTTGATTTGATTTGATTTTGAACGAAATGCACAGAACTTGAACTGGCATCACAAAAGAGAAGAAAGAAAGAAAAAATATTTATTTGTCGCAGGGACATGACGTGCATACAAAATAATAAACAACAACGCATAACAAATATTATACATACAACACTAGTTTTAGTATATGCGCAGCCTGAAACACCTGTCTAATATTTTTATTTAAAGAATCTATGTACAAAATTTCAAAACTGTATCATGAAAAATCACAAGTTATAAGCTTGTTCTGTTACCTGGCTGTCCGCACAAAAACGTGGTCACGCCGCGGCGCGCCCGCGCGCTCGCTTCAAGCGTCGTCTTGAGGTCATTGAAAATAATAATTTGGCAGTAGGTACCTAAATGATTGCGTCTATCGCTCGGTATCCAACTTGTAGCCTTTTTTAAATATTTTTGGGACAAAATATAACATGGTTTAAAAATTATTGGAATCGGTTCAGTTACTAATTCTGAACAAACTATATTCAGGTTTCGCATATACTAAAAATAATGTTGTATACAAGAGAGTAGGTACTTTGTTCTGAGTAACGAATAATTTCCCAAAGTACTTGTAGTACTTCCTATTTGTAATTTATTAACAACTCATCAATGGGGATGATTGATGATTTGTTATCAAATTACAAGCAGGAAATTTCATTTTACTTGTGGTCGGCGTAACACGTTTTCTTCCACAATCATCTCCTATCAACCGTCACGCCATCGTTCTGTCCCACATTCATTAATTTGTTTAAAAAATGCATTATATCAAAATCAAAATCTAATTTTCATGCCAGTAGCGTTTAAAACATTCAGCTAACGTCTCTTGGGTCTTAGAGTTAAAATGCAATTTAATTATAATATGACAGCTGTCATATGTCATGTGACGTAATAATTATAGTAGTTATGTGCTGCAGACGTTGATTGAAGAACGTGTGATTACTATAATTGCTTGTAACTTTTGTTCCCTTGCGAACTTATACAATTTGTACTCGCTAAACTTAGCGAGTACAAATTGTATAAGGCTCGTTGAACTGTTGATACAAAGAATCTGGATAAAACTTGAAAAATAGGTAGGTGCACAATGAAATTCTGGAAGCGAAAAATACATTAAAAAATAACCGAGTTGCATGACATAGACAGGAGCGCAGTCAATATTCTAGAAATTGTCCTCGGAAATTGAAAACAACATGGCGTCGTTAGTACGTACTAGGGCTACGCGTAAAAAGAACCATGCGACACTTTTAATTCGAAGACATGTGACATCTACCAACCCGCACTGGGCCCGCGTGGTGGATTATAGCCCATTCCCTCTCATAGAGAGGAGGCCTGTGACCCAGCAGTGGGAACATTATAGGCTGATTATGATATGATGATGATGATGACACTTTTAATATGTAGTTTATTTCTGAAATGAAGTAATACGTTGTAAGTAGGTAGGTGGTTTTAATAAGGTTTAATAAAAATACAAAAAAACTTAGCCCTTTGAACTCTGTAAAAAAATAATATAATTTTCATCAACACAGACGAACGAGTCTATTTTAAGATATTCATTATTTTTATTGAAAATGTTTGATGAATTCGTAAACTTTTATAAATTGAACACAACACTTGAATCACTTAAGAAACTTTTCGTTAATTTTAAATAAAGTTACAGGAGTTGAGAGAATATTTTTCAGGAGGAGACATTTAAGTTATCATATTATTTTTGTTGCCATTTTGTTTTTAAAATGAGATTCAAAGTTTTTTAGATTCGTAAATTCGTCTACTTCCAATAACGTGGAATATAAATGATTTGAGTGCGGTTTGGCTCAAAAGATAGGGAGATGGCTCATATGATAGACCGCAGCAACGTGACTGTTTTCTACGTATGTCTTTAAAAACGCTTTCGTATATCACGACATTGCCGCCTGGTACTCACGGCCAATCGAGCTATAACAACACCAGTTTATGCGGATCTCTCACTGCATAGGAAAGAACTCCCTCTACTCTGGTTTTTTTTATAACTTGGCAAGTTATACTCGAAAAGTACAGCTTCATGTGCCGTCGCGTCGTGTGTACTATTGTAACAGAGTCCCATAGACAACAGTTGTGTCGATACCGATTGAGCGACTATGCCGCTGAATTGGGCCTTTTATTTTATTTATAGGAGTCACTTGAATCTTGCACTGCGTAAGTATCAAACTATGTACAGCGATGAAGAGAACAAGTACATAAATACCTAACTTATGTACATGTTCATTCCGCTGTAACAAGAAACCTCATGAGATCCGAGAGCGAATCTTTCATGTACTTGTACGTGTCACTGCAGTATTATAATGATGTGGTACTAGGACGTCTCGGAATACGATACTTACGACGTACAATTTTACAAGCATGCCTGGTTTTCGCGTAATAAGGTAGCTAATATAAAGTTTATTTTTTTGCTTTCTCTTCAGTCTGTGTAGATATTTTTATTCAGGTGACTGCTGCATTCATTTTGTTTTGATATAGAATTAATTTAGAAGTCTGAAATTCGCAAAGGTGATCGGAAAATTGTATGGAAATTGGCACGTACTGCGAAGGAATGAGGAAAATATCGAAATATACAGGCCTGCTATCCCAAAGGGTTTAAGCAGAGGTGTACATAGTACCTCTACCCATATTTCGCCAGTTATGAGGAAAATGTCGTGACTGACAATGAGTTGGGGAAGACCAAAGGTACAATGGATGGACTGTATGAATGATGATATGGCTAGAAAGAGGGTGACTATTAGATGACGACTCTGTTTTGGTATTTTGTATCCTTACCCGGGAAAACCATGAGGCAATTTAAATAATACATAAGTACTACCACTGACGGTTGATCAGTTTTCACCCTTATACCCTTAGAAATGAGATTGAAAAGTGGTCGACCGTCAGTAAGCGCTTTGGTATCTACAGGGTGTAAACGGACCCTTCACGAAGCCGTCAACCAAGCTTTATGTACATCAAACTAAGTAACTTTTCGCAAAATATTTTGCTGGGAAACGACTTTTTTTGGGGTGAAAAATCACGTTTTACGGTAGGACTCAATGTAACACACTCAAAACATTGTGCTGATGGATGGATTCAATAGTACGGCGGTCGTGGGGGTGTTTAAAGTAAAAATCTTACATTAAAAAATGTTTTAAAAAAATGTCCCCCAATATCTCCGTAACTAGAAGGTTCCCAGGTATGATCTAGAACAAAAAAAATATAGCAATGACAGGAAGAACAAGTGCCTTTCAGCTTCGTTAAGGGTCTTGTTACACCCTTTATGTATATCTCAGTTTACCATACATGTCAGTTAATTATGCATATTAACTGAACACTCAATGCTCATTAACCCGAGTCATAGTATACCAACAGTTATGGATGTAGAGGCTTATTATCTTTGACGTACTGGTCGATTAACTCTGCGTATATATGGGATCTTGATATGCTGTCGACAGAGTTATTATCGCTTGATTATAATATGTCTCGACAGATTACAGTGCACTTTATATGAAGTCGACCTCAATAACGTATGAAGTTCGTTGAAAAGTTATAAAGGCTTGGGTTTTATTCAAAGCAAATAAAGGATATTGGTATAGAGCCTATATTACCATCAACCGGGCACAAATCTGGGTTTCTACTGAGACATTTTTGCTATAAAAACCGAATAATAATTCGCCTGCCCCGGGAATCGAGCCCGGGCAGTCGAGTCGACCATTAGCTCAACAAGCCGGTCGTCCTACGTATGACCTCCCAATTAACACTTAATTAACCAACCATGGCAACCATGTTCGTCATGACAGATTGACCAATACCTCATCGTGTCATCGATCATTCAATGGAATGAACAGTTCATGATAATGTTAATTGACTGAATGAATGAATGGCTGGAAACCTGCCACTAATTAGGCAGTTGAACTTTCTGATTTTGAATTGGACTCTTTGCATAAATGGGAAGCCTACTGAAAAAAAGTAACGGTCGAACTGATGTGTGAAGAATGTACAAAAAAATTGTGAAAGAAGTAACGTAAGTGTAAAAATACTTTAATTTATAACCTTTCATTATAATGGGCCTGTCTTGTAATAACAAAAAAACTAAAATATAAACAGACAACGCATTGCTTAAACTACGCAGTTTGGTAGCACGATTTTTGCACAAGACTTTGTTATTTAACGAATGTTGGGTGCTCAAAACTCATCCCCAGAAGAGGTTATAGATGAAAGTTTATGCAAAAGTTCGTTATTTTTAAAGTTTGAAATTTGTTAATCAAATCAAATCAAACACTTTAATCGCATAATATGGGTCTACATAGATGGTAAATAAAGTTACATTACACAATACAACATTAAGGATCCTCATATTAACCATGATGTACCAGAAGGTATACGAAACATAAAATAAAAGCTTCATCATTATTAAGAAACTGAATAGGGCACACGACTTGTAGGTAGATAAAATGACAACAGCACGAATATTCACAAACATTAGCTAGCAAGTTTTATACATCTGTAGTATACGACAGACATCAGAACCACGGAGTAAAATAATAAAATTACGGCAGTGGGCTAACCACACCGGTCGTTGAAATGCAACCTGAGTGGTCTACCACTAGCCACTCTACCACTCATAGCCAGTTACCACGACTCGTAGGTATTTGCTGTGCAATATACGTTTGATGATATCTGTCATAGATCGTGGGGTTCACAGAGAAATTCGTTTGATATGACTGGGGATTTGTATTCGGTGTACGTATTTGCGTACGTGCTTTCGAATCAATATTTGTGGTATATAGGTATTGCTCGTGTTTGTTTAACGGTATTTATTTATTAACTACAGGCTGTTGACCGCGACTTTCGTCCGCGAAAATTATTATAAAAATATTACTACCCATTAGAATCGGATTTTTTTAACAATTTCAAGGGTTTTAATTTTTATGCACGGAACCCTAATCCTTTTTCTAAACTAAAAATAGCCTCAGTGACTCCTTATAAAATCTGTCAGCTATCTGCTAGTGAAAATCTCTTCAAAATCGGTCGAGTGGTTCCGGAGATTAACTGGAACAAACACACTGACAAAACAATGTTTTATTTTTTTATTTATACTTTCATGAATTTGAAAACTATATTATGCACATTATACATATACAGACTACAAATATAAATAAAGTAATGATAAAAATAACACTAAAAGTAAGTAAATATATAAACAACGACGACAATAGGACACTCTGGCGTCAAAGTACTCCTCCGCATCGCCCAGAAGACTGGCAGCATTGCCACGCTGAATGACAATGCTAATTCTTTGGCCAAAGAAAGAGCCAGCCCTCTGGTCACGCGAAGTGTCGACCAGTCGCCGAGAGATTTCCTTAAAAAGGATTTAAAAAAAATATAAGAACCGTTTAATTATACTTTCAGTAAAAAGCTGTTATAATAAAATTACAAACGGACACTTCAATTTTATCTATTTGTATAATGTGAGGTAGTTGGTAGTATATGCGGTTGTGATTATGCACTTAATTTTTTTTATTTTGATCGAAGGCGGCCTTTCAATGAAACGTGCTTTCAGTCAGATTCATCATCTGGCGAGCTTTTCCCAGCTATGCTTAGATCGGCTTTCAGTCTTACCGGATGCAACTGGATAGGAACATGAAACGGACTATCCCACTTGGTAAGACTGATTGTCAGACTTTTGCACTTCTAAATCTAATAATATTCACACATAACTTCAATTAGCCACAAAAGATTTCCAATAGAATGATATCTGTTTATTGTATTATTACAACGAGCGGGGTGGTCACGTGGATTGTTCTCAAGAACGTGAACGAGGGAGTTTGAAACTTTGTTCGTAATATTATTACCTGTTGGCTGCCTCGCTTGGTGTTACGATATTTTTTCAAAGAATTCTAGGAAATCCTTTTTAATTTAATTTTTCACACTTCGAATTAATTTAACAGTGTTTTTGCTGGGAGTTTATTGGGTTTTTTCCATGGTGAATGTACCAAGTTGTTAATTTAGTAAATTATGATTAAAGAACGAAACTTAAAATTGTCATTTAAAAGTACTTTAGTGTTTTTGTCGATTTGTCTTGTGTTGTAATTGTTAATACCATAAAATTCACACATCACAGATTTGACAATAACAACATCTAATATGTTACGATTGCATTGTTGCTGCCAATGTCTAATTGCACTTCGAAGTGTATGATTGGACAGTCTAGCAGGTGGAAACTAGAAGTCTATATCTAATTATGCATAAAGGTGCTGAATTCATTTGAGGAACATCCTTGAAAGATAAGAATACTTGTACATATTGTGTCATACCTTTTGATACTTGTACATATTTGTATAACTATTATAGATTTGTAGTTTGTAAATAAATGCAATAAATCCATCTTAAATTTAATAACAACATATTGTAATCCTGGTATGTTATTCAAAAGTACTTTTTTAGAAAGATACATTTTAGCTATATAAGGATTCTTGAGGAACACCCTTAACTTATCATAGGAAGCCAAAGGCCGCTATCGGTTTTGCCATAATCGGTAAGATGACATCATCATCATCAGGAATACATTTTAGATAAGCATGCGTACCTGCTCATCTATAAAGAAACTTTATTTAAATTCAATTTCGCTTTATCATACTGAAAAAGCTACAGCGGTTTCAAAAATAACTTAAAATTTTTCATAGACATGTCACACGATTTTGGTCTCTGTTTCTGAATTACAAAAGGCGTAAGAATTCCACGAAAAAAGAACAGCAATAATTATAGTTCGCTATTTATAATAAATAATATAATTATATGTTTACTTTCTCATCACAAACGATACAGTGAACAGATTAATAAATCTCATACGCAAGGTAAACATTTGTGAGAGACTGGTGCCCGAAATAAACATACAATACCTGTGTTACGGGTATATTTATGTCCAAGCGAAGCGAAAACATTAATAAAATGAGAAGGTAAGAGATTTAAAAAAAAATCAAGATAAAATACAAGAAAATAAAAAAACCCAAAAATCAAATAAAAAAAAGAGGCAAAACCAAAAAAAATAAGCAAATCAAAATAGACAGATTAGACATATCGATCGAATCGATTGGTTAGATTAGGCAAATCTAGATTTGTGCCTGGACAATTTATCAGCACACCTCCCTCACCCTACCCTCTCGGGAAATTCAAGCGTGATGTTATATCGTGTAAGTCATGAGTATGCACTTGCAAATCTATCTTTAATACATCTTGGTCCAGGTGAAGGTCATTAGAACGTATATCACCTTACACATCAAAGTGGTCGGCTTCCTTTAGACGACTTTTACATCTTCCGCCAGATGAGAAACAGTCGATTTTCGGTGTTTTTCTACCGTTGTTATTCCTTTGAAATAAGTTTATGATTTATTTTGTAATTTTAAACATTGGTTCGCACTGCTTGTAAAGTTTTTTTATCCGGGAATTTGAAATTTATCTACAAAATTTTAAAGGTATGATTTAATAATTCACTATATTAAAAAAACCATTGCCTCATTGGTCGAGTGCTGAGCATGAGGTCCTGGGTTCGATTTCTCAGTAGCAGCTACGGAGTCTGGATGTATGCCCGGTTGATGGCAATATTTGTCGATGTTTGACGGCGCGGTTGGCGCAGTGGCTGAGCGATTGACTGCTGCGCTGCGTGTCGCGGGTTCAATTCCCGCACGGAACAAATATTTGTATGGCCTACACCTACAGGTAGTTTTTCTGGGTCTGGCTGTTTGTGTGTGAGTTTAAATGTTTGTAAAGGCACCCACGATACAGGAGAAATTCCTAGTGTGGGCCAATGTTTTTTTAAAAAGAAAAAGAATATGCGCGCCCTCCTATTACATGGAATTTAAACATAACTGGCGAAATGTGGATGTACATACTTTAGGTACACGTTTGCCTAACCCTTTGGGGATTACAGGCATGATGTTAAGTTATGTTTAGTATACAAATATATACAAATATTTCTAACGCGAATCAAGTCGGTGCAGTGCAGCGGCCCGCACTTCAGCGGTAACAAAACAAGTATAAGCTGATCTCGCATTCTATACAAACTACAGACTACACTAGGCCAGCTGAATAACAAAGTGCTGTGCTTGTAGCGACACTACAAAGAGTACTACAGCAACATAGACCATACCATATACAATAAACTGCCAGATGTAATAAAAAATTAATACAATTAAAAAAAATTAAAAAGAAATTAGTGGCCTTCCTAAAAGAAAAATGTTACTATTCAATTAATGATTTTTTAATGGACAAAACTTTTTAATTTTCAATGTGTATAATAAATATAATTAATATTATTTTGAGCATATGTACCTAATATGCATTAATTTAAATTTTATTTTCAAGCGACATTTTAATTTGACATTTTTAAATTTTAATCAATGTTTAATTGCATAATTGTAATCATTCTAACTGTGACATCTTAATATGTAATTTTAATTTTTTTAGATACTCTTGACATTTTTTTACTTTAAATTTTGCGTGCCTATTTCCAGGCAGAATGTACATGGCTCACACCTTTCTACTCCACCTGTATTTTAATTTAACCTGCATTCATTGCAAATAAATGATTTGATTGATTAATTGATTGATAGAAAAAAAAAAGATGACAGCGCTATCTATGACACAGACGATGAACTTAACATCGAAATAAAACTAAATCTACATCGCGAAAGTAAAGTTATCCGCGACTTAAGAGCAAATAGAAGATTTGTCCGAAAACAATTGTCGGGTAGTAGCCTACCTGACATAACACTCGTCTGGTCGGAGGATCCTCCCTTTTCTATGGGGGATGAAGAACTTTACACCCTGTTGTTCATACCCCCAAAACGCGAATCAAATCGATGCAGCGGTTAACAAAAGTTAACAAGCAGCTGGGAATCTAGAAAGCCTACAATGTTCACACATTTACAAACAATTGATAAAAAAGAATCTATACAAAGGTAAAAAAAAAGAATTGTAAAGTACTAAATTAAACAAGTGACACAGCACGTCAAAAAAAAACTAGTATAAGCTGATCTCGAATTCTATACAAACTACGGAGTACGCTAGGCCTGTTGAATAACAAAAAGTTGTGTGTATTGTACAGTACCTGGCCGTGAAAATAGTAAGTAGGTACTACCCCGCTCACTGACGCTCGACCACTTTTCAACCTCACTAATTAGGGTGGAAATTGACAGACCCTCGGTGGACTCGGTAGTACCGAGTAGTCGAGTTTTAGAAAAAGTTTGGCATACTAGAAGCAGTAGTCTTTGCTACTTACACTCGATGTGTTATAATCGGTGTAACAATACCTTTAACGAAGCTGAAAGGCACTTGTTCTCCCGGTCATTGCGATATTTTTTTTTGTTCTGAACCATACCTGGGAACCTTCTAGTTACGGAAATATTGGAGGTCAAAGTTTCAACTTTTTATAAGTTTTTTTTTAAATACTAGTTTTTAAGGTTATAACTTTACTTGAAATACCTCCATGACCTGTTTACTATTCAATGTATACCACCAGCACAATGTTTTAAGTGCGTTACATGCGTTTTACCATAAAATGTGATATCCCACACCAAAAAAAAAATCGTGTCCCACCAATAATTTTTGCGTAGAGTTACTTAGTTTGATGTACAAAATGCTTGATTGACAGCTTCATGAAGGGCCTGTTTACACCTTGTATTATATCAGTGCCTTAGTAGTAGTCTAGTACGGGTACGTCTCTTGGGCCCTCCTTTCCATTAAACATGTGTTCGTCTGTAGACTCCAGTCGTCTGTAATTCACTTTGTAAACTGATAGAAGTCGCATGCAGGACTTCGTGCCTCTTTAATTATTAAAGTTCAGTTGCATTTCGGACTACTGGCAGTGCGCTATTTCCCTCTTTATCGTAAATAGATAGTTAGAGAGAGAGAGAGAGAGAGTTTGCGTGTAAATACGTCATTTGCATAATTATTATTTACTAGCTTTTGCCCACTGCTACGCTCGCGTTAATTTAGTATTTGACAATCAATTGGGGTCGTACTCTGTTTGTGATAATATAATTCAATCATAATTCGAAAGACACGTGGCGCCATCTATTATCATAAGTTGTTGTCGTTATTGTTGTTTTCCTCGAGAACAGTCCTTTTTTCGGGATGAAAGTTACCCTATGTCCGTTTCTGTACACCTGACAACGTGTATGCAAAATTTCAGGATGATCGGTTTAGTTGTTTATGCGTGAAAAGGTAACAAACAAACAAACTTACTTTCACATTTATAATATTAGTAAGAAGATAAGAAGTAAGGATGTACCTAGGTATTTTTCACTGGTGCAACTACGGTAGATTTGTGTTGGTGATTCTATGAGTGAGGGACTCACTCATAGAATCACCAACTACTAATTTCGATTGTAAAAATATTTTATTTATTTTTAGTCGGTTCTTCCTTCAATGACTGCCTCATTGGTTTCGGGTTGCAAGCACGACTACTGATCATGAGGTCCTGGGTTTGATTCCCGGGTCAGGCAAAGTGTTTTTGGGTTTTTCCATCAGGAATTTCTCAGTAGCAGCCACGGAGTCTGGACTTGTGCCCGGTTGATGGAAATAGGCTCGCCCCCCTATTACATGGGATTTAAAAAACATAAAGTCCGATATGTGGGTGTACTATAAATTAGGTACACCTCTGCCTAACTCTTCGGGGATTATAGGCGTGATGTTATGATATGTTTCTTTAATAAGTTAAAGTCGGTCAAGTAACAAACTAATAATATGCATATTTTTAATTGAACTATAAAAAGATTCTAAAAGCAAAATTTCTATCTACTCAAATATTATTCGTCCATTAAGCCGTGGACTCAATTGAGTGAATAATTCGTCAACCCTAGTAGCGTAGCCTATATTAATACCGTTATTACCTCTGATCCAATTTACGGCTGCAGGCGACGACGCGCGACGCTGCCGGTCAGTCCACCGTGCCTTATTAAATATTAATATTTTATTTAAGAGGGAACAGGGCTTGCGAGGATTTTGAAAAATAGTTATTTGAAGAAACTATTGACGTCGCGCAGCGTCTAATCTGCCCCTGTAGAGTGCGATAGGGTCAGCTGCAGCTTAGACCGATTATATCACAAAAAATTGACGAGATTGACGTTTCGTATTCCCCTTTTTTCTCCTCAAAAACTAAGTCGATTCAATTATTTTTGACATTGAAGTTTTAAGAAAGAGTATATCAGCTAGGTTCCTTTCATTTTTTTATGTTAATTTTTTTTCAAAAATTTGTCTGGTAGTCCTTTAATACCGCTGTAATAATGGGGCATCTTTTTGGCATTTTTTAGTTTCTGAAAAAAAAAGAAATGACAGGGACGTGTCTACAGTAGACCTTGATTTTATGAAAAAAAAAATTGTTCTAGAAGCCTTATTCTGGACGAAAAAGGGGGAATAAATTTGTTTGGAGAATTGCAACCCTGTTCCAAAACCCACAACTACTTTCGATGAAATTGTGTGATTTTATCCTGGACAAAAATGAAAACTCGTTATAATCAATTAGGGTTTAATCAGCATGCCAAAAATGGCTCTCACTTCTAAATCAGAATTTTTTCTAGCGTCTTAGTTTCTTTTTTGCGATTAAAGTTGATATAAATAAAATTATTGATTGAATTAGACCTTTTTATAATACCTCTACCGAAATACTGATCAAACGTCAAAGAATCTAAGACGTGCCCTGCTGTTATTGATAAAAATCTTACACATTATTAAAATTGGTTGGTCTGGGTGTGTTTATTTACGCGCAATGTAGACGGCAAAGTAAATAACAGCGCCACGCCATAATAACACACGTAGACAAGAAAGCTTTTCATCAACATTATTGCCAATACCCTCATTCCTGTGTCCATTACTGCCGAGACCACCGCTGACACGTCAGGCCTATATTTAATTTAATATGTAATCATTTAAGAACGTTGTGTTAGGTGTGGTCACTTTGCTTGTCGTGTTTTTTATTGTAACAGAAGGTAGGGATATTAATCGATCAGTGGTTAGTATCGACAGTCCAGGAGCTCGTGGCTAAATAACAGCCGCTCCGATCTATTTTCAGGTTAAGCCGCGCTTGGCTCGGTTGGTCTGTGGATGGGTGATCACCCATTATAAACCGAGTTTCCTTTCCCCTTTAAAGCACGTTAAGCCGTTAGTCCCGGCTGTCATTTGTAGATCTTTGACAGTCGTTACAGGTAGTCATTGGCTCGAAAGCTTGATTGAACCAGTCTTACCAAGGGGTATAGTATTTTCCTGTACTAACTGGGTTGTGGGGTCAGATAGGCAATCGCTGCGCGTAACATGTGATATTTAGCCGCATCTGGTTAGACTGGAAACCGACCCCAACATAGTTGTGAATAGACTAGGCAGATGATGATGACTTATTGCTAGTAAGTAATGAACAAAGAGTAGGTATATCTATGTAAACAAAACAAAAACTTTCTGACATCGAAATGAGGCCAACATGGTCCATTATAGCCACTCTTATAAAGCCAATAAACATGATGGATTGAAGAGAATATTGTTCTATTAAAGGTAAGAATAAGTTATTTATATCGATTCGAAGAAAAGAAAAACGATGAAAGCTAAGAACAGAGTTCAATTGAATTTCATTACCTAGTCGATTTTATGTCTACGTGACAGCTCAATTGTGTTGATGGTTAGTATTGACAGTTCTGTGATAATGGTGTTGTTGATATTTTATTAACTTTTAAAGGTTTGGAAAAACGATTTCACCAGGTCATTGATAAGGCACACGTAAATAATGTTGACAAGGAACAACATTTTAGAGCGGACTTACAAAAATGGTTTCGGAACCAAAAAATGTCTAAACGTGTTTAGTGCATCTTGTGTGTTTAAAACGATTTCATAAAAGTATAAAAATAAGACATTTCATTATAATTTGTCATAACAATGAACAGACAGACGCATTTTTTTTTATTTTTTTTGTACTCTATCACAATGCTATCCTATTTGACCCAAAGGTTGGCTGGTAGAGAATGCCTTGTGGCATTAAGTCCGCCTATGTACCACTCTTGTACATGAAGTTTAAATAAATAAATAAATAAAATATTTTGTTTCTCAGAGCCCTGAATATAATATTCTTTTGTTGTATCCCTCCGTTTTCATTTTATTTCAAGATGCAGTTTTATCATCTTAAGCACAATACATAGCAGAGCATCCAATCTCCATTCTTACTTGCTCAGATAGATCCATCAAAATGGCATCCAATCCATCAGTGTATCCCACCTATGCTGAACCAACAGGTTCTATTGTGTACTCAACTAAATCTTTACTTACCTATGTACTCAAGTATCTACGTAAGTATATTGTGTATACTGTGTTTTTCTTTACACGTCTTATTTAGAAAACAAAAATAGAATGGGGATTATGTTTTTGTGTCAGTAAATAATTTATGTAAAACTATTTTCTGCTCGCGGTTTCACCCGCGTAGTTCGCTAGGTACGTACGTCGTCTGAGATAAAAGTAGCCTATGCGTTAGTCCAGGTTATAGAATATCTGTGTGCCAAGTTTCATTCAGATCCATTGAGTAGTTTTTGCGTGAAAGAGTAACAAATATCCATCCATCCAAACATTTATACATCCTCACAACCTGTCGCATTTATATTGGTAGTAAGAGTAAGATATGATTAGATAAGATATATAAATATTTACGTTAAGTGCTAAGGTGCTATAAATCACTATTAGTTAATCGCAGCTGCAACCCGCAGCAGCAAACCTGCCCAACCGCAATGACAGACCGTAGCGACATAGTCGTATAGCTGGAAAACCAAAGCCGTCTAGAAACTGGTTGGCTTCTTTGTGTCTATGAAAATAACAACCGGTGGCAATTTCGAGACATACGGAAGGGTTTTCATAGAGTTTCATAAGAACCAGGCTCTGCTTCTTGTCCTTGATGCCTTGCAGAGCAGTCTTTGCCGCTGCGGTCTGCTTTGCTGCTACGGTTTGCGGTTGCGGTCACCTTCAGAATTGGATCTCACGGTGTACATTTCAACAAGAACTCGCATCAAGTTAAACAATTCGAATTTTTTTAAATAAGTTATCTCAATAATTTTTGTTTACAAGCAAGGTAAATACTTTACATATTAGGTATATAGGCTATACTTTACATATAAGGTTTAAAAGCACAATATGTATCGCCTGTAAGCTTATCCAATTTTCCCCGAATTATATCCCTGTTGTTATAGTACGAGTGTGACCCTTTTCAAAGCTTTTCTCCGACAAAAGCATTCGCCGAAGTTACTTCATGAAAGAGCTTTTCAAAGGACCGAGAATAGTTTTATATATTTTTCTTTATTCTCACGTAATTTCGATTATTCGCTCATATATTATTACTGTACGTACTGGTGTAACATTCGCGTACAAACATGTTGTCGAAAAAGAAAAAAATATTTAAACGGTGTTTAAAAATATTATTATACTATATGACTTATAAAAATAATACGAAATGGCAAATCGTGTAAAAGCTAAAAAAAAACGTATAATAAAATGTTAAATCGTCCGCGATATCTTTTACATTACTAAACTAAAAAGATGGAAATAAATAAATAATAAATATTATTACTTAGACAGGAAACGGGATATTTACCATGTTTACTATTTTTGACGAGTTCCCGATATTTCGGCACTGTTGCAAGCACCATGATCACGGATAAACATGGACATGGTAAATATCCCGTTTCCTGTCTAAGTAATAATGTTAGTGACCATGATAGTTTAAAATCTTAAATAATAAAAATCATTTATTTCAGACTGTAGTAGGTCCATATTAGGTTAGTAACAATCAGACTTATAAACTATGTTAGTACAATATAAAAAATAAATAAAAACAACAACAATTAAAACCTGAGGGCACCCGACGAGGTTTCACAGGTAATGTGAACCCTCGTCCAGTGCCTCATAATAGGACAGTCGGCATCCAGTCGTTCTGCCACTACCCTCAGGAGGCTGTTAAATAAAAGTTACTAAAAAAACTAAAAACCCGACTGCGATGCTACTTTTTTAGTGAGATCGCATAGCCTAGCTTTGTTCGTCATACACGTATAATTTCCTGGAACAATGATGTCGGCCGTTGCATGTTCTTATGCCATGAAATATTGATTTTGCATAAGTAAGTGACAGTCCACGTCCACACTCCACCTAGATCGGTTACTAGGGCAAAATTTTTACTTCATATTTGTTTTTATGGGATTTAATACGGCTGAGTTATTTTCGAGTTGAGTTTCTTTGTTTTGTTTTGTAAATGTACAGGGTGTAAGCAGATCCTTCACGAAGCCGTCAACCAAGCATTCTGAACATTAAACTAAAAATTATTGATGGGAAACGACTTTGTTTTTGGGGTGAAAAAACACGTTTTACGGTAGGACTCAATGTAACGCACTCAAAGCATTGTCTTGCCGGATGGATTGAATAGTACGGGGGTCGTGGAAGTGTTTAAAGTAAAAATCTTACGTTAAAAACATGTATTTAAAAAAAAAAAATACTTGTGAAAAAGTTGGATCTTTGACCCCCAATATCTCCGTAACTAGAAGTTTCCTAGGTATGGTCTAGAACTCGTCGTCGCGCTTGCCGTTCGCTACAGCGATTTGCCACGGTTACGATACATTGCGTATGAGCAAATAAAATCAATCAAATTTATTGGATTCCCAAAACGTTCCTGAAATAATTTCTTGACCCGTCATCTTAGTATGATTTACTGAATTCACCCCATCGGTCTGCGGAGGGTTGTCCCTTCCCCTGTATTTTATGGAACAGAAAGACGTGGAACAGAATAGGGCAGAACACTCGCTGATAATGATGTTCTTTGTTTATAAATTCAATCACAATTGCTTTTGACAATAATATTTAATTTTTAACCTATTAGAACCAGCTTGAGTAAACAATACAGTTCAGAATAAATAACAGCATTCATTAGTATTTGATTACCTGTACAACAAATTGTGCATAGTAATTTTATGTAATGAAACACAACTCGTAATTTAATGAAACAAAGCATAATGAAAGATATTAAATAAACAATATACAAATCGAGAGTGTCGGAATCCGAGAATTTAATATTGCACCCTAATTAGTAATTAGCTTGCCATTGCATTACGTCTGTTAATTTACACAACATTGGAGGGTACTTTTATTGCTTACAACAGCAATTCGTTAAATAAGTGAAGGGTGATAACAGTGTCGAGATGAACACAGTCCAATGCTCGCTGTTAATAAGCTGGGAATGCGTCCGCTCGGCTGCGCGGTTCAATGTAGGAGGAAATTGTGAACGACGATAATGTTGAAGTTTGATTTAGTAGGGGGGCTGCTTGGCAACGCTCCGGGCACCTGTTGCCCGGGCTTCCCCCCTTCTCACCCCCTCGGGGTGCTAGTACTCGTCTGTCTGCGACAGGGGGACTAATATGGAGTTTAAGCTCTGTAAGTCTCGTAACTACACGGAAGCTTACGTCTAGACCTCGTTGCAGTGAGTTTGTAAATGAGTTAAGTGTTCATTGAGGTTTAGAGAGCATGTGGTGCACTGATATTGCCAAGAGATTCGGCAATGTACGCGCACTTTGAAGTGAGCTCAAATATTTGATTGTAGCTTCGTGTTGTTCGTCTTTGAGATGAATTGGTTTAGAGTAATTGGATTTGTGTTTACTAATTGTTGGATTTGCGGAGTTTGATACGACTTTAGATTTAATCAAAGTTATTCTGGGAAATCTAGCTTGTTGTCTTACCATTTCCTTTTCAATTAATTAAGTTTTTTCTCAAAAATTATGTAAAACATTATGCAGTGCGAAAGCTTCATAGCATGGATAAAAGAACAAATGACTGTTATTCATGATACTTACCAAATCGACATGCTTGGAAGACTGTGATAAGAAAGTAACAATTTTTCCAAGAATTTTATGATATCTACGGGCGGAGAATGGTCTACCTCAACCGCAAGTCCATTAATGCAGTAATAATTACCAGCCACGCAGTATTTACGCCACTATAACCACGACAAAGCGGATTACCTGCCAGTATCATTCCTTCAAACAATAGATTGCATGTCATTCACCCCGCGGTCCTGACTTTTGCAGTATACCTACTGCGTTCCGTTGATTTTAATAGTGCCATAGGCTAGACCTACCTATAGATACTTTACTCATAAGCCAAAAAGTGGTATCTCAAAAAATCCAAAAGTTCTGTATTTTTTATTCCTTCAGAATAAATATGATGTAAAAAAAAACGGGCCTTTACTGGAGCAACAAAAAAAACTACGAAGAAAAATATTCATCCCTAATAATTTGGAATTTTTTAAAATTCATTTTTGTATTAACAAGAGCATTACATTTGCACAAAATTATTCCCTGATTTCTCGATAAATCGATCGTTGAGTTACCGCTTTTCGCTTAAGAGGGTAGTATAAGCGCCGTCGGTCAATGCTAGTAATTTGAGTATGCAGGGAGGCGGGCTGAAAAGCTGGAGTTGATTGAACTGTAACATAACATCATCTATAGATAGTTACTGCTGCAGATTGATTTCGAATCAATATCAAGCATGTGGGTGTATACAACATTAGTTTTAGTATATGCGAAACCTGATACACGTGTCTAGTATTTTTATGTAAAGAATCTATGTACAAAATTTCAAAACTGTATCATGAAAAATCACAAAGTTATAAGCTTGTTCTGTTATCTAGTTGTCCGCACAAAATCGTGGTCACCACACAGCGTGCGCCTCCAGCGTCGTCGTAGCTCATTGATAATAATAATTTGGCAGTAGGTACCTAAATTATTGCGATAGGTACTTAAAGTCGCTCGGTGTTCAACTTTTAACTTTTTAAATATTTTTATAAAAAAATATAACATGGTTTAAAAATGATTGGAATCGATTCAGTTACTTATTCTGAACAAACTATATTCAGGTTTCGCATATACTAAAAATAATGTTGTATATACCTATGGATAACTACAGTGACTCAAGTCTTACGAGTAAATTAATCAAAGCTAAGCCACTGTCAGCGTGATGTTGATGATGATGCCATCTAGACGATTCCGACTAGTGATTGCATTCTATAGCTTTCTAAAGTGGTTGACGCTTTGGTCTGCTGCTCTTTTATGTGCTCTCAAGTGACTAGCATATCCAACTTTAGCCAAAAACTCCGAGCACAAAGCTGACATGTCAGAACACTATTGACGGCATTGTAACTAATGGCTGTAGGTGTAAATAATTTGTAAGAAAAATGTTAAAGATTGGGTTTCGATTACGGCCGCGCGTTTAAAGATAAAACAATACAACAACAACAACAACTATGTACAACTATATATTTATTTTTGTTGTACAGCCTACTATTATTAATATTATAAATTCGTAAGTTTGTGAGGATGGATGGATGTTTATTACTCTTTCACGCAAAAATTCCTGACCGGATTAGAATGAAATTTAGCACACAGATAGTTTATAACCTAGATTAACATATAGGATACTTTTGATCCCAGTAGTACGATCCCGTGGGACAATTACGGAACTCCACGCGGGCGAAGACGCGGGCATAAGCTATTATAATTTACTAATAAATATTATTGATTTTTCGTGTCAATCCATCGATAAATATACACAGACTGCTAAAATCATAATTCTTCTTTTTGGCTCTGCCGTAGTCGGGAAAAAAGTCCTACTTCCCTATAAAAAATTGTGAACACCGTGAGCACTACCCGTAAGTGACAGCCCTGAAAAGCTTTGCGCTCCGATCAAAAGGTGCAACCGTATCGTTCAATATTCGCAGCCTTTATGTATCGTATCGAGAGATTGAAACGTTTTATTGAAAGCTAAAAGTATTTTTAATAAACGGAACGAGAACGTGGAACGACTGACGACGTGCTATACTGAATAAGGAGGAGGATAGATATACAACATTAGTTTTAGTATGTGCGAAACCTGAAACACGTGTCGAGTATTTTTATGTAAAGAATCTATGAACAAAATTTCAAAACTGTACCATGAAAAATCACAAAGTTATAAGCTTATTCTGTAACCTGGTTGACCGCACAAAAGCGTGGTCACCACGCAGCGCTCCCGTGCTCGCGCTCCCAGCGTTGTCTTGAGCTCATTGATAAACATAATTTGGCAGTAGGTACCTAAATTATTGCGATAGGTACTTAATGTCGCTCGGTGTCCCACTTGTAACTTTTTTTAAATATTTATGGGACAAAATATAACATGGTTTAAAAATTATTGCAATCGATTCAGTTACTTATTCTGAACAAACTATATTCAGGTTTCGCATATACTAAAAATAATGTTGTATAGGAGGTTATGTTTGATAAAATGCTCATAATTATTATAAAAAATGAGAATCAATGAATTTTAGAATTAGAATTATGAAGAACTTGCATACAAACTTATATCCCTTTTTACAAAAAATATTTATGTTATAATAATGTGACAACTCACCTTCGTTATAGAACTCTGGGGTATCTTTACCCATCGAGTACAGTTGCCCGCGCATCAAGTTACCACAAGCTGTCAAATTTCTCAAAATGATTTTAAACCATAAAATGTTGAAGGTTAAGTTCAAAATCGAATGAGAAAATTTGACGATTTGTGGTAACTTGATGCGCTGGCGATAGTAACCACATGTGTTAAAAATGACCATCATCACATAAAGATGGCAGTATCAAGCTTCGACACAACAATAGTGTACAAAATATTGAAAAACTTGCCTTAATTTTGTTAAAAGGTTTGAGCATACATGTATAGCAGTATAGCAGTAGGTATGTAAAGCACTCACGAATTCAAAAAAAGGATATTTCCTAGAATATTGAATATAATCTTACATTTTCTCGCATAACGACTGAGAACAAGGAAATAGAAGACACACTTGAGCTGTCAAGTAGACATAAAATCGACTAGGTAATGAAATTCAATTGAACTCTGTTAGCTTTCATTGTTTTTCTTTTCTCCGAATGGATATAAATAACTTATTCTTACCTTTATTAGAACAATATTCTCGTCAATCCATCATGTTTATTGGCTTTATAAGAGTGGCTATAATGGACTATGTTGGCCTCATTTCGATGCCAGAAAGTTTTTGTTTTGTTTACATAGGTAGGTACCTACCTACTCTTTATTCATTGCTTACTAGCAATAGGTCATCATCATAAGCCTAGCCTTTTCCCAACTATGTTGGAGTCGACTTCTGCTGAATATCACTATTTTACATAGAGCGACTGCCTATCTGACCTCCGCAACCCAGTTAGTACTGGGTAATACGATACCGCTTGGTAAGACTAGTTGTCAGACTTTCAGGCCATTGACTACCTGTAACGACTGTCAAAGATCTACAAATGACAGCCGGGATCAACTTTTTAATGTGCTCTCCGAGGCATGGAGGGAACTCCTCCTGGTTGATGGCAATAGGCTCGCCCCCTATTACATGGGACTTGTAACATACCTGGCGCAATCTGGTAGAACTGTTAGGTACAACTCTGCCTAACCCTTCGGGGATTACAGGCGTGATGTTACGTTATTAATATGTCGCACCAAAATATATTCCTGACACAAAGAAATAAGGTGACTCATCTGCCAAAAAACTAAAATAACCACAAAACTTTACGTCCTAGAAAACTCTTCCTCAGATAACTTCAAACACGACAAATAGCACTAAACTGTGGACTTACTGAACATCACCGTAAGATTGACTTTCTGATTGCTGTTTATTTCATTAAACTTGGTCCAGACGCAGATTAAATAAGTTGGATTTAGTTGGGGTTTGTAGCCTTATGGCCCGCTAATAGCTCCTTCGAGATGACGACCGTTTATAGTTTTTTACCCGACTGCGCGACGCAAAGGGCGGTAATGTGTTGATCATCTATGTATGTACATATTTTTGTTCCAGTGTGGCGCTCTTCAAACGCGAGGGCCGATTTTGATGATTCTTACCTCAATCGATTTGTCTTGATCTTGCGAGTGTCACTAAAGACATGACGCAATGCATTCAAAATTATGGTGACAACAGACGTCATATTGTGAAAAAGAATAATATGAAAGTGGACAAACTATATTTATACAAAATTATGTTAAGTGGGGTTATCATTGAATTGGTATTAGTACATTTTTGAAGTATCTATATCGCTTTAAATTTTGATATTACAAAAACGTTACAAAAAGTGAGCCAACTTTATCAGTGAGCTACACAGTATTCATTTATTGTCTGTGGAAGGATTCATTCCTATTGTGTCATCGTAATTTGAATAGTCGGCTACACAGCCAGTATTTCATAAACCAGCGCCATACAACTACCCATGTCATACAGGGAAAAGAGTAATACACACAACAATACCGAAAAAGCTAACTATTCTTGTTGCGTCCTTTCAATTTCCAACAAAGATACTCCAGAATCGATCCGGCCCAGGCACGTGACGGACGAGCCGGCAACAAAAGAAACCGACTCCCGTACGAATCACCGGGACGCAATATCTGCGATTTTGATTGTACTCGACTGAGTACGAGTACATGGTCAATAATGCGATGGATTTTAATAGGATCGAGGTACTTACACGCTGTGGATGTGATTCTACTTATTCTATTGTTGTTGATAATATGTACTTTAGTACTTTATAATTCCGTGATATGTCTCAGCAAGTGTCATGAATTTTCTGACAGTTTTTTCTTTTCGTGGTTGTACAGCATGACCACTTTAAGTTTGCAGTTCACGGTGGAGCTGCTTGTCAAGAAAAAATGCATTAATATGTCAAACTTGGTACATTTATTTTAGTTCTGTGTTTTCCTGTCTGCACAGATAAGTTGGTTGAAGTTGACAGAGATGCACGATTCTTTGGGGGCGTAAACATTATCGGATCGCTTCTGATTTTTTTCTATACATTTCACGGGCAATTTCACCAGCAGCACCCTCTATTAAAGTGATTGGAGCACAAAAAGATCGTCTAGTGTTGTTGTTGATAAGTCATGTGTAAGTGGTTGGGGCACCATACCATATCTTCCCGTGGGTGTCATAAGAGGCGACTAAGGAACTTACCAGAGAATGGGCAGCAGCATTCTCTGTGCTTTTGTAACAACCGTACTGCGATTGCCAACCCGCCTACCAAGTTTGGCGATTGTGGCAAAACCCCTTCTTTGGGGGAGGCCTATTTCAAGCAGTGGACGTTTTTCGCCTGAAATTATGATGATGAAGTGGTCGGGGTGGTCACTTGAGGGAAGTGGTTTGAGTGGACCCTATCACGGAAGTGCCAGTTAGGCAGACCGCAAAGAGCAAGCGTACTAGAGTAAGATCTCAGGATCTTCAGACATTACCAGACTATGAATAAAAAATACTTAATTTTTTTGCGAGTTTTAGAGCGTCTGGCAGAAATCACCACCGCCGAGAAGTGTCTGGCAGTGCTGACTAATTAATGTTTAACAATATTCCATACAACATAAATGAAAACTTTAAGAAAAGTGAGTAATATTTTTACGTATCTTTAGCTCTTGCTACCTGTAAATTGCCCGTCCGCATCGGCGCAAGTTAGCAGGTACACATACTAGCACCACTCGATATCACACATTTCATTAATTGGAAAAAAGGTCTGTAATGTCGTGTGGCCCTGGTATCTTTGATTATACAGCAAATGTTTTAAGAAATAAATAATGCGCTCATACATAAATTCAATTTTAGAATGTATCTTGCTGTATTCTACTTTGGTGTACGGCCTGCTCTAACGTGGCTTGTCATGTTAGTGTTCTGCGCTACGTCGAATTAGGCACAGTATTGTTTTGGTGAGATTCATGCATGACTAAGCGAATATCTGTTTATATTCAGTAGTTTGAGCCGTGCCCGTTGGGAAATCAGTATGCATTTCAACACTAGGTACATACTCCTGAATATAATGTTATGGGTATCCTATTGCCTTAACTTATCCAAGACAACAGTTTTTTGGATTATGTCAGGCGTTAAACCTTTTGAATTACAAGATTTTGTTGTCGGTAATTGTACATTGTGGTAAAAAAAGTGTTTTGTTTCCCTGGCCGATTTGCTTATGTCCAAAGAAAAACCCTCTTCTAACAAACTTTAAAATGATGTGTATATCTCAATCACCGATGCTATTTGTAACTAATTAAATCGTTTATTACATCATCATTATCATCATCATTTTAGCCGAAAGTCGTTCACTGCTGGACATAGGCCTCCCCCAAGTGTCGCCACATTGCCCGGTCCCGTGCGACTCGCATTTAGCGGATCCCGGTTTATTAAATACTTCATTTTAAATGATCAATATTTTTTTCCATGAGTCAATCTTTTTCGCGCCATAACAAAAAAAGATGCTCTTTCAATCAACTTCAACAAAATAAGGGCTCTTTCACTGGCGCCACTTGGACCGACTCCGCCTGTTCGCTTTAGGCGACCATATCTGAATTGAACTTCACCTTCAATAGCCTTAAAATTACCTTCGACTTTATAACATCACAAACTACACTGACTTACCGCTCTTCTCGAAATTTCCAAGACACTGATGTATTTCATTACCATTCCACCACACTCTAGTTACTTCCGTCATCACATAGATGTACTCCTACCTGTTCCATTATATAGCCGGTAGCAACTCGGCCTTTGAGATGCCACTAATCGCCTTAATTGCAATGCATAATATTAGTAAATGGCTTCCGTTCCTAGCTATTACCGTATATAGGTTTAATCATGCAAATTGGCATCTCTTAGTGTGCTTACTTGATTTGAAGATTGATCTCGACCTAAGCTGTTAACTGTGATTGGAATGTGTAATGCTACTAGTGCATAATTATCAATTTGCTATGTTTTTAACCACCGACGCAAAAAAAGGGGTGTTTGTGTCTGTCTCTGGCACCGTAGCTCTTAAACGAATGAACCGATTTCGATTCAGTTTTTTTTTTGAAAGCTGGTTTCTTGGCAATGGTTCTTAGATACGTTTTATCAAAATCATTGCAGCCAATTACTAGATATGGGGGATGAAAGTGGTGATGAATAATCGAATATTTTCAAATAAGATATCAGATATAATCAAGTGAGATATCAAATGAAAGGGGATGATGTGTATATTTATTATATATTTATCAATTAGACATGTTTTATTAAAACCGGCTCAGCCATTTTATTGACTTTTCAAATGTTTGTTCACTTTTCTTTCTTGCGATGGGGGTTTTTTAGATTTATTTATTTCTTTCATAAAAAAAAACTGTTTCGTTGGTCCACTGAGTCGCATTCGCTACTGCTGAGCCTGAGGTCCTGCGTTCGCTTCCTAGATCAGACAAAAGGTACTGGGTTTTTCCATCAGGAATTTCTCAGTAGCAGTCATGGAGTTTGAATGACAATAGGCTCGTCCCTATTACATGGGACTGAGACATAACTCGCGAAATGTGGGTGTACTATTAGGTACACCTCTGCCTAACCCTTCGGGGATTACAGGCGTGATGCTATGTTATCTTATGTGTAGAAAATCACAATTCAATTTCACTCAGCTAAAAGTCAAGCTTAAACTCGAGAGAAAGTCTAGACTTGAGTAGCTACTAGTACTAAGTACTTGCAGTGTTTGTAAGTACTTACAACCCACACACTTTGTATTGGTGGCGAACAAAGGAGTATCATAATTAAAGTTAAAATGAACCAAGCTGTATAGTCACAGGCAGCAATATGTATACACTTTCCTAAATTTAAAAGCAATTTTCGCGAGAAATAACGATTGTAACTTAGAGATCTTTTTCATAAAAATATGAGTTCCAGAATACTATGTGCGTAACAACATGAAATTTTAATCAGAACAGTAGGAGAAACACACTTTTAAAAGTTGTTAATTGTCTACATATTGGTGCACGTGACTGTACGGAGAAGGCTTCTGCAGGGAACAGCTCTATAGTTTCTTAGTTTTAAGTCCTAAGCTAGCCTTTAGAGTGTGAAGCTTGAATGCATTTAACATAAACGCCACATATCGTCACGCCTGTAATCCCCATTGAATTATGCAGAGCCGTACCTAATAGTACACCCACATTTTCACCAGTTATGATTTAAGTCTCATCCAATAGGGGACGAGCCTATTGCCATCAACCGGGCACAAATCCAGACTCCGTGGCTGCTACCGAGAAATTGCTGATGGTAAAATTCAGTAACAATTTTACCTTGAAAATTGTCCTATATCTTCAGCTTATGATCTAGCTATAGAAGCTAAGTTTATAGAACCAATAACATAAGCAGTAGAACATACACAAAAATTAATGAAGACGGAGACACAACAGTTACATTGAAAGGACAATGGTCATATTATCTTTCTTATAATACATCCTTTGTGACAAGGGTCGAAACCATCATTTAATCTGCGCATGAAACCAAGATTATGTACTTACCAGAGAATACTGCTACCAATTTCTTCAAAAAAAAAATCTATTCAATTGAATCCACACAATTTTTATACTTAAGTACCTTTATCATAGAGGCTTCGCGTTTTAATTTTCTTTGATGAAATGAAAAATAAATTGCCTAGGTACGTTAGTTCGTATACTTGTAATTCCTCATTGCGTTTTGATAAAGAGCGTCTCCAATTCGCTGTCTTTATATTAAGGATTATTTATTTAAGTGAATGGTTCAAGAAGATTGTTTCGAATTTAATATACAGATACTGTTTTTTGGGATTCATAGACCGATTTATTTAGGACCGGCGATGTTTGATTGGTTGCTTGGTTTGTAGCTGGTATGAAGTCAAAATAGATAGGTAGTTGTTTACAAACTTCAGTTTATTTGTAGAAATAACATAACATAACATCATGCCTGTAATCCCCGAAGGATTAGGCAGTGGTGTACACCCACATTTCACCAGTTATCTTTTAAGTCCGATGTAATAGGGGGCGAGAAATAATAATGATTTATATTGTAATTCTTTTAATTTTATAATTTAGTTTAAAATTTCGACACAATGTAAAAATTGTTACTGAAATAAATGAAATCAAAACCGGGCATAAATCCAGACTCCGTGGCTGCTACTGCGAAATTCCTGATGGATAAATCCAATAACACTTTTTGGAAATAAGAAAAACTTATATATATATATATATGTATATATAGCTAGCCCATATTGTCCCACTGCTGGGCAAAGGCCTCCCTCCACTCCTTCCAAAGCTCGCGCTTCTGTGCTACTTCTTTCCAATCCAAGAAAAACTTAATCTACTTATTATTATTATTTTTCCAACGAAATATATGTTCATCTATGTTCATTTTCTTAACCAGTTATTTCTGTATTCGTTTAAGACAAACCGACAGTCTTAATTACCATAAGACCTCAAATATTTAAAAATTGGTCCGCGTTTCTGCTAGTTGACACGGTGCAAACATAAAATCAGACGATTTAATAATTAGCACATTATATTGTTATTTAGTTTTAAGATTGTTATCCAGAAATACGATACTAAATTGTGCTTCTTGCATAACTTCTAACCAACTCAAAAAAAAACAACAGTTCAATTGTATTTTTCTGTATTACGTGATGCATTCAGGATCAAGTGTTCAACATCAGGGCGTCAAATGTACAGACACCACGTAAAAAACTAATTCTAAATCCTATCGTACATTGTTTTAAAGACCATACTCATATCACTTTAATATCCAAACAACTAGAATGATAAAATACTCCGAGTACACATAACAATTAATTTTAATCTACCTAACCAAGTTCGGCGCCATCGGAGACCTGTCAAAACCTTTGAACGTTTCGACAGCTGGCGCGACCTGTTGATAGCAGATCCATGTAATAAATAAGTTACGATTTATTGGAAAACCGGATACGTGTGGAGTTTGGTGACGTAATCGCGCTGTTGACTGTACTCCATCTGTTGCTTTTGTTTGTTGTTTAAATTGTTGAGGGTGTGAGGTGTCTAGTAATGGACGTTTGACATAGACACTATGAGTTATCTTACTTGAATAAATAAATAAATTATCATAGAAAAAGTTAAGTAGTGGGTATTGACATGAATATTCGTTGTATTATTATTTCGGTTTAGGGAGCTCAACTGTGACTACATTGTATGTTAGAAGTCACTCTAACCGCTCGGCCATCGCTCGGAATCAGACCAAGACAGAGGATGACTAAGGAAACGATGGATGGATTGTGTGAGGAATGATATGGAAGGAAAAGGAGTAAATAATAGCGTGATGGTTGACAGAGGAGAATGGAAGAAAACGATGAATCTAAGTAACAGGGGACAAGGGCAGAAAGAAAAACCCAAGTGTTTAAAAAAAAAAACAAAATGGCGGGTTTTTGGCGCTAAATTGTAAGTCGTGGATGCGGGATAACGAATGAGAAGAACGATTAAAAAACTGTTGATGAAAGGTTTTTTTCGAATATATTTTCATTTCGTGTTTTTACTTTCCTCAACAGTATTGTGAATTTTCAATTCAATGCCTTGCAAACGTTATTTACACACATACACAATTGAAATGTCCCATCGCCATTAGCGGATGTCTAAAAACAAAGAATGAATTTATCACTACTAACATACAATCTACCTTTTGTTTCCCCAAAGGTAAAGGGTAATATTATATCCTTAGCAATCGAAACCGGGAGTATCATCTATTGTTACTTTCAGCTTTTTGTTTCGATATTGTCAAAGAGATGTAAGTAGGAACTCTTTTGTGTTTCTATTTGAGGCTTATGAAGAATAAGTAGCTGGCCTTTGTAGCTTCTTGGGTGGGTTTCAGGGTTCTGTAGAATTACTTTTATAAAAAGCCTTGCCCCACTCTAGGAATTTCTCCTATATAGTGGGTGCGATTATAAACATTTAAACTCATATACATAAACCCGGAACACCTATCTAGCCATAAACATATTTGTTCCGTACGGGGATCGAACCCTTGACACTCAATGCAGCAGTCAATCGCTCAGCCACTGCGCCAACCGTACCGTCGTAAAAATATAAAGCGGATGAAAGCGTTTTCCTCGTTGGTTTAGTGGTCATAGGTCAGGTTAAGTGTGATTTATGAACCGGTTGGTTGATCACAGTAGTCTCACGCTTATTACAAAAGACTTGAAGACACACGTCTACTAATAACCTAATCCTTCGTATAGTTGAGTTTTCAGTAACTCTGAAAGTATTGTGAAAAACTACGTTCTACCTAACCATAATATAATATGATGTTAGTTTATTAAGACAATCTATATTTAAACCATTTATCTAACACAAATATTAATCACACTGATGCTAACAGAAAACAAGTTAAACCAACAACAATTTAATATCCGTTGAAGTCGAGCAATTGTTTGTAAAATCTGTTTGAATCCGTTTTTGATTCCATGAAACTCTCGTGGTACTATGGATTGACTTGTTGACTCTTCGAAGGAATGAAAAACACTAATCTATGTATATTAAAATGGATGTATGGTATATCTGTAACCTTTGACTGATGAATAAAGGTTTTGTCACATAAACAACTGAGCGGAGCCGCTCCGGCTCCGGCATACGCCTAGTTTCGGCGGTAGCATGCCCCGTCTGCGTGCGAGACGGCGCCGGAACGCGTTGTGCGACGCCGTGTGATATCCCATGAATTTTTATATACAGGACGCCGCTGCGACTCCTCTCCGGAATCGTGCCGCCGCCCATAGAGCCTTAGCTGAAAGGAAGAAAAATCATCTGTGGCAACAGCTAGCACAGTATGAACAAGAGGATAAAAGTACTATGTAGCAGAACATAATCAAGAAGAATGAAGACAAAAAAGCATCGGGACCGAAGTCGCGGGCAACATCTATTTATGTGAATCTCATAGTACACTGGATTATGTTGAGGCTTTCGAGGTTCCTAGAAATCTGTACTCGGCTTAATTTAAAAGCAAAATACAACCTAAAGAAAGCGACGTCAACATGTGGAATGGAAACGGGGTTTCATGATTTTTCTTGCTTGAAAGAGCAACGGCGGCGCATTTTATTTATTCTAATTGCATTTGCATATGGCTGACTTTTATAACTTCGCGAACGTATGCTTTTATGGTTGGATTTATAGAAAATCAGTATTGGAATTATTTTGCACGTACTTTTTTTTGTTTGTTTGACTGCAAGCATGTTTACTAACTTATGTACCAATTTTATGAACATCACAAACTTGTAGTATAAATTCTAGACTTATATAGTGAGCCTTATTAAGAATTTTGCATACATAGAATAGAGTTGTTGACAGCTTTTAGCTGTCTTAAGCAACGAAACTCAAGTGTTTTTTGGAACAACTTGGTTACTGAAAATATCAATTTTGACTCTTCGATCAATAACCAGCATGTTCCCACTCAAGTAACGCATAGCCGTTTATTGACTTGCTCACTTATCATAAAATTATTTAATGTTATGGTTTCGACTCGTAAATAAAACTATACAGGGTGTAAACAGACCCTTCACATATCCGTCAACCAAGCATTCTGTACATCAAACTAAGTAACTTTACGCAAAAATTATTGCTAGGAATCGACTTTTTTTTTTGGGGTGAAAAATGACGTTTTACGGTAGGACTCGATGGAAAGCACTCAAAGTATTGTGCTGATGGATGGATTGAATAGTACGGGGGTCGTGGAGGTTTGTAAAAATGTTATATTAAAAACATGTATTTAAAAAAAACTCGTGAAAAAGCTGGAACTTTGACCCCCAATATCTCCGTAACTAGAAGGTATAGTCTAGAACAAAAAATAGATCGCAAAGACGGGAGATCAAGTGCCTTTCGGTTATGTTAAGGTGTTAAGGGCCTTTAATAGAAATATTAAGGGTGTAACCCTTAATATTTCTATTAAAGGCCGGAATAACGACACCCTATGAAAATCTATCTCCATGTGCAAGTTTTTAAGTCTCGGCCACAACTTTACTAACTTGGAACCTCAGGGTACCAGTTATGACTTTGCAATGGAAGTTAGTACACTTGAGGCAAACTTATTGAAAATTCTGTACACTAGCTCAAGATTCAAGACATACGTGTATGAAGCTTAAAAACTGACTTGACATAAACTTGAGTAGTATTTTCCTGTGAGTTGTGATTTTTATATTATGACGTGTCGAAGATACTTCTTAGGAATAATAACAGCCACACGGGTCGATATTTAAGGGTTCACTGGTTAAGCAATGTTTTCCGAGCATGGATGGGTGATCATCCATTACATACCGAGATCCTGTCGTGCCTCTGAAAGCACGCTAAGTAGTTTAAGTAAGTAAGTAAGTATATTTATTTGCATAAAATGTGGTATATACAGGATGTTATAAAAATGTTATAGAGCAGGACACATTCCGCCATAATAATAGCATGCAAAATTATTTTTTTACATAAAGTAAGTACATTAAAATGAACAACAGAAATCTCCTGTAATATAGTTTATGAATAATTTAAAGATACTAAGCAGACCATCATTGAACAAAACAATAATTTCATACATCTTTGACAATCCATAAGGGTCAGTACAGGCTGTACAGTCAAAGGAATTTCTTATTATCCAGTAACTAGGATTTGGAGGCCTTTCGAGAGACTGACTATGTCTCTCGAAACATTCTTGTGAAAAAGCTAGGTGCATGATGTATCGAAGATTCTTGTATTTTATATTTCCGTCTTTCGTGCGAATTGGATCGGCGTTGTGGGAATAAAATTAGAATTCATCATAAGGCTTGAGGATCATGGTATTTTTATTCGATCTTTTGAAACTTACGTGGGCTGCACTTGTCGATTGTAAGAGGCTTTTAAAATGGGTACCGGAAAAATGAAAATCATTATTCGCAATATTTTTCTTTAGAAATTTCCTTGTCTGTGTATTTTAATGGTTTCGGCTCTCTTTATTCATTGTCCGTGGATTACAATGGTGTTTAGTCTCTTTACCTTTACCTACATCTTATGGTTTCTTTAGTGAACATAATTAATCCACAATTGATTAACAAAGGAAACGGTTCGGCATCCTTAGGATTTTAAGTTTTAGGTAACGTATTGTTGGTTAGTTTGGATGGATGGAGAGGGAGAGGAAGACCAAGGAAACGATGGATGGATTGTGTGAGGTATGTTATGAAAGAAAAAGGAGTAAATGATAGCGGTTGCGGTGACAGTTGACAGAGGAGAATGGAAGAATAAAACTTGTTGCGCCGACCCCAAAGGTAAGATGAACTTTGTTTTTTTCTAGTACAAACAAGTGAAAAGTCAAATTATTTATTCGCAAATATGGGTGTAAATTGACAGTACCATTTAGTTTACCATTAAGCAAGCAAAAAACACCTATTAAAATATTCTTGTCAAATTCTGAAATGTTCGTAAATAAAAATGGACTACGACGCAATCAAATTAGATTATCTATATCGAGATCCTAAATGTTCTCAAAAAAACTAATTTCCCCGAGTTTCTTCTGGAGATATTTGAAGCAAAAAAATATTCCTAGGGCTATTACCTTCCTAATTTATAACGTTATTATGTGTCGGACCTTTATAATTACAGGCCTAGCTATATACGGCCTTGGATGAGGCCTGATTATTTTTATAGGTGCTTATAAGCAGCGTGGAAAATTATAGTGCTTGGAGGTAGAACAAGATACTTAGGTTGGCATGGATTATTTGAGTGAGAGCATGATGACAAAGCATGGCTTTTTTGTTTTTTGTTTTTGCAGTGTATTTTCTAGTTTTGCACACCCTGACTTTAGCCTTAATACAGATTTGTCAAACTTGATGTCCTAAAAGGTTATTTACAAAATTATGAGACAAATTCAACATAATTTTAGAATAAAAACTCTGAATTTGAACTAATTTAAAAAGAACTCAGGTCATTAAATTTTACGATTCACTCATAACTTAGAACAAGTAGAAGGAACTTACTACAGTCCTACGTCCTACGTCAAAGTCAAATAGCGCTTATTCCTTACTTTTTGAACGGTATTTTAACGTTGAAAATAAATAATTTGTAACTAAAAAGATATTTGAAAATTGATATTTGATTTTGTTATCATTGTTTAAATTAAAAATAAAATAGAGACCTTTTAGTGTACTTACCAATAACATTATTACCTAACGAGAAAATACTTTTCAAAGTTTCGTCCCGATTCACCAGCATTTTGCCTTCAAAGATTTGCAATAAATAAAATGGGTAAGATTATAAATAACAAACACTTAGTAAGACAGGTAGCTAGGTACCAACGGTTGCCATGGTGAGGACCTGTTGCCTCCTCTGGGGGCATCGATCGGAGGTAGGGTTGTTATTCAATATAAGATAGTTGAAATGAAGGATCAGTATAAGATCAAATTACTTTGCATATCTTATAAATTTTGCTGGGATTTAAAAATGGGATATTGAAAATTTAATAAGATGTTAAATGCAAAGGTTATCTGTGATGTGAGACCATTATTATTTAAGCTTACTGTGTAAGGAAGTAATATGAAAAAAAAAAAATTAAGATTAAATTTTTGCAGATATATATACACCTACCACTGTTTATCTCTGCATCACCCAAAGGTTGACTGGTAGAAAATGCCTATGGCATTAAGTCCGCCTCTGTACTTTGTGCTTGAAGTGTTAAATAAATACATAAATAAATAAAAAGGAGTAAATGATTGTGTGACACCCCGAGAATGGAAGAATAAAACAAGTAACATGGGACGAGGACAGAAAGGTGATGATGATGATGATGACACATATATTTTCATATAAATTTTATTTTTTCATAGCCTGTAATGCGTCCCACTGCTAGGCAAAAGCGACCCCCTTTTTCCTTCCAAACCTCTCTTTTTGTGTAACTTCTGGCCACGTTTGCCCCGCGAACATGATCAGATCGTCACATCACCTTCGCCGCGGTCGACCTCGACGGCGATGTGCACTCAAAGGCATCCAGTGAGTGACGATCTTGGCCCACCTCTCCGGGTGCATTCGTGCGACGTGTCCAGCCCACAGATATAATATAAAAACATAAATCTGAAAGAATTGGAAAGAAGTAGCACAGAATCGTGACCTTTAAAAGGAATGGAGGGAGGCCTTTGTCTAGCAGTGGCACAATATGGGCTAGCTATAATAATAATAAATCTGAAAGTAGGAATATAATAATAACGTCGTTTTTGTACTCGTCTCTAAAATATCAATATAAAATAATTTGTAAAGAAAGAGTTTCAGTTCATTTTAGCATGAATCCTTTAGGACGTAATCGATGAGAAATTTAAGATAATTTAGATGGTCATAAATATGCCTAGCAACAAGCGTCTAAGACCTTAAATAATGAAGGGTTCACCCCAAAACCAACCAATTCATTTTCTTCTCCAAACCTCTAATTTACGTACAAGCATATTGTACTTATTTAAAGGCAATCTGGCGACGCACATACGTAACCAAGTGACCTGGAACACTTTGTTTAAGAGTAATTAAGCTGGGTATAGATTTTGAGCTGTTTGTTGTGGGTCTGTGAGTATTAGCTGTGGAGTGTGCAGTTAGAAATTTGAGTCTAGTTTTAATATTATTACGTGCAGTAACACTGCCTTTGGGTTTTTCCATTCTCCACAGAGTCTGAATTTGAGCCCGCTTGATGGCAATAGGCCATCATCTCATCTCTGTACTCAGGACTAGATCGAGGTCAAGAGTAGGCCCATTTAATATATTTAAAATAATATGCTTGCCCCCTATTACATGGGACTTAAACATAACTGGCGAAATGTGCGTGTTACGTATGTACTTGCAGTACAGATAAATTTTTAGAATAGTAAGTCAAAAAGCTATCTTCAAGAATATAAGGGGGTGACCATTCTTATCTACGCGGAATCTGTGTGAGTTGATTAAGTCATCATCTGCCTAGCCAGTTGTACATGGAGTGACTGCCTATTTGCCTTCCACAACCCAGTTAACAATACTCTTTGGCAATACTGGTTGTCACATTTAGTTCAAACTCAGTATTGATTGGTGGTCTGTGTATTTGTATAACTGTGACTATTGACTTGTTTAGTAAAACACTGAATAGTACGTTGAAGAAATCAAAATATTTAATTTCACATAGGCCTAGATGGCACTTATATAACGTCGATAAAAAGGTGCACGGTTCGGGTTGGTCGTTTCCTATGGAGAAGAACCGGCAAGAAACTCTATGGTTTCTCTTTTCCAATCATTTGGTATTACAATATTATCATGGTTACAGGTTTATTTGTACTTAAGTATGGGGGAACAGCATCGGCCCGACAATAAGTCGTTGCTTACTACACAAAAGATGTAAAACAAGATAAAAAGTTAACAAGCAGCTGGGAATCTGCAAAGCCTACAATGTTCACACATACACAAACAATCAGTAAAAAAGAATCTATACAAAGGTAAGAAAATGCTGTAAAATACTAAATTAAACATGAGAGCTTATTTTCTTCCAAAAACTGTTAGTTGCTTCCCTGCTATACACAAAGGAGAGTTTTTAATCATATTCCAAAAAAAAAACATAAGTCTGTGTGTGAAAAAATGCCTTTGCTGGCGCGCTGTCGGCTAAAAAAGGAGTGATTCAACCTTCCCTGAACGGTACGACACGGCAAATAAACCTTCAACGGTAGAAAAATAAATAACCAACCTTATCTATATGCGTTACCAGATCCAATATTTACTCAAGAGTCTCAACAGAAAATATGAATACACATAAGAAAAACATTTACCATACATTTCTATTAAGTTCACATACCTCAAAAGTGATGTATTTATACTTTAGTTTAATACTGAAAAAATATATGTACTTAGACTGTGAAGATGATTAGACGAAGATAGTATGAATCTAGGCGTGTTTTGAACATTAAGGATTGGGGGAAGGGTTGGTGGTTGGTGGGGTTGGTTGGTTGGTGGTTGGAGGATTAGTTTAGGGATTAGCATTTCTGGAATGGGATACGGACTACGTTAACTTACCACGCCAAGGTAACCCGCGAAGTTCAGTTTATTTAACCCCCTTGAATGACTTTTTCATGAAATAGTAATGCAATGGGATTTATGAACTTAGAGAGATGACTTTAGTGATTATAATTCTGTAAATATATATGGGTTACGATCGGGAATCATATTTTGTCCAACGTGCTTCCTGACACGGACCGGCAAATTGCAAAAAACGTATGAAAATTTGAATTTCGTGGGCTAGCTTGGCGCATCCCCCTTAGGCTCCGCCTCATGACATGAAAAACTCATAGACATACAATTCTCGAGAATGTGCGAGGATTCCCCGGAAGACGGCTGCCCTTTTTCTAGCTCGTATTTAGTTTGTATGTTATACAATTGACATAAAGTTCATTATCATCATCATCATCATTTCAGCCGAAAGACGTCCACTGCTGGACATAGGCCTCCCCCAAGAAGGGGGGTTTTGCCATAGTCGCCACGCTTGGCAGGCGGGTTGGCGATCGCAGTATGGTTGTTATAAAACTCAGAGAACGCTGCTGCCCATTCTCTGGTAAGTCCCTTAGTCGCCTCTTACGACACCCACGGGAAGATATGGGATGGTGCTATTCTTTACGTCCGGACACCATACAGTACAAGTTCATTATGCTATGTACATTTCGTTGCAAAAAGTCGCTTCCGTTCCATTCCGCGGCGGTGTTAATTGAGCCTAAAAGATACACGCTTAAGCTACAAACGTGTTGCGGTAAATGCTAAAAGCATGCCACGAGGCACCGCTACGTGACTTGACAAGCGAAATAAATAAGTTACGCAAGCTCGTGTCACTTGACGGAAATCGCGTCTCAATTAGCATCGCCTGAGGTCCTGGCCCTAGCACGAGCGCGCGGTGTTAACGTAACGTAAATACGTCGATTTATGTATCCGTACATAAAAATATAATTGAAGTGTCTGTTTTTAATTTCATAATAACAACTTTTAATGAATGCAAAATGAAATACGGTTCTTATAAGAGAAAATCTTTTTTTTTTTAGTTTATGTCTGTATGTTTATGTGTGTTTGTTCCGGCAGATCTATGAAACGGCTGGTCCGATTTTAACGAGACTTTTACTGGAGGATAGCTGATGTTATAGGATTTTTTTTAGATTAGGTTATAGGATTTTATTAAATTAAAAATTTCGGACGAAGGTAGCGGACACAACAGCTAGACGAAAATACAATTATCCTATAGCATTTCAGTTTAATTGTTTGCAACAAGCACAATCAGTATCATCCATAGATATGAATGAATTCTTAAATTATTACATGTGATACGAGTATTTCTAATATCAGAATTGAAGTATTTTCAATACTTGTACACCGCGCGCTCGTGCTAGGCCCTTTGAACGGAACATTAGTTTTAAAGTAAACACGATTTTCTCCTCCTTCAACGCAGCAAGATTCTTAAGATCCAATATTGCTAACGTAAGTACTGTTCCTAGAAATATTCCTAGAGCTGAGTAATTGAGTTTGCTCTCCCCGACCCCATAACCTTATTTGTAAGGGGGTTATTTTATCCATCACTGGGCTTATTGGCTGTTTATTTCAAACAATCGATAAACTTGTTGAGTGCTTTCCTTCGTTTCAGGTAGAGGTATAGGTATGTCGGAGTACCTACTGGCAATAGGATTAAGTTATTGGACTCTCTGCTATCTCTTTCTGTTTTCATGGGGGTTGACAGGGAATTTGACACGTGTTTGGGTGCTTGTGTTGAGTTTTTGGTACATAGATAGGTGTGTTCGTTCGGTGTATAGTAGGTATATAGGTAACTTTAGTTGCAGACTGCTTCGTTGACGACAGGCCTTATCGACGGCGCGTTCATGTTCCACGCGCGCCTCATGGAGATGTCAGCAACTATGTAGGAGTCTCCAAGGGCCGATGCCTGCCAGGGCTGGAACACAAAGGGCAAAGAAGGAATATGGATGGGTTTTAGTCACTAGAAGTCTGACACTCCCTTCCGCTCCTTGGGTCATTCGATAATACCCCATCAGAAAAAAAAGACAGCTTCGTTGGTCTAGTGGCCGCAAGCACGACTCCTGAGCATGAGATCCTGGTCAAAGGTCAAAGGATAATTATCGACCATAACGACAAAGTTTAACATTATCACAATCACCAAGCCCAAACGGATTGATGATCGCATCATATCGTTGAATGAAGTGTTACTGGAGTAGGTACGGTCTATAGAATTAATTCAAACTCGAGTACCTAAGTACCTCTCATACCTTTGAAGGTTCACTTCGTCCTGTAATAGACACCTTTGCTTTGTTTACGTGCCGCTTAGAATTCTAAACAATAAGACAGTACCATAAGATGTAATATTGTATTTGATTTATCATTATTTGGCAACAAATTCCGAACACCTTACACAATATAATTTATCAATATGTATTCTAAGGAGCTCGTGGACAAATAACAACAGCCGCTCGAATCAATCTTCAGGTCAAGCCGCGCTTGCCAAGGTTAGTCTGTGGATGGTGACCATCTATTTCAAACCGAGTTTCCTCTGTGCCTCGGAAAGCACGTTAAGCCGTTGCCGGCTGTCATTTGTAGGTGTTTGACAGTCGCTACACGTGGCCCAGTGGGCCCGTGGCCCGAAAGTCTGACAACCAGTCTTACCAAGTACCATATTACCCAGTACTAACTCGGTTGTGGAGGCAGTCGCTTCATGTCAAGCACACATAACGCCAACAAATTAGAGTTGGTGTGTTTGAGTGTGCCCGACAGATAATATGTGTGGCGGCGACGTCGGCCTCAGTTGCTGGATGTATCTCGTGGCCGCACTAATCTGTTGAATGAGGCGCCCCCACACGCGGGCGTTTCGCACTCTTAACCTTGTAGTAGAGGAGGTAGACATTTTTGCTTGTACAATGAGCGAATTCACAAGGATAACATTATATGTATTCAGTTATAGATAATAAGTTGTTAGTTTGCTTCATTATTGCATTGGGTTGTGCCTGTAAAAATAGTTGTAAGTAATGATTAAATAAATAATAAGTAGGACAGCCTAGCCTCGTTGGGAAAACCCAACTAAATACGTTGGTTTCGGCTTGTCGACTTCCAGTTCAACGGGATGTAGCTGAATGCAAATACAATAAAACAAAAAACACATATTATACCAGTAAAAACCCACCAGTAGCTTTGAAATCCTCATAAAATCTCCTTACTTAATTATCATAGAATAGGTTCAATCAACATGAGCCATCACCATAAAACGTTTTCATCTGCCGCGATCATTTGCGAGGATACTAAAGGGTGCCGTAAACACTTGGGATTGGTTGGAACCCCTACACAGCCATGTTTTATGGTGTGAAGGCAATTTGTGGTGCTCTGAGCTTCGTTGTAACGCTAAGAATAGTGAACTGATTATGATAATGTAAGTGCTTTTGTTTTATGACCAGTTGACTGTATTTTATGGTTGTCTTCAAGTCAGTTTTTTTTTTTTTATCTTGGGACTAAAACATGGTTTATATTGGGGCTATCGCGTATGAATTCGCGGCTAGAGGCGTTCGTGTAGTGTCTTCAGATATGTCAGATGTCATAGAGTGTTCGCGCGTTGTGCGCTTTTCTATCACGTATTTTTACTCATTTTCACGATTGTGGTCAAGATTGAGCCATTCTTGATTAATTACGACTTGAAGATTTTCAGTAGCAAGTTAGGATCTAATATGTTAGTACTTGGAGGGAGAATGATTTTTAAATGTTTCATGCTTGCTAATTTTAGGGACAATGTTGTAAATATCTGAATATATTGAGATAATACAAGACCCCTTAGTTAAGACTGGTGGTCAGACTTTCGGGCCACTGACTACCTGTAACGACTGTCAAAGATCTACAAAATGACAGCCGGGACCAACGGCTTAACGTGTTTTTTTCACAGTAATTAAAATAAAACACAACGAACGTATCGTAATACACCTAATCGGGCCAAATCAGGCCTGATGTGTAAAGCTTTTTAGTATTCAAAAGATTCTAGATCTAGGGCTAAAGAAAATACTTTTTCAAATGTTATTTTAATCGCTACTCGTAAAGTTGCGGCGAATGGGCTTTATTTGCATTTATATTATTATTTGATTTGGAGAAAAAATTACTTTGCTTTTAATACTGTGTTTCTTGAACTTTACCTGTACATGTTACAATACAACCAGAATATATTTTATGTCATGAATACGTAGAAATCTACGTAGCTTACAAAAATATAAAGTCGGCGAAATACATACAAAAATATGCACTGCAGAAAAAGTTGGCGAAACAATAACTAAATATACAGGGTGTAAAGAGACCCTTCACATAGCCCTCAAGCAAGCATTCTGTACATCAAACTAAGTAACTTTACGCAAAAATTATTGCTGAGAATCGACTTTTTTTTGGATTGATAAATCACGTTTTACGGTAGGACTCGATGGAAAGCACTCAAAGCATTGTGCTGATGGATGGATGTGATGAACAGTACAGGGGTCGTAGAGGTGTGTAAATTAAAAATCTTACATTAAAAACATGTATTTAAAAAAAAACTTGTGAAAAAGTTGGAACTTTGACCCCTGTAACTAGAAGGTTCCCAGGTATGGTCTAGAATAAAAAAATGATCGCAAAGACGGGGAGAACAAGTACCTTTCGGCTATTTTCAGGGTCTATTTACACACTAGATGAAAAGGAAAAAGATCGGCAAAGAGCGAAAGTCGGCAAGTACCGAATAGACCATATTTACAGGGTGACTGATATTAAATTAACTCTAGTATCATCCTTTTCAAGGAATGCACCGAATCACCAATCACCCAGTTTAATTTCAGCGAAGCTGAGAAAAATATAAAAACTAGCTTATGCCCTCAGCTTCGCCCACGTGAAGTTCGATAATTGTCTCACGGGATTATACTACCGGGATAAAAAATATCTTATATATTAATCCAAGTTGTAAACTATCTGTGTGCAATATTTCATCCAAATCCGTTCTGTAGTTTTTGCGTGAAAGAGTAACAAACATCCATCCATCCTCATAAACTGTCCCATTCATAATATTATTAAGTCATCATTTCATCATCATCATCATTTCAGCCTAAAGACGTCCACTGCTGGACATAGGCCTCCCCCAAAAGGGGGGTTTTGCCATAATCGCTACGCTTGACAGGCTGGTTGGCGATCGCAGTACGGTTGTTAAAAAAGGACAGAGAACGCTGCTGCCCATTCTCTGGTAAGACCCTTAGTCGCCTCTTACGACACCCACGGGAAGATATGGGATGGTGCTATTCTTAGTACATTATTAAGTAGGTTTGTCTTATACAGGTGTAAACAGGCCCTCCACAAAGCCGTCAACCAAGCATTCTGTACACCAAACTAAATAACTTTACGCAAAAATTATTGCTGGGAAACGTCTTTTTTTTTGGGGTGAAAAATCAGGTTTTACGGTAGAACGCGATGGAACGCACTCAAAGCATTGTGCTGATGGATGGATTGAATAAGTGGAGGTGTTTAAAGTAAAAATATTACATTAAAAATAAGTATTTAAAAAAAAACTTGTGAAGTTGGAACTTTGATCCCCAATATCTCCGTAACTAGAAGGTTCCCAGGTATGGTTTAAAAAAATGGTCTCAAAGACGGTTAGAACAAGTTCCTTTCGGCTTCGTTAAGGGTCTATTTACACCCTTTATTATTGAAAACAATAAAGTAAGCTTACTAGCAATTAAGTTTGATAACTTTATTTTAGTCATTAGATACTTATAAATTTCATTAACAACAAAGTTATCAAAGAACTATTTGTTCTAACTAATTAAGTTTATATTTGTAATATCGCTCATCGGCATCAAAGCGGTAGGCAAAACTAATTTACATTGTTACTAAATGACTTTCTAAGAAAATATAATTTTCAAACATAATTTTGATCTAACGCAATTACATTATAATTTGGTCATAGGAGCTTTCCTTTTGCTTTGTTTTTTAGCTAAAACAAAAGCAAATAGAAAGAGAGAAGAATACATATTTATTTGTCGCAGGGGCATGACGTGCTTACAAAATGACAAAAAATTAAATAAACAGTTATACAATACACACAAAATGTTTATAAATACAACAGGTGGCCTACCATGACGTCTTTTAAGACGATTTTAAGACGTCATAGTAACCCCCAGCTCCCGTAGCATGATCACCGTAGACAAGAATTTCTATGACGGAAGAATCGACAAAATGAAAGATTGTGTCGACACAATGACAGATTTCTTTTCACTATCGGACGGAATAAAAAAAAGTTGACAGCTTGCACGTCGTGACTGCGACAAGCAGGTTACCTCTTAGCATGATGCTGTGCTATGGGGGGCCCATAGCACAGCGCTGGTTTTCAGTGGTGTACAAAAAAAAAAAAAACAATCAAGTAATTTCCACATCTTTACATAGTATAAAACAAAGTTGCTCCCGCTGTTTGTACGCTTAGATCTTTTAAACTACGCAACGGATTTTAATGCAGTTTTCAGTTATAAATGGAATGATTCAAGAGGAAGGTTTATATGTATATTATCTACATTGCACCCGTTTTTTTTTTTTTTTTTTAGGATTGGAAATCATCAAATGACCCCCCCCGCTCTGGGCGGAGCGGAAGGGAGTGTCAGACTTGTACCGACTAAAACCCATCCATGTTCCTTCTTTGCCCTTTGTGTTCCAGGGCCGCGGTATCTCTTTCGAACAGTCCCGCAGCCCTGGCAGGCATCGGCCCGTGCGGACCCCTACGTGGTTGCTGACATCTCTTTGAGGCGCGCGTGGAACACGAACGCGCCGTCGACACGGCCTGTCGTCATAAGACGGCCGGACGGCGAGCTAGCCCATAACTCGCCGTCCACAGGCCCGCGCCTACGGTGGCCGGGGGCCACCACGTGACCCCCGACGCCCAGGGCGTCTCCCGCGGCGGCTGGGACGTGAGGCTCTTTCCCTCTCACGTTCCGCCACCTCCTTCACTAGCATGACTGCTTCGCAGAAGGAGGTGACGGCTTCCCATTCCCTATCGCTCCGGACCATGGCTTGAAACAGGGCCGGGCGCGAGAGGTCGCCGCCGCCAATCGCCTCTACGAGGACACGGCGCTGCTCCGCCCAAGCAGGGCAGGCCTCCACAGTGTGCTGCACCGTGTCCTCCGGACGATCCTCACAATGGAAACACCCGGGCGTTTCCTCCCGCCCGATTCGGTGCAGGAACCTCCCGAAACAACCGTGTCCGGTGAGGACCTGCGTCAGGCGGAAGGTGAGGGCGCCGTGGCGCCTCTCTAGCCACTCCTCAAAGAGGGGACTTATCGCCACTATGGTGGCGTGCCCTGCACGGGGTTGCGACAGTCGCTCTCTCCATGTCACCATGAGATCGCGCCGGAGGTCTGTCCGCTGAGCGGCGATTTGCCGCGGCAGCGGAGTTTCCCCCCAACGTAGTGCCTCCGCGCGCCATTCGTGAAGGCGCGCGAGGACTATCGCCTCCAGATCCCATGGCGGCAATCCGGCAAGGAGGCTCGCCGCCTCACCGGAGATCGTGCAGTACCCCCGGACTAGCCTTAGGGCTATCCCCTTTTAGGGCGCGTTCAGGTAGCGGGCGGCTTGCCGCCTCAGAGAACGCGCCCACACCGGGGCCCCGTAAAGGGCCATGGACCGCACGACCCCCGCGTAGAGCCTCCGGCAGGAGGCGTTTGGACCTCCCAGGTTGAGCAGGAGCCGCTTGAAGGCAGCCCCGGTCCGTTCCAGTTTGGGGGCCAAACGTCGGAAATGCTCCACGAAGTTCCACCGGCTGTCGAGGACGAGTCCCAGGTACTTCAACGTCGACCCGACGCCGATGGAAACCCCTCCCGCCGTCAGTAGGGATCCCGACGGTGGCGCATTCCGAGGCCCATGAAAACACATGGCCTCGGACTTGTGCAATGCCACCTCGAGACCCAATTGCCGGATCCTCTCCACGACTATCGCAACCCCGCGTGTCATGTTTTCAGCCGCCGCCTCGTGCGACCTCCCTTGTGCCAGTACCAGCGTGTCGTCAGCGTAGCAGACTACGCTGACGCCGCTAGGGAGGTCGGCGCGCAGCACCCAGTCGTAACCGATGTTCCACAAGGCCGGCCCCAGAACCGATCCCTGTGGAACACCGCACGACATCTCTCGCCGGTTCCATTCTCCGCTCTGACCGGGGTAGATGACGGCCCTATCCGTCAGGTAGTCCCCGACCACACGACGAAGGTAGGTCGGCACCCGGTGATACCGGAGTGCCTCCCCAATGCAGCTCCAGGGCATGGAGTTGAAGGCTTTGGCGATGTCAAGAGACACCGCCAATACGACCCCGCCCCGGGAAACCGCATCCCCCGTCGTGAGGGCTCTCACGCGCATGATGGCGTCCACCGTCGAGCGCCCCTTGCGGAAACCAAACTGGTGTTCCGCAATCTACATTGCACCCGTGTGAAGCCGGGGCGGATCGCTAGTTCTCCAATATGAGACTCATCAATCCTCCTATTGGTAAGTAATATAACGCGGTGTTTTACAGTTCTCTACTAACCCCATATGGTAATACAGGCATGTTGTTAAGCTATGTTATAAAAACATTTTAAAATTCCATTACACCGCCCTCCAAGCATAATCGAATACATAATCATCAAAAAGTCGAAATTACTTTTTGAAAACACCTATAATGAGATACGGGTCTGCCTTTGCAAAATGTATACCTTAATCCTTCGTTCACCGACCCATCTGACAGAATCCTCCAAGACCCCCAAAATGGATTAGAAGAGATCCCTCTAATCAAATTACTTTCTAACAAGAGCTTTCCCGTTTTTTAATCTCCACGACTGAGTCGATTAGAAAGGGGGCGTTGAAGATAACCGTCATATTGCTGCCAAGGAGTTTATTAAGTAATCAGGGGGTGAAACAATGTTTTAAGTACATTTGGAAGGAGTTTCGGTATTGTTTTAATGATTCAAGGTATTGAAACATAATTATTATACTTAAGTATAGGTACTTACTTTTAATCTTCTTTTTATCAATATTTTAGTTATATTTTGTTGTCTGTATATAATGTACATAATAACCTAAATATAAATATACTAAAGTAAAAAAAAAAAAAAACTATACAGCGTATTCCAGAAACTTGTCATATTTAAGGCACTTTAGGGTGGTGTGTGTAAGATCCATCAAATTGAAGAACTTTGTCCATGGGATCATAATCGTAATCGCGAAAAAAAACAGCTATCACATACAAAACTTCAGTACCTACTCGACCCAAAAGTATAGTGTTACAGAAATTCTAATAGAATCACTAGTGTTGCTGTTACTAAAAACCGTAAAATTTTACCAACGCCAGACTCCTGCAAATTCTACTTCCTACTTATATTATAAATGCGAAAGTTTGTGAAAATGGATGGATTTTTGTTACTTTTCCACGCATAAACTACAGACTGGATTTGGATAAAATTTGGCACGCAGATAGTTTATAACCTTTTTTTTTTTTTTTTTAGGATGGGAAATCATCAAATGACCCCCCCCGCTCTGGGCGGAGCGGAAGGGAGTGTCAGACTTGTACTGACTAAAACCCATCCATGTTCCTTCTTTGCCCTTTGTGTTCCAGGGCCGCGGTATCTGCAAGCATCGGCCCGTGCCCAACCCCAACCCCTACGTGGTTGCTGACATCTCTTTGAGGCGCGCGTGGAACACGAACGCGCCGTCGACACGGCCTGTCGTCATAAGACGGCCGGACGGCGAGCTAGCCCATAACCTGGATTAACACATACACACGGGATACTTTTTATCACGTCAGTTCGATCCCGTGGGACAATTACCGAACTTATATATTTCCATCACACCCACTATATAAGGTCTAACTATTCATACACGAAATATTTTCAGAGAATTATCTAACGGCTAAACGAAGCCTTTTCAAGGATTTTTTTTTATCTGAATATATATTTTTATAAAAATAAATTATTTAAAATTATTTACCCACAAAATAAATACTGGCTCCTTATTTTTAAACATCCAAACGCTAGTTTACTACGTCGTATTTACCTACTGTCATTGTTAGAATATGGGAGTAAAGGTTTTATGCAAAAAGTCTCTTTTTTTTAAATTATAATAGTTTCGTAAAAAAAACACTCAGATAACTTTTTTTTTCGTTGCTATGGCGACTTTACGACTAATAGAAGTTACTTTTAAAATATTTCGTGTATGAAAAGATATACCTTATATTGTTTTCCAGGTAAATTAGACTCTGGGAAAGGTACATCTTTGCTTTACTCAAACTTTTCAGACATGACATAGAAAGTCACTTTTCATAATAATTGTAAAATGTAGCAGTACCTACAACGCTAGCGTGATTCTACATCAAAGAGATTTAAGATATTATGGAGAGGCAGAACAGAAGCGTCTTAGAATAACTGTGATCCTCTCAGTGGGGCCATATAGCAAAATTACCTAACTTTACACTTGTACCAACACAGCAATCAGTGTCACAAATAGATAGCGAAATTTTTTTTTCTCTTTGTGCCGATTATAGTAACTTTGCAACATGTATCAAAAAGATGTGGTCATGTTTAAGGATGCTGTACCTAAAAGGTGTAAAAAGACCCTTTACGAAGCCGAAAGGCATTTGTTCGCCCCGTCATTGCGATCATTTTTTTGTTCAAACTCAAACTTAAAGCTTTTATTTCAATTAGATCATCACAGGCACTTTTGAATGTCAAAAACACAAAAAAAAGCCACGCTACAGTCACAGTCACAAGGCATAATAACTTGAGAAAGTACTGCAGTTGCACATTCCAAAGCGTAGATCTCCATGGAGAAGAATGGGCAAGAAACTTGTGTTCTAGACCATACCTGGGAACTTTCTAGTTACAGAGATATTGGGGGTCAAAGTTCCAACTTTTTCACAAGTGTTTTTTCTAGAACATAACTGGGAACCTTCTAGTGTTGGGGGTCATAGTTCCAACTTTTTCTAAAGTTTTTAATGTGATAACTTTACTTAAAAACCTCCATGATCCGTTTACTATTCAATGCATCTATCAGCACCGTACCGTAAAACGTGATTTTTCACCCCAAAAAACAAGTCGTTTCCCAGCAATATTTTTTACATAGTGTTATTTAGTTTGATGTACAGAATGTTTGGTTGACGGCTTCGTGAAGGGTCCGTTTACACCTTGTAGATGCACAAACACGATTAAATATGACCACACCTTTCTGATTCAACATGCTGTATGTATTTATGTTATCGACATTTCTCATGCTAATTCTATTAAGACGAGAAACGTTGCACTGCACCGCTCACGTCTTATTCTACACAAATACAATTACGGTTTGCTCTCAGACGGAGATTAGCGGTTGGCTGGTTCAGCCACTATACGAGGTTCCACCTCAATGTGTGTGCTTAATTACTCAGAGCACGCCAAGTTTCTCGCAGGACGGGCGGCCGACGTTCACGGAATTTAATGTATTAACATAAGTAATGTTTGGAAGCATGCGAAAATAATATTAGTCAAAGAAATATAATGATTAATATGTGGTTTGAGAATTGATTTTTGGGCGTTTAATGATTATACAGCTAGTTAGTCTTATTTATTTCTGCCTCGTTGGTCTAGTGGTCGCAAGCGCAACTGCTAAGTATGAGGTCTTGGGCTCAATTTCCAGGTCGGGCATAGTGTTATTGGCTTTTTCCATCAGGAACTTCTTAGTAGCAGCCCCGGAGTCTGGATTTGTGCCCGGTTGATGGCAATAGGGGACTTTATCATAACTGGCGAAATGTGGGTGTACTATTAGGTACAACTCTGCCTAACCCTTTGTTGATTACAGTCGTGAAATTATATATGTGTCAGATACGTCAGGATTTATTCCGTTAGGCTCGTACATCATGAGGGCAGACGATGGGTTTTGTGCTATGAAAACACACTAGGTGCAATACACTGTTTGTAATAAACTAACAAATTACTTGACATTAAAACAATAACACGGAGCACAATTAATCGGGTACAGTTCCAGGACGTCTCAACTCCACTGCGATCAGACGCTCAATGGCGTCCTCGCCTCGAGCTGTAAACATCAGGGCTCTGTAGAAACTCGCTGTGGTGTGGGTAGACTAGTCAGTAGGTCTCGTGATGTCACCACAGGCGCGCTTGCGATTCATTTTATGTCCGTACCAACGACTGGATCCGACATATGTTAGTCTTATTTCCTGGTATAACATTGATTTTCTAAGAAAACGTCTTAGGAGTGCAAGCGCTTATTCTGTGTACAAGGTCGTACGATTCTTAGGTCGGATAGTGTTATTTTCATCTGAACTTTTTCAGTAGGAGTCTGAATTTGTGCTAGTTTGGTGGCAACAAGCTCGCCCTTTATAACATGAGACTAAAAAATAATGAAAGAAACGTGTAACCTGTATCATCATAACCTAATCCTCCGGGGAACTAAAGGTGCGTTGTGTAGTGAAGATGATGATGATCCCAAGTAAGCGATCCGGTCATAAACTGATGCTTATCCATAAACATATTTCCATTTTTTGATACAGCAAAGTGTGTTACCGAAAAGTTTTCTGCAACACAGTATTAAAGACAGTTACATTACATTATGTTAAATAAAATGCAAGGACTAGTAATTGGGTAGTTGACACCATTAAACAATAATTCCAAGACACAACTTCTCAAAAAAATTACTTCATTTTAGACCTGAAAACCCGATTAATTATCAATTAATTGCAAAATTAGATTTTTAGTTGCTTTGAAATCAATAAATAGTTGAGTCTTTGAGTTGATTAAATAGTGACGTCATAGCGTGCTATTTCCATTCAAAATATAAGGGGGAATCACGTTTTGACAGCTCTTAAAAAGTATGTCAATTGATTGGTTTGTCAACTACCTTACTGTTTGAATACAAACCTGAAATAAATGTGCTAGAAAAGTGAATTAGGGCGAAAGCAAAATATGAATTAAAATCAAATATTGATGCACAAAATTTTAAATCAAACAGTAGTATGTAATATTGCTGTTTAAGTAAACACGAATCTGCAAATAACCGAGTTTGTTTTAATAGTGAATCGGATGGGATGTGGGCAGTGTACCCACAATGATTTGTGGGAAATTATCAAACTGTGGGTTTGAGTTTTCAATTATTGAATTTAATATTGTTTCATTTTGATTTGAAAGTTTTCTATGGTTTGTTCCTGATTGTTAAATTATATTGTACTTTTTAGATCTATCTGTACGTAGGCAATATTATGAATGACTATTAACAACCGTTTCTATAAACAAGTCAAAGTAATTACCTACTTGAGTAAAAGTAATAATTTTTATTCCGTAGTTTAGTGAAGTTAGAACTGTCAAAAATTAGAATTCTAAGTTTTGCTTTCTTTGAAGGTTCTTTCTTCTTTCAAATTCTTGTCAATTCGATAAAAAAGTTTGCATAAGTAACGTAAGTAATAGTAAGTAAGTTACTCTATCTTGACTATAAACACTTCTTGTATTAGAGTTAGCCATAAACAAAAAGTCATGTCTTGCTCTCAAGTAATGCATTATTAGCCTTTGCAGTTCTCACTTCTGAATCACAGGTCTGTGAGAGTGTGAGGGCCGTAGGCCACCAAGCGGGCCTACTGCGAGTTGGAATATATGCCTTAGCCCTCAATTTTACTTAAGAATAAAGTGAAGTATTATACATAACTTCAATTTTCTTTGAAATGCAGGCTATTTAGGTTTTTCCATTAGTTCTCTGCTGCGTAGAAATACGAGTAGGTGGTAAAACCAATCTAGATGTTTATGTAATTGGTTTGGCTCAATACATAACATTTTTATCACAAAATTTTCTTCTACTCAATGAAAAATATATAGTAAAGCGTTGAACCATTTCAAAGAACACCTCAGGCTACAAAAATACGAGGCTAAGATAAAAGAGAGTGGACGATATAATAATTGCAATAACACCATAAGGTTATATCAAAGTGTTGTCGATATCGAAAATTATAAGGAGTGCTTCACACTAGTTGAGTTAGCATTTTCAGTATAATTGTATTGAACAATAGCCAACCCGATGCAATGTCAGCACATGTTCTGCTTTCATTCTACTGGTGCCGATCGGAGAACCTCGTTCCGCATCTCAATCAACAATCAACACAGACCATGGCAGTCCACTGCTGGACATAGCTAGGGCTCTTCCAAGCTGTGCTACAACACCCTGACCTTCCACATTCAGCCTGGCTAGCCAATTTTTAAGGCCATCAGCGTCTATCATTGCTGAGTCATGTTCGGGTTGTCACTGTTCGAGTTAAGCCTAAGTTAAGCTTTCCCGAAAAAACGTTCGGTTCAACTAAAATTTGTTGTGCCGCTCGGCTATGCCGCCGAATATTTGTGTAAGGCACCCCTAACACCAACATAGATGGATAAATATAACAGGGTGTAATACTAAGTGCCAAACGCTGTTTATGAAGAATAAGGAAACAGTTGAATTTGAAGTGATACGTCGCGAGAAAATGATTTGATGTTTTATTCGATTATGCTGTTAAGTTTTGCAGTCTTGAGTAGAAGGTGATGGTTGTTTGTTTTTACTTTGAGGGTTATTAATGTTATAGTTAGTCGAAATTTAAGCTCACTGGTGACATGGGTATCGTAGGCAACAAGTAGAGAGTTCAATGAGCAGAACCTGTATACATATTAAATGTTGTATATATTCTTCTGTTATTACCGGGATGATTCGATGTCCTAAATTAGGTCATGGTCTAACTGTGACAACTCTAGACAGTATTGGGAGGTGAATAATGAGGCATTTGCCCCACAGTGGGACGGTATTGGCTAGTAATAATAAATTGTTTCACTTTTAGACAGATCTTGGCAAAGGCTGGGATTAATAATACCACGAATGACAGTCAATTTATTCGCATAGACAAGCGTGTTGTTACTATAAGTACTTTTCTACCTTCGCTGTTAAAAGGGTTAACGTGTTTGCTCGATGCATTAAGATTTTTGGGCCTTCTCATAAAATACAGGATTATCCCATCAAAACAAAATGGCCCCTGCGCGATTACATATGCATAGAACCATTGAGAAAACTCTTGAGGAAGATTTAGTATAGAAACTGAACGAGAATAAAAATTAGTCAAACAGAGAACGAGCTTCATAAAACCGAATCAATTCGGATTGTACTCTGCTTGTAATAATATAATTCAAACATGGTTCGAAAGACACGTGGCGCCATCTATTATCATAAAACGTTATTGTTGTTTTCCTCGGAAATAGTATTTTTTTTCGGGATGAAAGGTATCCTATGTCCGTTTCTGTACACTTGACAACGTTTATGCCAAATTTCAGGATGATCCGTTCAGTGGTTTAGGCGTGAAAAGGTAACAAACAAACAAACTTACTTTCGCATTTATAATAATATATAAAGTTAGGATTAGGATATTAGTTAGTATATACACCACACTAATAGTCAATTAGGGACATTGTGACTATTTATGACACATAGTACATATAGCAACGCCTAGTAGAAGTAGCGCAATTATTAATGCAATACGATTGTACTAAGTTTGGTCTCTGTTAGACATGTTACTCCATGTCTTAGACCACCGTAATAGATTTTTATCGCACCGTTTCGTCTACGCTATCTACACATTTTGTTCTATTTTATAGTTTTGAGTTTTATGTTTGTTTGGAGCGTGGTGTAAATCTTAAAGTTGTAAATCAATCGATAGAAATAATTCATTCCTCGCTATTTTGATTTCGCAATATTCTTACGATAAATGTTTTAGATTTTTGTTTTAAGTGCTTTGAAACGATATTGTTGTTTGTGTTAGGTGTGGGTAAATGTTAGGTATTTGTCTATCTATATAGATAAATCAGCGAGGTAACCGAATTTTTGGTTAGGTATAGGTTTTAGGTAGTAAGTGACCAATCCTTATTTAGTTCTGAAGCCCAACTGCACATAAACAAGTCATTTTTGTCTTCTGGTACCATAACTCCAGGCTGTGGTAGATATCCTATTAGTTAGAGTATCTTTCCCATTTTGCGCCGCATGGCCTTGTAACCTGCACACTTGATGACCTTATGGATGCATCGGTTTGCAGAGCTCGCGTAGTTGAATTTTTGGGCTAAACAAGTTTGAATTTTTTTGCCATGGACTCCCATGAAGAAGAAGAAATTAGAGTATCAGTATGTCCTAACATTGACAACTGTATACTAATCTTATTACATAACTAGATGTTGCGCGCGACCTTTGTCCGCGTGAAATTATTATAAAAATATTACTTACCTAGCTGAATTGGATTTTGTACGCAATTTCAATAGTTTTACTGTTTCTGCACGGAACCCTTATTCTTTTCCAAAATAAAGGAAGATTACTCCTTATAATATCAGCTATTTGCCAGTAAAAGTCCCGTCAAAATCGGTCAATCCGTTTCGGAGATTAGCCGGAACAAGGAGACAGACAGACCAAAATTAAAAATATTATTTGTACCGTATATACTTTTATATGTATTCAGTAATAAGCTGTTATTCTGACACTTCAATTTTGTTTATTTGTGTAGGTAGAAACAGTTTCTGCTATCACACTAATACTTTAACAGTAGTACATACCTAATATTGAATTTACCCCCTGGAAATACTTTGACAAATGTTCCAAATCACATATTGTCTAACTTCAGAGTGCTTTTGACACTTACAACAATAAATGGCCGACCATAAACCATTCAGGTAGAACCAACAGGTTGCCATAGAGATAGGATATCAACAAACAACAAACGGAATACCAAACGTTACAGTACTTGAATAGAACAGAATATCGGTATCATACTTATTATGTTTTATGCAAGGCAAGTGTGATTTTTATATCATCATCTGCCTAGCCTTTTCCCAACTATATTGGGATCGGCTTCCATTCTTACGGAGTGCAGCGGAATACCAGTATTTTACATGGAGGGTCTGCCAATCTGACCTCTACAAATCACTAGGTAATTCTGAGTAATATGATAGATACCCCTTGGTAAGGCTGGTTGTCAGACTTTCGGGACACTGACTGCTTGTAACGACTGTCAAAAATCTACTAATGATAGCCGGGACAAACGGCTTAACGTGGTTGCCGAGGCACGGAGGACATTCGGTAGGTAATGGGTGCTCCCACCCACGGACCAACCTAGGCAAGCGAGGCTTAACCTGACGATCGACCCGAGTGGCTGTTATTATTTAGCCACAAGCAACAATCACAGTTGAGCCCCAGTTACAGTATTAAAAGCTTAAAAACGTAAACAAACGCTGTTATTTTTATGAAGATTTCAATCATAATCCCATTCATGAATAAGTCGAGAGGTTTAAAAGCCAGTACCGAGCCTCCATAACGTTAATGTTAGGTAATATCGCTCAACACATCACAAAATTGAGTTTGCTCTCAATGTTTCATTTTGGGGTTAGATTTTTATCAATTCCGCAACAAAAACTTCGAAAATGAACCATACGCGTAAGGCAGGAACGTCGATTTTAGATTGAATTGGTATTTTAACCTAGAGGACGCAACAGGTCGAGTAGAATAAATATTGAGTAATTTTGTTCGGAACTAAAACGTGGCCTTATGAGAATAAAAGGTTTTATTGAGCGTTGAATAGATATTGGTTTTGCTTCAGGACTTAGGTACCTAGAAAAAAGATACCTTATATTCTCTTATAAAAATTAGACGAAAATATAACACTAAAATGCATATTATTTCCCAGAGGGATAGGCTAATACATTGAAGGTACATTTCGCCAGTTCGCCACCTGGTATCCGCCTGTAGCCGATTATAGTGAAAGTCGACCCCCAAACGAAAAAAGGACCTTTCATAAGTATGGGCTAGTATCCTATACTATTAAATGAGCAATATTTGTAATCAAGTTCACGAAAATGGCTCTAACGATTTCGATGAATGCTGCAATATATTGGGTGGAAGGGACACCGACCCGAAAAGGGTTACCACGTATTCAGTAGGTACATCATTCTGAGCCCCCCACATTGAAATTTTTCTACAAAAGTGCAATACCAATACGAACAAAATTAATGCAACAGCGGATCAGAATGATGTACTGAATACGTGGTAACCGTTTTCGCGTCGGTGTCCCTTCCATCCCATATGGGGGGGTCTACGGGGGCGAAAAATCGATCTAGCTCTCATTCTCATATCGGGAAAATTCACTCTGTCGCCCAGGTACGAGTATTTGATTTGAAAAATAATGGGTGAGCTAGATGCTCACTAAATCTAAATCGGATCAAATAATATAACAGAACACGTCACAAATATTTATCCCAGTCGATGTCGGTATGCCTCGACACTGAAGCACACATTCTTCGCATCGCGAATGCCAGTATACAGCAAATTGAGCCAACGAACAAAACAAAGCAATAAACGTTATTTATACAATTATTTAGTTTGACTTTGTTTTATTTGACTGACTGATATACAACACACACCCTAAACTAATGAAGATAGAAACATGAAATTTTTAAGATAGTTTGTATCACTATAAAGGCCTACGGAGAAAGAGCCCATCTTAATATAGAGTGACTTTTAATTAGGAATCGATACTTATAGACGCGATTGTACTCATGATAACAAACAACTTTCCATTATTTTTTTATGGTCATTCACTTTTATCACAATAACACAACAGCCGTATGAAATTCGCGCGCGCGCCTGTGACCTCACGAAGCTAACAGCTGATAGGTCACAAGGGCGCGCGCCTATAAAAAATGTTTCTTTCGGAAAGTTGTTTGTTAACATGAGTACAATCACGAATTTAAGTATCGGTCACTAATTACCAGTCACCCAATATATTATAATGTCATCATCCATTATCCACAGCCCGACTTCACCCGCTGCTGGGCGCAGGCGCAGTCTCTTTACTTGTGTGAATTCCCTCGTAACTGTGCCTACCTCATGACGGTTCTGCCCGCAATGAGAACAATTTTTGTTCGCCCATCTCTCCAACGGACTGACATTTCTTCATTCAGTCCTTAGACGCCTCTCGGTCACTACTTCCCACAAGCTGTCATCATAGTGCCTTACAAAGTGTCCTACCCAACTCCATTTTGAGTATCATCACTTGTTTTTCAAAATGTAAACATGACATAATATCAAACGATTATTAAAAGTACGTAAGTTTAGCGAATAGTAATTTGTGGTGCAGGCTAGTAACTGTTTCTTTGCAAGACAAACTAACGAACAGTTTTTGATAAGTCGCTGACAACAACAACCTAACCATAAAATTAATTAATTTTTGATCAACACGAACAGCGGGCAGTCAATACATAATGGCCCAATGTGTGACTACTATAAGCCACTATTGAACTTATTGGACTCCCTACGTGGGGCTGAAGTCTCAAGAGTACACAATTAGCCCTTAATTGCCAATGTTCAGTATTAGTTTAGGCAGCGTAAATGTCTTTATTTGATGTTCCGAATAAAATGTTTTTCCTACTGTATAAATATTTTGTGTTGCTTGAAATTGGGTGAGACAGTCGGAATATAATTTTTTTGAAGTGGATTTTTAATGGTTTCTCTAATATTATATTTTGCGCATCACATTTTCTGTGACTATAATATCAGTTGAATTTTTACAAACCACATATCTTTACATCTCTTTTTATACGCCCACCGGTTGCGAGTATTACGCACCGGACCTTTTTGAAGAACATCACCAATATGGTCAGTGTTTGATGAGAACGTCGATCAATAAAGCTTCCCATTTCAAAAATGTACCGAACAATATTCATCACTTCAAAGTATTCCCGTACAGGAAAATAACAACACAACAAAATCAAACTCGACGAGTGCACATTTCAAGCAGCTGCTGCGAAGCTCAATAATTAGCTCGAACAGCGCGTACAGCTTGCTTTCCGAGCAAATAGCGTTTCAGGCGACAGAAATGAAAAACACAAGTGACATTCATCGTAGTTTTATTAGGAAACGTGCAGCAACCCTATCGTTTTCAGGGGGTTTGTTTTATGAAATAGAGAGCATTCATGCAGCAGGTCATCATCATCTTCCTAGCCTTTTCCCAACTATGTTGGGGTCGGCTTCCAGTCTAACCGGATGCAGCTGAATATCAGTATTTTACATGGAGCGACTGCCTATTAGACCTCCACAACCCAGTACTGGGTAATACGATACCCCTTGGTAAGACTGGTTGTCAGACTTTTTGGGCCACTGACTACCTAAAGACTGTCAAAGATCTACAAATGACACCCGGGACCAACGGCATAACGTTTTTTCCGAGGCACGGAGGAAACTCGGTATGTAATAGGTGGTCACCCATCCACAGACAAAGGTCTACAAATGACAGCCGGGAGAAACTGCTTAACAAGCTTTCCGAGGCACGGAGGAAATCCACAGACCAACCTAGGCAAGCACGGCTTAACCTAAATATCGATCCGAGCGGCTGTTATTATTTACCCTCGAGCTCCTCATGCAGCAGGTCAATGCCCGAATATTAAAAATATGTGAAGAATACGAATTTTGCGAGCGAAATTGTTCCTAAAGCTAACAAATAATAAGAGCTCTAAATACCTAACTACAGTTACAAATATCAGGAGAGCACAAAACTTGAAAGGAATAATAATTTGCGTGAATCTATTGAAACGGAATAATTATTTGCAGATCACGAGTTCTTTGATGTTACAGAAATGTAACTCGCAAATATAGTTCTATATTTTATGAGTTAGGTTCACGGGAACTTCTGGAAAGTTCCATCAATTTAAAACTTATTTATCTTCTTTCTCAACACAACATCACACCTGTAATTCCCGAAGGGTAAGGCAGAGGTGTACCTATAGTTATAGCTACCAAACGCCAATTATATTTAAGTCCCGTGAAAGGAGGACGAACCTTTTGCCATCAACTAATCGTGAATTTAAGCTCCGGGCTGCTCCTGATATAAAAACTCAATAACACACTCATACTCTACAGTAGGGCAGTCTAACTAAGGAGTATCGTATCACCCAGTGCTAACTTGGTTATGGAGGTCAGATAGGCAGTAGCTCCATGTAAAGTTAGACTGGAAGCCGACCCCAACGTAGTTGGAAAAAAGGCTAGGCAGATGATGACGCAGCAAAGCACTTGCGGCCACTGGACCAACCCTCAACGAAGCTGTAATAATATAATCTGTAAGGTAACTGCATTCTTCTTCTCTTAGAAAAGGACAGTTAAAACGTGCTGAAACTTTGGAAATATAGGAATATAAAGATCAGGGTGTGAATCATCCCTCATAGAGGGAGGATCCTCCGACTAGACGGGTGTCGTGTTAGGTGGGCTAGTCCCAGACAGTTGTTGTCCGGTTTTTCCATTTAGTTTTAAGTCGTAGATAACTTTTATATTTATTTTTTTTTATTTTTTATTAATGTCGCGATTCAAAATCTTGATATTAGTTCTCCATTTGTGTCATAGGTAATAATTGTTTATTGAAATACAAAAATATTTACAATATGGCCTTAAAAACTATAGGTATACAATATATACGTTTTGTACAATGTTGCCGTAGTACTTTTTATAGTGCCGCTACAGAAATAATAGTTTTCTAGATTCGCGTGCGCGACTTGTACAAGCTTTCCTAATTGAATACCATTTCTAAGTGTAATGCAGTTGGGAACGATAGTAATTTAGGTCACACTGTGAATTCTGCCCGGAGTGGTATAGTTTCTTGCTACTTGCATTCATACATACCAATCTGTAATGATCAAAAAACATTTATCTACCTACAAACATTTTGAAATGTGACTTATTTTTATTCTTTTAACACGACTACCAAACCGACCGGCTTAGTACTTTTTTTATTATCTCAACACGACTACCTAAATATTTTATTTTTTGTGAAACTTATTGATTCTCTCAAGTTTTCATCATCATTATCCACAGGCCGACTTCATCCATTTCTGAGTAGCCTCTCTTTGCTTGTGACAAGCTCCACGTTCTTATGCCAGCCTCATTCACCTGTCGCCTACCCATCTTGCCGGCCGGACGACCAACACGCTGCAGTTTTACTTAGTGTCAATTATTTTTGCACGCGTATTCGACCACTTCATATAATCATTAAAATAACAAACATTCAGAGTTACTTTTCCATATAAATTTGCGTGGAAGTACGTATTAATGTACTCTGACATGATTGTGTTACTATAATAGTTATTATTCTATCTTTAATAGAATGATAAATCTTTTTGATCATCTAAAGAATGCTAACAGATTTTTGTAAAAATAAATTCTGTCGTATCTCTATTTTAGAAGTCGATTCTATAGCGACAGTCTATTTCTGTATCAATAAGTTCCATACGAATAACTGGTGAGATATTGCAAACAAATATAAAATGTTATCAGGACGAGTGCGGGGAGAGCCCTATTCGTCTTGTACGGGTCCCCAAGTAAAAGGATACGATGAAACGATACGATCAATCAACATCTCAAAGTTGTTTGGGTATCTACTATCTACAGAGGTATCATGAAATAGTTCCTCTATTTTTTGCCACTACCTTATTCTTTTTTTGCTCACTGTTGGTATTAGTAACAAAAGAATCTGATACACAAGAGTCCATTTATTAGCAGTTGTAATAGAGCGTTCAAAAAAATGTTGATTGGAAGTTGGTTTTCAACTAAATATCACCCTTCTTCTCCTTTTTCGTGTAGTTAGTGCCTAACCTAGTGTCAGCGTTAAAATGCCCCCTATGGGCCTCTGACTTGACTTAACATGCCGTCGAGAAATATCTCTCAGGCACGCTGGTTTGGTTTCCAATAACATCCTAAATATTCTTAATATCACGCCTGCAATCCCCGAAGGTTTAAACAAAGGTGTACCTAATAGTACACCCATATATTCCTAGTAATCCAGACCCAGGGGTTGCTATTGCGAAATTCCTGATTGAAAACCCTTATTCTCCAAATTTAAGGTCCAAAGTTTTTTAACAATATTACGATTTAAAAGAGTGTCCATGGAATTTCTTGCCCGTTCTTCTCTCTGGAGAGCTACGCTTTGGAATGGGCAACTACAGTACTTTCACAGTTTTTATACCCTGTGACTGGGACCGTAGCTACATTTTACTGTACATATTTACAGGTATGACCAGAGGCAAATCTCCCGGACATGATGGCCTAAGCATTGAACACGTTCAGTGTGCGGGTCCGCACCCCCCTAGGGTCTTATCCATGCTGTTCAACTTTTGTGTGCGACACTCGTATCTACCTAAGGAGCTGATGAGGACGATACTGGTGTCTATTACCAAGAATAAGATAGGGGATGCGTAGGATAAGGACAACTATAGGCCTTTCTCTTTGGTAACCACAGGGGCTAAAGTTTTTGACGGTGTGCTTGAAACAGCTCAATCCACGTGATTCACAGTTTGTTTTTTTTTTAAATTAAATTATATTAAATAATGTTTTTTATAAATAAAGTAAAATTGAATTTTATTGTTAAATTGGACTATTGAATTAGTTTTGTTTTAAATTGATTGTAATAACAACTGTTTTTCTAAAGATCGTACTGTACTCACTACTAACTCATATACTACTACCCATCTTCCGAGGGGTCGAGGAGAGCAACGGTGGATTTGATTTAAAATTCACAAATAAAGACCCTATCATTAATTTATTACTATTACTATAAATTACCCAGATGTTTTACTCTTTGATATTCTCATACCCGCTCAGTAATAAACCCGTCACTCAAACGTATATTTTCCAGACGTGGTAATTCAATTAAAATGAATAAAAAAACCTATGTTCAATACTGGAAAGAATAATAGACCGTCACTGCGTGGGTTCTGAACTGACGTCACGTGCATTCATTCAACTGCAAACCTGTGGGTAGCACTTTCTCTACGAAATCCACCCTTACTGCTAAGATATAGGATATAGATAAAAATATAGATATAGTAAAAATAACCTTAACGAAGCCGAAAGGCACTTTTTCTCCCCGTCATTCCGATCATTGTTTTGTTCTAGACCATACCTTATTTTTTTTTTTTTGGGAATCTTCTAGTTATGGAAATAATAAAATAACTAGAAAGTTATGGAAATAAAAAAAAATTGGGGGTCAGAGTTCCGACTTTTTCACGAGTGTTTAATTTTAATACATTTATTTTTATATTATAACTTTTTCTTTAAATACCTCCATGACCTCTGTACAATGCGTCTATCAGCATATTGTTTAAAGTTTAAAAGTCACGTCCCTGTCTATGTGTGTATGAGTTCCTTAGTTTGATTCACAGAATGCTTAGCTGACGGCTTCGTGAAGGGTCAGTTTACACCTTGTATGACACGCACATCGAATTTTCCACTCGCATCTATAAACAAGCCAAAGTGATTACTTGAGTAAAAGTAATTACTTAAGATACAATTTTTAATATGTAATTGCTTGGAGTTAGAACTGTCAAAAGTTATAATTCTTAGCTTTGCTTTCTTTGACGGTTCTTGCTTCGTTCAAATTCTTGTCTATTGCATAACAATGGTTGCATATGTAATTACTTAAACTCAACTAATTACTGTAACTTGATTATATGTACAAGTGTTAGAATAAGAGAGGTGTGTTTAGAGCGCCATCTCTGTCTCTCATATCTATCACGGTATGTGAGGGTCCGCCCACTCGTTCACAGAATAGTTCATCAAGTAGAGATATGAGGTTGTGTGGTGTTAATTGAGATGTTTGACAATATCGGGGGCGGTGACGTGCTCTGATTTGTAAGTAGGTAGCTGCTGAGGTTTTCTGCTCATGTTTTACGTGGTCGGTGATGCGCAATTAAATAAATGCCATATAAATTACAGAATAATAACTCATTAAATGTCGAATAGTATTACTATGTATTTGGTATATTTTTGGAAGAAATTAGTGTAAGTCCCTAATTTTTTATTTTAGATTTAGTAAAAAAAATGTTCGTAGCGCCAAACACATATTCTAGTCATCATCATCATCATTATCATTTCAGCCGGAAGACGTCCACTGCTGGACATAGGCCTCGCCCAAGTGTCGCCACATTGATCGGTCCCATGCGACTCGCATCCAGCGGATCCCTGCAACCTTCACCAGGTCATCGGTCCACCTAGTGGGAGGCCTTCCAACGCAGCGTCTTCCGGTTCGCGGTCGCCACTCCAGAACTTTTCGGCCATTTCTAGTCATTAAATTTTTAATAAAACGATATAACGGTTTCTAAATACTCATTAAGATGTACAATTTCATAACGCAGTGATTCCGTCAAATCCAGACAGGCTGCAATTCAGTAATCCCATAACATCACCTAGGCGAACTTCCAGAAAAGATATAAAGCGCTAGAATGATTCAGATTCCGTTCCACGGTTTTCTAAACACCTACGTCTGAGGAATTTGGGTCGATTGAGCCATTTATGAGATAATTTCAGACAAACAAATAAACAGACACGTAGATGAAAATTCTCAGAAACACTGTTTATACTTAGGTCACGGTAATCAAACAAAGGTCATATTATTTTGAAATCTCAGTTTTTATTTATAAAATCCATTTTTTTTTACTACTTTTTGTTTGAGCAGACATTTAGTTTTTTGTTTTTTACAAAACTCGCAAAGAAGAACGAACATTCCATTTTTCACGTAGTTGATAATAAACCACAAGATTTTCTAATATTATGACAAAAGTCAATCCGCAGATTTACAAAAATATCTGCTCAGCTCTCCAACAACATAATTATTATTTAAACTAACAAAAAATGGGATATCAACTTTAATTAATAAAAACACCTAAACCTACCTACCTACCTACCTAAAGTTAGTATCGTTCCAACCAAGCTAAAAAAATAAGCTTTGTCGAATATTACATCTTAACACAAAACACAGAACACGAGAAATGTATGCAATATTCCAAATTTTTGACGAATATGTACGCTAGTATTCCGCTACCATGTACATTTTAAACTAGTGTTTACATCCGAGCATGTGCCATCGGCCTCGTGCAATAATTTACATTTATATTGCCGAAGTTCCGCCGCTGACGTTTTGACTGACAGGTACACATACAATGAACGAGAATATTGCTGCGTCGGTTCGGACGCTCGAATAAAACCGGCTATTATAAACAGCAATGGTTCCGTTGGTGGTTTAATTTCCATTTTGATTTTGTTTGTTGCGTTACAAGGCAACAAACAAAATCTGCATGCTGCATGTTTTAGCAGAGATTGAGGTGAATGGATTACCGTACTTGTGTTGGAATGTTTTCGGAAATAGCTACAAAGAAATTCACGATATATATATTAACAAATTGAACAAACCCATAATCTTCGGAGGTTCACGTGTTTGAATGTATTTATATCTGTAACTTCTCTTCTAGATAAACACCTTGATTTCATTCATTTACTGATTTCTAACGCACAGTCTGAACCACAGGGTCTGGAAGCATGTAATTTTGCACAAGAGTCTTTTTTTTATAATAAAGGGGGGCCTCAGGAAGGATCTTTTAAAATTCACCCCCTAAGGGGGTTGAGTTGGGGATGAAAGTTTTTCGTAATTTTTACCAACGTGGAATCATATTGTGTGCACAGTTTGTAGTATCATAAAACTGATAATGAAATAACGGTAATTGATAAGCAGTTCTAAAAAATTATCCATAAAGCAATTGTGCAAAATTTCAATTTTAAGAATTTCCGACTCAATTTAAAGTTTGCTAATCAGTTTATTTCAATCTTTGCTCACATTTTTATTTACTACCTCTGAACAAATATACAGGGTGGAAGGGGCACCGACGCACAAACCGTTACCTCGTATTCGGTACGTCGTTGTGAACATCCCATATAGAATAGGTAATTGAAAAAAAAAAAATGTTCACATTCAATATGTCTGAGTTCAGAATGATGTACTGAAAACATGGTAATCGTTTGTGCGTCGGTGTCCACCTTGTATAATACCATTAAAAAGCGGTCTCTATAAATCAAATTTATTTTTATTCCGTACATCTATGAAGGTGTGTAGGTGTGGTACGTCACGTCTTACTAATCCCGGATCGTTGAGGAATGTGAAGGTTACTCAGAAATGCATAGCAGAATTCCAATCAATTTCAAACTTCATTATGATGGATTATGAAGGTGTACGTACCTATACTACATAATAAATGCTTCACAAGTATTATGTAGGTACTTCATTATTTTATGTTTTGTTGAATATTTATTTAAACCATGAAAATATCGGACACTTTTTAGTTTTAAACCTATATCCAAAAGAGGAACATAAACTTTTTGTAATATTACTGTTACAGTTAGCCTGAATCATCCCACTGCTGGGCCTTTGCCCAGCAGTGCCAGCAGTCATGGGGAGAGGACTTTGCCTCTCCCCATGACTTCCAGATTCTTCGATCCAGGGCCAATGTGGTCATAAATTTTTGAAGCTTATCCAAACGTGTAGAGTAAACAACTAGGTAAAAAGAGATTTGCGTTACTTTCTTCGTAAACATATTATGTGTGTCGTCTGTATATCTATAAATATAAATCAATTTCTGTTCATCTGCTCGTACCTTATAGACTCTTAAACTACTGAATCAAACTGGACGAAAAAAAAATTGTGTAGGCGTATACAATGTTTCGTGTACGTGATATTAACAACAGTTGAGGAGTTCTCTCGTAAGGAAGCGATCCTGGCTGCTGGATCAAGTTATGTCTGTCAGACAAATGTATTGTCACCAGTACCGAAGGTGTGTGCAAAATTTCAGCTCAATCAGTTGGTTGATTTGACCAATACATTGTAACTAACTAACTTACAGGGCAAGTTAAATAGCAAGAAACAATAAAAATATATTCTTATACTGTTTCGACTCTTATTTCTGGCATTCAAATTAATGTGTTCATCATCATCTGCCTAGCCTTTCCCCAACTATGATGGGGTCTTACTGTATGCAGCTGAATACCAGTATTTTACATGGAGCGACTGCCTATCTGACCTCCACAACCCAGTTAGTACTGGGTAATACGGTACTTGGTAAGACTGGCTGTCAATAAAAAAAATACCTTAATGTAATGGGTGGTCAGTCACCCATCCACAGACTAACTTGGGCAGGCGCGGCTTAACCTAAAGATCAAATCGAGCGGCTGTTATCATTTAGCCACGAGCTCCTATTGTACTAAAAATATCGCTAAATAGAACAAAAGCATGCGAAAATGAAAACAGTTTTCATCGTAATTTGTGTTCCGAATAAATTATTCTAAAACATACGATACGTACATTAACATTATTTACTAGTACTAGATAAGACACGTTATTAAGCGTAGGCGCGTAATAAATAGCGCTGTTGCTACTAAGATTTATTGTAATGTTGCCACTTCTAGCATGAGTATGCATATAAGTATTTTGTATACTAGAGAGAGCCTAGACAAGTGGTAATCGCTAAGCGTCTCGTATTTCTATAACAATTTTCAACCTTATTGACATAAGCTTTTTGGCAGCTTATGTCAGTCTATCAGGCTTGTCTCCTATTAACCGTCTGTATACAAGTCCCATGTAATAGGAGCCAACCTATACCTACAGTGAACTCATATTTCACCAGTTATGTTAAGACATAACTGGTGAAATATGAGTGTACTCTACGTACACTTTTGCCTAACCCTCCGGGGATTAGAGGCGTAATTTTTATGTTAAGTCAGTCCTATACTTAGTATATAGTCTATAGTCTATAGTAATTCTATAGTCCCAAGCATACTTTCTCAACATCTTTATTGCTGATAGAATCCATCATCATCATCATTCACCAGCCCTTGTCCCATTTGGGGTCGGCACGCTAGTCTTCTTCATTCATACTTCTCTATTACTCGACATCTCATCAGACACCTCGTTTTTGCCATCATCATCCTTCACACAGTCCATCCATTGCTGATAGACTCCAATAAAAATAAATCCTTGCAAAAATGGTCTCATCACTATTCCCGGATCGTAAATCACGCCCAGGAATTGTGCTTGCACTTACTAATCGAATATGAAGCGATTATGATTATGTAATCAGATAGTACTAACTATAGCGTGTCTCGATTAATTACTATCGATTGGCAGATGGCTAAGGGACCCGCAAACATCCTGAGGGGTATTTCCTATAATTACAGGTGAAGTTATTCAAGTATATTAATATTACATAGGTTGAATATTCTCACCCTTCATCCTGACATAATTGTTTGGCAACTATTTACAACCCACAAGGGATCTATGGGACTTATCCAAAAGCAAGGCCACGGGGTACGACATAATTATCCAGGTATATTCAAAATATTTGAAATTCAACCGAAATTTTCCGCTCATGCTTAATGAATTATTAATTACAGAATCAATGCTTACCTTTCCGTAAGTTAAGAACCATGCCATTGTATCAACTTTAAAAACTAAAGTATGAAAGAAAATCAAGTTACCAAGGACTGGAGAAAGTGTGCCAATGTTCGCGTAGCACGTTCTCGTAGCACGTCGTAGCGCTTTCGTAGCTCGTAGCGCTCGTAGCACATAGTTGTTTTAAATTACACGTGTTCAGGATAAGTTTATTAAGTTTACACGTGTAGAAAATTATTAAAACATAATTATAATGTTCTATATTAAAATAATATGAAAATGGAGTGTTTGTTTAGTGTTTTATGAGCTACGTGTGGATGGAAATTAATTATGTTGATAGTGGAGATTTTTTTTGTAAACGTGTTATTAAAAAGTTGTTCGGGTTGGTTGTAGTTTACGGTTATTTTCCGGGTTACTACTGTGGTATCTTTTATGGAAAACTCAATAACACTTCGCCTGACCCGGCAATCGAACCCAGAACCCCATGCTCAGTATTCGACCACTAGAGCAACGGTTCAGTCAGATTGTCCTACATAATATAACATCACGACTGTAATCCTCGAAGAAATAGGCAGACGGGTATCTAATACATAGTACATCCACATTTCGCCATTTCGTTTTCAGTCCCATGTAATAGGGGGCGAGTGTATTGCCATCAACCGGAAACAAATCAAGACTCCGTGGCAGAATTCTTGATAGAAAAGCCCAATAACACTTCGGCCGACCTGGAAATCGCAACCAGGACCTCATGATCAGCAGTAGCGAAAAGAACTAAATAAATTAAAACTTATTTATAAAAAAAAAATCTTTCATAATTACATGCTAACTAACTTCATAGTAACAGTTACATACGACACTTTCCTATCTCGTCGCTAAATAATGGAACTGCGAAACTTTCATCTAAATAATGCGAGAGTTTGAGAAGTTAGGACTATTTACAAAAGAATGTAGTGTAGTGATAACAAGCCTTGTGGGCCTAACATACACGTGCACGGGGAAGTACCCGTTGTACCGTATGCATTATTGACCTGCACCATCAATGGTGTAGAGGAGACTAATTAGTTTCATTCGCACCATTAATATTAATGCAACTACTTCACCATACTTTTGCCGTATGTACCTTTGACCTGCACCATCAATGGCGCAGATGAAACTTATTAGTTTCATTCGCACCATTAATATTAATACAACTACTTCACCATACTTTGATTGTCATAGGTAAAATAAATAAATGGAAAATACTCGATAGCCGGACCTACTAGTTGAAAAATTCGTGCAGGTATTATTTTTTTAAATTTATTTATTGGGGCAAAAATCATAAGCCACCCCACACCAATATGCACGTTTTAACAAGAGAATATCAGACTCATCATCATCTACCTAGTCTTTTCCAAATATGTTAGGGTCGGCTTCCAGTCTAACCAGATGCAGCTGAATACCAGTATTTTACATGGAGCGACTGCCTATCTGACCTCCACAACCCAGTTAGTAATAGGTAATACGATATCCCTGGGTAAGACTGGTTGTCAGACTTAAAGAATAACAGACTATGGTAGATATAACAAAATACAGAACCTTCTGTGACAGCTGTATTTCATGTATTACATTTTAATTTAATTAACTTACTCCCATTTAATTCAATTAAACTCACCTTAATTTCGTTTGATGAAATACAAATTATTTCAATTCCATTAAATTATTGATTCGATTCAATTCAGTTCCATATAATTAAGTTAATTATATTTCAATTCAAAATAATTCAGTACAATTTTTTTTTTGACTAAACTTATTAATTCATTGCAGTTATTTTTAGTGCAAAATAATAATGGCTATATGCTTAATACGACGGTATTTGTTGGGTAAATCAGGCGTGAAAAAGAGATCCTTAATCCTATGGGTGAGACTGATTGTGTTTGTCGGAAAAAATAAACCAAAATTGTACACAGGGTGTAAACGGACCCTTCACGAAGCCGTCAACCAAGCATTCTGTATATCAAACTAAGTAAGTTTACGCAAAAATTGTTACTGGGAAACGATATTTTTTTTTTGTGTGAAAAATGGACTCAATGTAACGCACTCAAAACATTGTGCTGATGGATGGATTGAATAGTACGGGGGGCGTGGAGGTGTTTAAAGTGAAAAACTTATATTAAAAACATGTATTTAAAAAAAACATGTGAAAAAGTTGGATGTTTGACCCCCATATCTCCGTAATTAAAAGGCTCCCAGGTATAGTCTCAAACAAAAAAAATGATCGCAATGACGGGGAGATCAAGTGCCTTTCGGCTTCGTTTAGGGTCTTGTTACACCCTTTAAAGTAGGTGTATTGTCGATTTAATAGTTCAGCCACTGGCTGGAGGCCTTACACTCAAGGCACCTACAGGATAGTACAGTTAAGCAGAACCCAGCTTCGTAGGAAAAGCGGCACGATGTAATAAAAAATAAAAAATCGTTCGTGTTTACGTCGCAAGTTCGTGGGAATACAAAAGGGTAGGGATTACAAATTAATAGCTAGATAGCGCAGTGATAACAAGCCCTGATAACATGGAGATTGCGACGTTTTAGGATTTAGTGCTCAAAAGTTAGTAGCCTTAGTTCGAGTTTGCGTTTCGGATAACAAGTTCTCATTCTGGTGGTGGAGTGAGATAGTTTCAGTAACTTAGCTTATTTCTAAAATTAGCTAAAACTTTACAGTCACGCCTTTAATCCCCGAGGGGTTAGGCAGAGCTATATCTAATATAATACACCCACAGTTCCACTTATGTTTTTTAAGATGCATGTAATAGGGGGCGAGCCTATTACCCCGTGCAGGGCACGCCACCATAGTGGCGATAAGTCCCCTCTTTGAGGAGTGGCTAGAGAGGCGCCACGGCGCACTCACCTTCCGCCTGACGCAGGTCCTCACCGGACACGGTTGTTTCGGGAGGTTCCTGCACCGAATCGGGCGGGAGGAAACGCCCGGGTGTTTCCATTGTGAGGATCGTCCGGAGGACACGGTGCAGCACACTGTGGAGGCCTGCCCCGCTTGGGCGGAGCAGCGCCGTGTCCTCGTAGAGGCAATTGGCGGCGGCGAACTCTCGCGCCCGGCCCTGGTTCAAGCCATGTCCGGAGCGAGAGGCAATGGGAAGCCGTCACCGCCTTCTGCGAAGCAGTCATGCTAGTGAAGGAGGTGGCGGAACGTGAGAGGGAAAGAGCCTCACGTCCCAGCCGCCGCGGGAGACGCCCTGGGCGTCGGGGGTCACGTGGTGGCCCCCGGCCACCGTAGGCGCGGGCCTGTGGACGGCGAGTTTTGGGCTAGCTCGCCGTCCGGTCGTCTTATGACGACAGGCCGTCTCGACGGCGCGTTCGTGTTCCACGCGCGCCTCAAAGAGATGTCAGCAACCACGTAGGGGTCCGCACGGGCCGATGCCTGCCAGGGCTGCGGGACTGTTCGAAAGAGATACCGCTGCCCTGGAACACAAAGGGCAAAGAAGGAACATGGATGGGTTTAGTCAGTACAAGTCTGACACTCCCTTCCGCTCCGCCCAGAGCGGGGGGGGTCATATGATGATTTCCCACACAAAAAAAAAAAAAAAAAGGGGGCGAGCCTATTGCCATTAATCGGGCACTAATCCACACACCGTGGCTGTAACTGAGAAATTCCTGATGGGAAAACTAAATAACACGTTGCCCGACCTGGGAATCGAACCCAGGACCCCATGCTCAGCAGTGACGCTTGTGACCAACGAGGCAGTCATGTTAATTTAGTGACCTTTAAAAAGTGTCTCTAGAATTAAGATATTTTCGTTTTTGGTATAACAACCCGGATGTAAAGTATTGTATACATTTTCAGTAGTTTTTTATGTGTGATAATCAACTTATGGTTATAATTGGTTATGGTTATAAAAAAAACCAAATTTATACACCTCACATGGTAAAACATGTACAGACCTACCCTACTCACTAAGATCTTGCATGCTCTATTTGTGTGTAAACGCATGTTTTTAACAAATAAATTATCTTTATCTTTAATTACAGACAAAACAATTGAAATTGTTACACAGATGCGTCGGCGCGGTGCAAAACATTAAAGGAGACTAATGAACAAATACTAAAAATAAAAAAACGGATTGGTATCCCAGAAATAGTAAATGGAGCAGGGGAAAACCACTAATAGATGGGAGGATAAGATAAGACTTACAGCAGGCCCTAACTGGAGGAGAGTGGCTCGAGATAGAAAATAATGGAAGCAGCTAGTGTAGGCATTTGCCAAGAGGCGATATACCTTAACAACACAGAAAACAAAGGAAAATTCAGAATAAAAGGTCTTATAAATAAATAAATAAAATTAACAAAGAATAGCGTTTGATACTATTTAGCTGCTATAATATCATTACTACCTACCTACTTAAAAGTGAACTCCTCTGACTATGTACGGTAAACTTGCTCGCAGTGGACTCACCACAAAAGCTCAACAGAGTATAACTTGCCAATTAATAGCCAATCAGAGCACGAGCCTTTGAACTGTCGTTTGTCTCTTCAATTAATATTATTGGCACTTGACAGCTTGCCAAGTTTGTTTTGTAGTCACCGATCTATTGGTCAGCCGTTCTCTTGCTCGTACAAAAAATTAGACCTGTGGTAGCAGATTCTTGTGACTAATTTTGCTGACGATTACATATAGTAAACGCAGAGTGCAAAGTAAAAATAAGAAAGTGTAGTTTGGCCCAAGTGTTATTGGGTTTTTCCATTAGGAATTCCTTTTTTGGTTGGTGCCCGATTGATGGCAATAGGTTCGCCTTTTATTACTTAAAACATAACTTGCGAAATGTGAGTGCAGTGTGAGGTACAACTCTGGCTAACCCTTTGGGGATTATAGGCAAGATGTTATGTTACTATATTTTCGGGAATCACAAAAAAGCCTCCTTTAATAACTGATATGAAAGTTAATAGCATAAAGGTGAAATACTCCAAATTATTTGCCAATACGTACAAACTCATATTGCAATATTATGCTTAATTTTTTTTCGACTCTTCTTTTTTTTGTTGACAAACATTTTTCTTTTTGGTCAATGTGGAATTTGACGAGTAAATAATTTCAAATAATTTATTCCTTTGCTAGTATCTTAAACTCCTCATCATCATTCATATTTTTTTTGCACATATTCCAATTTACTTGGGGTCTGCTATACTGACTCGTTGTTCTAGTGGTCGCAAGAGGGACTGCTGAGCATGAAGTTCTGGTTTCAAATCCCGGGTCGGGCAAAGTAATATTGGGATTTTCCATTAGGAACTTCTCATTAGCAGCCACGATTTCTGGATTTGTGCCCGATTGATGGCGATAGGCTTGCCCCCTATTACATGGGACTTAAAACATAATTATCAAAATGTGTGTGTACTATTCGGTACACCTCTGCCTAACCGATAGTATGATGTTATTACTTTAGAATAAAGGCACCATTACTGTCAGTCTACTATCTTATAATAACCTTCTTTTCAACCGTTAGTTTATGTTCCTAGTAACAGTTAATAAAAACAACTGTTGCACTTGTACGCACGACGGCCAATCAAGTTTTACCAAACCAGTTTATGCGGATCTCTCATTGTATAGAAAATCTATACAAATCGAGGCCAAGTTATACTGGAAATGTACAGCGTCATGTTCCACCGTGTGTACCAGTCGCCAGGGACCGAGTATAAAATAAAATAATGTGGTATCTAGCTTACTAACAACGTAACAACGTGTGGGGACCACTTTAATGGGCTATTTATGCTTCGTTGGCGAGGGATGCTGTAGTTTTGTTTGTGGGGGAATGCATTGTTTTATTGTTGACTTGTATTGGGAAAATTTTGTTGGTATGAAGCAACCATATTAGTTTTTGTTCGCTGGGTATCGTATTACCCAGTACTAATTAGGTTATGGAGGTCAAATAGGCAGTCGCTCTATGTAAAATACTGGTGTTTAGCTGCATCTGGTTAGACTGGAAGCCGACCCCAACATAGTTGGGAAAAGGCTAGGCAGATGATGATGAAGCAACGATTTTGTTGCATTTTGTAGTTTTAGTTGATAATATTTTTTATGGCTCACTAGCAGTTGCCCAGGACCTTCGTCCGCATCATATTATGATAAAAATATATCTTCCCTATTTCAATCGGATTTTGTTAAAAATTTCATGGGTTTTAATTTTTTTTCACGGAACCCTAATCCTTTTTCTAAAATAAAAGTAGGAACCAAGTTACTCCTTATAACATCAGCTATCTGCCAGTGAAAGTCCCGTCAAAATCGGTCTAGTCGTTTTTAAGATTAGCCGGAACAAACAGAGAGACAGGCCGACAGACAATAATAAAAAATAAAATTAGATTTTTTGTTATAAGTACCGTAACTTTCATTTCCATTTATTAAAAAGCTGTTATTTTGAAATTACAAACAGACACTTCAATTTTATTTATTTTTATAGATAACTTTGTTGACCGTGCACAAATAATTTGCCAAGTCAGTTATGTGTAGATTTTAATTTACTAAAGGATTTGTTCAGTCGTTTTCGCAATCTATTACTACTATTGTAGTGTTATTACCGAGTAATTTGCACAACTACAAGGTCTGCCCCCGTAGCATGACCACCGTAAAATGACAGATTGTGTCGATACAATGATAGATTTCTTTGTACTATCTGTCATTTTGTCGATTCTTCCGTCAAAGAAATCCTTGTCTACGGTGGTCATGCTACGGGGGCTGGTCATCAGTAATAAACAATTGATAACCTAAACAAAGTCGCCTAAATAACATCAGTATCTTGTAAGCTACATAAACTGCGTAGTGACATGATTGTCATAGTGATAATTGATAGCGATTTTAATCATGTAAAGTTGGTTGCCCAGCAGTGGGACAAAGTAGCTAACGGGAAACAAAGTAGTTTGTGTCGACTTCCTGATTCCCTTCGCTCTCATGCAAAGCAAACGTTACAACTATCATTTGAAGAGGTGTTTCCTTGGCTACTTTATAGCCATAGGTTATGTTTTTTTGGTCAGTCAGTTTGTGAATTGGCCATGGCATGATTTATAAGATTACGTTTTATTTTCTACATAATCTTGTTTCTATCTTTTTAGTTACCTTTTATGCAGTCAACTTTTCGATTCGTAGAGGTCGTCGTAGAAGGACTTTTGAAAGTTGCGTTGCGTGTTTATGTGAAACTGTATAATACGATTAGAACTTTGTACTCAACCTAATGCATGTTAATGGCGAAGCTCCGGACAATGATGAATGCGATTAGAACATACACAATAAATTGAATTTAAAATTCCTGTATTCCTGTTTCTACGTTACTTAGTAGTTTTTTTTCGGAGTAATAATTAACAATAAACTGGCTGTCTTGATTTTGATTTCTAATTTAAAATGTTGGGCTTCGGATGGGATTTTTATAATTCCAATCCTTCCTCTTTTTTTAGCCACAATCACAAACTTATGCAAGTGAAACAACGAAGCAATTATTCTCTTTTTTTATAAAGAAGCTCTGCTTATGACCCCAGCCTTAATTTCACCTGACAAGACATTTTCACACGCTAGATTTTTTTTATATACTAAATAGGATTTGGCCGCAACTAGCCTGTAGTGAAGTGATGATGAGGACTAGGGTGGAGCACGCTTGCCTAGAAGAAACCGATTCACTCGAACTTTTAATAGAAGCCAGCTGTGAAGCGTATTGCGGCAGATTACCAATGTATGTCTTCTTATATCTATGGTATGGCACAAAACTCGACTTTCACTACATGCAACTTCCTACAAAGTTACGCAAAGGGACTTTTTGGTACATAAAAGGGACATACCATTGTTGTGTAATGTAAAATGGTAAGGATCCTTATTCATGATAACAAAACTTGACTTCAATGAGCATTTGATAAGAATCCTTGATATGTTAACAATAGTGTAACTGTCATAGATATGACAAAATAAAGTGTGGAGACGGGACTGTACTCTTGTGACCCAATTGTTCACATTCGGTCGTACACCGCGCATAACCAAAGCAATCGGTCGCGCGTAGATGCGTTCGTCGCGATCATTCATTTGTTAAGAAAATGGAGGGCGCCTTTCGGTTTCGGTGGTTGGTCTGTCGACGCAACAAAATGAAGGGTACGTTCGCGTGTTCGCGCGACGATCGCGTGCATTAGGACGTGCCTCTAAAATTTTTATTCTTCGAGGACTATGGGGATTTGATTTTATTATTTTCAGTAACACTACAAGTTACCGTCTCTCAGAAATGAGGCTTTGTCACAAGAAATAGTAGGTACATTTACCTACTTTTTACTTAGACAAGGAGGTACAGTCAAGAGTTATGAAATGTAAAATTAGCAAAATTTAAAAACCGATTTTCCCATGAAGTAACTGTTTTTAATTTGAGATAAGACCTATTTCGTAACACGTATAGCTTCCAAAATACTATGTTCGTGAAAATGTAAAATGTGATGGGAAGGAATGCAATGGGAGATAGTAGGAGAAAATCGATTTTGAATTTTACTTAGCGTATGGATATATTATACTATTTTGTTACAGTAGACACTACGTAGAGTGCCTGGTTTCCGAAGTGAGGCCGGCAGGAATCATCAATTTTTTTTTTAACATTTTGAAAATTGATTGCACCCACTAAACTGCGTAGCAGTTTGTCGGCGGGATTAGCGCTTGTATAATACATTTAGTACAAACAGTAATAATAACAAAAGTAAAAGTAGCAAATATTGTGGGAGCGCGAGCCGCCGCTGGCACACGTGGTGGCGGCGGCGGGCCGGACCCTCACAATTAATCAGAATTACAAAAAAAAATATAAAAAATAAACTTAACTATAGTCAAAACTGACTCATAGTCACTAACTCGGTACCTTCGGGCCTGGTGTACCTAGACTTGCTTGCTTGTGACTGTACACAACTGAATATAGTTAACTTGGAATAGTTTAACATTTACATACCAAAACGAATCGTTTCTAAGACTTGTAGGTAGACATAACGATTTCTTCAAAGGTCAGCGTAGTTTAAGATTTACACACCAATAAATCCACAAGGCAGTTTGATTTATTAACAAACAACCTCAATTTGACCTTATGACTTGCCCTTCCTGTGTTGAGGATATGTCCTGGTTTCGATCAGTTATTGCACGACAATTTACACTGCACTGCAATTATGAAGGCATGTCCGTCTTTATTATGTTCAAGATGATTTATCAAATGTTTTCGGCTTCATTATACATTTTGACCATATGGGTTGCAGTTTTGTATGAAACAGTCGATTTTTTAATATAATCTACGGTATATTTCTACGCTGGGTACTACAATCAAGATAAGTTTTCGATTTTTTTTCGGAAAAAGTTTTTATTCTGTAAAAATGATTCATGCTTGCATACTTATAAGCATATTTTTAGGGTGGTAGCAAGTGCAAAAAATAATCATGCAACATGTACCTAAACCCATACTCCTAATTGTACTAAATTCATACTAACAGTTTGTGTATCGATGCCCGTACACCGTGTATAATTTTCAAAATCTGGAGTGTGACTTAGGTAACCGTATATTTAGAAACTAAAAACCATGAAGATTTTAATGGCATTCATTTGAAGTAGTATCAGTGTACCTACTCCAGCTATACGCATAACTTTCTGTTAGTAAACATTGATAAGACTGATAGCGGGAACAACAAAGTGACCTAAAAACCCAAATATACTATAACTATTTCATAAAATCGACTTACTATACAAAACCCCATAATATTCAGTCTCATGGGTGAACGACCGGAAAAATAAGTGCAAAATTCCAAAGGTCCCTTCACAAGTCTTCATAAATGTTGGGAGAGGTCGACGACCCCATGATACGTTGACCTGACGTCATAGGAACACCTTTGGTCCGACCTTGAGTCTTTGACAGCTATGATTGATGCCATGTTGTACGGAAAGGGCGTGATTTTGCCCTGGTGGTGGAGTTTTTGTGGGGGAATTTACTCGTCGGGATTTTATCCGCAAATTATATGACTCCCACACATTTTTTTTGTAGTTTTGTTATACGTATGTGTTATAGAATGTAGTGTAGAGTGTGTTATAGACATTATGAGTTCTTTTTTCTTTCGAATTGAATTCGTTTTTTGAAATTAATATTTTAGATTATATGTGGTTGTTATAGCCTCCTCCTCAGTAGCTCATGCCAATATAATAACAAGTGCTTGGATCGATCTTTAGGCTAAGCCGCGCTTGCCTAGGTTGGTCCGTGGATGGGTGACTACCCATTACATACCGAGTTTCCTCCATGCCTCGGAAAGCACGTTAAGCCGTTGGGCCCAGATCTTTGTTTAGTCAGTGGCCTCAAAGACTGAAGACCAGTCTTATCAAGGGGTATCATATTACCAAGTACTAACTGGGTTGTGGAGATCAGATTCGCAGTCGGTCCATGTAAAATACTGATATTCAGCTGCATCCGGTTAGACTGGAAGCCGACCCCAGCATAGTTGGTAAAAGGCTAGACAGATGATGTTGAAGCATCCTCTTCCTTTATCCTCTCACTGGAACACGCCACATTAGCAAGAACACCAATGAAGCATACTAAACTACTTATGTATGACTACCCAAAATAAAATCACTTCACAAATGAAAAACACTCGGTATATTAAGACCATTCAATTCAGAATGCATCCGTGCGATATTTATTTACCATAAAACAATAGCAAGCTTTTCCACCAAGAGAAAAAAAAAAAATTTTTACAATATTTTTTCACCAGTTTCATTGAAAATTAATCAACAAGTTTTTGCGAGCAAAGCCCGTACAATCCTTTTGACAGCATAAAATCAATAGCTTCAACAAAAGCGGTGTCTAGCATGGACAGGTGCAATCAAGCGCTGCAGCTGAAAAAGTGCTGAACAGAATTTGTAAAAAGCTGCGTACACTGATCGAGGTTCTGTGTTGAAAGTTCCGGCTGAATTTTCATCAGTTCTGTATGAACTGTGGAACCCAGAATACCATTGGGCTTCTGTAATACTACTTAAACATACATAAATGCTTGCAATCCCGTAAGTGCTGGGCAGAGGTGTACCTAATACTAAGTTCCATATAAAAGGGAGCAAGCCTATTGACATCAAGTGTGCGAGTTTTTAAAATGTGTAAGCACACTGTAACTAGATACCGAAGTAAAACTGAATCTGTAGACGACGCAATTGTTCAAGTAGTTAGTAGTCCTGGCGCCACATCCTTCCGCAACTATCCATGCACATCCTGCCCGCTTTGCTACAAAACTACTTACGACAAAGACACATCCTCACACAGCTTAGCTTTCCTCGCTCAGCTCATCCCTCTGTTGGAAAACCCAGTTGTATTCATTCCTCGCTCAGTATTGCTCTCAAGCCGGCCTAAACTCCCAACATTTCTAGAGCATATTCTATTCAAAAGATGAGGTATATTTTCAAACCGTGTTCTGAAGCGAGAACAAATACATATATTCATGAGGATTAATGCTTGTCTGTGAGTGGTTTAGCGTTTTTTCGTCTCAATATGGAGGTTGCCTGTTGAGTTTTACTTTATTTTGAGGTCGAGGGCCTTGTTTTTGTGAGAGAATAATAAAAGACAGAAATATTGCAAGAGTTTATGTAGGTGTGGTCTTATATGTAGATTTAATTATAAACTCAATATTATTAAGCTCGCAATTGTACATAAACTATATTATTGCAATTTGTATGTACCTATATTTATTATTTTGTGTGCAATAAAGAATAAGAATAGAATAGAATAAGAATATTAACTAAAAATTAACTACAGTTGTGTTAGAATTTAGAGCGATGAGTTGACTGTACATATCTTCAGTATCCATCAACAAATTCCATTTACACTTCATGCCAAGAAAACAAGAACAGCAATCAAAACCAGCACAACCCACATTATTTTTATAAAATGTGATTCACACATCCACTATGATGTTTCACTAGTGAAAATTACAGTACATTCTCACTACATACAGGCGACGAGCACAATGATTGCAAACCGTTTGTTCCTGTCGGGGTTCTGACGGGGACGTGTTACTATCTAGTTCAAGTTTTTTTTGTTTAAAATAATATGAAATACAACGTGAGTGTGTTTTGTTTTATGTAAATGAGCATTTTTCTTTTGTGGAGTGTTGTTTGGTATTTTTTTCTGCGTGTTTAGGTGAATGGTGTTGTTTTTATGTAACATAAGAATAGTCAGCTAATAATGCTCCCACTGCTGAGACACAGGCCTCCTCTCTATGAGAGGGAATGGGCTATAATCCACCACGCGGGCCCAGTGCGGGTTGGTAGATGTTACATGTCTTCGATTTTTTGGTTCTAGGGTTTCCTCACGATGTTTTTCTTCACCGTTTTGAGAGCAGTGGTGATGGAGAAAATTACACAAAGTAATGCGCTTGCCTTGGTTCGAACCCACGACTTCCTGCTCGTAAGTCAAGGCCGCCGCCACTGGGCCATCGCTGCTCACTGGGCCATCGTTGCCCACTGGGCCACCGCTGCTCACTGGGCCACCGCTGCGTGTTTTAATGTGTCTATTATTATTTGTTATAGTGTACGTAGTGGTAAGAACTCTGACTAAATGTGTCATCGGTTGTAGGTTTAAACCCAGACAAGCACGTTAATCATCACCACTGCACTGCCCTAAAAACGGTAGCCAGCCTATAGACAGGTAGGTTTAAGATGGCGTGATGAACAGAGGATATAACGATCAGTTTGCCAAGTTTATTAAAGGTAGTATTTAATAAAGTAAAATCTTTGCAGTTTTTTTTTTAGTTATCGTGTGGTTAGTGCCTAACCTGGTGTCAGAGTTTTTATGCCGCCCGTGGGCCTCCGACTTGGCTTTACATACCGTCGAGAAATATCTCTCAGACATGCTGGTTTCCTCACGATGTTTTCCTTCACCGAAGCAAGTGATAATTATACAATACGCACATGAATCCGAAAAATTAGAGGTGCGTGTCTTGGGTATGAATTCGAGACCTATGACTTCTCAGTCCGACGGTCACACAACTGAACTATTACTGCTTATCTTTGCAGTGGTCAAATAAAAATAATCCGAACACGAACAAATATAGCAGGTAATCTAAATAATACGATTTATTTCCCAGAGGGTAATACACAGTTAGTTCTGCATTGCTGAAACTTCTCGTCATCAAAAGTTCTCAACTAACTCTGTAGCAAAACATCGGGGAGAGACTTTGTACTTAACCAGACCGGAATTAAAATGCTCATCTTATCAGAGCTCTACTGATAAATGTTTTAAAATGTAAACTTTAGTTTTATAGAATAAGTTACCGGAAATGTATGAAACCTAGGAATTGTAAAATATTCCTAGGAAATATATACAATTCCGAGCCCACTTAGGAAATATGCAAAATAATATTTCACATTTCCTGTGAAATATATATGTATAATGTCTAACTATTCATACACGAATTATTTATTTTTATAGCAACGAAAAAAAAACATCTGACTGTTTTTTTTTCACGAAATTATTATAATTCTAAAAAAAATTGAGATTTTTTACATAAAATCTTTACTCCCAAATTCTAACAATGACACTAGGTAAATACGACGTAGTAAACTAACGTAAAGGATGTTCAAAAATAAGGAGCTAGTATTTATTTTGTGGGTCAAGTAATTTTAAATTATTTATTTTTTATAAAAATATACTCAGATAAAAAGAAAATCCCTTGAAATGGGTTCGTTATAGCCGTTAGATGATTCCCTGAAAATATTTCGTGTATGAATAGTTAGACCATATATAGCATAATCAGCCTATAATGTTCCCACTGCTGGGACTCAGGCCTCCTCTCTATGAGAGGGAATGGGCTATAATCCACCACGCTGGCCCAGTGCGGGTTGGTAGATGTCACATGTCTGCGAATTTTTGGACCATATATATTTCCTAGGAATTGTGCGCAATTCTGAGATAATACTAGGAAATATATGAAAACGAATGCTCTCTGTGAATAAAATAAATAAAACACGAATAAAATCAACGTCAAGGCAAATATCAAAACGTTGTGATAAGGCGTAATCGGCATAGCTCCGCTACGCGGGGCTCCTATTCCTGTCTGCGGGGTTTAAAGTAACTTTCCTATTTGAATTGGATTTTTTTAACAATATCAAGGGTTTTAAGTTTTTGCACGGAACCCTAATCCTTTTTCTAAAATAAACCTAGTAGTCTATAAGCCCAATAAAAGTCTCGTCAAAATCGGTCTAGCGGTTTCGGAGATTAACCGGAACATACAGACAGATCGAAAGACAGACAAAAACTTTAAAAAAAGTTTTTTTTTTAATAGGTACCTACCGTGTATATTTTCATATTCATTCAGTATAAAGCTGTTATTTTGAAATTACAAACAGACACTTCAATTTATTTATTTGTTTAGATATAGAAGAAGATATGTGATAATTATATTCAGCCAGCACATCAAACAACTACAATATGTCAACTTTAATAGACTTTCAACTTTATCGCTAAACCATTAGGTTCAAGGTTGATTGGAAAATTTTACAGTTTCGGGTAGCTTGATATGCTGGCGTCTGTACATTGTACCTATAAGCCCCAAGCATCAAAACATACCGACTTTAATAGAGTCAGTTAAAATCCGAGCACCTCATTAATAAGTCGCTCTTTAAATCCGTTCAAATCTCATTAACAGAGTAAACAGACCAATTCCAGTTTAAACACCCTTTTAATTAAAATTTTAATTAAAATTAATTTCCTGGTATTAAGTTGATTCGTAGATATTGTTACCGGTTAAAGCTCCATCATACTCATCATCTGCCTAGCCTTTTCCCAACTATGTTGGGGTTGGCTTCCAGTCTAACCGGATGAAGCTGAATACCAGTATTTTACATGGAGCGACTGCCTATCTGACCTCCACAACCCAGTTAGTACTGGGTAATACGATACCCCATGGTAAGACTGGTTGTCAGATTTTTTGGGCCACTGACTACCTAACGACTGTCACAGATCTACAAATGACAGCCGGAACCAACGGCTTAATGTGCTTTCCGAGGCACGGAGGAAACTCGGTATGTAATGGGCGGTCACCCATCCACAGACCAACCTAGGCAAGCACGGCTTAACCTAAAGATCAACACTCCGGTCACAACATTTTAAGGTGTCATCAAATCGACTGTACTGGACTCCTGCAGACATCGGATTTTGATACTTCAGTACCCACATTTATCTGTCAAAGTTCGGTAGTCAATCAGACCGTACCGGTTTTACCGCATCGTTACAGAATTCATGCAAAAATAAACTGAAACTCTTTCTTTACAAAGTATTTTATATTGATCTTTTAGTGAGACGTACATAAACGACAGCCTCGTTGGTCTAGTGGTCGCAATCGTGACTGCTGAACATGAGGTCCGGGGTCCGGTTCTTGGGTCGGGCAAAGTGTTATTTAGTTTTTCCATAAGGATTACTTAGTAGCAGCCACGGAATCTGGATTTGAGCCCGGTTGTTGGCTATAGGCTCGCTCCCTATTACATGGAACTTAAACATAACTGGCGCAATGTGGGTGTACTATTAGGTACACCTCTGCCTAACCCTTCGGGGATTACAGGCGTGATGCTATGTTATATGTTACGATGAGGAACTTTACACCCTGTTCCTTATACCTCTAAATCAGTGTCCGTTGTCTGCCGCGTGTCCGTTACTTGTCCGCATCAGTTCAATTAATCCTTAAATGATTTTACTTTTCCTAGAAACGGAATAAAGAACACTTTCTCTCGCTCCCTGCACTAATACTTCTTAAATGAAATATTCAAAGTTGTTCTTTAAAATGTTCTCGAGTGCTCTCAAGTGGAACCGAGGTAACTGATGCATTTTCATTGAAGTATTGGTGGCTGTTAGTTCTCAGGGGAAAATTCAATAGAATAAGGTAGAAAATCCTCTGCACATGTAGGTACAGTCACGAATACTATTAATATTAACGTAACTCCTTGGCTAAAAAACATCAATTTATTTATAAAACCGTCATAACATAACATCACGCTTGTAATCGCCGAAGGGATAGGCAGAGGTGTACCTAATAGTACACCCACATTTCGCCAGTCATGCTAAGTCCCATGTAATAGGGGGCGAGCCTATTGCCATCAACCGGGCACATATTCAGACTCCGTGGTTGCTACTGAGAAATTACTGATGGAAAAACCCAAGAGCACTTTGCCCGACCTGGGAATCGAACCCAGGATCTCATAACTCATATCAAACAACTAATACCAAACAATCAATACGTAAGTAAAGTGAGAAAAAATAATTACTCATGGTATTTCTAGAACTAAATGATTATAGAAATAAAATCATTTTGAAACTAAAATCTCGTAGCAACTTTTAAAACTATTATTCTCCTACTGTTTTGATTGTAATTTTATCTACATTGTTTCGAACATATTATTTTGGAGTCCATACCCAAATAGGTTAAAATATCCAAGTTGCAATCGTAATTCTACGAGAAAAACACTCTTGAATCTCGCTTAGTGTATACAACTACTGTTCCTGACTGTACCTATAATAATTTCTAGGAAATGGAAAAGCAAGCAAAAGGACTCCTTTGAGAAAGTTTCGCTGCGTTTTATGTGCATGTTTTAATAGTATATGTGTATTTTACGTACATTTGCCCTTACATGTTTTCTGGAGTGAAAACTAGGTTTGTAGTTAGGAATACGATTTCTGTGGTAAACAAGTTTTGTTGTTCGAAATGCGGGAACGGCTGTAAAGGAAAAGTTGTTGTTTGTAATTAAAATGTAAGATGAGAATTTTAAGATAGAGGCACTTTTTTGTTTTGCTAATAAATAAACTAAAAATTTGACTGAGACAGAATTTATCGTGCTTTAAGCCTCAATATGTAACACAAATATTATCAATGCAGTTTTTTTAAGAAAACAAGACACGCGCAAGTCAAAAAAAAAAATCTTTTATACAAACCTTGTAGACAATTTATTTATTTATTTAATGCACAATGTACACAACCAATTTTACACGCTAAGCTTAAACTAGTGAGTACATGACCCTGTTAGGGCGCAGCAAGATAACTTAAAACTAATATTGCAGAGTATGTATTATCTAATAATTATGACTTACAGAGATCATTAGGAACTTTCACATTTAAACATTATGTTAATTAAACTATAAGTTTAAAAATTCCAGTCTAGCATTTCGTTTCATTTACTTAATAAAATTAAAATCACACATTAATTAAAATCATTACGAACACAACAACAGAAAAACCAATCGGTCGAGCTATTTTCGACTTTTTGCGAGTCACGCACAAGCACGGAATATTTTTTTTATAAATATTACATAATTAGCGATTTGGTGTTCATAACTCATATACACAGCTAGTAACGTACTCTTTACTTTAAATAAATCAATCAATCAACTTTAATGTTTATAAAACTAAATAACATGATAACGTCGAACTAAAGGTTTAACTTTTAACTAGGAGTTAGGTTCGTTATATTACTGTTCCATCTAACTTTGAGTGCTGCCGGCCCCAATTACTGTTCGTTCGTTATTGTGAGCTTTAGGAATATTCCAAAATATATTCCACCTACGAATGTTGTTCATCAACTGGCAATGGCGTAACTATAAAATAAAAATAAAAACTTTTTATTTGGATTTTTTCGACAAGTGAATATTTTTAAGGACAAATGTAATTCTGGTAGAGATATAAAGAACAAAAAAAGAGTGAAAGAATGTCCTTCATCCCCCATAGAAAAGGGAGGATCCTCTGAACAAGATGTGTCTGGTGGGCTACAGCGCCACACTTATTGTTGTCGGGTGATTCTCGTATAACTTTAGCTGCGCGATTTAGAATTTTAGTGTTAGTTCTTCATTTGTGTCATAGATGGCGCTGTAGTACTTTTTGTACTATATTGCTGTAGTACTTTTTGTACTTTGTTGCTGTAGTACTTTTTGTACTATGTTGCTGTAGTACTTTTTGTACTTTGTTGCTGTAGTACTTTTTGTACTATGTTGCTGTAGTACTTTTTGTACCATGTTGCTGTAGTACTTTTTGTACTATGTTGCTGTAGTACTTTTTGTACTTTGTTGCTGTAGTACTTTTTGTACTATGTTGCTGTAGTACTTTTTGTACTTTGTTGCTGTAGTACTTTTTGTACTATGTTGCTGTAGTACTTTTTGTACTATGTTGCTGTACTACTTTTTGTACTATGTTGCTGTAGTACTTTTGTAGTGCCGCTACAAACCAGAGGGTTTTTCAACAAGCGTATTCAGCAAGATTACTTGATAGCTTAGTAGGTAAGGCATGATGACACAACGCTAAACTGTGCTATGAAGAATTTCCCTTCGGGCAGGGGCCCACTTTCAGTTCTCAAAGAGGGCCAAAAACTAACAAAGGGCTGTTCAGCAATGTTTATTTTCCTGGGCCGGAGCCACGGAGGATGTAAACGAGCCAAATAAACTTCTCGAAGAATTTGAATGATTGGTATTGGTGGTTTGGTTGTTGGTTGGTTGGTTTGTATTTTTGGTCTGAATATACTTGCTGAACAATCCTCGGAGCTCACCATAACATGATAACATCACGCCTTGTAATCCCAGAAGAGTTAGGCAGAGGTATACCTAATAGTACACCCACATTTCGCCAGTTATGTTTAAGTCCCACATAATAGGGGACGAGCCTTTTGTAATAAACCGGGCACAAATCCAGACTCCGTGACTGCTACGGGGAAAAACTCAATAACACTTTGTCCGACCTGGGAATGGAACCCAGGAGCTCATGCTCAGCAGTAGAGCTGGCAATCACTAGACCAAAGAGGCAGTCTAAATTAAGGTTTTAATTATCTTGCTATATTACTTCTTTGGTCCCTATGTGTAATCAATCTTTTGCATACTGCTTCACCACGGAATCGTCGGCACATTACACACTTTTTTTTTTATCTTCCACGAGACGGCACAAGAAATAAGTTTTCTCCACATAGTTTATTCCTAAAAATATTGCCAGCATTCGCTTTGCTGAGGATACGGTTCATCCTGAGGGAAATCAGGATCTTGCAGTATGAGATTATCAGTTGATAGGATGCTGGGTGGTACTATTTTCACGAGCTATGGGAATATGAAGTGGAAGCCTTCTTGACCTGGGATATAATGAGTAGGAGCTGAGGATATTGATACCATGTTTATGTTGTAGTTGTTGAAAACGAGGTAAGAACAGTGTCAACCGGCACTACGGAGTGCCAAACTGTAAAATTTTAGTGCCATCCGTACCGCCGATAAGTTTTGAAAAGATCACAGACAGAGTTACTTTCGCAATTAAAGTGAAAGAAAAAGTATTTAATTGTCTCGCAAATGATAAAATAAAATGACAATAAAACAAAAAAAAAGTGAAAATAAAAAAAAATAAGACAAACAAACTAAATTGGTCTTGTACGAGGCCAAACGGGCCCTATCTCAGCATGGTGCTATAACAGATAAAAATAAAACAATAGACTTACATGATTTTATATGTACTTCTATATGATAACTTAAATACTTTCTTGCTAACCGTGGTATTTTTCAGGCCGATAATTTTGATTTTAGAAAACCAGTACTCGAGAATAGGTACGTTTTTTTTTTTGAACTGGAAGTCAACTTGGCAAAATCGCAATCCGAGAATAATCACACCGTGTTGAACACACGATAAAATATTACATAAAACCCCCATAAGATGACAGGATTCGTTTCACAGAGTCCAACGTGGCTTGAAATAAATTTCACGCGACGTGGTTCCGTCGCCAATTAATTATAATTATTATCATCCTTGAGCGCTGACACGCAAATGATTTTAAAAGAGATGTTTTCAAATTTTCAACCTAAAAAACTGTTTTTATTCCTTTGATTTGATATTGAATGAGAGTTTTACAGAGTTAATCACTATTTTGTAAGCGTGTTTGTTCTTAAATAAAATCAGTTGATATATGTCGGATCCGGTCGATAGTATGGACATAAAATGAATCGCAAATGCGCCGGTGGTGACATCACGCTACCTACTTAGAAGTCTACCCACACCACAGCGTTCTTCTACAGAGCCCAGGTTCGTTTACAATAAATTTGACGATTTCACATTGATAATTAACTACCAAAAATGAATGCGTTACATTGTAACAGTTCACAATTTTTCGATCATTTTTACAATACCCATACCATACCGTTTGGTATGGGTTGCCACAATACGAGTTACGTTCGAGTAGGTATCCGAGTCGACCGGTCCGAGCATACTCTGATCGTGTCAGCGCGGCTTTATACTGGTGAACATAGTACCAAATATAAAATAGAAAATCGAGAGCTTTGCTGCACTTTTTCGAAGCGCAGTAGACTGTAAATAAGAGTGCAACAGTAAGTATCTTTCATTTCATCTCACAGTTCACTGAATGGTGGACATAAGTGTGCACTTTCTCTCCACAATGGGTAAGTAGGTCGTTCACCTAGCCAGCTCTCAGACTAAATAATAATAAATCCTTAGGTTTATGACTTTATTAGGACTTATATGGGGATTACGAAGCTCAGACACAAGTTTTTTTCTCCCAAGGAATTTATATGTTATTATTTTATCTGTAGCACATCTAAAGATTATTTTTTCTCATTTATATTACTATACTAGCGACTCGGTCCGACTTTGCACGGTTGCAATTGTACCAACAAAAGCATCAGCTTTGGAGTCCACGACTCTTCTATCTTTCAAGCTGGAACGAACAATATTCATTCACAAAATTTTATTGAAATCGGTTGGGTGGTTTCATAGATTAGTGTGTCGTCCGAACATAGTGACACGTGATTTTTATACAACATTAGTTTTATTATATGCGAAACCTGAAACACGTGTCTAGTATTTTTACGTAAAGAATCTATGTACAACTGTATCATGGAAAATCACAAAGTTATAAGCTTGTTATGTTACCTGGTTGTTCGCACAAAAACGTGGTCACCACGAGGCGCCGCCGTGCGCACGCCTCCAGCGTCTTCTTGAGCTCATTGATAATGATAATTTGGCAGTAGGTACCATGATTGCTAGTACTTTTTTAAATATTTTTGTGACAAAATATAACATGGTTTAAAAATTATTGGAATCGATTCAGTTACTTATTCCGAACAAACTATATTCAGGTTTCGCATATACTTAAAATAATGTTGTATATTAGGATATCATCACCAATTTCCTAGAAAAAACCGTGACGATCAAAGTTCCGCTCCCGCCTTCTAAATATGACAAGAGGCCTTTGCTTTACTGTAGTACAATCAGCATCGGCCTAGTATTTTCCCAATTATCTTGAGGTCGGTTTCCAGTCTAACCGGATGCAGCTGAATACCAGTATTTTGCATGGAGCGCATTTCTTACTTCCACAACCGCTTGGTAGGACCGGTTGTCAGGCCTTTGGGTCACCGACTACCTGTAACGGAAGTCAAAGGTCCACAATTGACAGCCGGGACCAACGATTAACGTGCTTTCCGAGGCACGGGGGAAACACGGTATGTAATGGGTGGTCACCCATCCACGGATCAACCTTGGCAAACGTGGCTTAACCTGGAGATCGATCCGAACAGCTGTTATTATTTAACCACGAGCGCCAATATGAGAATATTATTCCTACTTTATGATAATACTGCTTCGTGAGTCATGATTCCATCACACTGTAGCCAACAATAGAATCAATTCGTCACCTCCAAGTATTTGACCCCAAAACCGCGGTGACCTGACTAGTTTGACCTGACCATTAGATGTGTATATCAAATTCGTGTCCATCTTTGTTACCACTAAAAGCTTTTTTATGCACTAATCACAATGCATGATGATTGATGAGAAAATTAGAGGTTTCGAAAGGAAAGCGTACTAAAATCGTAGTCCGAAGTTTATTCCACGAAACGCAACGTTTCTGTTTTTACAAGCTTGGGTTTGTTTGTTTGATTAGGTTAAATCTTGCAACAGAATATTGAATCAGTTATACCCAACCGATTGAGCTAAAATTTTGTATACACGTTTAGTTTGGATGACAATGCATGATTAGATAAGCAACATCATTCTAAATCTAGTAGTGCGGACTCCCAAAGATGGCGGATGATATTTTTTATGCACCCCTATAATCTAGTTAGATACCAATTAAAAGGCTTTGTTGAGAAGAAATCGAAAAAATGTTCTGTTGATAAAACAAGAAAAAATGAGATCCGCAAACACAGACGATGATGTATACGGAATGTTTTAGCTGAGATTTGATGAACTTGAATTATAATGGTAACATTGTAATCTTCTGCTGCTTAGGTAATTGGGCAGCATTATATTATTGGCAGGTGGAGTTCGGTAATTGTCCCACGAGAACGTACAGCATCATGATGAGTGGCAACCTGTTTTTCGCAGTCACGACGTGCAAGCTGATTTTTTCCTTTTTTTGTTCCTTCCTGTTGAATTTATAGTTTATTGTTTTATTTGTGTTTTGTTGTTATTTTTTTTTTTTTTGATGCCCGTCATGTTCCTGCGGTAAATAAATATATTTTCTTTCTTTCTTTACTATCGACATAAAAAGTTCTAAAAATTATATGTATTAATCCAGGTTTCGAACCATCTCCTAGCCGAATTTCATTCGAATTAGTGGTTTTTGCGTGAAAGAGTAACAAACATCCATCCTCACAAATTTTAATTTTAATTTTGATTATTAATCAGTTCATACTGTCCGACTGCTGGACAAAAGCCAGTCCTACTATTTCTCTTGGCTGTTGGTTGTCGTGGACCAATGGCTTATTAAGGCGTCTAGTTCCATCGTTGCTAAAAGTTTATAACAAACTTTTATATAACATCTGCCTGTAATCCCCGAAGGATTAGGCAGAGGTGTACCTAATAGTACACCCACTTTTGGCCGGTTATTTTTAAGTCCCACGTAATAGGGGGCGAGCCTATTGCCATCAAATGGGCACAAATCCAGACTCCGTGGCTGCTACTGAGAAATTCTGATGGAAAAACTCAATAGCACTTTGTCCGACCCAGGAATCGAACCCAGGACCTCATGCTCAGCAGTCGCGCTTGCGACCACTAGACCAACGACGCAGTCACAAACTTTTAGACTTAGTAACAGTGTTATCGTCCAAAATCTTTATCTTTTTTTCTTTAGAGTTTTTCCGTCAATTTTGTTCCACGGATAATATATATCTGACGGACCAAATCAATCCTAATAAGGCTTTCGCATAATTCGCCGAACGATCATCCCCTTTACCCTCATTAACCCAGATTACCCTAAAAATCAGTAAAACAGTTTCCTGAACGTGGGGTTATAAATTAATTAAGGGAAATAATTGCAAATCATTTATAACAGCCATTGTAATCTCCGTGGGGCCGGAAATTCGTTTCGCACGAAATGTTTAGCCGTCTTACCCCGGCTTATTTGATTGGACTTGTATAAATATTGAAACTGTTGTAAAATTATAATGAACATAATGTTTTTGATTTGCTGTGTTGTAATCTAAGTCCAATTTATACCTATTTTTGCAAAAGTACCTTCTTTTATTACTATTGGACCACTAGAATTACTCGGATTCTCTAGGATTACTCGTGTCGCACCGTAGCGCGTGCTGAGGGAAAGAGCCTCACGTCCCAGCCGCCGCGGGAGACGCCCTGGGCGTCGGGGGTCACGTGATGGCCCCCGGCCACCGTAGGCGCGGGCCTGTGGACGGCGAGTTATGGGCTAGCTCGCCGTCCGGCCGTCTTATGACGACAGGCCGTGTCGACGGCGCGTTCGTGTTCCACGCGCGCCTCAAAGAGATGTCAGCAACCGCGTAGGCATCCGCGTAGGCATCCGTCCGCATGGGCCGATGCCTGCCAGGGCTGCGGGACTGTTCGAAAGAGATACCGCAGCCCTGGAACACAAAGGGCAAAGAAGGAACATGGATGGAGTACAAGTCTGACACTCCCTTCCGCTCCGCCCAGAACGGGGGGGTCATTTAATGATTTACCACCCTAAAAAAAAAAAAAAAAGCGCGGGCTAAGTCTCCAATTCCTGGAACTCTGGCTGCAGTTAATGATCTCTTGGATTCTAATCCAACAAACGATCTGTTTGCGGATGAATGGACAAAGATTTTAGTGGCATGTCAGAAGTACTGTGAGAGGGATTCATGACAGAGTACCTGACTCATTGTTTTTTTTTTTTGTTTTTTTTTTTATATTTGTCTGTTTCCTGTTTTCCATTTTTGTCCATTTTTGTTTATGTTTAGTAGTTATTGTGCTTTAGTTACTATAATTGGTTTTAAGCCGTTGTAATTAAATTAAATAAATAAATAACTATTTATTGCACTTTCGAGCAACGAATTTGGGCCGTTCAAAAGAATCTAACTCTCGTGAACGTATGATGCATTTCTGTATATTCGATAGCTAGAGCTTTTGTTTTTTTTTTCTAACAAGTACTGCAAATTGCTACATCCCGCTTAGTAACTTTTCCGTTTCGCCAACTAAACAAAGAACCATCACAAAAGTGCCGTTTCGTAACTATTTTGATCTTCATACATTGTCTTGTTTCGTTAACTTTTGTATGTGCGTATATTCATTCCCTTTGTTAAACTTTTTTTTCGGCAAGTACAGTTAGGACTCAGGACAACTACTAAGAAACACCACAATTTATATTCTGAACTATTTTGTAATATTATTATCGCTGCTGACCTGCTAGTGAAATTCTGCCGAGAGCTGGACAATGTATGTAATGTATGTATACAATTAACGTCCTCGGAAGAAGTGACCTTAAGTAATATCTTCATTTAGTCATACTATTGACTAACACCGCTGGTCATCTGGTGTGCAAACTAAGTCGGCTTTTGACAGTGTCTTACAAAAAAACTGAAGATTTACTACAAATATCAATTGCTTAAACTAATGTAGTCAATATGTTTGTTTATAATTATATTTATACAGGCTTACAAAAACACAAGTTTTCAGAATATAATCTATCTATCCCTCACACACATATACACAGCCACACAGAGATATGTAAATAGGCCACATCTTTGGTTGCATTAGCTGGTTATTAAATAATATTGTAATTTAATGTTGATAAACTATGTTCGATTTATAACTAATGTTACATGTTCAAACCATAGGCGAGGACGCTGGCACCCTAAACACAAGTTAAATCTTACATTGGGTGCCAGAGCCCATCGAAACTACTCTTTTCCCTAGTTGTAACGCTGCATAGTGCTTAGATAAGTGTTTCTTGTACAATTATTTAAGGTAATAAAATACTTTTTTTTTTTTTTTTTTTTTTTTTAAGTCACATTAATTCCTACACTAAAAAGATAACTACGTAGGCACCTACATTTACTGAAATCTACATGTTTTTCTTTCATTCAAGTCATAATTTAGATTAAAATTACCTTACCTCACCTGCAAGACATTCTCTGTTGAACATTCCCCTAAGATTTGTCACGGATTGCGTATATTTTTACATCAGAAACTAATTTTGCCTCACAATTTTACCTGAACAATTTTCCTCATAAAATAATGGAAAACGAGGGCGTGAGCGGAAACGTATTATATTACATTCGCCTTAATACGTTCGTCACCCCAAAATGCCTTGTCTCGTCCACATTCTGTCATTATTACGACCGCAGGGAATCGGGAACCTACAGACCTTTTAGAATTAATTTACCTCCACCTGCATCGCTGCCAAAATGAAAATGATCTTTATAGTTGTTGCAAGAAGGCTGCTTTTGGATTGCAGCCAGTGACATCTGTCAAAATCATAATGATCTTTCTTCTAGTTCCGATAAGATTGCTCTTGGGTCGCAGCTGGCAGATGTAAAATAAATCTTGAAGCACAGTAATAATATTCTAATTATTTTGTAGTGAGCGCCCCTGCCCTTTGATTACGTCAGCACCTGTGGCTAAATTATTATAAATTGTTTATATAAGACGTACTTTAGGAAGATGGTATTCGTTTTAGGATAATAATACCTACTTATTAAATATAGAGAATCCGAGGCAATTCGATAAATTAAATTAATAATAATTCAGAGATAATTTATGTTGCCATATTTTGAGTGTACAGTCACGGTCAAAGTGCATTCATCAACTTTATTCTTTATTCTTGTGAGCTTTATGGCACAAAAAAAAATTGTGATACCGACACAGACAATGCGCCTAATAACTTCGGATATACCACCGTTATTACCATTCTTAAGTATGCTAAAGAAGTGTTTTTTTGTAAATTCTTCATGTTTTTCATATCTGTACAACAAAGTAGGTATGTCAATTATTTGTTATCTTCTATAAACTTTTGGTGTAACTTGTTTGTTCTCTTGTTTCAGGTAGTGACGCTGATCCTATTTCAACAAGTTAACACTTTATTGTTATTTCCACAACTTCTATTGACGTCGATGACATTGATACAAGTAGGTACCTATACACTTAATACACTTATTTACACAATAAATATTTTGTAAGTAAGTATAATCGATGTTTTCATTTGGGAGCCGATTAAATGTAAAATAGAACGGCTGTCATTATTGACTTAGATACTTATTTAAGGAACAAACTAAACATTTGGCGATCCATAATATGAACAGCTTTTTCATCAGTTCCTCACGCAAACATACAAATTTCGCAAACATAGTACATATTTTAAACGCACAGTACTACTTAAAACCAAAATTAGTGTAACCCCAAATTATCGTCACAGTAGCAACATCAAAATTTCAGATTATTACCCTATTAAAGGCTGCACTCATCGTTTTAGCGACAATAGTGACAAGAATACAATATGCCGTACAAGTTGGTTTCTTATTCTGTAAAATGTTGATAGCATACATGTTTGTCCGTATTTTATAAGGGTCAGCCGACCTGCTCCAACTTCGCAAAGTGACAGATTTTCATACAAACTTTCAACCCCTATTTCACTGACTAAGGAGTTAAATACTCCTAAATTATTTATCTTAGCAATGCCTACGTTATAATAGCTATCTGTATGCCAAGTTTTAGCCCGATCTAGTGGTTTGAGCTGTGCTTTAATTTTTATCTTGTCTATTTCAATTTAGTTTATTCTCAATCAAGTTATTTTAATTTTAATTCGTATTCATCTAGACTACATACATAAATTGCTACTAAATTAGTCTTTTGATTTGTTACTAACAAAATATGGACACTACATCGCATAGGCTGAAATAAACAAATGTTTTTATTTATTTAATAGTCAGTCAGGAAAAACGATTTTATAACTACTACGTGTAAACGGACCTTTTACAAAGCCGTCAACCAAGCTTTCGTAATAAGTAACAAAAATTATTGTAGGGTAAGCATTTTTTTTTAACGCTCAAACGCTCAAAGCATTGTGTTGGAGAATGCATTGAATAGTGAACGGGTCATGGTAAAACGAACGACTTATATTTAAAAAAAAAACATGAAAAAGTTGGAACTCTGACCTCCAATATCTTCGTAACTAGAAAGTTCCCAGGTATGGTCCAGAATAAAAAAATGATCACAATGACGGGGACAAGAAGTGCCTTTTGGCATCTATTTAAGGTCTTAGTTTACATAAAATATTGACGGTAAACCTATTATAGAGTGCACGGTGGTCCGTATTTCATTCAGTTGAAAGTCATCAAAGTTGCAGCAAGCTTCTCTGCATTGGTGTTTGAAAACGTTGTGAATGGAGTGGCCTATTTTTGAGTCAGGTTACAGCTCGTACTAGTAAAGTGATTTTAAGACGTCTTAAGTCGAAATGGAAGGAATTTTCCTGAGCTACTTCATAGAATAAACACTAAAGGAAAACTTTTAAGATTTTACTGCGGGCTTGGTTTTAGCTTTTGATAAAATATGAAGCCTAAAGTAACTAGTGGTAAAGGTTTATTTTGAATGGATTTTGTAGCTACCATGAAGTGAGCTCCTTGGGTTACGAGTCGAGCTACACGATCACTCACAAATGCTTGCACTGACTGGCCATGTCCACTCAAATATGTGTGGTTCTTTCTTCAAAAGACCATCTCAGACAGCAAACTGCATGGTCCTCATATGACTTGACCAATGTCTGGACTTTAAAAGAGGCAGTGACCTCTGAGTTTGTTTCGGCTGTTTCTTCTCAGAGTAATCAGGTACGAAACACCGGCCCCATCTTATTTTAAAACATAACATGATGTGACGTGTAAAAGTGTTTTGTAAAATCAATTTACAGAAATATATATGATTTATGATTTAGTGAACTTAGAAATAATAAACGCACTGATCAATCAAAATGAATCATTTCCATTTTCATTGTCTTAATTTTGCTTTGTCTTGTGATAAATAAATACTTTTTATTTCTTTCTTTCACTGTTATGTGGTTTTAAAACTTACAACACCGTACAATTACCCAATTGTAATTGTTGTAGAGCTCGTGGCTAAATAATAACAGCCGCTCAGGTCGATCTTCAAGTTAAGCCACGATTGCCTGGTTGGTCTGTGGATGGGTGACCACCCGTTACATAATGAGTTTCTTCCGTGCCTCGGAAAGGACGTTAATTCGTTGGTCCCTGATGTCATTTTTAAATCTTTGGTCTTTTTCTTTCGTTACAGGTAGTCAGTGGCCCGAAATTCAGATAAGCAGTCTTACCAAGGGGTATCGTATTACCCAGCACTAACTGGGTTGTGGAGGTCAGATAGACAGACGCTCCATGTAAAATACTGGTATTCAGCTGCAACCGGTTAGACTGGAAGCCGACCTCAACATGTTGAGATTAGTCTAGGCAGGTGATAAACTCCTTACAATTACTAAGTTTATTGTAACTTTACATGCTCTCGAAATCGAACACTTCGTCTAAAATTGCTGGGACACAGCAAAACAAGCCTCCTCTCTGTCAGAGATAACCCACGTATATAAGAAGTTTATTCTTCACTAAAGTCAACAAAAAATAAAGCAATATATCCAACATCCAAGCAATCTTTTATATGCGGAACCCTTCAATAATAGACTTAACGCAAATCAGTCCAAACCAATATCTTTGAACCCGTCTTCAGACATCATAATAGTGGTTTGACCCTCGTCAAGGCAAGAGGACGTATCTATCACGGCACTGCAATATTTTCTAGGTATTTATTTTTGGTATAAGAAAGCGGTTCTCAAATATTTTCGACGTTTTATTATGTATATATGCTTTTGGCTGCGGTTTCGCCCGCGTGTTTGTCTTGAATTATCCCAAGGTAACGTACTAGAGGGATAAAAAATACCCCATAACCTCACCCAGGTCATGTTCCTCCTGTGTGCAAAATTTTATCGTTCAGGTGTTAAATAAAGCGTGAAAAACTGACAGACAGACAGATAGACGGAGTTACTATCGCATTTTTAAGGTTCCGTACCTCAGTCAGAAAAACGGATCCCTTATAGTATCATTTTGTCGTCCGTCTGTCAAGACACTTTTTCTCAAAAACGCGTGGAGGTATCAAGCTGAAATTAATATAAAATACTCAAGTCTGCTACCCCTTATAGCAGTGAAAAAATTAAACTTGTAAGTCAAAGCGATCAAAAGATATTAACGTTTATGTCGCTTATTTTGCGATTTCACGAGGGAATCAAGTTTTGATATACTTCCCGTTGACCTTTTTTTTTTTTTTTTTTTTATTTTTATTTTTTTTTAGGATGGGAAATCATCAAATGATCCCCCCCGCTCTGGGCGGAGCGGAAGGGAGTGTCAGACTTGTACTGACTAAAACCCATCCATGTTCCTTCTTTGCCCTTTGTGTTCCAGGGCCGCGGTATCTCTTTCGAACGGTCCCGCAGCTCTGGCAGGCATCGGCCCGTGCGGACCCCTACGTGGTTGCTGACATCTCTTTGAGGCGCGCATGGAACACGAACGCGCCGTCGACACGGCCTGTCGTCATAAGACGGCCAGACGGCGAGCTAGCCCATAGCTCGCCGTCCACAGGCCCGCGCCTACGGTGGCCGGGGGCCACCACGTGACCCCCGACGCCCAGGGCGTCTCCCGCGGCGGCTGGGACGTGAGGCTCTTTCCCTCTCACGTTCCGCCACCTCCTTCACTAGCATGACTGCTTCGCAGAAGGAGGTGACGGCTTCCCATTCCCTCTCGCTCCGGACCATGGCTTGAACCAGGGCCGGGCGCGAGAGGTCGCCGCCGCCAATCGCCTCTACGAGGACACGGCGCTGCTCCGCCCAAGCAGGGCAGGCCTCCACAGTGTGCTGCACCGTGTCCTCCGGACGATCCTCACAATGGAAACACCCGGGCGTTTCCTCCCACCCGATTCGGTGCAGGAACCTCCCGAAACAACCGTGTCCGGTGAGGACCTGCGTCAGGCGGAAGGTGAGGGTGCCGTGGCGCCTCTCTAGCCACTCCTCAAAGAGGGGACTTATCGCCACTATGGTGGCGTGCCCTGCACGGGGTTGCAACAGTCGCTCTCTCCATGTCACCATGAGATCGCGCCGGAGGTCTGTCCGCTGAGCGGCGATTTGCCGCGGCAGCGGAGTTTCTCCCCGACGTAGTGCCTCCGCGCGCCATTCGTGAAGGCGCGCGAGGACTATCGCCTCCAGATCCCATGGCGGCAATCCGGCAAGGAGGCTCGCCGCCTCACCGGAGATCGTGCGGTACCCCCGGACTAGCCTTAGGGCTATCCCCTTTTGGGGCGCGTTCAGGTAGCGGGCGGCTTGCCGCCTCAGAGAACGCGCCCACACCGGGGCCCCGTAAAGGGCCATGGACCGCACGACCCCCGCGTAGAGCCTCCGGCAGGAGGCGTTTGGACCCCCCAGGTTGGGCAGGAGCCGCTTGAAGGCAGCCCCGGTCCGTTCCAGTTTGGGGGCCAAACGTCGGAAATGCTCCACGAAGTTCCACCGGCTGTCGAGGACGAGTCCCAGGTACTTCAGCGTCGACCCGACGCCGATGGAAACCCCTCCTGCCGTCAGTAGGGATCCCGACGGTGGCGCATTCCGAGGCCCATGAAAACACATGGCCTCGGACTTGTGCAATGCCACCTCGAGACCCAATTGCCGGATCCTCTCCACGACTATCGCAACCCCGCGTGTCATGTTTTCGGCCGCCGCCTCGTGCGACCTCCCTTGTGCCAGTACCAGCGTGTCGTCAGCGTAGCAGACTACGCTGACGCCGCTAGGGAGGTCGGCGCGCAGCACCCAGTCGTAACCGATGTTCCACAAGGCCGGCCCCAGAACCGATCCCTGTGGATGCATTCAGCTCCTTATTTTGAATCATATTCCTCCGGATTTTTTCTCCGGATTTTTTTTTCTATTTTGTTACTGTTCCTTTATTTCAATGTAAAATTACATTCCCATTCATTTATTTATGTAAATAATACGGCTAAAATAAATAAAAATCAACAATGGATTTTGAAATGCTCTAGCGAACGACGCGTGAAATCAGCTGTTCACTTCCTGCCTAGCAACAGAGTTCATCGAAATCGTCGTCGCGCTTGCCGTTCCCTACGTGCGTTTTGCCACGGTAACGATTCATTGGGTATCAGGATATAAAACAAATCAAATTTATTGGATTCCCATAACATTCCTGAAATAATATTTTGTACCGTTCATCTTGGTATGATATACTGAATTCACCCGATCAGTTTGTGGAGGGCTGTCCCTTACACCCTGTATAGAGTTAGCTCAAGTACATAGTATTTGCACGAAGAGTTTTTAAAACTAGCTGTATATGTAATACATTCTTTAAAATTCTTTTTATTGCGTTATATCATAACTTTGTAAGCTGCTGACTTCAGAGCCAAGTTTCTTTCAATCAGATTTGTTTTACCATTTATAAACCTTGTATTATGAAAAGAAAAATGTTTTTATTAAACATTTCGTTACCTTAAGTCTCCTGTTAATTTCAAGCCCAGTGGGATGTTTTTATTTATTTAAGAAAACTCGAGATTTACATAGTGTCGTGAAATATTTTAATTAAAGTTCTTGAATGTTGATGAAATTTTATGCTTTTCTTACTGTTTTATGTTTAGCATTCTTATAGTTTCTACCTTTATTAAGTAGGAAGCTAGCGCTCTTAAAGTGTTTTTTTTTTAAGTGCAGCTGTTTCGAGGAATTTTCTTTTCTTTGGTATTTTTTCATTACTTTGCTTGTTTGCAGAGTTAAACCTGTCTAAGTTATCTCTTTATTCTGTAACAGAGGTTTTGGGTTTGATTTCCAAGTTCTTCTTTCTTTTTCGTGTTGTTAGTGCCTAACTTGGTGTCAGAGTTTTTGAGCCGCCCACGGGCCGTTACTATCAAATGTACATCTTTTTAAACGACCCAAAAAAGGATGAGATTCTCAATTCGCGTATGTTCTTCTAAACGATTACATCAATTAGGTGGTGTTCTGCTTTGTTCAGTTTCTGTCTATGTACTTGGGAGGAAGGCGTGAGGATATGTCGTGTATAAACAAGTTTGTAGTGTGCGTAACCTAATAGGGGTTACTCCAAAAGTTTGAGAGCAACTGACACCGCCACTTATTTGCTTATACCTAAATTCGAGAATCCGCTCCTCAGTATATTCTAGTCACCTTCTAGTTACCTTCAAGATTTTCTATGCGTTTGATGGAATATGTAAACCAATCATTATCGTTTCCTCACGACTTGCTTACATAACACCACGCCTGTAATCCCAAAAAGGTAACGCACAGGTGTACACGAAGGGTATAGTCATATGAAAGGATATGCTGCAGACCATCAAACTGAACAACTTTCTCCGTGGGACCAAAATCGTAAATGCGAAAAAAATATCAGCTGTTCCATACAAAATTTCAATACCTACTCGACCCAAATGTATCTAAATGTATATGGAGAAAGTTGATCAGTTTGATGGTCTGCAGCATATCCTGGACGCTCTTAATGTGCACGTCTTTCTACATCGTTCTCACATATGTATAATCTAAACATGAATGATTTAACAAAGATTTTGTAACAATATTTTGATTTAAAAGAGTGTCCATGTAGTTTCTTGCCCATTCTTCTCCACAGAGATCTACGCTTTGGAATGTGCAACTACAGTACTTTCTCAAGTTATTATGGAATGTGACTGTGACTGTAGCTTCGCTTCTTTTTGTTTTTATGACATTCAAAAGTGCCTGTGACGTTCTAATTGGAATAAATGCTTTGAGTTTGAGTTTGATCCTTTCATACGACTATACCCTTTCTGTTATACGCTGTATACAATGAAAAAGGATTTAATTTGAACGATTTATAGATTATGCAAATCAAACATTGCCGTTTCCTCACGACTTCCTTACCTTTGATTATAGGATTCGGCAATATTGCCCGATGACCCATTATTTAGTAACACGATATTTTAGAAATTGGGTCATGGAATTGTTACGGATTTTATCTACTAATGTTTTGGTGCGTTTGATAAGGTATACTTGCCCCTTTATTTACTTTGTTTAGAGCTAGAGCGCTATAGGTATCTTTTTATCGCCTTTCCACGTTATTGTAGCAAACATATCATGTTTTATGTTCGGAATATTTTAGTAACAATAAAGGACATGCAACACTTAAATGGATGACTAAATATTTTTGCAGTGAAGCTATTAAAAGCGAAAAAATAATAGGTGTAAAAAGATCCTCAACGAAGTCGAAAGGCGTTCTTCCTGTCATTGCGATTATTTTCATTTGGTTTTGGTCTATATCTGGGAACCTATGTCTAACTTCCAACTTTTTCAGATTTTTTTTTTATTTACAAGTTTTTAATCTTGTTGCGTCCATCACCACAATTTTTTGAGTGCGTTACATTGAGTCCTATTGAAAACCGTGATTTTTCACCCCCCAAAAAAAGTTGTTTCCCAGCAATAATTTATGCCTAGGAGGTAGTTAGTTTGATGTACAGAATGTTTGATTGACGGCATTGTGAAGGGTCCGTTTACACCCCGTATTATAATGAAAAAAAAATGGGTTTGAAAACAAAAACTATATTGTCGTACCTTTAACCAATTGAAATAATTACAAGTAAGTTCAAATCAAATGTTTTTTCTTTATTTCAACAATATCTTAATCAAAAGAAATATGTAGCAGTAATCAACCCACCAAAAGCTGTCAAGTTAAGTGGTTCTAAGTTAGTGCTAAGCTCCTTGTTCTAGGTTAAGTGCCGAAACGCGGTTAAAACTAGGTTCAATTTAGAAACTTCACTTCCACGCTTAAGTAAGTGGGAGTATCTACATTGTAGGTAGACCTTCGATTACAATTAATTGATTTTGACGTCATAAACGAAATTAAAATTGAATAAAAAACCTTACACTATCAAAAATCTTTATCCGATGCAGTTTACTATGGTTCGCCATTTTGTTATAGTCCTTTTTTCCCAGCAGTGTGAGGCTGCATTAAAGCTGTGTTTTTGTGCGCTTGAAAATCAATTACTAAAGCTTTTAACTTCATCGACACGAGCATCGCTAGAAAGGCAAAGCGAAGTATTTTTAAGCCGCATTTGCATTCCTATCATGCATGAAGAATAGAATTCAATGGTATATTTTATTTCATATGAGTATAAAAAAGGGAGTGCATTTGCTCTGTTTCTCGCTCTAGGAAATAACGGTTCTTAGCGATAGAAAAGGATGAAGGAATCGCATATTTCCATTCCGTGCCGCTAGATGTGACGCAACCCAAAGAATGAACGATTTACAACGAATTTTTATTAGTTACTTAGGGAATGTTGACACCTATCAGCGGGCGAACGATATAGTTCTCACAACAGGTCTTCACAACTCTCCCGCACCGCGCAGCTATCTCAGGCACCGTCCGAGTTAATAGTCCTCCTGACCATTGTCGGTCACGGCGGCCAATCTTAGCGGAGATTAGCCATCGGCGCGGGAGATATTATAGTGCACAAGTGTGTGAGCAGGCACAGGTGCACTCTCTGTTTCATTACTCTCATAGTCCGATGGGACGGCAATCTGACACGACCGGAGAGAGATCAGGTGCAGGACCAGCGGGGTAAGCGCAACTATTTTTAAGGGCATTACAATGCTCGATGACCTTGATGATTTGATCCCTGTACTGGTTTTTGTTGACTTGCCCCGCACATTTCGCAAAATTTCGGTTTTTATTTATTATTTAAAAATATTAAAAGAAATAACAGAAAAAAAACAATACAGATTGTTAAGTATATCATTACGTATTTGTTGTTACAAAATTCATGCCGATCTATTCAGCCGTTACAGAGATAATTTACAATTAAGGTTGAAAAAGGACCTATTTTCTACGATTAACCAAAAAAAATTGAGAAGGTTTATTAAAATTTTAAACAATACAATTTATTTGTAATGAACTTAACTATAACATACTTTTTTACACGGAAAACGCACGAAGGGATTCATCAACAAATTTCTTTGAACTTACGCTGTTTTTGGGATTTGAGCCATGTAATGCCCTTAAGCGCTACCAACAGCTCAACTAAATTATTCCTCGAAGCGCAACCATTAGTTGCGCTTAGTTGGTTGCGCTTAAAAATAGTTGCACTTTGAGGAATACCCCGGACCAAAGGCTTAACGTGCTTTCCGAGGCACGGGGGTGTCATACCGTCAACTTCCAAACTCCGGGCTACTAATGGAAAAACCCAATGGCACTTTTTACCCGACCCGGGAATCAAATCCAGGACCAGCAGTCGCGTTTGCGACCACGAGACCACCGGAGCAGAGCTTGTGGCTACAACCAATGTAAAGAAAGATTAGCTCAAAAAGTACATCCATGTGTCCAACAGCCAGCCACCAGCGTCAGGCACTAGTTGCCCGGCATTTTGCTGAACTGGTCCTACATATTTGGCGCAGCTATGGGGCACACAGTGTTACCTACATTTTTTGTTTAGTTTTAAGAATTTTTTTCTTGTATTATTTTAGTTTTATATTGTGTGCACTTGTGGCATGTACCAAATAAATGTATTTTCTTTCTTTCTTTCTTTCTTCAACACTAGTTTGTAGCCCACAACCCACTCCCCGCAAACCAAAATTAAGTTCTCACCTCAAAACCTAAGTCCGTCTGTCCCAAACTAAAAAGACATAAACAAAACGCGAACTGTAATCAGCTTGTTGATACAGGCTACAAATTAAATAAGTTTCCCTCCAATGGACTTTGATCCTCTGGGAGGGGCTGATACTTTCACTTTGTTAGTAGAACTTTTGAAGTGAGACAGATGTTCTGTTAGAAAAATAATGTGGGTATTAATGAAGTGGAGTATTAATTAAAGAATGATTAAATTGAAAAATCATCTCTTTTTAGGGTTCCGTAGTCAACAAGGAACCCTTATAGTTTCGCCATGTCCGCCCATCTGTCCATCTGTCCACAGCTTAGCTCAAAAAGTCTTAGTACTAGAAAGCTGTAATTTGGCATGAATATACAGTTTAGTTACGCCAGCAAAGTGGTAAAATAAAATCTCGAAAAGTTTGTTTTTTAGGGTAACGGTCTATACGCGTAAAGTGGGTTTTTTTTTCTCTCGCGTGTCTCATAGTGTGGGATGACGCTGGATAGAAAAAAAAAAAAAAAAAATTGAAAATATTGCGAGTTTGATCAAATAATTTTTCGATTAAGGGATTCGTTTGTGAAATATTAGGCTTTGAAGTGCTCATTTTTGTTAGACTCAAGTGACTCCCCCTCTCTACCAGCTAAACGGTTGTGTTTGGATGTGCGAAAAATTCACGGTAGTAATAACGAGTTTAAATGGAAAACTATCACAGCTAAGAAGGCTTTACAAGTTTACGAGTAATAGACGAGCAACTTATAAAATGTACTTGGATAACATATTTTCCTAAACATGAGCTATGGGAGCATAGGTTTTTTAAGTGCAAATGTAAGTTTGTTTTTTTTATTACAATAAAAATCATCGTTCGAAGGCAAATCGGACCATAGGAAGTGGATTAAATTAACGTTATAAGACTACGGAACCCTACATTGTGCATATTTGTATGGCCTACAGGTAGTTGTTCCGGGTCTGGCTGTTTGTGTATGTGAATTTAATGTTTGTAAACGCACCCACGATACAGGAGAAATTCATAGAGTGGGGCAACGTTTTAAAAAAAAATATTCTGTTTCGGTATTTGTTAAATAAGGATTTTAAAATCAATAAGTGAATAAAATTTTTCATTACTTTAAAGTAATGAAAAATTTTATTCACTCACTCTCTTTTATTCTCTCTCTTTTTATTCTCTCTTTTTTTTTCACACTGTTGATGTTCCTTTAATGGAACATCAACAGTGTAAACGCGGCCCATTACAAAAGAAAATACACAACCATCAATACCAAACATTCTTCTTATCAAAAGAAAAAGAAAACTTTCCCGTATCTTTTTAGAATATTAATGGCTTACGTACCCACACATTGTGTCTTATTAATAATTCCGAGACTTCGATTTATAGGCAACGAGTAGAAAGTTGTTTCTTTTGTAAAAGGAAAGGGAAGGAATTATTTCTTTCTTTTCAAAAGAATCTTGCAGCAGAGGTTACAGTCCCAACTTACAAACAGTTGATCCTGGGATCGATACTATAAATTACTAGCTTATGCCCGTGGATCCGCTCGCGTTAATATAGAATTTGATAATCGGGCTGTACTCTGTTTGTAATAATATAATTCAATCATGATTCGAAAGTCACGTGGCGCCATCTATTATCATAAGAACGTTATTGTTGTTTTCCTCGGGAACGGTATTTTTTTCAGGATGAAAGGTTCTCTATGTCCGTTTATGCACACCTGACAACGTATATCAAAATTTCAGGATGATCGGTTCAGTGGTTTAGGATTGAAAAGGTAACAAACAAACTTACTTTCGCATTTATAATATTGAGTTAAGATTAGGATTCCGAGATTTCCTTTTATAGGCAACGAGTAGAAACTTGTTCCTTTTGTAAAAAGAAAAGATAGGAAGAATTATTTCTTTCTTTTCTTAAGAATATTGCAGTGGTTATGGTCCCAACTTGTGTGAAGTGGGTCCTGGGATCGAATACAGACATATAGATACTTATAAGATTTTAAACTATCATGGTCACTAACATTATTATTTAGACTAGTAACGGGAAAAGGAAAAAAGTTCGCGAGCGGACACAGTGAGTTTCGTGTGTCGGGAATAGAATCGAGTTGCGAGTGACAGTGGTAGCGGTACTGAGTGCAAAAAACGACAGGTTCGCAGGTATGCTGGAAGAAATTTCTTTAGAAATAAGCATCACCTTTGTACTATTTTCTGTTCCTTTCTTCTTTTCTGTATTTAGTGTGTACATAAACTGTTAAATAAATAATAATAAATAATAAGAAAGAGGGTAGACCGATTTGTCTGCTCATAAACACCCACCCGCAATAACTTCAGTTTATCCGTGATCATGGTGCTTGCAACAGCGCCGAAATATCGGGAACTCGACAAAAACAGTAAACATGGTAAATATCCCGTTTCCAGTCTAAATAATAAGATAGATACTTTCTATAAATTATTTCATCACCAGTGCTTACACAAAGTTCTACTAGGATATCATCATAATGAAACTGGTATATCCTAGAACTATTATTTTGACTGCCTCGTTGGACTAGTGGTCGCAATCGCGACTGCTGAGCATGAGGTCCTGGGTTCGATTCCCGGGTCGGGAAAATTGTTGTTGGGTTTTTTCTATTATTAATTTCTGAGTAGCAGCCATAGACTCTGGATTTGAGCCTTGTTGATGGCAAAAGGCTCGCCCCTATTACATGCTGGGACGACAAACATAACTGCCAAATGTGGGTGTACTATTACGTACACCTCTGCCTAGTCTTTCTGGGATTATAGGCGTGATCTAATTTTTTTTTAAAGAAATTTGACATATCCACTTACCCCCACTGGGCTCGCGTGGTGGATTATGGCCCACTCCATCTCACATAGAGGAGGGCTGTGTCCCAGAAGTGGGGACTTTGTAGACTGATCAGACTATACTTGCAAATGGTAGGTACATTTTCGAAGATTTTTAACAATACACATATACACATTTTCAATCATATCCATATAAATAATCTTTATTACACAAGAAAGTGGTTAGAAATTGTAATTTACTAATAAGATATACCTGTGTTACGAGAGGAGATATTACAGAATCTTATGCAATAAGATTAACAAAAAAAAAAAAGAATTTGATAAGAAAAAAAATTACAGCGGTTAAAAGAAGCCTGTAATGAGTTTGAGAGTATTTACGTGAGTATTTGTGTGTGTGCGTTGATGAGTGTGAATTAAATGATCAAGAAGAGTTTTCAGCAATCGCGAGTGATGTGACCTCAGATGCCGATGCCAATTATGCACTTACACGGTGGACAATGAGCAAAGCCTATCATGAATCTGCTAGCGCCACCTGGCAGTGGTCGGTGACTTGGAGATTCTCTTTGTATCCCACTTCTGAGCCACCGTGGATACCAAAGAGCATTATATTGAAGGAGCAAGTCAATAAAGCAACGACATTCGCTATTCACACAAGACGGATGTTGTAATAGTCAATTTTATTGTCGAGATTGTTGTTGAGGAAATGGAAAATAAAGATGGATGGATGGAATCTTACGATGTCGTTTTGATATGAGATCACGCAATTGAAATATTATCCATAACTTCTAGATGTTTTTAGCCGACTTCAAAAAAAGGAGTAGGTCCTCAATTCGGTTGTATTTTTATGTTTGTTACCTCATAATTCTGTCATTTATGAATCTATTTGAAAAATTATTCTTTTGTATCTGAAAGTATATACTTTCCGATTGGTCCCATAGAAATTTCATCTAAAACGCTTCAGCAGTTTTGTTTTTTTCTTCTTGGCACATGTTGACGACATGATGGTTGCTTAATTACTTCTAGTTACAATGTAAAAATTGTTTAGAATTTGTGGTATGTATGGTGGTGGTATACTACAACTAAAAAGGGTAAATAAAAAAAGGTGATTTTTTTTTTGTTTCATTGTCTTTTTTGCCACCGACTTCCGAAAGTAAAGTTATTTTAAATTTTTTTAGTGTTTTTTTGGAAGTCGATTTTTTTTTGCGAAAAAGTATTAATTTGATTCATCACAAAATCCACATGAACTGAAACAGTAGTATAAAACGGTAGTGACCAGTAATTTAATCGACCTTTCACCTTATATTAATTATGCACAAAGTAATTATCATAACAAGGGTAATGCCAACTAAATGACTGTTAATTGTAAGATTAATAATTTTCTTTATAAACCAGAAAATTGAATTCATCGCAAAATCTTAGATCTCAAAAGATATTTAAAATCCTTGAACCCGTAGATAACTTCATTTAAAGTAAGTTTACTAAAGGTAAAATAAAATTTCGTATAATGGAAATTTTCAGGTTCACTTCTGCCTTTCAAATTGGATTAATAGAATCAAGATAGATAGATAATTTGTCTTAAATTTACTACTGTGCTCACTGACAGTCGACCACTTTTCCCCCTTATGCCTTGAGTAATAAGGTTGATAAGTGATCGACGGCCAGTGAGCGCGGTGGTACAATGAAAGGGCTAATAACGAGAGCGCCTAGATGGTGTGGTATCCGTTTTCAAAGTCTTACTAATATTATAATTGCGAAAGTTTGGAAAGCCATTTGGTAATGTTGCGGTTTGACATAAGCTACAGAATACATTTTTGGTTACCGCTGAGCGAATGTCACATTATCGAGGCCTCAGGACCCAAAACAAACAACTTAGGTACTAACTTATTACCCTTAGTAAGTAAGGTTGAAAAGTGGCCGACCGTCAGTGAACTCTTTAGTAGGTACGTGAAACTGAATCATTCAAAGGACATATTTTTGAACACAGCTGATCCACAATCGGCCCGTACCATTTTGACCGAACCTTTATAAAGGGTGTAACAAGACCCTTAACGAAACTGAAAGTCACTTGTTTTCATCGACATTGCGATAATTTTTTTATATTGGGGTCAAAGTTCCAACTTTTTCACAAGTTTTTTTTTAAATATATATTTTAATGTAATATTTTTACTTTAAACACCTGCACGACCCTACTATTCAATCCATCCTTCAGCACAATGTTTTGAGTGCGTTACATTGAGTCCTACCGTAAAATGTGAATTTCACCCCAAAAAAAAAGTCGATTCCCAGCAATATGTTTTGGGTAGAGTTACTTAGTTTAATATAGATAGTGCTTAGTTGACGGCTTCGTAAAGGGTACGTTTACACCCTGTTTTGTCAACACTCACCACCAACTTTGAAAAAATGGAATCCTAAAAAACGAGATTCAAAAAGTAATAATTTCATACAATTACTTGGCGCGACCGCCGAAGAAAAGTTCGGAGCAATTTCTGCTAACTTCACGGAACGTTAGTGCTAACAAATAGCCCGTATTATTATTCTAAATGTTGCTCAACTTTGCGGGCAATTAAAAGAAAAACTTCTTATGAATATTTTAGAATTGTATTTTAGTGGTTTTGATATTTATCTTGTTCTTTCTAAGGTAGGCGTTTCAAACTTTTTTAAATTAAAGTATACGGGGTGGAAGGACACCGACGCAAAAACGGTTACCACGTATTCAGTACATCATTTCCCCCCCCCCCCCGCCCCCACATAGAAATTTTTATCGGTCATTAAAAAAAAATCTGTTTCCTACAACATTGCAATACCTACACCGTCGAAATGTATGGTATAACAGCTGTTTTTTTTTAATAACCGATGAAAAATTTCTATGTGGGCGGGACTCAGAATGATGTACTGAATACGTGGTAACCGTTTTCGCGTCACCACCACGTATAACAACACTCCTCTGTAAGACTGGCAGTGCTACTCTCTTGTGTAGGACAACTGTTGTTTTTTTTTAATAAGCTTTAAATCACACGGCTTTAGAATGAGTTTTTTTTTGTATTCAGTATGTACATTATTTACAAACTACAAATACACATCTAAAATAGAAAAATATAGATACATATCTAAAGTAGGGAAAAAAACATCCACATCGTTGTCAATAGAAAAAGTGCCCAGAAGGCTGGCAGTATTGCCACGTTAGTGACAATGCTGATTCTTTGGCCAGCCCTCCGATCACGTAAAAAATCGACCAACCGCTTGGCGATAACTCGAAATATAAGGTGGGCAATCGGAACCCATGGCCCTAGTGTTTCAACCCCAAAAGGCTCAAACCAATTAAGTTATAATATTTGCGCCGTTTGAGGTTTTCTGCACCTGCGGCAGCTGCCCCAGCAGAGCCCACCGTGTCGAGACAAGTTTCATTCCACACCAACGGCTTACCTCACTTCCATGGCATTATGGTCATACCAACGGGTCTCTTACCATCGACGCGTGCCAAGCCATTGGGTAACATTTAAATTAAATATAATATTTACCTTTAAATTGGTAATTTAAGTTAGCCAGTCATGTTCCCTCCGTCAAACCATCTAAACCGTTGTTTTAACTATCTGACCTTTACGACCCGGTGACTAAGTAATCTCAGAAACTGAAAAACCGTCGGAAGAGTTACTATTTTCACTATGATTAAGCAAGCTGCTATAAAAAAGCTGCATTTTCTCTTATCCAATACAAAAAGGTCATAACCTATTTCCAAACAAAGTAAATAGTGAAACATAACATTAATATGTCTCCGTCGATAATAAAGGCGAGACAGCGGACTTTACGTGTCATAAATATTTTCCTTCCTGCCCTGTTTATTGAAATTAATGGCTTTATGACCGGTTTTTATAGAGATGCCGTACCAAATACGAAGGAGATTGATTTTCGAAATGAGCCATTATTTTTCGTTGTTAATTAATTTTTCGTCCATAGAAAGTTATGATGACATGTGTCAAATAGAAATCCTTGACAGAGAACTTGACAAAAACTTTCTGTAACAAAAGTTAATGACGACACAAGCGAAACTAGATACAGCTTGCTTTGACGATACCTCATGGGGGCTACAAGCTATGTGTCATTGCTCAGGTGTCTTGTGCGGCAGCATCTGACAGAAGTTGTTAAGAGCATGCAACAAGTCATCACCGTGCGTACTCTAGGGATCTAACTGTGTTGAGTGTGTTTTATTTGTATGAGTGTATAAATAAACACACAGACGGCCACACAACGGACAGACCTCCGGCGCGATCTCATGGCGACATGGAGAGAGCGACTGTCGCAACCCCATGCAGGGCACGCCACCATAGTGGCGATAAGTCCCCTCTTTGAGGAGTGGTTAGAGAGGCGCCACGGCGCCCTCACCTTCCGCCTGACGCAGGTCCTCACCGGACACGGTTGTTTCGGGAGGTTCCTGCACCGAATCGGGCGGGAGGAAACCGGGTGTTTCCATTGCGAGGTTCGTCCGGAGGTCACGGTGCAGTACACTGTGGAGGTTTGCCCCGCTTGGGCGGAGCACCGCCGTGTCCTCGCAGCGGCGATTGGCGGCGGCGATCTCTCGCATCCGGCCCTGGTTCAGGAACATGGATGGGTTTTATTCAGTACAAGTCTGACACACCTTTCCGCACCGAACATCAGAAAAAAAAGGGAGGCTACAAGCTACGTGTCATTGCTCACGTTTCCTGTGCGGCAGCGGCTGACAGAAGTTGTTAAGAGCATGCAACAAGTCATCACCGTGCGTACTCTAGGGATCTAACTGTGTTGAGTGTGTTTTATTTATTTGAGTATGTAAATAAAAGGCTTGCTGAGGCAAATTCAAATACTTATTTAGATATCAATCATCATCTTCCCGCCCTTGTCTCATTTCACTTGGAGTCGGCGCAACACGTTTTCTTCTTCCATTTTCCTCTGTCAGGGTGTTACCAAACCAATCGATCGATCGCCAATCACCAATCGATCGATGGTAGAAATACCGACGGTCGATCAATTGGCGTAGTAGAAACTGTCGATCGACGTCGACTTTTCTACGTCGATTCTATAATCGATCGATGGCCTCGATCGACGATCGATCGATTGGTGTGGTAACACCCTCAGACGTCACGGCATCATTTACTCCTTTCTCTTTTCACGCCTCACAGAGTCCATCCATCTTTTCTATGGCCTTCATCTCCCTCTCCATCCATCAACATTCATATCCCACACTCACTCTTTTAGTCACATGCGTTCCATATTTTTTATATCTCACCACTTTGACAGACCCCTAGCTATCGATAAACTTTTCTTATTCTCAATAAAAAGTTAATGTGTATCTCTTTTGTTATTTAATATGTGCCAGTCGTTCGCCTTAAATGACCACAGAGTTTTATGTCTGTACAGTACTCACGCGTAGAAAAAAATTACGCTCGTACTAGAAAGTCGCATCACCCGAGGCAGTAATTGGAGCCTAATAAATGGGCTCTTCTCAAACCGTTTTGTTGCCTAGGTGATAAGTTGGATCCACATTTAATAAATAGCAAAATATTTTACTAAACACAAGTAGGCTTTAATAATAAATTGCTATTTGGCTTACGTGGGTTTGGAGCTTTCTCGACAAATGACTTATTTAAAGCTGAGATACCTTAGTAATTATTTGTTTTTATAATGATGTTTTTGCTCTAGTAAATAAGCCCATATCTCTGTGGTAACGCTTTTGAAAAACCGTATATGCTGGCATCTGATTCAATTGAATGAGTATTTTTCTCAATTGAATAAAATAAAACAGCTTTTTCGAATAGAAAACACAAAAATATATTAATTACTCCATTTTCCTACAAATAGGAAAAACACAGAAGGAACAGTCGCTTATCTTAGCTCGTTTTATATAAATTAAGGGTACATCGCCTAAGGGCACCATTAGCCGGTAGAGACGGCGATAGCTACCTTAAGATTTATTGACGCCGAAAACAAAGATAACAAAACTAATGGAAATATCCTTCGGTAAAACGTGTTCTTTAATCTAAAATCAAATTGCGACAAGGCTTTTATTAAAGGGCTTAAATAGAAAGGAAGAGAGCCCCAGTGGTTCAGTGTAAAACGTTGTAGTTTCGAATCAAGGAACATTACTTCGTTAATTTATTTATTTTTATTTAACACGTCAAGCACAGAGTACAAAGGCGGACTTAATGCCATAAGCATTTTCTACCAGTCAACCTTTGGGTGGTGCATAAATAAACAGTGGTAGGTGTAAATCTGTAATCTGTAAATCTCTATTATAATAAATATTACTTCCTTATTTGAATCTTTTTTGCATTTTTTTTTTGTAAGGAACTCTAATCCTTTTTATAAAATAAAAGCCTAAGTTAATCCTTATAATATCAGCTGTCAGCCAGTAAAATTCCCGTTTAAATCGGTCCCGCCATGTCGGAGATTAATCGGAACAAACAGACGGAGAGATAAAAAAAAAAGAGTATTGCCTTACCCAGTATGTGGTCTACCTATGTGCAAAATTTCATGGAACTCCATTCAGCCGTCAAAATGTGAAACAATCACTGACAGTCAGTTTCTTTTATAATAATCGTATGAAAATACGGAAAACCATACCCTCATATTCTAAAGAGTCTACAAAACGTAAACCTCATTTTTCAATTCAAAACTCCTTAACTCCATCCAATTCGTTTAATGAATGGGTCTCACGAAATGAGTTAGATACAAATGGGGCGTTTCCTATTTACACTCGAACAAATACGTAATGAGATTTTGAGGTGTTTCAATTTATTTAATAGAATATCTGATTACGAACTGGTTGTAAATAAAATATCTGTATTTTGGACGGTATTGTTCTGGTGAAACCCCTCGTCTATTTGTGAGTGAGGTGAAAGGTTCCTGAGAAGTCTAAAACCACCAATCATTCACCCAAACTTGTTGTTATTAATAAAGTTCTCCAGGTAAAAGGAATCATTTATTTATTTTTATTATACAACATTAGTTTTAGTATATGCGAAACCTGATACACGTGTCTAGTATTTATATGTAAAGAATTTCAAAACTGTATCATGAAAAATCAAAAAGTTATAAGCTTGTTCTGTTACCTAGTTGTCCGCACAAAACCGCGGTCACCAAGCAGCGCGCGCCTCCAGCGTCGTCTTGAGCTCATTGATAACAATAATTTGGCAGTAGGTACCTAAATTATTGCGATAGGTACTCAAAGTCGCTCGGTATCCAACTTTTAACTTTTTTAAATATTTTTCGGAAAAAATATAACATGGATTAAAAATTATTGGAATCGATTCAGTTACTTATTCTGAACCAACTATATTCAAGTTTCGCATATACTAAAAATAATGTTGTATACAGACTACAAATAGAACTAAAATAATGATAAAAAGAAGACAAAGAGAAATAAAATCCGCATTGCTGTCATCTGGAAACGTGCCCAGAAGACTGGCAGCATTGCCACGCTGAATGGCAATGCTAATTATTTGGCCAAAGAAAGAGCCAGCCCTCTGGTCACACGAAATGTCGGCGAGAGATGTTCTTATTTTAATTTTATATCGTTCTTGGAAATGGTCATTCCGTCTTCCTGTCTGATAATCTTGGGAGAATAATCCGGTAAATATGATTGATAGGTAACTATGACAGTGTATCCTAAAGATGTTACAGTCAAAACTGTTAATCAGTTAGAACTAGTTTGACTGACACCAGTTAAAATTTTAATAAATAATTTGTTAACAATTTGACTGAAAATCATTAAGCTAAAATGCGTTTTCTCTATCAAAAATATATTTTTTCAGAACGCCTCGTTTTATTTATCTAGAGTTACTACAACACTTGTATTCGTCCACTGAGCTTCCTAGGCACTCGAAACGATTCTGGAGTTCAAGCTGAAAGCTCTCGGGGTTTTGGATCTGGATCTGTGCTGGACGGAGCGTAGACTTTATTAGTCGAGACCTTTCAAGCTTTATATTGATGTTCAATGTGCCTCTTACCATGCGGTGATCGCTCCCGGTTTTCACCGAATTGATCACAGAGACATCATTGAACACTTGCTTCTTGGTTGACATGATGAAGTCAATCTCATTTTTAGTTGCACCATCGGGACTCTGCCAGGTCCACTTCCTGTGCTCGCGTTTTTTGAAGAAGGAGTTCATCATAAAGAGGCCCTCCTTCTCCATAAAACTAGCCAGTTGGTGACCCCGGTGGTTCCGACGTCCAAACCCAAATTGCCCCACCTGCAGCTCATCCCCGTCTCGTTTGCCCAGTTTCGCATTGAAGTCCCCCATGACAACGGTGAAGTGAGTTTTGAAACCATGCAGGGCTTTAGAAATATCCTCATACATGGTCTCCACTTCGTCGTCGGGGTGTGCCGAGGTCGGGGCGTAGACCTGTATGACCTTCAGCAAATATCTTGAGGATATTCTGAGTATAAGGTACGCCACCCTGGTCGACACACTCTCGATCTTCACCATGTTATTCACGAGGGGCTTGTGGACGATAAACCCAACACAGATAATCCCACAATACTCCATCGCAGCCTGCTCAATTCCTCTTCGAGTTCCGTTATCTTCTCGTCGGTCCGGAGTGTACGCGTGTTGTATGTTGCCAGGTCAAGTCGTCGGTATAGGCAGCCTGATCCCTTCCGGAGATTCTTCGCACCACTTGTCACGCCGTAACCTCGACCGAATACAACACCCACGAATACAACGATGGGTTCGTGGAAACTGTCCATACGACTGGGTCTAAGTTTTTTCAAGACACGTCGTGCACACAACAAAAAGCTCTCTGATCATACTCTCGAGCTCATGAAGGAGCGGCGTGAGATGATCCTGCAGTCTTCAGACGAGGCGTGGAAATACCGGCAGCTCAATAGACGGATCTCTAAATCCTTGAAGAGCGACCTCCGCCGCTTTAATACCGAGAGCGTATTAAAGACGCTATTGAGCGGAATAAAGGCTCCAAGGTATTTTCAAGAGATCTGGCTATTGGGCAGAGCCAGCTCACGAATCTGAAGACCGACGATGGCAGGATCATATCCGCCAAACCGGAGCTGCTGAGGGAGATCGAGAGTTTTTATGGGCAGTTGTACACCTCAACTAGAAATCCCGTTGCAACTCTAGCTAACGACCCAAGAGCTAGACTGACCCGACACTATCCTGAAGGCGGGTAGAAAACCGGTACTTAAGGCCCTTCAGAAGCTGTTTGATTCCGTCATACTCGAGGGGAAAACGCCGCAGGCATGGTGCAGGAGTGTGATGGTACTCTTCTTCAACGGGCTTCTTCTTCGGGCGACAATGCCCGGCTGAAGAACTATAGGCCCATCTCACTTCTAAGCCATGTCTACAAGTTGTTCTCAAGAGTCATCACGAATCGTCTCGCGCGCAGGTTTGACGATTTTCAGCCTCCCGAACAAGCCGGATTCCGAAAAGGCTTTAGCACCGTAGACCACAATCATACGCTGCGGCAGGTTATACAGAAGACCGAAGAGTATAACCTGCCTCTCTGTTTGGGGTTTGTGGACTACGAGAAAGCCTTCGATTCGATCGAGACTTGGGCTGTACTGCAGTCTCTCCAACGGTGCCAAATCGACTATCGGTACATCGAGGTGTTGAAGTGTTTGTACAAAAACGCCACCATGTCAGTCCGACTTCAGGACCAGACCTCGGAACCTATCCTTCTGCAGCGAGGTGTAAGACAGGGAGATGTCATATCTCCGAAACTGTTCACCGCTGCACTGGAGGATATCTTCAAGGTTCTGGACTGGAGAGGGCTTGGCATCAACGTCAATGGCGAGTACATCTCTCACCTTCGGTTTGCCGACGATATAGTGGTCATGGCTGAGACCATGGAGGACCTCAGTACAATGCTCGATGACCTTAGTAGAGCTTCCGAAAAAGTGGGTCTTAAAATGAACATGGACAAAACCAAAATCATGTTGAATACCCATGTAACACCATATCAAGATCGGAGGCTCTACACTCGAAGTTGTAGACGATTATGTCTACCTTGGACAAACGATCCAGTTAGGTAGGTCTAACTTCGAGAAAGAGGTCAATTGTCGAATCCGACTCGGCTGGGCAGCGTTCGGGAAGTTGCATCTTCTCGTCCAACTTACCGCAGTGTCTCAAGACGAAGGTCTATGACCAGTGTGTGTTGCCAGTGATTACATAGGGGACCGAAACGTGGTCGCTCACAATGGGCTTTATCAGAAGGCTTAAAGTCACCCAAAGGGCAATGGAGAGGGCTATGCTCGGAGTTTCCTTGCGTAATCAAATCAGAAATGAGGACATCCGCAAGAGAACCAAGGTAACCGACGTAGCCCGAAGAATAGCCAAACTGAAGTGGCAGTGGGCAGGGCACATTGCTCGCAGAACGGATGGCCGATGGGGCCGAAAAGTTCTGGAGTGGCGACCGCGAACCGGAAGACGCAGCGTTGGAAGGCCTCCCACTAGGTGGACCGATGACCTGGTGAAGGTTGCAGGGATCCGCTGGATGCGAGTCGCACGGGACCGGTCAATGTGGCGACACTTGGGGGAGGCCTATGTCCAGCAGTGGACGTCTTTCGACTGAAATGATGATGATGACTACAACACTTGTTTTTCAAAGAATCACAAATAAAAACTAATATGTTTCTAAGTAAATGTTAGTTATTGTTAAAATACTTTTAAAAGGTCAAAATTAGTTTAGAACAGTGACATAAGCAATGCTTATATTCAACCGTGTCATGATAAGATCATTGGCAGTTGTTACGGGTAGTCAGAGACCAAAAAGTCAGAAAAATAAATCAGTCTCACCAAGCTGTATCATGTCGAGAAGAATGCCAGCACGCGTCAGGTTTTGTCGACGGAAGAATCGGCAAAATGACAGATTTGTCGATTCTTCTGTCGACAAAACCTGTTTCAACGGTGGTCACGCTACGCGTGCAGATTGGCAGTCGTTTCATGTAACGCACTGGTATTCCACTGCATAAGGTTAGACTGGAAGCTGACCCCGGGAAAAGGCTAAGCAGATTGTGATGCATGTATGCAACAGTGAACATTTATTTTTCACCCTTTTATAGCCTTTTTTTTTAGGATTGGAAATCATCAAATGACCCCCCCGCTCTGGGCGGAGCGGAAGGGAGTGTCAGACTGGTACTGACTAAAACCCATCCATGTTCCTTCTTTGCCCTTTGTGTTCCAGGGCCGCGGTATCTCTTTCGAACAGTCCCGCAGCCCTAGAACCCTTTTATAGCCTTGGTTCATATCCACTCATCTTCTCATCTACCTTAAAATATTCTTCCAATTCAGCCGGATCTCTTATAAGTGGATCTCATATTCGTCTTACACAATGATATGAACTCACAAAGCAATTATTCTGGCTCTTGATCGAATATCAAGAATACGATGGAAATATTTCGATCAAAATAGAATGAACGTGGAACTCTTGACAAAAATCACCCCTCAGAAACGACATTATTACG